>SKCR01024905.1:0-677841 GCA_019454045.1 Zanthoxylum bungeanum | reverse complement strand
CTTACGACTGAAAAGACAATATCATATATGTTATAACTCTATACACAATTGTGTTATACAAAATATCTAAGACTGGACTTTACTTGACTGAACTATATTTCTAACTTGACCTGGTGGACCGAACACCCTAGTGACTGCCATCAGTATCCATATGTTGGGATGTATGCCCTAGAGTTGCATGTAATATAAACGGCCTTATATTTTTTGAAATAAAATGATGCATTATTCATTTATCAAAGTGTTTGTTTAATTTTCACATATTATAAATTATCTAGAATATCCTAGATTACTTATGTATCTTCAGACTTAGTATATTAGTGTCATACACAAGAAAATTTAAGTCTGAAGTTAGTAATCTTAAATAGTCCGTAGAGAGCAAACAAAGCGGGTACATTGTTTGTGGTTTATCTATAGCTGCAGTCCATTCTATACTTGTGTAAACAAGTTTGTCATTGACGGGAATGTGGTTTTTCTTGTTTTATACGTCGATGATATTTTACTTCTTGGGAATGATGTAAAGATATTATCGGACGTGAAAACCTGGCTAGCTAGCCAATTCCAAATGAAAGATTTGGGAGAGGCTAGTTATGTTCTTGGGATTCATATACTTTGGGATCGCAAGAAACGACTGTTAGCTATGTCTCATGCATCCTATATCGACAAGATCCTTGTGAAATTTGGGATGCAGAATTCTAAGAAAGGCAATCTGTGTTATCAGCATGGAATTCATTTGTCAAAGGAACAGTCTCCTAAGACACCTCAAAATGTTGAGGAAATAAGACATATCTCATATGCCTCAGCAGTTGGTAGTCTCATGTATGCTATGTTATGCACAAAACTGGACATCTGCTTTGTAGTGGGAGTAGTCAGTAGCTTTCACTATATATAAGTATGAGATAGGCTCCGTCAGAAAAACTTCCTTAACCAGTATAACTGAAGGCTGAGAATCTGGGTAGGTCATGGCTTTGTCTATCTGATTCTTAGGTTAAAACAACTAAGCATTTCCACTTATTACCTTTATTTACCTGCTTACGGGTCTGAGTTTGAGGATCTAAAATCTTTACACACTTATTGACATTTCTTAGATATTGAAACTTCCATGTCTAATCCTGAGTTCTTGCTTCTTTTATCTTTCTATCTATCCTTCATTACTCTGGAGGTTTACTATATATAAAAGGTACTTAAGATTATTCGGTCTACTTAAAGGAATTTTCTGATAAGGGAATTAATCTAAATAGAGTGGAAGGAATCTTGTTCAAGTTTACTCAATATTTTATTCTTGTTAAGGCTTGCTATATGCCCTTTACTACTTCCAGTTCTAGTACTTCCTTATCTATATGTTCCTTTATTTTTGTCTCTAATTACTTCTTAGTGCTTAAGCATCTGTATTTCATCTTTAACCTTTCTTTTTAGCTTTTTCTTTCTCTTTTTACTTCCCTGGGTGGGAGTTCTTAGAACTTTACTATCTTATTCTGTCTCTTTAATTTTCTTTATCTCTGACTGCTTATAGATCTATGCATCTTTTCTTACTTTCATATAGCTCTCTTTTCCATTCCCTTAGATAACTTTTCTTAGTACTGTATTTTCTGATTTTAAAACTAAATTTGAACTTCTGCTAATAGTTTAGGACGATTACATAAGGATCTTCAAAGAATATAGTTATTTCTAAGGAAAAATACTTAAATAGCTCATGAATTCTTACCAACTTATCTATAGAACTTCGAAGACGTACTCGAGGATTAGATATTGGAGAGGTGGTGCCTAGCATACTAGTACCATGGGCATACTACGTATATAAGACCCTAGTACTTTGCCCACTACAGTCATTTACTCCCTAGACCATTGCTCTGATACCATCTTTGTAACATCCCAATTCAGGAGATATTATCGGCAGGGAATAGGTCGTATTATCCCCCTAATCCACTGACTTTCTAACTACACATTACTAATATTTTTCTCAACATAAATTCATATATGGAACCGATGCCAAAATTTATAACATGGTTCGTGAAATAATATACTTACGACTGAACAGACAATATCATATATGCTACAACTTTATACACAATTGTGTTATACAAAATATCTGAGGCTGGACTTTACTTGACTAAACTCTATTTCTAACTTGACCTGGTGGACCGAATACCTAGTGACTGCCATTAGTATCCATATGTTGGGATGTATGCCCTAGAGTTTCATATAATGTAAACGACTTTATATATTTTGAAATAAAATGATTTATTATTCATTTATCAAAGTATTTATTTAATTTTCACATATTATAAATTATCTAGAATACCCTAGATTACTTTTGTACCTTCAAACTTAGTGTATGGGTGTCATATATAAGAGGATTTAAGTCTAAAGTTAGTAATCTTAAATAGTTCATAGAGAGCAAACAAAACGGGTACATTGTTTGTGGTTTTACTTATAGCTGCAGTCCATTCTATACTTGTGTAAACAAGCGCATCATTGACGGAAAGATTGTTTTTCTTGTTTTATATGTCGATGATATTTTACTTCTTGGGAATGATGTAAAGATATTATCGAACGTGAAAACATAGCTAGCTAACCAATTTCAAATGAAAGATTTGGGAGAGGAAAGTTATGTTCTTGGGATTCATACACTTCGGGATCGTAAGAAATGACTGTTAGCTATGTCTCAGGCATCCTATATCGACAAGATCCTTGTGCAATTTGGGATACAGAATTCTAAGAAAGGCAATATGCCTTATCAGCATGGAATTCATTTGTCAAATGAACAGTCTCCTAGGACACCTCAAGATGTTGAGGAAATGAGACATATCATATATGCCTCAACAGTTGGTAGTCTCAAGTATGCTATGTTATGCACGAGATCAAACATGTGCTTTGTAGTGGGAGTAGTCAGTAGCTTTCATTATAACCCAGGATTGAATCATTGGGTGGCTGTGAAGCACATTCTCAAGTATCGTAAGATAATGAGAGATTATATTCTTGTATATTTCGGTGAGGATATGATCCAAAGGGGATATACAGACTCTGATTTCAGACAGATGTCGACTCTAGAAAATCAATATCTGGATCATTGTTTACCTTAGGTGGTGAGGCCATAGTATGGCGGAGTATAAAGCAATCTTATATTGTTGACTCCACCATGGAGGCTGGATATGTAGCAGCTTGTGAAGCAGCTAACGAAGCAGTTTGGCTCCGTAAATTATTGGGAGATCTGAAAGTTGTTCCAGATATGGAAAAACCACTCACACTTTATTGCGATAATAGTGTTGCAGTGGTGAATTCAAAATAACCAAGAAGCCATAAGATGAGAAAGCATATAGAGAGGAAATATCATTTCATCAAGGAGATAGTGCAGAGAGGAGACATCACTGTCATAAAGATTACATCCGAAGATGACCTGGCTGATCCATTTACTAAGACCTTGTCGACTAAAGTTGTTGACTGTTATGTATGCTTCGTTTTCGGTTGCACGATGATTGTATGTATGTCTAAGTGTATGTGTGTGTATGATAGAACTCATGATATGTATGGACTGTGTATGCTTTCGTGGAATGAAAGAATGACCTGAAAATCAGTGTAACTATAAGATGTTATAAAGTATGTTTGGTAAGTTTGTTATTGTATGTACATATATTGTGAAAAAGACTGAATGTACGAGAAATATCTCCAAGTAAAAATTTCGAAATTAGATTTGCAGGAATGTGAGAGAAGTGAGCTATGATCTCTGAACTGATACGTGTGAAAATGAATGAGTCATGAATCTTAAGTTATCAGAATTGAAGAAAGTTTATTTTGAATTGAAGAAAGTTTGTTTGACTTATCGATTTGATGATATTTTAAAGATTCTTATTCGTATTAAAGTATAAAAAAATATGACTTCATGTTTCATATGATTGAAATGGATTCAATGATAAATGACGTACTCTGTGATATTCAAATTTTTACTTTATATGTTTTGGATTGGCTATTAGATTGGCACATGCGCGCGCACACACACACACACTTATATATGGATTTGGCATGTATATAGAATAAAGGATAATAAAAGTTGATAAATATGATTCGTAACAACTTGGTAATCCTGAAAAGCTTATAATATGTTTGACTTGTATGTTTTATTTATAGTACGAGCGTGGTTACTTACTGAGCTTTATAACTCACACCAAACTAGCTTGCTAGTTTTATAGGTTTGCTTCTAGATTGGTCAACCACTTCAGCTTTAGAAGTCACGTTCAAGACACGGATCACTCAAGTTACAGTCAACCTCTTAAGTGTCTTGGAAAATGTCTTAGGGTCCATGATTATTATGATATTTATCGTGTTGTGCACGTTGTTTTGTAATTATTAAGTAAAAGTTTTGATTTTCATTTGATGTTGTGGGCACAGAGCCCTCAAGTGTTGAGTACGAGCTTGATATATCTTGTGTAGACCTGAGATCCTTTTGTATATTTGATGCTTCTTATATATGTCATTTTGATGCTGGACTGTATTCGAGATTGTCCCATTTTTAGGATACATTATGTCTGTTGTTCTTTAAATTTGGAGGCTTATGGAGATGGGTTAATCATGTCTCCTTCTGGTAGCATTTTGTCTCTGGCGGGGTGCTACAGATGTGATATTAGAGCAAAGATTTAAGTGTCGGTGACTACAACTACAGGGTATCCGATCCTCTGAGTAACTTTTCTGTTGCGTATAGACCATATAGGTCTCATATTTGTAACTTGATCTGATCTCTGGTATATGGTATGATGTACAATGATTTTGATTTGATATGGGTGGTTCGGATTATTGGTACATTTTGATAGTCTAAAAATGTGAATAGATATCTTTGTTTTCTTCTATATGAATGTCTTGTTTCTATGCTTCAATATTTTGATTGATGTTTTGAGACCTTGGTATCTGATTAATAGTATAATATTGTTTTGATAAAAAAAAAAAGAAAGAAAGAATTCAGATATTTTTGTTTTGACTATAAAGGATAAATAATATGTTTCCGCATTAACTCTTGATTCACGTTTTCATGTTTTGTGATTTATCGATATATTTTCGTCGAGGTACTTTATGATATGTTTTCGTCTCAACGCTCGAAAATGATTTTGATATTGTTAAACTGTAAAATTTTATTTCTATCGAGACGCTTGAAAATCTATTTCCATCACGGTGCTTGGTAGTTTTATATTTTTGACCCTCCATAACGCTTGTATATGTATCGTTCTGGCTCAGCCATGGCACTTTTTAGGGTTTGAGATCTTGATATTTGATTCGCGGCATAATAGTGTTCTGATAAAAAAAAAGAAAGATTTCAGATAATTTCATTTTGACTATAAAGGATAAAGAATATGTTTTTGCCTCAACATTTGATTCACGTTTTCAAATTTTGTGATTTATCGATATATTTCCGTCGAGGTGCTTGATGATATGTTTCTATCTCAGCGCTCGAAAATGATTTTGATGTTTTTAAACTGTAAACCTTTATTTTCGTCGAGACGCTTGAAAATCTGTTTGTCACAGTGCTTAATATTTTATATTTTTGACCATCTGTGACGCTTGTATATGTTTCATTCCGGCTCGGCCGAGGTGTTTGTTATGTGGTCCTGACCATTCGAAAATGATTGGCCCGCTACTCTGTTGACATTGTCTTGTTCGTACATTATCAGGTCAATGCGGCGACTCGAACAGTGGACGCTTGATAAGTATTTTGAAAAGTTTATTTTTGAGTAATGATTTTGAAGGATATACATTTTATCTTTGATCAAGTTTTCAAAGATTTCTCTGTGATTTGAACATATTTATGCTTTGTGAAAAGAATGATTTCAAAAGAATTATGTTTTGATTAAGATACATTTCGATATCGTTTAGGATATTATTTGATATGATATGTTTTTGCCATAGCGCTTGTATATGGTTTCTATAGTTTTATGATTTTGAATCTATTGTGGCGCTTGTATAGGGATTTGTCCAACTACAGTAGACCGAACCGCTATCCTCTATCGTCATGAGCTTGTTTCGTTCATTGTCCGATCTGTACATGATTTGGACACTAGGCGCTTGTTATATTTCGTCCAGTTGAGTTTGTACTGGACACTCGATACGAATTTACGATGACGATGAATTTCAAAATTGATTTTTGTTTACAATAAAAGAGCTTTTATAATGTGTTTTCGAGATTGTTTTTAGAAGAGATTATTTTGCGTTTTTAATTTGGATGATGTCAGAGATTGACAATGAAATGATTTGTTATGATTATGTGTCATTTCTGTCTGTGACAGTGGATGTATTTTTTGGTATAAAAGTTTACGTTTGTTTTAAGAGCATGTATGTAAGTTTATAGTTTAATCATGGATCTTTTGAGTATTCTGATGGTTATGTATGTTTGATTGTCAGCCATACAATATTGTATGTGGGATTGGACATGGGCGTATGTAAACTTTGGTGTTGATAATGTTTACAGATATGATATGAAATGAATGATATCTGTTTCAGATTATAGGCGAAATAGATAGTATGAAATTCATTTTATGTTCTCTATTTTTGATACTGTATCTGACTGCGTGTAAATAACTTGTGTTATGTTCCTCATTTTTTATGATGAATGTGATTAACTGTATAGAATTCATATTCGGCTTTCTAATTCTATTGATGAATGAGTTTGAAATGGTTTGAGCGAGTTCCTATGAATGAATGTGAATTGAAATGATAAGTTTGATTTGAATATGGTATGAAATGTTTGATTCGATCTGTTTTGCTTTGAAATAGCATGGTTTGTTTTGATGTATGAAATACATAACTTTTGAAAATGTATAAAGTGAGATAATTTCTGAATACTGATAAGATTGTAATGTATGTGTGTTCGGTTTTGGATGATTGGATATAAGGATAGAGAAATTTTGAGGATGAAATTTTTTTAAAAGGGGAGAATGTATTATCCCCAGATTTCAGAACAGTTCTGGAAAGTTTTAGAATTAAAATTTAGGTTTTGGAACTGGATGATATTCGGAAATAAGTGCTCACGTGTTGGAAAATAGGTCAGAATAGTTTAAAGTGAAGCTTCGTTGCATTGGAAAATGCGTGGTTTCGAGAACCAATTACATGATTCCTAATTATATTTTTATAAGCGGAAAGTTTGTTATTTCAGTTATAACAATAACAAACGAACTCTGATTGAGCTGAATGTTGAACCATTGGACTCATTTTTCTAAGACGAACACATTTATGTTGATCATTTTTCGAAATTTTCATCAGAAGCGCTTCCAAAATATAAATTTCTGAGAAAATCCCATGACAAGGGCTTAGGAATAATTTCGCGGGGGTCAAAACATAATTTCCAAAACTTTTTCTATAAATACCTTGAAGTATCCTGTAATTGCAAAAATGACATAACACCTTCACTCGAACCCCCAATCCCCAAAATGTTTTGGAGGAGATCTGGTCAGCGCGACGGCCTAGAAGGGTGCATCGGCCACCCCTTCGTTTTGTGGTGGCCGGTGGTAGTCCCCAAAATGCCGACATCGGCGGCAAGAATGAGAGAAACGCGCGAGTGTGGGTTTTTCATTCTCGACTCATCGTTTCATTTCACGGCTTGTGTCACCTGCCAAATCGAAGCTCTCGAATAGTACTACAAGTTGATGGTGACGATTTTTCATTCCTTGCACGATTACACGTGAGTCGAGAAAGGAAGAAATGGTGAACAATAACCTTCGAAGGAACAGTAGCTCCGATCGAAATTCCGTCGACTCCAACGCGTTCATGGACTATGTCGTGGGATTATACCTTATGAGATTTGACTATTATATCTATATCTATGGTATTTATCCAGATGCCCATGACGTAAGGATAATACGTATGCGGAGATCTCGACTTGTATAGTTCAGCGAGAATATATGTGGTCATCATAATTTACGAGTAGGTGAATTATGGATACGGAATTGGATTCCATGATGGATACACCTGATCTTAGAGTCTCATGTAATTGAAAATATTCGTAGAGCACTGGAGTAACTTATTACGGATAATATTGATTTTTTGAAAATTGTTTAATGGTTAAGAAAATTACTAATGGAGATTTTTTGGTGATTTCCTAAATTAATATGTATATGTATTAGATTCAAAATCTGCAGCCTTTTACTTCGCTGCTTAAATCGTCCATCTCACAATGAAGGCAGCAGGTGATCATTGTAAATTATTCTTGCACATATTATAATTACAATTTATTTACCTCTTTATAATTGCATATTTTTAATCTTCGTCCCATAAAGATTGTGAAATTGTGTTTTATATGTTGATTTGATCAATGTGATTTTAGGAATTTCATGAAATTGTGATTGTTTGTTTTGTATAATTGATTTATGTGATTTTTTAAGTGGTGTATTTAAAAAATTGGATATTGAGATATTTTTGAAATCGATGGAAATCTCACTGCCACATCATCTCTTACTGGCTTAAGTGGAGTAGGTAAAACCTCTGGTTTTCCCAGACTCTTATAAGAAACGCACTCTCTGTTCTGAAAATGTTTTTTTTTTTTTTTTTATCATTTTGAACCCTTGGATAAAAGCAAAAAAAGATGTTTGTAAATAGTTGCAGAGCACACGAGGGAAATAAAAGTATTATTATTTGCAAACTTCTATTATTTTTAACAAAAAGGTATAAATTGAATCACCCATACAACTCTATGTAACGGTCATGATAGAAATTCTCTCTATAAGAAGCAATTTTAAAAAAAAAAAATTAAAAAATACCTTTTAAGATTAGATTTATAAATAATCTATCACAATAAATAGTTGAACAAACAATTAAAACACAATAATGACTAGGGAGAAATCAAATGATTGCAAGTTAATGCAATTTTAAGTGTAAGACGACATTCCTTAAACATTCATCCATATAACTAGAAGTTACCAAAAATAAACATCATCTTGGAACTTCAAAAAAGTTTACAATGTACATTAACTGCAAGACTACAACTTGTAAGTTATTTCCAGTTTCCCTACACCGACGCTCAAAATTTGCCCAAGCTACCAAGCTTTCTTAGATTCTATGCAAATAGTACATCCAATGGTTTGCATGTGGGCACACAAATACCTGGCTATTGTTTCTTTGGATAAGATAAATACATGTCTTTTCGAGTTGATGTCTACGAGGAAATGTCTTCTTGACTTGCACCAGACCGCACTGTATTGCTCTTACGAGGTATCATACTTCACCCTCCGGTAAAAGAGGACATATGCCGCGGCTGACTTTACATCATCTTCATTTATGGCGGATATGTGACTGTCATCGAAGTTATACCACCTGTTTTCATCTAGAAGCTGTGCACATAGTAGAAATAATGCAAAACACTAGTAAGGTCAAGATACTTGATAAGCAATTAGACAAACAATAATCATCTATACATGTATTATTCTTTTACTTAAAGAAATAAAGAAACTTAATACTGATAGAGGAAATGAGAGAGGTGGTCTAACAATCCATAACCAGTAACCACTTCTGCGATATGCAGTGCCTAAGTAAACAGACATCTACAAGAATGATAAGGTGGGCTTGACAAGTAAATAAGAACTGTTAAAATAATAACAGACTACAAACATATCATGCTATCCTGTGACCCTACACCAGTCAGGAGAAACTGAATAGACACTTCATTAGGAAAGAAACCAAACTTTCAACTTACTTTGATATGCGCAGTGTAGTGACCACTGCCAATGCCACCATAATGGTTGGTTAAAGCATAGAGTTCGTAGAGCTGACGGCAAGAGTTGTTTTTGTTGGCTACATATTTCGTCAAGTCAAAGTCATGAATGGGAAAATTGACGAATGTTTCTAGTTTATGCTTCATAGACCTGCTGTAAGAAAATCTCTTAAGATGAATGACTAAAACCTGTGGAAGCCTCCATAGATCAAGCTTTTTACTTGCTTGCCTCCGTTCTTTACATTGAGGACAGTTCCTATCAAATATACAGATAAGTTGCTGTATGAATAAGCAGACAGCTCGGAATTCTAAAGAAGGACAAGTAAATAGCCAAAACAACATGTAATCAAATAAATGAGTTAAAAACTAAAATAGCAAGTGGAAAGATGTAAAGAGCCTAACATTCATCTTTCAGAGATTGCCAGCAATAAAATCCAAAGACCACCACAAAAATGAGTACTGATCAAAATTTACGTTAATAAAAATTTATAAGGCAGTCATCTCTCCTATCTCTCAGAGCACTGATCAAAGGATAAGACTGCATCTCCCCCATATCATCGTCATATACATGCAGAGGCTGTAGCCCTTAAAAATGACAATTTTTTACAGTTCTAGTGTCAGAGACACTACGATAAGATCCAGATAGCAAACCACTTTTACAGTTCATGAACAACTAAACTACTTATAAGCCACTAGACTGATAAAAGTAGTCGACTGCTGTCCCCATGGTTTGGATCACCATACATCCAATCAGAATCAGTTTATCTGCATCTCATATGTGTGACAATGTAAATATATGGAAAGAGGGTAATAGAGAAAATGCACTAACCACATATCTTCGGGCACTAAAGGCTCTTCTCGTAAAAAGGCTTCCAGACATGTATACAAGGAGAGGGGCTCAGTACGAGCTTTCTTTGTTACAGGCCCATATTTGAACACCTCCGGCAAGTTCTCCAAGAAATGGGTATTGCATTTCTCCAAAAGCTTCAGAGACCAATCAACATATAATACTATCGACGTTGATGACAAGGGAAGTCTAATGGTTTTCTCTTCCACGGACAGGTCAATGCACACACCAGTATCATCAACAAATTGAAGAGGTAAATTAGGCAACGTCACTGATTTAGTATTACTAGGATCCTCCTTTGAGATATTTGATGAAGAGTTGCTACATGCTTCACCAGATGGGTCAACTGTTGTCACTGTGGTGCTTGGATCAGAAATATCTTTACTTTCTTTTTTTAGCAAAGGAGAAAGCATTGTCTGAACAATGGTCTGTATATTGCCACTTGAAATTACATCATCACGTGAGATTGATGAGACAAGAGGCGTTCCATAAGCTTTCCATTGTGAAGTGGTCTGAGTAGCACCAGTTTCCCTAAGCAGCGATGGAGAAAAAGGAAAACTGAATTAGAAGCATCCTCACACAATAATTCTTTCCAACTAATACAAATCAACTGTACTCAGCATTTCCATTCAAACTGCTGCAGAATGTCAATTTGAAGAGAAATAATTGGCCAGAGAAACAGAAAGACCGAACTGCAATTCGTGTACTCTTAAGGTGCTAATAAGAATAGTAAAATCAATCAACTTAGATAGTTGAAGAATTGACAACCAACAAAATTTAACGGAATGTAGCTACTTCGCACATGCCTATAATGAATGTCATTACAGGTCTAGCAAGCTATACGTACTGTTCTTGGCGGCGGTGTATCAACTGGAGGAGTATTGCATTCTTCACCAACTTCGGAACCTTGTAAGCAGCAAGGCGGTCATCATCTTTGATTGTGGATAATGATATTAAAGGATCGTCCAGATATCTTTGAATCGAATGGTTTTGTATCTGCAAACAACATTGACATAACTTAATCCCCAATTTAACACAAATGTATGGCCCCATGAACAAAGGAGTAAAATATGTGTAATGCTACAAACCTCTGCAATCTTGAGCTCCTCATTTTGCTTCAAGGAACAAACATTACCAAGAATTTGGATCAAATCCCTACAACGCCCCTGCTTCGGAACATTAACAGTACAAGTAGATGGCAGTGCACTTCCATCACTGGTAAAAACTGTCACTGACATAATACGAGTGGTAGTAGCTTGGAGTGGCAAGGAAAGGTACATGAAGGGATCAAATGTGACCGAAACTTTATTACATACGGGACAAACCAAAGTTGATTTGTATTGGCCCTTTCAAACACAAATCAAAAACAAAAACACATAAATGAGTCAGAAATTTCATCATTGGTGGTAGGAAGGCAAATCAATAGGAAGAATATTAATAATAAGGATAACGCCAGCAGCAGCAAGAGCAGCAACTAAAAACAACAACAATAACTATATCAACAGTTAATAATAATAATAATAATAATAGCAACACTGATAATAAGACAACAATAACATTGACAATACCAAACAGTAAAGAACAAGAGTCCAAAACTCAAAACATAACCCAAAATTCTTCACTAAGAATCTGCACACACAAGTATTAATATCATCAAACATGTGCAACATCCAAGTATTAGCAATACTCACTTGGCAGACATCAACAATAATTGAATCATTGCGTGCAATGTGATTCGCCCAATACTCGTCAGCAACTTCCTCATCTGGTCGGCCATCTGCGTCTCTAGACTTTATATACGGTTTTTGTTTGACACGATTTAGATCTTCGTGAAGCCCATCTAGCAAAAATGCTAAAAGCTCCTGAAAACATAAGTCATTTGGCTAATGAAATTGCACGAAATTCATTGAAGCAAGAGAAAACGTCTGTCACATGGTAAACCTGAGAATCATGTTGATTGTATCCACTAAACTGAGGTGCGAAGCGAGCAAGCTTTGTCTTAAATGGCCGGGGAGCAACTGGGGTTCGTCCTGGTGCCCATAACTTTCGAAGTAACTCACCAAATGCTACAGCTAGTTCACCCTATATAAATACCACTTCAACTCGGTGATGGACTTCATAAAATAATAGATATCGACAACATATTTTATACATATCAAAATATCATTAAAGATACATAAACTTTGTATAAAGATTCTATTCAAAGGTTTATATTAAATTAGCACAAAATTGTTACCTAGAACAAAACTAGTAGAATCTACCAACCTATCTAAGAAAACCTAATTCCAGATAAATGATAAGGTTCTCTTCAATACTATATAGTTTTTTTATTCTCAATGTATCTTGGAATCGATATTTTGTAAGGTTATTCATATTATTCAGGCCTCACCAGCTAATAGGTTAAACTTTCAAGGTTGTTTGACCTTCCATATTAAATTTAACCCCATTCATACAGTTTCTAGGAAACATATGGCTATCTGCTAGTCTTCTACGACACCCACACTTGAGAGAAAGTATTAGCATATCCCAAATTGATTTAGTATCTAATCTGGCCATTTATACTAGGTGGGTTTCTCTACCTATCTGATTCAGCTATTAAGACAGATTTCCTAACTATAAAGTCGCCATCAATCAAATGCTTTAGTGGCTTAACAATAGTCTTTACTCTTTAATAGGCCCCCTCAAGTGCAAGCCCGAATTTAGTTAATGGGATTGTCAAATGGATCCAAATACAAATACAAAAGCAAATGAGACTTAACAGTAAAAATACTCTGCTATCATGGTAAGTTACTTTTTAACTCAAAAGCTTATATTAGAGGCAAGTACCCAACAATAATATAAATCTCTAAAATGCCATCCCACATGCAAGGTTTAAAGGGGCTATCAGATCATGCTTCCAAATAAGAAGTTTTACTGCTTAGCATGTAGTATGATGTCAGAAGGGGTGGTTTGGCGGCGGGATTTCCAACCATTCCAAAAAAAAATGATGTCAGAACTTACAACCATGCCCAATGGGTTTTGCCAATTTATCTCTCGACGATAATCTTCCCGAAAATACCTAGCAAATTCTGGCGTATGCACAAGGCACTGAATCGCACTATTCATAAAACAAGTATTCCCAAGGTTCAGCAACCCAGTCAGACCAACAGAAGCTCCTCTTGTGGTAACACCACTGGTCCCATGCATAGTATCCGACTCTCTGGCAGATGTCAGGTTTGGACTTGTAGAAATCTCTGTGCTGTGGCTTCTGGAAGCACCTTTGCTTGCAGACCAACCTCCTGCAATTGATAAGCTTGACTTAGAAGGCTCTACAAGAGCAGAAGAAGCTTTCTTCTCTGCAAATCCATTGTTCTGAATAGAACTCTTGCAATTAGTACCATTGACATTGTCAAGGACCTCCACCAGAATCTGTGGTAAATGATTACAAAAGAAAAAACAAATTAGGTTAGAACATGAAATGCGTAATATATTAGTGACCATGAAAATATAATATTACATCATGTTAGATTCCTAGTATATGATTTTATGGTTCTGAAACAATGTGATAGTCTCAGAAAATTTATAGACTATTTACTCCGACAGCAAGTTCTAATTCGTTTAATACAAGTTCTGATTTCAGCTATAACTTACTTTATTTAATTTAACAAAAAAAATAATAATTTTGAAAATAAAATGAAGTAAATATATAACAGCTGCTTCCAGGGATGAAAGAAGCTAAATGCAAAAATCTAACTTGGAATGCTTTTATTGTTGCAGAGTAATAGACATTGTATTCAGTAAATGATATCTAAATGGTGCAGCATAAAGGAACCCACATCTTGATCCATCTGTATGTTGGCATCATCAAGTGTTTTATCCATGTCATTCATCAGATCATGTTTCCGATGACCATAGTAATCCCAAATGCATATCTACAAACAAGAAAAGTATGATTGTAAAAAATAAATCTCTCAAGAAAAAAAAGAGCTTAGAACTTGGAAGAAAATAAAAAATTAAAAAAAAAACATCAAATTTAAAGTGGCTGGTACATAAATTGTTTTACTTGTTCTGAATTAAGATCAAAAATACTGCAAGCTCTTCGATGAAGTTCTCCAATGGTTTCCTAATCAAAATAGTTTATATTCAGTTAAGCAACTTATGGAATGCTCAAGTATAACTTAAAACAACAGGCAGCAATCAAAGCTCAAAAGAGTGCTATATCAAAACCTACTTTCAAACTCTACCTTTTTGCTTATTCTTATGGTGTAGTCGTCACCTCTTGGCATCACAAGTAGTTGAAGGCGAAGAGGATACACCTCTACAGTCAACTCCGTCTGAGATAGACCTGAACTGATTACTTTCCTTGCCAACGTCGGGCCACCGCCATACCTAAATGAACAGAGACAACCAATGATTCCCTAGTACTTGCATTCAGATAACAATTATATGACAGAACTGCCTCGAAGTTATCCACTTCTAGCAGTATCTTCCAAGCATAATAAGAAATAGTTGTAAGAGACAATAACCATATCGATAATAGTAAGAAAAGATAGAGCCAAAACAAAAGAAGAAAGATAGTAGTGCATTGCATATAAAAATGACTGACATTACTTCATAATCATGAGAAATCTTTTAAGCAACTGTTCTGCAGGTCCCTGGACTCATTCAATCTCTCTGTTCATCAACCCCAAAGATTTACTACTTATCTATTCATATCTGACCCAAAGACAAACATTACGTTTCTTTACAAACATTGATTGCTCTTTCAGATGTTTCGATTTTGTTAAGAAAAAATTTTGAATTCCTCATTTTATTTTTGTTTTGGACCAGAATGGCATCCTGCTAGATTTTTCAGAAGACTTCAGCGACCATGACAGAAGTAGAAACTAATATATATATATATATATATACACACACACACAGAAACTGTTCAGCTAATAATATTATCAGCTGCAATTGAACTCATGTGCCATAAAAAATGTGTGTGTGTGTGTGTGTAAATTTACAAAATGCAATAAAAACAATAATAATATAAAGGGCATCATGATATCCAGCATCAATAACATTTCTATAGATATAAATAACTCACCATGAGCGCAACTGGTTCCACACTTCTCGCGGAAGCAATATATAATCTCGGCCTTCCAACAAATTTTCTAAAATTTCAGTGTCCGCGCCAGGGTCCTCGGATGTTGCATCATTTACCAGATCGGAATTATCAATACCAGAAGGCCTCTTTAACGCAGTTGAACTAGCCGCATTGAATTGTTCCATCAAAGAGGATCCATCATTTGTATTATTTGTCTGATCTTGGTTTACATAATCAATCCAACGTTGCCACCATCTGTCGTGAACCAACAAAAGAAGGCATTAAATGACATATTTCCCAAATGCAGAGTACTTAACTCCATAAATTGATACATTTTCCTCGGCTAACCAAGTTACACTGTCAAAGCTTAAAATTTAAATCAATGAAATTATATCATGATTCACAGTGAAGAAAGTTGTCAGGAAAAAGGAGTACCAGGTCATCTATATCCAGTCCATAAGACCTACGTTTACAAGACAACTAATGTTTCCCAACCACTCACCCGCTTATAGTTTACATCTAGTGATTCGATTCCATAATACCACAATCCCCCATCCTAAACAAACCTTAAAAGAGTAAGGTCAAATTCAAGCTGAACAATTTCTACAAAAATCGTCTGCACTCCAACTAATTAACTTTCTGTTCGCCAACTACTATGAAATTATCCTTCAAATAGCACTCTAAAGCAGTAACTGCCACTAAAAATAAAATTAAGCAAACAAAATACCAAATATATCAAAAATAAATAAATAAAATAATAAAGATAGATAGAGAGAGAGAGAGGAGCCTTTGATTGATGAGAAAAAAGGTATCGCCTTCTTTGGTAGTAGCTTCTGCTGAAACTACAATGTCTCTTATCAAAACCCTCTCCTCTTCTGGCGTTAGCTTCCCGTTGCCACGCGTTGTCGCCTCCGCCATTTCTCTCCTTCGCTAGCTGATCTGATTAAACAAATTAATTTTGTATATTTCAAATTCCAAACAGACTGCGAAGGGAAAATATTGAAAATATACAAATAATAAATTATAATAATAAGGTATGGTGAGTGAAAAAAAAACCCAGTTTTTTTTTTTTTTTTTTTTTTTGCGGGCCCTTTTTGGAAAAAAAAAATTGCAAAACCCTTAGGGTATGTTTGGTTCAACGAAGGGGTGGGGAGGAGAGGAATTTTAATGGAGGGAAGGGGAGAGATTTTAATTAAATATATATTTGGTTCAAAGGAGGGGAGGGGAGGGTTTTTAATTAGATATATGTTTGGTTCAAGAAGGGAGGGGAGGGATTTTAAAACTAATTTACTATTTTATCCTTATAACTTGTTATAAATAAAATTAAAACAATATAAGTAGAGATAATTTAGTAATTGCATTTAAAATTTTAATTCATCACTTTTTCTCCCCTCCAAAACCCCCCACTTTTGGAGGGGAGCTAAAATTGGCTTAGGAGGGATTTTGCTCTCTTCTCCTCCCCTTCAAAAAATTGAACCAAACAAATAAAATTTAAAATAATCTCTCTCCTCCCCTCCAAAACCCCCCAACCAAACACACTCTTACTAGCGGACAAGACGAGCGATTAGTCTCAGTTGGCTTGGTCAAGGATGAACGAAATCACAAATGAAGCGAAATTTTAACTTTCTTTCATTTAATTTGTTCAAATTAATATTCATTAAAAAATAAATAAATTTATAAGGGATTACGATAATTTTAGTTTGTTTTTATAAGTGATATAGTCTTAATCCATCAGCTCTAATGAATTTGTTGAGGTGGCAAGTATCAAATAAATCAGTTGTGATATCCGTTTGGGATAATAATTTCTCAACTTCTAAAAATTGTATTGTTTTTATATTTATTTTTCTAAAAAATCGTTGGAATTTTTGGGATTGCGTTTTTTATAAAAATTTGGGATAATCGGAGGTTTTACCTGTTCCGCTTAAGTTCGTCATTTTCATTTAAAATGCAACAAAATTTTATACTCGTACATATGAGATTTACAAGTTTGAAATAGGTTGAAATCAAATAAGACCGGTGGTATGGGAATGTTGAATCAAAACCAGCATACATCGTTCAATTAACTGCGAAAATCACAATAAAATTACAAAAAGTCTTTTTACTAACAAAATAAATAAAATGTAATCATTTTATTAATCTGACGTCACTATCTTTTTGTAAGACAGCCGAAGATTCACAAGTACTTTCACATACAAAAACTGGGACTTGATCATTTCAACAAGAACAAGCATGCCAACACAAGGAGCTTCTGGAGACTTTCATTACAAGAATTTACAGAGCATGAAAATTAAGGAATCAGGTTTATTCTAACCATATGTAAACAGAAAACTACTACTACTACTAATGGAGACTTTTCTTCAACCTATTTTGCTCAATTGAAGTCCTTCAATCTTCTCTTCAACATGTCCATTGATTTCTTTCGCGAACTTTGCTTTGTGTTTCTGTTTGATAGACTTCCAAAGATCCCGTCTGGGGAATCCTTGAATTTTTCGCAGATGCTCGCGACTTTCTTATGATCCAATGCATTGTAGTTCTTCTCCCTTATTACAGGATTCATGAAGTTCTCTGGCTGACTACTCAACAAAAGGTTTAGCAACTGACGTGCTTCTATCAAACATCTTCTGAAACTACCTTCCTTGTATATCTCACTCAAACCAGTACTATGAAACCTCTCATCAGAAAAATTCTCTAGCATCTTCAAATCATTGTTGATAATGGCGACAGCATTAGCATTAAACCTCTTCACGCTATCACTAAGAAATGCTGACACAATAGAATTGGAAATATGATCAAGCGCCCCACTCCCAACCTTGTACAAAGCATCCAAAGGCAAAATTTGCTGTGCTGTTGACATAATAGAGTCTAGATAAATAATGACCTCATTCATATACTCATTCCCATTCTGAGATGTATCCTCCGAAATCCAATTGATGTTTTCAGCGAGCGCCATAAATTCATCTACCTTGGTGTTTACCAAACTCAGAAGAGTAATATAAGCTGCATCTCTTGATGTTTTTAGGACCATCTTGGCCATCAAACTAGCTTGAGGCCTCTCGACAGACCGGACTGGGATCCCACATAGTTGGGCTGCTTGTCGAAGGAAAAAATCACAAGCTCTTTCAAGAAAAGTAATGTTTGCAGCAATCTGCATGGCTTGAGATACACCAATGGAACAACCAGTAATTGTATTCAGAATAACTTCATTTAACACATCAATCAAGAGCATGTCCAAATATTTTCTTAACACATCAAAGTAATTAGCATGCATCCCGTAAGACAAGTAATCGACAGATCCTTTGATGAATGACCTGACAATGCGGCAAACATCAGGTACCATGGAGGAGAATGGTGCAATATATGGAAAAGCTGGCATTATATCCGAGGTCTGGAGATGAAACAACAGAACATTGTTCTCGTAATCTGTATCTTTTTTCAATAGCATCTGCTCGTAAGTATCGTCGGTGAGAACAGTAGTAATTTGCTGCCGACACTCTTCCAAAAGAAGTTCGTGGTATTTGTCTCGGCTCTTGTCCAGCACCTCAAAAACAGGACCCACTTCATAACCATAAAGTCTAAGAGTCGCCCCAAGAAGAGTCACATAATCCTTCACCAGCAGAAGATGTGTTGCAGAATCCATTTGAGAAAATTGTTCTTCCAACACTGATGTTATTTTGGCAACAGCAGTTTCCCACATTGTCTCAAGCTGATCAGGTAATAAGAGCCCTCCAGCAGTCCTCAGGACCCGATCCTCCACTATGAAGTATCCAGCGACATGCGCCAAAAAAGTTTGATAAGATTCAACAAATGGCTGTGCTGAGGAGATCTGTAGGTCTGAAGTAAGCTGCAATAAACGATTCCTATAATAATATTCACGAAACTGCGCAGGGATCCCAAGGCAATTGTGGATATGATATGCCCGATAAAGTGGTGTGAGATCAAACTTCAAATCCGAATCTTCGTTGATGTCCTCAACTTCTAGAGTAAATGCAAAATCCCCAAATACAGAAAGATTATGTTCCTCAGCTTTCCTTTGACGATCCAGCATTTCCTCATCTTTCTGACGAGCTGACGCAGCTCGACCTATTGCAGTTTGTCCAATATCCTTTGCAGAACTCCTAGCTTGAACTAGCCACTCATTAAATTGACTAGTGACTTTCTTCTCAATATGTGTCTTTATCAATGGAATTGTCTTCTCAATTACAATTTTCAGTGCCTTAACAGGAATATTCATCAAGTAATTCTTCTCAATCAGATCAACAGTCTTCAAAGCAGGATAAAACTGGCCATCAGAAATATGATTGTTACACTTAACACAAAGATCCAACACTTGCACACAAATCTTCGCCATTTTGATAGCTCCAGTGATATTCTTCTTAATCGCATAAGATTCAAGAAGCTCCTCGAGTTTGATCAGTAATGCACTTCCAACCTCTTGCAACCTATAATTATCACTGGACAGATCACTTTTCAGCTCTTCAGCATCAACCAACACTCCCCGAAGCTCATCAACAGCGACAATAAACTCCTCATAGTGGGTCTTACAGAGCTCCTCAATCTCAGCTTCCTTCCTCCTAACAACACTTTTGAGCTGATGAAGCAGTGCCTCAGGCCGACCTGTTTCAAATGCATGCCTCACAAGAGGCCCCAAATCATCTCCATTACCAATCAAAGTTGCAAGAACCAAGTCCTCCCCTGTTGTATCCCCATTCTCAGTCACAATTCTCCTCTTCGTTTTAGCATCCATTATTCCAATCAAACCCTTCAATACCGAAACAAATTAGAATTACTCAACCACATTCACTAGACAATGAAAATAAATAAATTATCTTTACACCAAACATTAACACTTTTTAACAGTCTACACACATACAGATATTGGGCTATTGGGTTATATATATTTTCATTTCCAGCAGATACCCATAAAAACAATATACATTAACAACCAGAAAGAAACTTTATTAACATGGAAAAAAAAATGATTTTTCCAAATGGGTTTCATCAAATGAATACATCAACCACAAATATACAACAAACAGAACGAAAAACGGAACATGAATCCTCATTTTAACGAAACCATAATCAACAAAAGCGACGAATCAGCTGCATCCCAAATGAAAATAATAACGACAATAAACTGAATAAAGAAACAAAAGCCAACGAAACCAAAGTATTAATTGCGATACGGACTTACAGGTGATATAGAGAGAGAGAGAGACTGTTCAAAGATTCTAGACAAGTAGCAGGAAAATGATTAGTTTTGTTGAGGTTATATTTTCTCCCTGCGCCAAGTGATTTTTGTAAATTTGCTTTGAGATGAGAATCTACCTTTTCTTTTGACCTATAATAATAATATTTAATTGTTTTTCAAACTATATTTATATAAGGGAAATTAGCAAAATTAATTAAAAAAAATTATTTATTTATCAAAATGAATTACAACATTTGTCATTTGCATTTCCAGCCATAGTCTCCGAAGTGTACTTCGACGAATATGAATTCTCCGAAATACACACCGAAATGGGTGTAAAATTCAGAGATCCGAAATCAAAACTTCATATCTCCGAAATTTTTAATTTTTTTCTTCAAAACTTCATATATCCGAAATATTAATTCGGATCTCTGAAATTTTAATTCGGATCTCCAAAGTATTTTTCGGATGTTCGAAATTTGAAAAATTATTTATAAAACCATGCATTCTCTATTCGTTCTCATTAAAAAAAAACTTAGCTTTTTATTTTTCTAAATTTAAAATGGAACAAATATCTCTAACTTTCTACAGTGAGGGGTCTTAGGAGAAATTAGATAATGGCAGCGATGAAAGACTAAGCAGCTCTCATGTATTCATCTTTGCCATTATCTAATTTCTTCCAAGACCCCTAACTGTAGAAAGTTAAAGGTATTTGTTCCAGTTTAGACTTAAGAGAATAAATAGCTAAGTTTTTATATTGAAAATAAATGGGAAATGTTCGGTTTTATAAACAATTTTTCAAATTTCGGGCATCCGAATAATATTTTGGAGATCCGAATCCGAAGTTTTGAATAAAAAAATTAAAAAAAAAATAAAAAACTTCGGAGATCCGAAATTTTGACTGTGGCTGAAAATACAAATAACAAACGTTGTGGTTTATTTTGACAAATCAGTTTTTTTTTTTGGGTTAGTTTATTTCCCTTTATATAATAAACTTAACATCGTTGATTATTGTTGATATATTAATTAAATATTTAATGATATGAATCAAAGCGACTTAAACGAGGATGTTTGGCTCTGTTTGTTTGTTAAGCTTGGAGTCAAAGCCAGCCCAAGTCATATCCGCCACCAAACATTCCTTTATTTTAAAACTAAACGACATTGTCTCTCATTTGTTAATTTTAGCTTTCTATTTTATTTATATAACTTTGGTTTGCCCTTGTGGTGTAACATCAAGATTATCACGATATGATATCGATCACCATATTTTATGTGTGTGAAGTATTATTTAATATAAAATCACGCATGAGTATCTTTGTGATCGCAAAAATATTTTTTTGGAAGTTCGGTGAAATTTTTATGATTATAGCTCACATTTGATTTTTAAGTAATTTTTAGCCAATTTTTGATATTTGGCCGTAATTTGAGCTATCGATGTCTAATTTCAATGATTTTTATATGGTCAAAAATCTAAAATGAAAATCTGCAACTTTCATGTTGAATAATTTTCCAAATTCGGATCATAATTTAGTAAAAAATAAAGTACTTTGTTGTGACGTGGACTGCATTTAATTTTTAACTAAGAATTAATATTTTATTCAAATATCAAGCCCCCACGTTTTTTAAACAACCCTAGCCACTGTTTATCGTCATTTTCAGCAGTCCCATTCACGAAAATTCCAGATTTTTGAAGCTCAAATCTTTGCTTCTCTCTTTCACGTCCAAGGCAGCCAACAAGAAGATTTCTCATGCTTTCTCAAGTCCTATCCAACCAAGTAAGCTCCCAACTCTTTTTCCCCCCTAATTTTGAATTTATAGCTTGCATTCTTATTTCCCCAAATTCGAAATTCTTGGAACCTAGATTTAGAAATGGTGTATGATGCATGATTAGGCTTGAGTAAGTGAATAATTTCGCATTTAGGATTATAATAACATGAGTTAATGTACTCCTTGAGCTTGGATAATTGATCTATTTTGGTGATTATGTTGTATGTTGCAAGAGATTAGAAACCCTAAGTTTGAAATTTTGTGAATGATGCATGATGAAGTGTAGAGAATATGTTGTAGCTTAGATTTGGTGGTGGAGTTGATAAATGTGAATTTAGTGTAGCGAATGTGTGAAGATTTTTGGCAATTTTGGAAGATGAAGATTCGATCTTATGGTAGAAACAAGGGCTAACTTTGGTTGTTTGGTTAATGAATAAAGTGCTAGGGAAGGTTAGGGAAACAAGAAAATTGAGAATAAGAAATGTAATTGGTTTCTCACATCAAGTGTTCGGTGAAATACCTGAATGAATAAAGATAATTAATTAGACTAATTTAACGCAAGTATGTTTAGACACTAGAAAATCTAGGATTTTTGGTTGAATTGAATTATTTCGGAAGGGTAGCGAAATTCATTAACTAGGCAGTAAAGTCAGTTTATGTCTAGTGCCGGACAGACTGTGTTTAGTCGCTTATAACTTCAGTTTTAGATGTTCGGTTGATGAACCGTAAAATTTTGAACAAATTAGATACATTGATGTTCAACATATCCAAAAATCAGAATTTTTTGACTTAAAACGAAATTGCAGTAAATTTTCAAACTTGGTCGTACTACAATAAATTAGTGGTTCTGTTTTGCTGATCAGCGTGCAAAGAATGTCTTATAACTTGGATTCTAGGAATCAAAATTGAGATCCGTAAATCAAAATCTCAGCCCCTGGTTCAATCCCAATTAAATGCAGCGAATTTTCAAATTTAGTCGACATGCCGTGAATTTTCCAGCCATAGGTCAGAATGTGAGCTTTAGCGAGTTAGCTTACGAGACCTTGAACAAACGTCGTAAAAAAATTCGTAGATCACATTTATATGTTAGTAACTCAGCGAAGTCAAGTATTCATACATTGCATATTTTATTTATTGATTGAAAGCGTATCTTGCAACTTATATTCTAATAAAATTTATCGATTATATATTCTCGACAAGAACCATGACTTTCTCCGAAACCGTGAAGTGGTGTCAGTCAATTTCCAAATATGTTAGTGAATGTTAATTTTATGTTTTTTGACACGCTCAAAAGTGATTATTTACTCCCAAGTATAAATATGTTGTAGTAATAAAATAATCCGGTAAGATCGGGGTCGATCCACAGGAAATAGATTTAATAAGATAAAATAATAATTTGAGTGAAAAGAAAAAGATTGAATTGTTTGAGTGATTGGAAATTTTAAATTAAACTCAATAATAAAATAAAATGTTGGGGCTAGATGATCCACTTTTAATGTTTCAAATTTAGAAATCTCACTTTTTATAATGAAAACTACTACTCCCACCCCCTCTGACATGCGCCCCTCCTATTGTCTTCTTTGGGATTTAAATTTCAAATTTGTATTTTTTCTATTTTTTATTTGTTTAATAAATATTACAAATTTACTATTTATTAATTTAATTTTTTGATTATTTTTTAATTTAATTAACAATATAAAATAAATTTTGACATAGTCTATTTGATTCTGATTCTGATTTTATTTTTACTCTATTAAAAATTATTTGTCTTATTTAATTTCGTGAATCAGTATCCATATCTACTTTTACTTTATTAAAAAAAATTTACTTTATTAAGAGTAGTGTAGATTCTGATTCTGATTTTATATTTTCTTTATTAAAAGTTGTTTGTCTTATTTAATTTCGTAAGTCAATATCCATATTTTTAAGTGTATTTTTTTTATATTGTTATTTGTACTCTTTTTTAAATATATATTTCTCTGATATACATGAGAATATTTTTATAATACATAAGTAGTGTTGAATAAATTAAAAAAAATCATAAAAATTAAATGAATAAATGAACACAAAATAATTAATAATAAATATGAAATTTGTAATATTTATTAAACAAATAAAAAAGATTAGATATATAAAGAACAAAAAAATATAAATTTTAAAAAATAAACAAAATTAAAAAAATTAATTAATAAATAAATAAATATAAGTTGTGTGAAATTAATATATATATATATAAGTAGTGTTAAATAAATGTATATATATTGGGGGAATGGATTTTTATAAAAGAGATGAGTAATTTTGACATTTTAAGTAAGAGAGAGGGGATGTGGGAATTTTGGGGAGGTGGGAGTAGTAGCCTTCTTTTATAATATATAAATTGTCATTATTACCCAATTAATTTATTTCACGAATTAATTATACCAAACAAATAAAATCAGTCATAAAGACAATGATAATTTTGTCTATAACATGTCTAGTGAGATACTCAATTATGTCAAGTAAATAAAATCAATCATATAGACGGTAACAAAGTTTGTTAATAATTAATCCAGATTTAAATTATGTATTAATTATTAGATTATAATTTATATATTATAATATAAGTGAGATTAATCTATATTTTCATATTAAAAGTTTCACCTTTTACACCAACAAAAAAAATTAGTTACTCATAATTTGAATAAAAACACACATAGTTTTATTATTGAAAGAAAAAGAAATTACAAGAAAACTTTTAAAAAAAAAACATACAAGAGATAGAAATTCACAAATTTTCAGAAAAAAAAAAAACTATGGAATCCAGACTGAAGAAAATGAGGAGCATAACACCTCTATAAAGGTGCTTGCACCTCCATCGGTTGCAATTTTGCAAGCTTTCTCCACCATTTTCTCCATCATTTACTCCACCAAACATGCAAGATATGTAACAATCGTAGATTGTCATTTTCCTTTTTTTATTTGATTGTAATATTTACATATAACATACTTTGGATTTTTCATCAATTTCGGTCTTGAAAACTTCAGAACTAGATTAGCTTGTCAACAATAAAGTTTTAGATCTTTGAGTCTTCTTTCATCTGGAACTAGAATCACTTCAATCTGATATCAGAGTAAAAAGTTATGGCCAAAATACAAATATTACGCTATGTTTGGAATTTCTGAATTTGTAACACTGTTAGAACGCTTTTTCAAGTTTTTGGCTTCCAAAATCCAAATGTCATATCAATTTTTCTAGTTATGCATCCAAAATATTATTTCACCTACATCAAAAATAAAAATCACAATAAAAATATATAAAACATAAATTAATTATTATTCTATAAATATGTTAAATTAAGTGGATTAATGAAACTACAGGTGTAAAATGATTAATTTTCTTTTAATGAATGTGCATTTTTTAGTGTTCGTCACACCTCCAACCAGCTTATTACTAGTCCCTCATAATTTAGGTGAAATTTTTTAAAAAAGATAAATTCTTATACAAAATTTTCTTTCTTTTTTTCTAAATGATCAAATAAATTAATTTTCTTCTACTTTTTACCCTTTTTCCATATATACATAAAACAATGTATTAATCAATTCATTATGCCCACAATATTCACATGACTTGTTGAAAAGAGAGTAATATGTTTGTCCTAAAATTATATTATAATCACATCGTTTGACAATGAGAGTTTATTTATAAATATAATTCTTCTTATAATAATACATGTTCAATCCTTGTAACGAACTTTGGGTCAGTGAGTCTCAGACCAGTTAGTTTTAGGGCACTAGGTGTTAAGACACTCATACAGACTTAATTGCTCGAATCTCAAATATTAAAAAGAAAAAGTGTATGATTTCATTAAGCTTTCTCTTTAACACATGTAACGAGCTTTGAGCCAGTGATTCACATATCAGTTGGTCTTAGGGCACTAAGTGTTAAGACACCCCTACGGACTTAATTGCTCGAGTTAGAGAGACTACAAAATCGAACTTATTCACATTTTTTTAACTCAAGCTCTACTGTTTTACTCGAACAATCACTGCTTGCTGAGGCAAGATGTCCAGTTACTAAGTAAAAGTTTGCTTAGTTTTTTTAATAAAAACACAAATTTCACTGCCTTTAGGTGCTACATCCAACAAACTAGAGAACTGAATATTATAAAATTTTCACTCATGATCATATGTCACTATGTATGTTGATAATATCTGTCAATTGAGCTTATGAAGATCAAATTTAATCAATATTATGGAGAATTCACACATTTAAATGATTCAAAAAGAAAATAACAAAAAGAACTTGTTACGAATTATTCTGAGATGCGTCGTAGGAGCGAAAACTCCTTACACAACTACTTCTGAACAACATTCCACTTGGTTAGTCAAAAATTTATTGTTGTGTGTATTTTTTAAAAAACACAAAATAAAATCAATACAAATTTTTTTTACACATAAAATAACAAGGTAAACAGAAAACATCAACACAAAAACGATTTTTTTAAAAAACTAAAAACACAACAACGAAACATAAAAATGAAAATTATCTAGTCAATTATCCACTCCCCCGACCAAATTGAGATGAACAATGTCCGAAAAAGAAGAAGTAGAGTTAGAAGACATCACATAGTTAGTGTGGATTTGACAATTGAATCTACGACTATTTAAAAGAAAAAAATTACAGATTAAGATTCAAGTCCACTCTACGCTTCTTACTACGATCGTCACCAAACCAGTTCAACTTGGAAAAAATGAGGTTTATTGTTTGTTCATAAGCTAAGAATTGGTCAATTAATTCATCAGATTTTCTTGCAATTAAGACGATATCTTTACCGATTTTGAAATGAATCAATGTCATTGGCATCCTCAAGAAATACTAAAAGAAAATCGAAAAAATTATCAACATTAAGTAGTCAATGAGTTTTTGGTGAATGTTCAAGTTCGCTCATGATGCCAATGTGAAAATTTCTTCCAGTGTGTCTAGCCCACCTGATAAAGCAATAAAAATGTTAGCATGATTAATCATTTCAGTAAGTTTTTCAGACATACATGAGACAATACATTCTTCATCATTTGATTTTCCGATGAGGTTTCTGTCTGCCAAAGGTTTTGGAATGATCCTCAAAACTTGACTATCACCATCTTGTACGACCTTTAAAACACATCCCATCAATCCAACATTGTCACCGCCATATAGTAAGCGCATGTTTATTTCCGCCATAACTCTATCCAATTCTTTTGCAGCCTCCACAAATTCTGATTTAGGTTCAGAGCTAGTTCCACAAAACACACAGATATTAGTGACTCTTCTTCTTGAAGTTGTCACGATTTTTGTTCTCTCTTATCTGGATGTGTTGAAGAGTGAATGACGAGTTGTATTTATAGATCTTGAAAAAGGTGAGTAATAAAAGCAATAGTACCTGCAAAATGACAATTGTCAGTGAACAATAAAATATATCGTGAAAGTAAAAAAGTTTAGATATTGTCAGCAAAAATTAAAGTAAAGGAAATTAAAACAGTAAATTAAAGTAAATCAAAATAGTAATTTAAAGGAAATGAAATCAAAGCAATAAATTTAAAAAATATGTACCGGTAGTTGTGATTGTGGTTCACATCTTCCTCTGGTTTTACGTTCAGTAATGGCTTGAATGACATATATGGGTCGGGGATATGCTTCTCATCCAATTATCTTATAAATTGGAAAATGGAGTCTTTAAAAGTTATTTTGTTGTCTTCCTTTGAAATTGTATATGCAAAGTGCGAATTACTCGATGAACATGTCCATTAGAATGCGTCTCAAGAGTCAGTGAAATATCATCTAAAGACTCATTATCCAAGCCATCTATAATGAATTGAATTTTATCTTCGCGATTGTCAGATACTATTCCTAAATAACGACAACGAGTATTGAACGTGCAACATGCACATTTATAACAAACACATAGTTATTTAGCTATTCTTTTCTTAGCACATGGGCTTTTCCCTAAACCAAACATGTAAGAAATGAAAGAGCCAGATGACTCACATGTAAAGCGAACCATTGCTTCAATTACCCAACGAATATAACTAAGAATACCATGGATCATAAGAAGACTCATTCTTTTGGTTCGTGCTTTATAAATTTTCATCATAGCATTTTGGGGAAGAGAAGGAAAATGTTTGTGGAGTTTTGTGAGAATTTTTTTATGCCTTGATTGTAAAATATCAGTAATTTTAGGAAACCGAAAGAACCGACTTAGATTCACGGAGTACCGTTATCCGCTGTTTAACTAGGGTGCAAGATTCTGACAAAAAGAGAAGAGAAATAAAAAAAATGCTACAAAACTCGAGAAAAAATAGAAATTAGATAAATCTAAAAGAAAAGAAAATATATCAATCACATTACATTGGGTTTTAAAGGAAAATAGATTCTTGAAAATTTGAACACTACAAAAATAGTTTCAGACGTTGTCCATTCACTTTAAATACACCATCATCCCAATGATTCTCAATGTCAATAGCCTCACATGGATAAACTTGCTTCACAATAAATGGGTCATTCCATTTGTATTTCAATTTTCTAGGAAATAAATGAAGACGAGAATTATAAAGTAAACTTTTGAACCAATTTCAAATATTTTTCGTGAAATTTGACTATCATGAAAGACCTTAGTTTTAGCTTTAAGAATTTTCATATGAATCATTTCTTAACTCTTCAAGTTCATTTAATTGCAGTTTACGTTTATGGATGGCATTTTCAAGATTTGAATTGAATGCTTTAATAGTTCAATATGCTTTATGCTCAAGTTCTACAGGCAAATGACAAGATTTTCCATAAACTGGACGATATGAAGACATTCCCAGAGTGGTTTTGAAAGCTAATCAGTATGCCCAAAGTGCATCAGTTAGTGGAAGAGACCGATCTTTGTGATTTGGGTTGATTGTGTTTTCCAAAATTTGTTTGATTTCCCTATTTACTAGTTCAACTTGACCATTTGTCTGAGGGTGATAGGAGGTGGAAACTTTATGTGTAACTTCATATTTTTTCATTAAGGACTCAAAATGTTTGTTGCAAAAGTGTTTACCTTCATCATTTATAATGGCCCGAGAAACTCCTACATGGCAGGCTATGTCTTTTGATTTACAAATGTGAGGTTGGTGTAGCAGTCTCGACCAATAGTTATGTACTTTGGGGGCATGGTCTGTTGTGTAGCTGAGAACGCTTTACATTAATATGGAGTTCACTCATTCTTGGGAAAAGTAGAAGAGTATGTTCCTTAAGGGTTGATTCGATACTTGAACTGTTAAAGCGCTTAAGTCTTTCTATTACGAATAGAAAGATTAAAATTCATAATGGTTATGAATAAATCTTTCATTAGAGAATCAATCGTACTTAAGCTATAAATAATTAGAGGGGTATAATAGACATTAAGATCCGCTCTAATTACGAGATACTCGTGAATGATCAATTCGTATGTAGTGACTATATCGATGGACACCGACTTGGTTCAGCTTAATATACCATTTGTGGCAACGAGAGTGCAACTTCGGATTTTTCTGGAATAACCCAGAGTTAATAATTAATAATATTTAATTAAAAGCTTAATTAATATTTCGGGATTATTGGAGCTTGGAACCGTATGTCAATTTGGTCCTCGTGCTAGCTCGATATACTATAGCGGATTTAGTATAATTGGATAGTCCAATTATATACTCACTAATATATAAATATTATTAAGATGATTAATAATATCATTTTGTCACACTTGAAACTATATATTAAAAGTTAATATATGTTTTAAATAATTATATGATAATTATTAAATGTAAAATATTAAATTATATATGATATAATTTAATAAGGCTAAGATTGTAATTTCTAAATTTTGGTTTTGGAAACCCTTGGTTTTAATTGAAAAGTTACTTAATATTAAAAGGCAATAAAATCTTTATTTTTGTAATTTAATTTTGTCATGATGATGACATTCAATACTTGATATATGTTACAAAATTAAAGAAATTAATTCCTTGCCTTGGCCGAATTTACCTAAAGGAGAGGGGAATAGATTTTGTTTGTTTTGGAAACAAATAAACCTACATATAAAAAGGAAAATGTTTCTTTTTGGTAAGTCTCATTCCAACTCTAGCCTTCATCTTCTTCTTCTCCAAATTCTCTCAAGTTGTTGAGAAAACAAAACAAGAATAAGAAGAAAAATAAATGAAAAAAACATTGTGTGACATTAATCTCTAAAAAGTTTAGGGATTAATTTTGTGAGTTTAGCCCACACTAGCTTCCGTTGGTAACGAGATATAGCTCGGAAGACTTAGTGGTTTTGAACCAAAATAATCCATCTTATTTCTTCTTCATTGACTCACGGTAGTTGGGTGAATTTTTATCCACTGCCAAGCACATCCAAGGGTATTTTGGGGCTCGGTTTGGTCTCGTATCAATCCGAAATTTTTCGGAAACACATAGAGTTTTTTGGGATTGCGTTGGGGTTGTTTTTCTTTGAAAAATCAAACCTGAAAAACGTCACGAAAATTTTGTTAAGAACAATAGCAAAATTTCAGTGGTATTGTTTTGGTTGTGTTTTAGACGCATTTTGTGTTCAAAAAACAGTCAGGTTTTGCACTGTTGTTCGGGGCTGTTCAGGACTGTTCCGGGGCTGAAATTTTATTAAGAACAATAGTAAAATTTCAGTGGTACTGCTGGTCACATTCGGCCACTTAGTGGGAAGGGCATAAATTTTTTTTCAAGTGATCTGTGTGCCTAAGGCATTTCTGTTGCACAATGAAACATTTTTTACATTTGCCTCTCTGGATTATAGTTGAACATGTAATGATCACTCAGAGTGAAACTGGGGTCGAAATTCCATGTCGCAATGCTCATTCTTCTTTTGGGCGTGTCGTGACGCGCCAAGCTTTACTGCGCAAATGAAAAAAATTTCTCTCTGCCTTAATTTTAACTTTGTGCGCGTCTCGACGTGCTTTGAGATGTGCATTTTGACTCTGAATATTTCCCAAATTTACTATGTATCTTGTTTTTATCCTTAGTTAATTTCATTGAGTTGTGATATTATTTTGACTTGCAAAACACACCAAAAACACATCAAAGCTCATAAAAACTCGATATCACCCACAAAATTTTAAGTTATAAGAGTAGTAAATATATGCATATTAACCACTGATCAAGCACGTTCAGTATTCAGTTTCCTCTGCCTATGTTGTGTTAGGTCCCGTTATGTAGGTTTCATTCCCCCAGGCCACGACGCCAGTGAGCTTTTTCTTATCATCATGTTTTATAAGTATATTTCTTTTACAACACATATTCTCCCTCTTGAAAATGATTCGACCTCGAATCTGTACCTGCATCAAAATGAGTTAAGTCAGAAACATTAAATGTAGCAGACATATTATACTTACCTTGTAAATCCAGCTTGTATGCATTGTCATTAATCTGTTCCAAGACTTGAAATGGACCATCCCCTCTCGGTTGTAGCTTAGATTTACGTTGTTCAGGAAATCTTTCCTTGCGCATGTGTACCCAAACCCAATCTCCAGGCTGAAATACCACACGTTTTCTTCCCTTATTAGCATGAGAGACATATTGCTCATTATTTCGATGTATGTGCTCTCCTGTTTTCTCATGTATATGTTTCACCAAATCGGCTTTCATTTTTTCCATCTAACCATGCATGCTCATCAACAGGCAATGATAACAAATCTAATGTAGTTAGTGGCTGAAAACCATAAACAGTTTCAAATGGTGAGTAAGATGTAGAGGAATGAATACTACGATTATATGCAAATTCAACAAAAAGCAAACAGTCCTCCCAGGTTTTTAAGTTCTTATTGATAATAGTACGCAATAACTGAGTCAAAGTCCTATTAACAACCTCAGTCTGGACATCAGTTTGGGGGTGACAAGTAGTAGAATACAAAAGTTTAGTTCACAACTTACCCCATAAAACTTTCCAAAAGTGACTAAGGAATTTAACATCACATTCTGAAACTATACTCCGTGGAATCCCATGGAGTCGTACTACTTCTCTAAAGAACAAGTCAACAATGTTAATGGCATCATCAGTTTTATGATATGCTATAAAGTGTGTCATTTTACTGAACCGATCAACCACTACGAAGATGGAATCTCTACCATTCATAGTCCTGGGTAAACCCAATATAAAGTCCATTGATACATCTACTCATGGCTCACTAGGTATAGGCAATGGTGTATACAACCCATGAGGCATAACCTTAGATTTAGCATGTTTACAAGTTAAGCATTTATCACACAAACGCTCAATATCTCTCTGCATTTTAGGCCAATAGAAATGTTCACTCAATACCCCTAATGTTTTGGCAATGCCAAAGTGCCCCATTAAACCTCCCTCATGCGCTTCCCTCACTAACAACTCACGCATACTACAAACAAGAATGCATAATCTATTCTCCCTAAACAAAAACCCATCATGTTGGTAGAATTAGTAAACGTAGACTTTTCACATATAGTATAAATAGTACTAAAGTCAGTATCATTTGCATAAAGTTCTTTAATAAATTCAAACCCGAGCATTCTTGCATTCAATGAAGTAAATAAAGCATACCTTCATGATAGTGCATCATCGATAATGTTTTCATTACCTTGTTTGTAGCGGGTTACATATGGAAATGTCTCAACAAACTCTAACCAACATGCATACCTTTTGTTCAACTTACCTTGACCCTTCAAATGCTTCAATGACTCGTGATCTGTATGGATCACAAACTCTCGAGGCCATAGATAATGATGTCAAGTCTCAATGGCTCTCACTAGCGCATACAACTCCTTGTCGTATGTGAGGTATCTCAAAACGGCTCTATTATGCTTCTCACTAAAGTAGGCTATTGGTCGATTTTCTTGCATAAGAACCGCTCCTATGCTTAATCCGGATGCGTCACACTCAATCTCAAATGTCTTCTCAAAGTTGGGTAGTGCCAAGACTGGTGCACTGCACAACTTCATTTTCAGATCTTGGAATACACTACTTCACTACTTCAGTCAGTGGTGCTGCAATACTACTGAAGTCTTTAACAAATTTACGGTAGAAGCTTGCTAATCCATGGAAGCTTCTGACTTCTGTCATTGTTGTTGGTGTTGGCCAATCCTGAATTGCCTTCACTTTTTCTAAATCTACCTCGATGTCATATGCACTCACAACAAATCCAAGGAAAACAATTATATTCATACAAAAAGTGCACTTATCAAAGTAAGTATACAGTTTTTCTTGCCATAATACATCAAGAACATGCTTCAAATGTATAACATGTTCATCTAATGTTTTACTATAAACTAAGATGTCATCAAAATAAACCACAACAAACTTACCTAAAAATGCACGCATAACATGATTCATCAATCTCATAAATGTGCTAGGTGCGTTTGAAAGACCAAATGACATAACTAACCATTCATACAAGTCATACTTGGTCTTAAATGCAGTTTTTCACTCATCTTCCTCTCATGCGAATTTGATGGTATCCACTCTTTAAATCAATCTTACTAAAAAATTTTGAACCATGCAATTCATCCAACATGTCATCTAGTCTAGGAATAGGGCGACGATACTTTACCGTAATATTATTGATAGCTCGACAATCAACGCACATACGCCTCGTCCCATCTTTCTTATGAACTAGAAGAATTGGTACTGCACAGGGACTCATACTTTCTCTGACATACCCTTTCTCCATCAACTCTCGCACTTGCCTCTGAAGTTCCTTTGTTTCCTCAGGGTTGCTCTTATAAGCTGGCTTGTTGGGAATGACTGCTCCAAGTGTGAAGTCTATCTGGTGCTCAATACCTCTAATGGGTGGAAGCCCACTAGGAATGTCATCGGTCAGTACGTCACTGTAATCCTGCAAAAGATATGAAATAGACACAGGAAGAAGATGGTCAGTGTTAGTAAAATAAACATGAGGCTCCTTATAGACTAACAATAGCATGAGTTTGCTAGCCTTGAACGTTTTCCTCGCTTCACCTTCACCCATGTCGAAACCCTTTTTAACTCTCCATTTTGTTTCCCCCCTCACGTTCACTCACACTCCCATTGGGAACTCCCACGGCCTTGTCCTTATTTTTCTAACCAGATACTCATACACCACTCTCACCCAAGGTGGTGTTTCCCCTCACTCTCTCTTTGTCACGCTTAAGTTGCAACTTAACCTGATCTTCATGAACTTGTGCAGGTGTAAGTAGGTATAATGTAATGAGTTTTCCCTTATGCTGAAAAGAGTACTTGTTCTTGAACTCATCATGAATAACCTTCTTATCAAACTACCACGGCCTGCCCAAAAGAATATGTCCAGCATGCATCGATATCACATCACATAGGACATCATCTGTGTATGGCCCAATGGTAAAGCTCAACAATACTTGTTTTGTCACATTTATTTCCCACAATCATTTAACCACTACAACTTATACGGTTTTGGGTGTCTCAAGCAACTCAACCCCAATTGCCTAATCAAAGTTGTGCTAGCAACATTAGTACAACTGCCCCCATCTATGATCATACTACATCTCTTGTCGTTCACACGAAACCTAGTGTGGAATATGTTCTCCCTCTGCTGCGTACTCTCATCCTCTACAATCTGTGTACTCAAAGCATGCTTGACAACTAAAGATAAGTTATCCAGCGGGTATGCAGCTCCCTCGTGGTCACTAGTATCCTCCAACTCTGGCATCTCATCATCAACCTCACTATCAGTATAGTACACTTCTCCACTCTTCTTCAGACGAGAAGAAGATCAATCTGGCAACAATTGAGTTTACCGATTATGCTATGATTTGGTGGGATCAGATTGTCTCTACTCAGATGAGAAATTATGAGAGACCGGTTCAGACATGAGAGGAATTTAGGGGTCTCATGAGAAAGAGGTTTATACCCGGCCATTACTATATGGAGTTGTATCACAAATTACAGCATCTATATCAGGGGACCAAGAGTGTTGAGGACTATTACACGGAAATGAAAGTTGCCATGATCAGGGCAAGTGTAGTTGAGGATGCAGAGGCTACTATGGCATGGTTTCTAGGGGCTTAAATAGAGAGATTGCCAACATGGTGGAGTTGCATCATTATGTTGATTTGGAGGATATGCTTCACATGGCTATCAAGGTAGAGAGGCAACTCAAGAAAAAAGTCCACATCCAGATTTGGTACTCAGACCACTTCTGCATGGAAAGGGAAGTGAATTTCGAATGAGAAGCGGGATAGAGGCTTTGACAAGCCTAGGGTCGAACCTAGTGCCAAGGGTAAAGAGGCTGCAAAATCGAGTAAAACTATACCATAACCTGAGGGTACAACTACTAGAACTAAGGATGTCAAGTGTTTCAAATGCTTGGGCATGAGACACTATGCTTCAGAATGTCCCAATAGACGTACCTTAGTGATTGATAAGAAGAGTGGTGAGGTGTACTCTACTGATAGTGAGGTTGATGATGAGATGCCAGAGTTGGAGGATATTAGTGACCACGAGGGAGCTGTATACCTGTTGGATAACTTGTCCTTAGTTGTCAAGCGTGCTTTGAGTGCACATGTTATAGAGGATGAGAGTACGTAGCAGATGGATAACATATTCCACACTTGGTGTCGTGTGAATGGCAAAGGGTGTAGTATGATCATAGATGGGGGCAGTTGTACTAAAGTTGCTTGCACAACTTTGATTGGGCGATTGGGGTTGAGTTGCTTGAGACACCCAAAGCCGTAAAAGTTGCAGTGGTTAAATGATTGTGGGGAAATAAATGTGACAAAGCAGGTATTGTTGAGCTTTACCATTGGGCCATACACAGATGATGTCCTATGTGATGTGATACTGATGCATGCTGGACATATTCTTTTGGGCAGGCCATGGCAGTGATAAGAAGGTTATTCATGATGGGTTTAAGAACAAGTACTTTTTTCAGCATAAGGGAAAACCCATTACATTATATGTACTTACACCTGCACAAGTCCATGAAAATCAGGTTAAGTTGCAACTTGAGCGTGACAAAGAGATAGTGAGGGGAAACACCACCTTGAGTGAGAGTGATGTATCTGGTGAGAAAAATAAGGCCAAAGCCGTGGGAGTTCCCAAGATGAGTGTGAGTGAACGTGATGGGAAACAAAAGAGAGAGTTAAAAAGAATTTCTACATGGGTGAAGGTGAAGCGAAGAAAGCGTTCAAGGCTAGCAAGTTCTTGCTATTGTTAGTTTATAAGGAGCCTCATGTTTATTTTACTAACACTGGTCATCTGCTTCATGTGTCTATTTCATCTCTTTTGCAGGATTACAGTGACGTACTGACCGAGGACATTCCTAGTGGGCTTCCACCCATTAGAGGTATTGAGCACCAGATAAACTTCTCACATGAAGCAGTCATTCTCAACAAGCCAGCTTATAAGAGCAACCCTGAGGAAACGAAGGAACTTCAGAGGCAAGCACGGGAGTTGATGGAGAAAGGGTATGTCAGAGAAAGTATGAGTCTCTGTGATGTATCAATTATTCTAGTTCCTAAGAAAGATGGGACGTGGCGTATGTGCATTGATTGTAGAGCTATCAACAATATTACGGTAAAGTATCGTCACCCTATTCCTCAACTAGATGACATGTTGGATGAATTGCATGGTTCCAAAATTTTTAGTAAGATTGATTTAAAGAGTGGATACCATCAAATTCACATGAGAGAGAGAGATGAGTGGAAAACTGCATTTAAGACCAAGTATGGCTTGTATGAATGGTTAGTTATGTCATTTGGTCTTTCAAACGCACCTAGCACATTTATGAGATTGATGAATCATGTTATGCGTGCATTTTTAGGTAAGTTTGTTGTGGTTTATTTTGATGACATCTTAGTTTATAGTAAAATATTAGATGAGCATGTTATGCATTTGAAGTATGTTCTTGATGTGTTAAGGCAATAAAAACTATATGCTAACTTTGATAAGTGCACTTTTTGTATGGATATAATTGTTTTCCTTGGATTTGTTGTAAGTGCAGATGGCATCAAGGTAAATTTGGAAAAGGTGAAGGCAATTCAGGATTGGCCAATACCAACAAAAGTGACAGAAGTCAGAAGCTTACATGGATTAGCAAGCTTCTATCTTAAATTTGTTAAAGACTTCAATAGTATTGCAACACCACTGACTAAAGTAGTGGAGAAGACTGTTGGATTCAAATGGGGTGAAGAGCTGGAGCGTGCATTCCAGGATTTGAAAATGAAGTTGTGCAGTGCATCAGACTTGGCACTACCCAACTTTGAGAAGACATTTGAGATTGAGTGTGACGCATCCAGATTAGGCATAGGAGCGACTTTTATACAAGAAAATCTACAAATAACCTACTTTAGTGAGAAGTTTAATGGAGCCGTTTTGAGATACCTCACATACGACAAGGAGTTGTATGCGCTAGTGAGAGCCCTTGAGACTTGGCAGCATCATCTATGGCCTCGAGAGTTTGTGATCCTTACAGATCACGAGTCATTGAAGCATTTGAAGGGTCAAGGTAAGCTGAACAAAAGGTATACACGTTGGTTAGAGTTTGTTGAGACATTTCCATATGTAATCCGCTACAAACAAGGTAAGGAAAACATTGTCGTTGATGCACTATCGCGAATGTATGCTTTACTTACTTCATTGAATGCAAAAATGCTCGGGTTTGAATTTATTAAAGAACTTTATGCAAATGATACTGACTTTAGTATTATTTATGCTATATGTGAAAAGTCTACATTTAGTAAATTCTACCAACATGATGGGTTTCTGTTTAGAGAGAATAAATTATGCATTCTTGTTTGTAATATGCGTGAGTTGTTAGTGAGGGAAGCGCATGGGGGAGGTTTAATGGGGCACTTTGGCATTGCACTAACCTTAGGGGTATTGAGTGAACATTTCTATTGGCCTAAAATACGGAGAGATATTGAGCGTTTGTGTGATAAATGTTTAACTTGTAAACAGGCTAAATCTAAGGTTATACCTCATGGGTTGTATACACCATTGCCTATACCTAGTGAGCCATGAGTAGATGTATCAATGGACTTTATATTGGGTTTACCTAGGGCTATGAAGGGTGGAGATTCCATCTTCGTAGTGGTTGATCGGTTCAGTAAAATGACACACTTTATAGCATGTCATAAAACTGATGATGCCATTAACATTGTTGACTTGTTCTTTAGAGAAGTAGTACGACTCCATGGGATTCCACGGAGTATAGTTTCAGAATGTGATGTTAAATTCCTTAGTCATTTTTGGAAAGTTTTATGGGGTAAGTTGGGAACTAAACTTTTGTATTCTACTACTTGCCACCCCCAAACTGATGGTCAGACCGAGGTTGTTAATAGAACTTTGACTCAGTTATTGCGTACTATTATCAATAAGAACTTAAAAACTTGGGAGGACTGTTTGCCTTTTGTTGAATTTGCATATAATCATAGTATTCATTCCTCTACATCTTACTCACCATTTGAAATTGTTTATGGTTTTCAGCCACTAACTCCATTAGATTTGTTATCATTGTCTGTTGATGAGCATGCAAGGTTAGATGGAAAAAGGAAAGCCAATTTGGTGAAACATATACATGAGAAAGCAAGAGAGCACATACAGCGAAAGAATGAGCAATATGCTTCTCATGCTAATAAGGGAAGAAAGCGTGTGGTATTTCAGCCTAGATATTGGGTTTGGGTACACATGCGCAATGAGAGATTTCTTGAACAACGTAAATCTAAGCCACAACCGAGAGGGGATTGTCCATTTCAAGTCTTGGAACGGATTAATGACAATGCATACAAACTGGATTTACAAGGTAAGTATAATGTGTCTGTTACATTTAATGTTTCTGACTTTACCCATTTTAATACAGGTACATATTCGAGGTCGAATCCTTTTTAAGATGGAGGGGATGACATGATCTAGGCTACACATGAAGCATCAAAGGACATGACCAGCAAAACAATAGACCCATTACAATTACCAGAAGGGCCAATTACAAGACAGAAGACCAAAAGACTCAGAGAATCAATGGTGAGATTAGTTCAGAGTTTTATGGCTGATTGCAACAAACAAATAGAGACGCATGTGGGCTTCAATGTAGATGGCTAAAAGCCACTTCACTTGGCCCAAATCAGTTCTGAATGAAGCTTCACAGGCCTTTGAAGACTTTGGTATTTTTGTAATTTCGCCCTTAGGGGCATTGTTGTCTTTATGCCTTTAGGGTTTCTCTTTGTAATACTATTTAAACTTTCTTTCTTCTTCATTTTGGATCATTCACGAATTTGAGAGAACATTGAAGCTTTTATGCTTTTGGCTATGGCTGAATTCTTGTGAGGGAGGGATTCCCATTTTCAAGTTTAAAATCGACTTATCTAAGTTTAGCAAGCTTAGTAGCGTCTCTATTGCTAGCAAAACACATTGCTTTCATGTTTTGAGTTATCATAGGCAATGTTTCATGAAGGTTTAGGGCTGATCTTGGATGGGTTTTGTTCTTACAAAATTATTGATTAAGGTTTTTGGGGCTTAAAGAAAAATACTTGTGGTTTGCTGAATTCGCATCCTAATGAGTTCCATGTCATTTGGTAACCAACTGATAAGAACCCAAGCCCTAACTTTGCCCCAAAATCTAGCTCAAAATGAGAGGGCTGGTCCTGGCCTTATAAACCAGCACATGAGGCACCCCCGCAATCGATGTGGGAGGCATCATCCCCACCCCCTAGAGACCCGATTGTCTCAGTCGACGTTCTACCGAACCCCAAGAGACATTGGCCATTCACTCGGAGTGGTGGCTCTGATAACAACTGACAGGAAACTCACTAGGATGCGAATCCAGCAAACCCCAAGTATTTTTCTTTAAGCCCCAAGAACCTTAATGATTTCGTAAGAACAAAACCCATTTAAGATCAGCCCTAAACCATCATGAAACATTGCCCATGATAACTCAAAACATGAAATCAATGTGTTTTGCTAGTAATGGAGACGCCACTAAGCTTGTTAAACTTAGATAAGTCGATTTTAAACTTGAAAAGGGGAATCCCTCCCTCACAAGAATTCAGCCATAGCCAAAAGCATAAAAGCTTCAATGTTCTCTCAAATTCATGAATGATCTAAAATGAAGAAGAAAGAAAGTTTAAATAGTATTACAAAGAGAAACCCTAAAGGCATAAAGACAACAATACCCATAAAAGTGAAAATACTAAAGCCTTCAAAGGCCTGTGAAGCTTCATTCAGAACTGATTTGGGCCAAGTGAAGTGGTTTTGGGCCCTCTCCATTGAAGCTCACATGCGTCTCTATTTGTTTGTTGCAATCGGCCATAAAACTCTGAACTAATCCCGTCATTGCTTCTCTGAGTCTTTTGGTCTTCTGTCTTGTAATTGGCCATTCTGGTACTTGTAATGGATCTATTGATTTGCTGGTCATGTCATTTGATGCTCCATGTGTGGCCTGGATCATGTCACAACTCACAAGCTCAGATGAGATGTATACTCATTGCAGTCATACAGTTGAAGAGTCGTTCTTATCTTGGGTCCATGCATGTTGAGATATATTAAGGGCCATAAGGCTAAGTAGTAAGTTATTACGGGCATTTCGAGGACATGTAAATTAATGTAATTATTAGTAGTAATATGTATGCATAAGTGTAATGATTATATATCGATGTAGTATGATTAAGTCATACATGGTTTCACGTTCATAGGTTGAGATAAAATTATGCAAATTGTAGATTCATTCACGAGCATTAATACATGTTATACAAGTCATCCATATTATGTTAGGCTTAAGGGATGGTTATGCCGCCTTATGCCGGTCACATCCTGGATATAGTGAGATGTGATATGTGGTTTAATGGTAAATGACTTAGGATTTGATTTTCAGGTCATGGGTTCGATTCCGGGGGTGCATTTTTTATAAGAGCCTGAGACAATCAGATGTTTTACCTGCTCCGCTTAAGCCTAGTCGGGTGGTTTGGCGGCGGGTTTCCAACGATTCCATATATATATATGTCAGACTACAGTCCACACTTTACAATCCACATAAAGCTCACATTCAGCTAAGAGTATAAGATTTTTTGCCCTTATATGCTCTTACAATCAATATAAAGTCCACATGAACCTTACTTGAGCATTAATTAAATTTTTGAGATTCGAGAGACCTTTAATTTTTGTATGGAAAGCTTATCCGCTCGATACGGAAGGTTTTAGTCTGATTCGATATAAAAATGGATAAGATTATAAATATTTTAAAAAATTAAATTAATTATATCTATTTCAAATTTTAATAAACATATTTATAATTAAAATTTTAAGATCCTATCTAAAAAAATCAAAAAACATTTAAATTTAAATTTTTACTTTTTTTAATATTAAAATATTTTAAAAATTAGTTTTATTTAAAAAGTCATTATTCAAAAAGCAAGCCTGATTATGTAATTTACCATCCTAACTTAATTACTATATCTATAAAAACAATAATTTTTAAAATTCATGTGTAGCCTAAAAGTTACAGATATCTCTCGCAGTTTCTCATTTTAGTAGTTATTAATGGGTGTATTATGTGAAATAAAGATATGTATGTTAGGATTTATTTACAATAGGACCTTTAACACAAGAGCTTAGAATACAATTTAATGAATTAATCGGATGATTTAGAGAGCATACATGATTTACAATCCATATCAGCAGCGGAAATTTCTGTAGATTTGTTGATAAGTTGCACTTAGGAGATCACCATTTACTCACCACTTTTTGATGGTTAGAACTTATTCTACCATTTTAAGTTTCCTTATTCCTTTAAGCTTTTATTTTCTTTATGAAAGTCTATGCTTTCTTTCTCTCAAAATCACTTATTTTCTCTCGGCAATTGAGCAAAGAAATGTCCAGTCAAGTTTATAACCATATGCTTCACACACCTCAACTTCATTTGGCCTTCCTTTTATATCATCAAAAATAATGATGATATGATGGCTATTGTTGTTCATGTGAATGAAAAATTCATTAATGTGAACAACAATTAGGCAAATAATTGAAATCAATTATTAGGCCAATAATTAGAGATTAGAGAGAAGATTATATCTGATAAATAAAAGCAGCTTATTGAGTAAGTTGTGTAGGGGAGTGAGAGTCAGACCTTAGCTCACTAATTTATGGAATGTAATGGGCTCACTCATCAAAAGCCCATAACAATTATAGAGCTCGCTCTAATATCCACACATCATATAATATAAAGTGCAGTCTACTTTATTAGATCAGACAATTGGGCTTCATAGTTTCTATTACAAAACCAATTATCTTAGCGCTTTATTAAAACTTGTATCATAAATAATAGAAGCCTATAATTAGAATAAAATATTCTAACAGTCTCTCACTTGGGCGATATCAATTGTGGATGTTTTAATGCTAAGAAAACTTTATGAATCCAAAATTGGTTCAGAAACAACTCTAGTATACCATTTCGTCCAATAAGATCATAGAAAGAGAAGTATGACGGTACCTACATTATAATACAACATAATCCATTTCATGGTCATGTATACCAAACAACCTTATGGACATGAATAAGATGTGATAGAGTAGTAAGATACAATAGCACTCACTTTATGATCTAAAAATACATGTGTTATTTTCTCTTACCGGTCACCAATTTCTCTACCTTATACAGCCCATACCGTATGGGAAATCAAGGCTTAAATAATAAACATGTATGTCTTTTATTACTTTATTATCTCGAGATAAACCTTATGTGTCACAAGGTATACCAACAAGGCTTTTTAACTTTATGCCCCAAGCCAATGCTTATGATTGACATCCATCATAAGAATTTACCCAATGATATATCATAACAATAAACATTAATTTCTTCCAATGAAGATGCACTTTATAGATAATCATTGCATAATACAAAATACACGTACAAATGTACAAACAAAATAACATAGAGCAATGATGCCTCCCACTAACCTAAGGTATCAAAAGACTTTACCAAACTCATACAAGCAACATGCTTTACAAAAACAATGGGTCAAAGACCTTTGGTCAAAGGATCAGCAATCATGTCATTTGTACCGATATGCTCTACAATAATGTCATCTTTCTTAACTAGCTCCTTAATTATCAAGTATTTGACCTCCATATGATTTGACCTAGTGATAGTCTTATTATTTTTCGCAAATAATACAGCTGAAAGATTATCAAATTTAACCTTATAGGTCTAGAAATGGTGTCAACTACTGACATTTCTTTAATGAGATTTCGTAGCCAAACAGCCTGTGACGCTGCATTAAAACATGCTACAAACTCAGCATGCATTGTGGAAGATGTTATTAGTGTCTGATTGACACTTTTCCAAGATATAGTTCCACCTGCTAGCATAAACACATATCCTGAGGTAGATTTCTTATCATATGAACAGCCAGCAAAGTCAGAATCCGTATACCATACTAGTTCAAGATTCTTAACCTTTCTGTATGTTAACATGTAATCTTTAGTCCCCTTAAGATATCTAAAAACTCTCTTGGTAGTTTTCCAATGTTCCTTTCCAGGATTAGATAAAAATATTCCCAGTACACCAACTGCAAATGCAATGTCAGGTCTAGTGCATACATGTGCATACATCAGGCTTCCTACTACACTAGCATATGGCACTGCCTTCATGGACTCTCTCTCAACCTCATTCTCAGGTGACTGTGCCAGACTCAATTTATCACTTTTAGTAATTGGCACATCCCAAGATTTACAATCATGTATACTGAATCTCTTCAGTATCCGCTCAATGTATGCTTTCTGAGAGAGACCTAATACCTTTCGAGTTCTATCTCTGTGGATTTCAATACCCATAACAAAAGATGTTTCTCCAAGATCTTTCATATCAAAATGTCTAGACAATGACTACTTTACCTCATGCAGCATTGCTAGATCGTTACATGCAAGCAAAATATCATCTACATAGAGAATGAGAAAGATATATTTGCTCTCACTGATCTTGTTATATATGCATCTATCAACTTTACTTTGTACAAAGCTTGAAGAGGAGATTACATTGTCAAACTTTAGGTACCACTAACATGAGGCTTGTTTCAAACCATAAATAGACTTCTTAAGATTACAAACAATATGATCTTCATCATCTTTCTGAAATCCTTCAAGTTGTACCATATAGACCTCGTCGTTTAATTCTCCATTTAGGAATGCAGTTTTAACATCCATCTGATGTAGCTCTAAATCATAATGAGCTACTAGTGCAATGATAACTCTAAATGTATCTTTAGAATATACAAGAGAAAAAGTTTCAGTATAATCAATTCCTCCTCTAAGAGTAAATCCATTGGCAACTAATCTGGCCTTTTTCATCTCTCATTGCATTCCACCATAGATCGGATTGAGAACTAGAAATAGCTTCTTTAAAAGTTGTTGTATCTGTAGGGGTATTTAGGGGGATAATACGGTAACGCAGCGGAGTAGCAGCTATGAGTTCGATTAAGATCCGAGTTGACGAGATCAAAAACAAATCTGTCCCAAAGAAAAAACCCTAGTTGTAGTAGACGAAGATGGTCACCTAGGATAGGCAGACAAACCTGAACCTTAGAAAGTAGCCGGCAGAGACGCTACGGGAGAACCGCCTAGGATGGCGTAAGAGACTCGATCATCAGAGTGGAAAATCGTATTTTCCGATTTCAAAACTTTTTCTCGGATTAATTAAATAAACATATTTATTTAATTATCCAATAATCAAATTATGAAATAAAATTCAAATAAATCATATTTAAGTGAATTTACCGAATTGCCCTTACATTGGTATTTTGTCCATTTTAGTCTGAAATTGATCTAATCAATTTTGAATGATTCTAAATCATTTCTAAGATGAACTTAACATGTTCAAAACATCAAAACACCAAAAACAACCAAATCCCCAAATTTGACTCACTTGGCCGAATGCTCCCAATGGTGTGCAATTTGTGCATTTTGTCATTTCATGCATCAAAACACATCAAGATGTAATCCAATGAACATGAAACTTTATATGCATCATATACACACCCAAATGCACAACATATATGAAAAGCCCCAAATTTGGAATTGGTCAAGAACCCTAATTTTTCAATTTCTTCAAATTGGACAAATTAGACCAAATTGGTTAAATCCAATACTTCAATCATGTTTCTTCCATCCAATCAAAGTCTCAACACAATGAAACAACTCAAGATAAATCTAGGTCATCTAAGAGTGGGTCAACAACTCTAGATTAGCAACAAGGTTTCCAAAACCTTAAAAGAAAGTTTATAACTACAATAGTCACAATCTTCCTTCATCACACATGCTCAACACTTTCACCAAAACTTCCATCATCAAAAACACAAAGAATAAAGAAAGAAATAACCTAAGAACATCATATGTTAAAGCCTAGATCCTAAGGAACATTTTCCTTTCTAATAGCAAGTTGGAAAAACTTACTAAAATCCAAGCTTTCTTTGGTTTCTTCTTATTTCTCACAAGCTTTCTTTGGTTTCCATTAATGGAGTTTTCTTTTAAAGTGTATTAGGTTAAGAAGAATGAAATGAAAAAACAATATATACTTGTATCAAAATGGCCTTGGCCGAAATTCACTAAAAGAAATACAAGTTTTGTAATTTCAATTTCATTTCACTTTACATTTAATCAACTTGCATAAATATCTTAATAACACTTTATTAGATATTTAATTAAGTCAACAAATGCAACTAAGAATAATATAACTCTTATATTTAAGTGTATGGCCGAAATTTATAAAGAAATAAAGGAAAAAGATATTTTTATTTTTCAAACAATTTTGAACAAATATCTTAAGAAGTCAAAATCAATTTGACAACCTTTTCCTTTAATGTAAAGTCAAACATTTACATTTATAATCATTTCCTAACTTTATCATTTGGTGATATATTTATATTTTAATTATAATCATTTAACAATTAAATAATTAAATAATTAATTAAATACAAATATATCAAATATATGTATTATATTTACTTTAAATATCTCAAATACATATATTGATGATATATGTCAAATACCTTTATTTGACTATTTATGAATGTGTATTTAATAATATCATATATTAAATACAAATACACATTAATTAGGAAATGACGGTTCGGCCCGTTCGCATGTATTTTTCGTTTAACGATTAAACGATTTATAAATAATCATCATTATTCATAAATGTTGCTCTAGTGCTCTATGAGTATGTTTCATTATTGAGACTCTCTAGATTCAGGTATATCCGTCACGAAATCCAATTTCATGTCCATAATCTATCCACCCGTAGATTATGACGATCACGGATAAACTAGCTGAATCATACAGGTCGAGGTCATTGCATACGTATAATCCCTCCGTCACAGGTATCCGGATAATATCAGAGATATAGATGTAAACGTCAAATCTCTATAGGTATTATCCCGTCGACGTATCTATTAGCAATCTCTAAATAACACTCGGAACTTACTTCCGAAGTATACTGTGGCCACAGATTTAACAGACTGCTAATTATATATGGACTACCTATGCTCTGTACACAGAACTGACGGATCCTATCTTGACACACACAGGATATCCTGAGGATCGATCCACACCCAACGAACAGGCGGAGGTCTGATCTAAATAGATCGGTGACGTGACTGCCATCTAAGTGTGGAGGATGTCTCATACATCCACAGTGGTGTCTCAAGTCGAAGGACCACTATGCTACTCAACCCAAGAAGATTCTTATTGACGTTGGTGTACCATCCATTAAGAATCTTCGGTGAGCCGTTCAATGTTTATCCACTATAAACACCTACACGTCTATACGAGTCTCCATAGACTCATGGTTCATTGGGATAAACCATCGGACCAAGTCTCGATATACGACATGTACTGGTCTCAACGGATTTGACTAACCGACCCGTGTTAGCAAATCTTGACCAGGAACTATGTTTGATAATATTCATACAGCAGTGACACTTCCCAATGTCAATTACAAACTAACTTTGTAACTGTGTTCTGCATTATATATTATCGGGCCTTTGTCTAATATATACATATCACTAAACCACATTTAGTTTCAATCTAATCGTAATCAGATCGAATACGTATATAAGAACAAGAGGTGCAACCATAAATAAGTAATATTATGGAATAAGGGGATGTTTGTATTCATGAATCAGACATAAATACGGTCCGGATTGGCGCTCTGAGCACCAACCCCAACAGGATCAACACAATGGCTTATGTCATAATCAATCTCATTCAAATAAACTTCATAATCAGAGGGAACATCAGACCGCCTTACCCTGGTTGACCTTCTTAATAGAACATCTGCAGTTATATCCTGTAATGGTGGAATCTCGTTTACCTGTATGGGTTCCTCCTCCATAACTGGATTAGTTGCAGGTGCAGGTTCCAAGGTCTCAGACTGTATGGGTTTAGGTATATGAACAATCCTAGTCTGTTATTCTTGATTTGAGATTTCTGTATGATTATCATTATTAGCCACATCAAATTCCAAAAACTTAGTTGTTTGTGATTATACAATCATATAACCCTCTTCTCTACAGTAGAATCCGTAGTCTTTAGAATGATCAGGATATCCTATAAAATAGCAACGAGTAGATCTGGATTGCAACTTACCTTCAGTGGGATTATAAAGGCGTACTTCTGAAGGACATCCTCAAACACGGAGGTGACTCATGCTAGGTTTCATACCAGTCCATATTTCAAAATCAATTCTAGAAACAGACTTACTTGGAACTCTATTGAGGATATATAAGGTCGTTTTAATTGCCTCACCCCAAAGGAAGTCTGGTAGATTAGTTCTAGACATCATACTCCTTATCATCTCTTGAAGGGTGTGATTCCACCTTTCGGCCACACCATTCGGTTCAGGACTACCTGACATAGTAAATTGACTTACTATTCCATAATTTTCTAAGTATCTGGCAAACGGTCCATTTATTTGTCCATTGACCCTATGTTTACCATAATACTCACCACCCCGGTCAGACCTAACAATCTTAATAATTTTTCCCAGCTGTTTCTCAACTTTAGTCTTGAAGATCTTGAATTTATCAAGAGTTTCAGACTTTGCCTTAATCAAGTACAAATATCCATATCGGGAAACATTATCAATGAATGATATATAATACTTATTATTGCAAATTGTGGGTGAATAAAGTCCACATATGTTTGTATGAATAATTTGTAAAAGATCAGAGTTACAAGTAGATTCATTTTTCTTTATTTTGGTTAGTTTACCCTTGCAACAATCAACATATGTTTCCAGGTCACTGAAGTCAATAGTAGGTAGGATATCATACTTTATTAACCTTTCTACTCTTTCCTTAGAAATGTGGCTAAGTCTTTTATGCCACATGTATGTCTTTTCCTTTATTAAGGGTCTTTTGGCAATTTTTTTCAACATTATATGAATTGGAATAGACTTCACTTGATGCTAAGCAGAGACGGTACAAATCGTATGACAAAACACAATATCAGGACCTTTAACACAAGATGACCTTTAACACAAAAGCTTATAATATAATTTAATGAATTAATCGGATGATTCAGATAGCATACCTGATTTAGAATCCATATCAGCAGCGGAAATTTCTGTAGATCTGTTGATAAGTTGCACTGAAGAGATCACAATTTACTCCTCACTTCTTGACGGGGTGAAACTTACTCTACTTTTTAAACTTCCTTATGCCTTTTAAGTCTTTTATTTTCTTTATGAAAGCCTATGCTTTCTTTCTCTCAAAATCACTTATTTGCTCCCGGCAATTGAGCAAAGAAAATGTCCAGTCAAGTCTATAACCATATGCTTCACACATCTTTACTTCATTTGGCCTTCCTTTTATATCATCAAAAATAATGATGATATGATGGCTATTGTTGTTCATGTGAATGAATAATTCATTCACGTGAACAACAATTAGGCAAATAATTGAAATCAATTATTAGGTCAATAATAAGAGATTAGAGAGAAGATTATATTTGATATATAAAGGCAATTTATTGAGTAAGTTGTGTACGTGAGTGAGAGTGAGATCTTCGCTCACTAATTTATGGAATGTAATGGGCTCATCCATCAAAAGCCCATAACAATTCCAGAACCCGCTCTAATATCCACACATCAAATAATATAGAATGCAGCCTACTTTATTAAATCAGACAATTGAGCTTCACAATTTCTATTACAAAACCAATTATTTTATCGCTTTATTAAAAACTTATATCACAATTAATAGAAACTCATAATTAAAATAAAATATTCTAACAATGTAGTCACCGACTTTACACTAAGATTGAGATAAGCCGATCTCGTAATTCCAGTTGTTCCTATGTAGTTTTTAGGTGTGAATATATATCTCTATTGATTACGGGAAACATATAATATATTTCTTGTTTTATGTTGTTAGGTTTATCCTAATTAGACTTGAATCTTATGATATAATTAGTTTAGTTTCAAATTTTTACGGACATGTAATTACATCTCTGTGATGTTTTATGTATAGAATAATTTTCATATTTAAAAAAAAAAAAATGGTGGACGCATGAATTTGGATTGACTTAAATTATACTAATATTTTTATAATATTTTATAATATGTATCACTTTACAAGCAAAGAAACATTCAAAAGAATGCGACTCTACGCTCCCTGAGAGGCTCCATCATCGAGCTGATCCTCGGTTGTGCCTTGCCCAACTCTTTTTTCTAATAAGCAACCTAAGTATCAGATTAATTTTAATTAAGAGGATCAAAATTAGGTTTTAAGTAAAATAATAAAAAATTAAAAAAAAAATTATTAAAAAATTAAATTTTTATATATAAAGCATGTTTCTTGTAAGCTTATTGAAGTAATTGACCTTTCAATCCTTCTATGGAGGAGGAAATAAGAAAATGGTGTATCTAATACTGTACAATCATCTAATTATATATTTGGCTCACTGTGAAAATAGTTGATAATTAATTTAATTCTTTTTTAATTATGGGTTTTATTAGAAGATAATCCGGGTACAATTAAAGTCAATAAAATTTTATTATCACAGTATCCAAATTATGGGGTATGATACCCCTACAATAGAGTTGGCAATCAGTTCAAGTGTGTTGCAATTTATCAATAATAATTCTATCCGCATTGTGGATTTGAGATTAAAAAAAAAATCATTCTGAATTCCGTGTTGATTTTTAAATTGGGACTATTTTTTCTCCGATCAAATTTAAAAATTTTTAAGTAAAAAGTCGGGATTCGATAAGAAAGATTGTCCTAAATTACAACCATAATTTTTAATAAATATGAAAAATCATCTTGAATTTTTAGGAAAAAATTAGAATTCAAAATAATAATAAAAATCAACTAAAATTCCAATGAACTTTTTAATAAGACGAAAAATCTTCCGAAATCTCACATAAAATTATATGAATTTCAAATTCTATCATGATATTTAATATTTTCTACCAGCCCTACCTTACAATAGTAACAATAACATAGTCACTCACAACCACTTACAATATACAAATATTTGCTATCAAAAATCGAACTGAAACCTTCAAAACTAGCTAATGATTATCAACTCCTCATTTCAACTCTTGGATGGAAATTGGAAGGTAAAAATAATTTTAAGAATCAAGTTTTATTAACAATGAGTTTTAAAGAATAAAAATAGGATTAATACTCTCCATTTTTACAAATAATAATAATAAATGGATATATAAAAAAATATTAGGATATAATATTTTATTATTATATATTAATAAAAAAAATTTATATTTTAGTATGAGAAGTATTTAGAAATAAGAAATATGTATAAGAAGTATCGAGATGTAAATTTGATTATTCTAGTAAAATATATATATATATTTTTTGTAAAAATAGAATAATAACATATAATTTAATATAAGTTTTTTTAGTTAAATATAAATTTATAAAGATATGATAGTAAAATTTTCTAAGGAGCATTTTCCTTTTTTTTTTTTAAGGAAAAAAAAATCAAAGATTAAAAAAGCCACGTGGCAGAAAAGTGGAACCCACTCCATAGTCCGCGAGTCACTGAAAATGAAAACGGATAAGAGAGAGGAGAGCTCTGTGCGTGCAATCTGTCGTCGTTCCTCCAAAAATGGCTACTGCTTCTTTGAACCCGCTCTCCCGAATTTTCATAGCCTCAAAATCGCCTAATTCTTCACATAAGATTCATAGAACATTAACAACATTTCATCAGAATCGCAACGACTTCAAATTGACTCCGATTCTTAGAAGAGAAATCTTGAAAGGACTGGCAATAATTCCACTCACATTAATAAGAGAACCTCCATATTCAGTAGCAAGAGAAGTGGAGGTGGGATCTTATCTCCCGCCATCTCCATCTGACCCTTCTTTCGTCTTCTTCAAAGCTTCTCCCAAGGACACACCTGCTCTTCGCGCAGGTACTTTATTGTTTTATTTATGCATTCATTTTCCAGATTCTCTGTTTTAACTTTTAGCATAGCATGTTTCTAGAGCCTCGAGCGTGTGTCTTGGTGGCAAAGTACTTAAGAATGAGTTCGAGTAGGGGTGTATTTCTTGTAAGAACCAGCCGCTAATCCGCTAAGCGCAGCCGAATTTCCAAGTTTCTAGCAAATTATATTGTAATTGTTGTCCGATAAGTGTCATTAAACAACAAATCAACATGCTTCAACCAAATCAAAGGACAAAACCAGAAAACTACATGCAAAACCCTAAAACATAGAAACCAGAAAAACCTGAGAATTTGATTGCGAGGTGAGTTACAGTTCGAGTTCGAGTAGGGGTACATTTTTTATAAGAACCAGCCGACCGACTTGACCTGGTCCGCTTAAACGCGGTGGAATTTCCAAGTTTCTAGCAAAGTATATTGTAATATCCCATATTACTTGGGAATGAGATTGGGATTGAGCTTGTGCATCTATTTATAAAGTAGATTGATTGAAATACTTGGTATTAAGAATAAATCCGTGAGGTTGCTGGATTAGGGTTTGAAATCCATCTTTGTAGTGTAGCCCAAAGCGAACAATATCATGCTAATTCACCGGTCGTTACATATATAATTGCTAATTTTAGTGACACAATGACAAAAGAAATATTATATACAAAATTGTCATTATATACACAATAGCTTAAAAGCCCGTTGCTAATTTCATATCCTACCCCAAGATCAATGTGCCCTTTTCCTACATTTTTGCCACATTAGATTTTTCATCGGTTGAAGTACATTTAATGTTAGTAAAAGGGGGCATTGCGCTGTAAGGGCTTCACCAGATATGGCTACCATTTTGTATCCTAGGCTTTGGACTGAAGAAAAAGAAGAGGATGAATTTGGATTATCTACCTCACTGTAATGTTATAAGTGATAACATTACGGCTATGGCGCTATCCAAAAAATGCTGTCTTCACTAAAACTACATGATATGACTAACAATATAGCCCTTACCCTCACCAACAGGGCTGCATTATTATATTGGTAATGGTAAGGACTATATTGATTTTGCGTATTGCTAAGGACACTGTTGATGAGTTTGCATGCTGATGTGGGAATTGGGATGGATATGATAACAAATTCACTTGATTGCCACCACCAATGTGCTTGAACTTTCTGTATTTTCTGCATTTTTTTGTTATCTTTCTATCTTTGGCCTTATTCTAAGGGATTATTAACTGAAGATGTTTCTATATATATCTATGGATAGTCTATGAACCAGTGTGCGTTATTCATTCTGAGAATTGATGATATTCTGTATCTATCATGTCTTGATCAAGAACAGCAGGTGTAGCCCCTATGGTGTCACCTCAACCTCAATCTCCAATTGATATATAACTTTCTGTTTATTTATTGATTATTGTTTGTATATATTGATAATGCTTTAAGTTTAGTTTCTTGCAGGAAATGTGCAGCCCTACCAATTTATTCTCCCACCAAGTTGGAAACAGATGCGGGTGGCAAACATATTATCAGGAAATTACTGCCAGCCGAAGTGTGCAGAGCCTTGGGTGGAGGTAAAGTTTGAGGCTGAGAAGCAAGGAAAAGTCCAAGTAGTGGCTTCTCCTTTGATACGCCTTACTAACAAACCAAATGCAACTATAGAAGAAATTGGGAGCCCTGAGAAAGTGATTGCCTCTCTTGGCCCTTTTGTCACTGGGAACTCGTATGATCCTGATGAGCTCTTAGAAACATCAATAGAAAAAGTTGGGGATCAAACGGTAAATCACTATTGACTCATACTGCTTGTAAATGCTGTTTTTGTTTCATATTTCCTTGTGTCAATTTGGGCATCAGACATTTAATATAAGACAACTTCATAATACATTTTATGTTCCTTCCATATATTCAAAATTCACATCAATAGGGAGCAAAATGTGATCGTGACCAACTGGCCATAGCCAAGAATTGAAGCAGCCGCTTCTATCAATTCTAGTTTGGCAAACAACAATGATTAATTTGTTATTACATTGGCAATACATGTTTCTCCCATAGATGTATGTTATTGTAGACGGGCAATAGAATAATAACACATCCTGCACTTTGTTGCAACTTTCTCTTTAGTTCTTACCATGTATTTTTTCTTCCCCAGTAGAGTTATCATTCTTTTTTTTGTTTGCAGTATTACAACTATGTACTTGAGACACCATTCGCTTTGACGGGGTCGCACAATCTTGCCAAGGCAACGGCAAAAGGAAGCACTGTGGTATTGTTTGTTGCTAGTGCTAATGACAAACAATGGCCTGCATCTCAGAAGATTTTGAAAGCCATGCTTGATTCTTTTCAAGTGTAGTCTTTTTTCAAGTAAGAATGTTAAAGTCAATTCTTTACATTTGATTATTACATATATGTAACTCTACTTATATATATATTTCTTGCAAGTAAATAAATCACAGGTTTAATTTTACTGTTCTATTTGCAAGGATTGACCAAGAGGTGAATGTTTTCAATTTTGAACGAGTCTTGTAAGCCTAGGCCATGGTTGTGTAGCCTTACATGAATGTCTTGTAACATTGTGTTATAGTGTGCCTATACAGCCATAATGTTATTTTATATGATTGTTGGTTTTTGATGTTTGATATCATAAGCTTCTATTGATACATTAAGGCAAGTCTCTAGAAGCTTCTAATGCACCTATTTGATTATCCAAAATCACATAATTATTGAGTAAACGTCCATGTTTACTAAATAAGTTAGTTATTATATTCTTAAAATTAATTCGAAGCGCTTAAGTTGCATACGAATCCTTCAAATGGTCACATAAGTTACATACGAGCCTTTCAAAAGGTAACATAATCTTTGTAATCAAAGATTTTAGCGGATGATATTTTATGAGTGTGAATGAATTAGACACTGCAACTCGTTTAGCTCTACAATTTAGACAAAAACTAGATGGGCCCAATTGGCCATGGGTTAATCCATGAATTTGAGTCCCAAATTTTGAGATCATAACATTTATTTATATAATAATAAATGTTTATAAAAAATTTAAATAATTATTCTCTTTAAAAAAAAAAAAAAAAAGGGAAATTGTCAATAAACGAAAATTCTGAATTCGTTATCTTTTCCACTTGTAATTTGAAAATTGTTCACTTTTCCACTTAATAAAGAAAATTATACAAATTATTCATTGAATTTAGAGATAATTATCTTCTCTTTTTTTTTTTTTTTATTAAAAATAAATACATTTAAAAATTCAAATAAAAAAATGAAATGATTTCAAAATATTCATAACAAATGATACTTAAGTCCAAAAATCATAATTTTCCAAAGATATTCTAAACATTGTCTTGTTATATATTTAACGGCTAGTGACAAGAGTTATAATCGAAACAAGACGGTAAATAATAACTAGAATTAAAATTACCGGTTGTTTCAGATTCTTATAAGAAATACATTCTCTGAATTCAAACTTAAAATCGAAAAATTAGATTCTGAACCTTATATTATGAAATCACATGTGAGGACTACCTCAAAGCCCATTGCCAAATATGCCATTTGTTAATTAGATATTTATGAATAAGTTGTGGATTTTTTGTTCCACATTGACCAATAAAAAAAGGGTAATAAAATCCCCCAACAAATCGTCCTCAGGATGATTTATTATTTATTTTTTTCTATGGTGATTTGGTTAAAGAAATAATATGATATCACCGAAGGATTAGGCTTTTGCCTTTGTGTCTCCCCCTTATCTTTCTCCAAATTCCCTGAAGAAACAAACCCTCTTCTTCTTTTTGATTTCTTGTTCTTTTTTTTTTTTCCTTCTGAGAACACAGAGGAGGAAACAAGAAAGAATTAGGAGAAGGGAAGATAAATTGGAGAGAGAGAGGAAGGAAAATAAAATATTATTTCAAAAGTCAAAGCCCCACAAATGGACTTAATATCATCGTCGTCATCATCAACAGCAACAACAGCTGCAGTTGTTATTGAGAAAGACTCAATGGTGGATCCATTTTTGGTTGAGGCTCTTCAGAATCCTCGTCATCGTCTCACCAGTTAGTTCCCATTTTCATATACCCTAATTCTGGAAATTATTATTCTTTTAATTTTTGTTTTTGTGTATTAGGGTTTCTGAATTTGTGAGTTTTTGATTTAGTTGGATTAGGGCAGGGTTAGGTTATGGATGGGATATTTATTTGGGGACTTTTTTAAAACTTGTGAGCTGGGTTTTGTTTGGTTGCTGGGAAAATTTAATTGAAGAGGGAAGGCATTGTATTTTATTTTATTTTTTGTTATTATTCATGTTATGGTTAATTTCTAACTTGGGTTTTAGTGAATGAAAAACACTTCTCGGAAAATAGAGGTTGTTATATTTGTGCTATAAGGTGTAATTTTGGTTTCGAAGATGCATGGATCTGATGCTTACAGTTTTCTGAATTCTTAATGTGCAGTTAGCTTAATTTGTTTTTAAGATAGGTTAATTTGAGATGCTATAGTGGATTGGTGTTCGTTAATTTTTGTTTGGTTTTTAATAAACTTATGTATGTTTGGCAGTGTGACAATTTCTCTAAGCTACTTCCTTGGGGCCAATTGAAGGGACTGGTAACTTGTAAATATGTTTAACATGCTAGTCTATGAAGAAATTTCTCTCTTCTTTTTATGGAAAATTGGCTTCGTGATTGCTTGAGTCATTATGTTATATTGAGAATGGAACTGAGATGCTCATTGCTAGGACTGCTGGTCTCTTTTTTTTGGTCCACGTGTGTCCAAAATTAAGCTTATGCATATAAGTCGACTGTGTACCTTCTTGATTCTTTGAATTGTTTAGTAGTTTTCAGTTTAACCAAGTTATGTGTTCATTTGAATGGACACCATTTAGCCTAGTTGGGGGAGGAGCTCAAATATCAAGGATGTAAATCCTATTCACCCGGAGCTTGTTAGGCCTCGTAATTGCATACTTCTAGGCATTGAATTTGGATTTTTTCCATGTAGATTAATAGTTTGTGGTTGTTGGGGAGGCTGGTGAAAAGATGTAGATTCCTAACTATTTCCTTGACAGCTGTGTTACCTGTAGACTTTTAAACTTGTAAGATTTATGGATTTGACCATTTTCTGAGTGCGATTCATAATATAATTAAACGCATTTCTGTGATTTCTTATCTTGTTTTTATTTCGCATTGATTATATGGGCTTTTTTCTTTATAACTGTATGATTTTACCATCTATTTTCTGGTTTTCCTGTGAGCAGTTCTGCGAATGGAACTAGATATCCAGAGGTTCTTGCAAAATCCTGATCAGCAGCATTTCGAGTTCCAACATTTTCCCACTTCTTATCTCCGACTGGCTGCACATCGTGTCTCTCAACACTATGGGCTAGTAACTATGGTTCAGGAAAATGGCATAGAGGGGCTAGGTAACAGGATTCTGGTGTTGAAAACAGCAGAAAGCAAATATCCTGCTGTCCGCTTATCTGAAATTCCTGCTAAGCAGTCAGAAGAAAGTGAAGAGCTTGGGCAGATTAAAATTTCCATCAAGCCTAGGCCCAAAGCTGGATTTGTTAATGAAGCTGGGATGAAACGAAGTCAAGTCAGAAGCATGGAAGAGAGGAAGGAGGAGTATGATAGAGCACGTGCCCGCATCTTTAGTAGTCCTAGCAGTCCTAACTCAGAGGATGCACTTAGTCAGGTCACTGCAGATGTGAAAAATCTAGGCTTGAACAGAGATGAGAATGAAGGTCGCAGGAATTCTGTTACTGATGCTGAAAAAATTATTAATATTAGAGATGGCTGTACTTCGTCTCGAATTGCCATTTTCAGAGACAGAGAGAAGGATCGTACTGATCCAGATTATGATCGGAGTTATGAAAGGTAGGGGAATTTTTTTTCTTTTTTTTTTCCTTTGGAATTTTGGATCTATCCGAGTGGCTGATTTCTGAGCATGGGCAGCACTGTTTTGTACACAACTGACAAAAATGCATAAGCACTGGGTCCTAGTGATATCTGTATAGGGAATTTCTTAATTATATGCCATTATGCCTTAATATGTGGATGTCCAACTCCAATGGATGCACTCTTGCTTTTACTAACATTCACACTTTTTTTCGAGAAGAGTATAGAGATACATATTTTCATTAATATCTGTGTTATGTCGGTGGATGGTGTTGTGCATATGAATGATTCAGGATGATAAAATTTTGTGATGTCATCGGTTAAGAATTGGTTAGGTTTCCCTTTTGAGATTTGTAGTGTTCTAAAACGCGCTGCCTAGGCGGCGCGTATAGGTTCGGCAGCCTATGGCCGCCGCGCCTAGCCCCAAATCGTTGGGACTAAGGCTCGTCGGAATGGGCGGCTTTTTCCGCCCATTATGGCAAATTTTCGCCTGCAAATTCATCGGTCAACGGACGTTGACCGTCAGTCAACTGCCGTTGACCAATGCAGAATTCAAAATTAATGGTTTTTTCCAACTGAATTTCACACCCTAATCCTAACCCTAATTTTACAGATTTAACTCTCTAACTCATTAATTTGGAAAAAAAATCCCAATTTAGAGCATAATACATAATTTCAAAAAACTTTAATTTTTTCAATTTTTGTTAGTTTCTTATTAAATTGGCCATCTATAAACATTATCCATTACTCAAATAACATTTCTCTATGATTGATTTCTCCAAATCATACCAAATCTTAAACCTAATTATAGAAATTCTCAATTTCCGATTAACCGCCTAGGCCCTGCCTAGGCGCTAGGCACTGGGTCGCCGCCCGACTAGCGCCTAGCGCGTTTTAGAAGGTGATTTGGAGTAATTAGCTGATTATATTCTAGGGTGTAGCTGCGATAGCACATCATTGGCTTCTTCGCAATCCTGAATTTTCTTTTGCATGCTACAAATGATCGAATTTCCTTTTGTTGATTAAATTAATGACATTATGAACTGATACAGGTATGTCAGGAGCCTCCCAGCTAATCAAGCCTTTAGCTTGGCGCCTTTTAACATGCAGAAAGTTCAACTCCCATTTATGCAGTATGATACTGTTTTGCCTCAATTGGGTCAGATCCCAAGGACTCAAGCTCCCCTCAACTACAGGCCTCCGCCAAGCCCAGTTATGAGCCCTTATTATGCAGTGGGACCTAATCAGACATCTATGGAAGCTGCATATATGCAATGGCCGAGTGCTGCAATGATGTATGCTCATTCTTATGAGCAGTTTAGACATGCTGCCTTTCAGGTAATTTGCATCTATTTTTTGAAACTTTGATTCAATAAGAATGATCAATTTTGACCTCTAGTAAAGAAATGGAAGGGATGTCATAGTTGCACTTTAGACCCTCTTCTGGTTCTGCTGCTTCTGTTATAGGTAGGATTTGACTGTTGGATCGATCAAGTCACTAGGTAATCACATGTTGCATGACATGTGGATGCTAATATCTGACATATGTTTGTTTTAACTGTTTCTTTTGCTGTTTTGTAAGTTCTAGCAATGTCACATTCATAGTCATACTCTGTACTATGGAGAAATTTATCAGTATTTTGTTGTTTTTCTATTCAATTTGTTTGTTCCTTATAAAGGAAAGTAGTTTTTCAGTCTCTGATTCTGAATTTTTGGCATCCGGGGGTATTTAATCTCTTCGGTCACTTGTGAAAAATTCTCTTCTGCACAACCATTCCTTCTTGATTTTAAAATACAAAGGATGTATGTCCGAGAGGACTGTATTATTTCACATAGAAACAGAGTTGAAAGATGTCATCCAAGCTAAGGGGATGATGATGTTTGTAGAATTGTCAAATTTTAGTTGTTCAACAATTTTTAGCCTATGGGCTTGTCGCTGCTACTATAACGGATATCTGTCATAAAGGAGCAGTGTATCTACCTTTATTTTGTGCTTTGAATTGTCAACTCTCTCGAGTGTGTGGGCTTTGTTTTTCAAATGATTTTAAGTTGAAGCCTAATCCATATGATCCAAGCAACCAAGTAGTAGACCCTCGAACTCTACATGTAGCATAAGGTTCAAGATAATTTGTCCTGTCGGTTCTTCAAAATGTTGGAATATCTTTTGAGCTATTTAGGATAATTCTTTTTTCCAGGAAAATGTATTATCTATGTTGTACTAACCGCTCACATGGATGGGGAGGGGATTGGATTACCGTTAGGCTACATTAAAAAAGGAAAAAAAAGTGCTAATTGTAGGCATTTTAGCCAGTACAAAAGTCTGATATTCCTTGCAAGCTTAGTGCATTTGTATTTGCATCTAATTGACTTATTATCATCTAATTGCAGGTTCCATTCTGTCAGCAACCTCTGAGCTTTGATTACTCAAAAAATCACTCATAGTTTGGTGGGGGATGATGATAGTGCCAAAAACTTCTGTATACCTTTTAGGCTTTCATGTGTGTAGTTCTATTGTTTAAGACTTACCTTTTAATAGACCTTTGTTCTAGTTTCTCTACTCTCTCTATCTCTTTGTTCAACAGATTCAATTTTAGTAAGGATTCTAATGATACTAGTCATTTGCTTGCCATACTTTATATTCATTTCCTATAAACTTCTTTTAAACTGAATGTTTTTGTCCATATGGTTAGGCTGTAGTGCTCAAGGCTCAATGTTTAGCCCATTATTTGATTCCTGCCAAAATGAATCTAAATTTTATACGGATTGAACATTTTAAAAAGAAGGCAATGGAGTCACATGGGGGGTATGATTTTTAATCACTATGCATTTTTAATAGGGGGTTTTCCTTCAAAAAAATCCAAAATCATAAGAGATCTTTTAATTCAATCCAAACTCAAAAAATTCTTTCCATTTAGTTCATCTAAATGTCAAATGACATAAATATGCTTAATAAAATGAGATAATAATAAATTTGTCACTAAAAAATAATAATAAAAACACAAATTGTACAAAATTGTAGTCTAATAGGCAAAAAATGAGGTTTTTTTTTTTTTTTTTTTTACTTTAAATTTAAAAACTTAATATCCCTCAAAATATAAAGTGTTTACAAAAAATTGTATATTATTGATATAAAAATCATAAACTTTAAAATATGTATCATTATCGATTTGTTTCGATTTAAAAAATGGGTCAATAATGACCATTAAATTACCGATTATCGTTTTCAAACATTCATATTTTCTTTATCCATACTCAAAATCACAATTTATGAAATGCTATATATAGTTGATATTCATACAATTAACATTCATACTTACAATTTTCATTAGTGAACTTCTCTCAAATTAGAATTTTCACAAGGTCAACAATAGTCTCAAAATCGTTATTTTGCAACAGTGACATATACAACTTATTCACAATATCAGTCGCATGTAAAATTCTCAATTACAATGATAGTTGTAAATACTTGGTCATATTTTTAGTAACAATGTCAATCACATACATAATATTCAGTCACATTTCACAGTTACAATAACAGTTATAAATACCTAATCACAATTATAATGTCAATCATAATTACAATGTCATTTTACATACATAAAAATATATTTGAACATGTTCAATCTTTTAAAAAATCATTGTTCATATGAACATTATGTTAGTGTTCCTAGAACATGTCAATGATCTCTAAGATGATTATGTGTGTGAATATTCAAAGAAGTTGCGGAATAAACTTACAATGATCGGATTTGATGGATGTATGAAGTTCAAAACTTTTGATCCTTTGTAGAAGTTCCAAGCTTTATCTTTGTGTTCCAAACTCAATGGATTGGTTTCCCTATCACATTCTTCGAATCTTTGAAGTGCTAGCTCATAAGAATTTTTGCAACAAAAACTCCAAGTGAGAGGGAGAAGCTCTCGGCAATAGCAAGAAAAAAGGGTGAGAGAGAGATTTTTTTTTTTTTTTTTGTGTATTTGATTTCTCAAATCAAATTACCAATTACCAAAACTCAAAGTTGGTATATGTCATTCATAATTAAAAACAAAGTGTGTTGGATTTTGTTTGTGTATAAAACAAGCAATCTAAGCTTTACACACAACTATCAACAACTTACATCATTAGTCAAAATTGTTGATGTAAGCCAAGTGGGTTCCACCACTTTTAAATTCCAAATTTAAGTCGAAAAATCCAACACGCAACTTCGCTCGGGCCCGGCTTCGTTTAATTCCGAATTAAACGAATTTACCGTTACGACATAATTAAATCTAATTTAATTAAATAATTATGCCTTGCAGAATTATTATTAAAGTCGCTTACGAATTAATTCTAAATTAATTCGTTTGCCCGAATTAAAATCCAATTTTAATTCCGTATTGAAATCTAATTTCAATTAATATATCCAATATATTATTTAATCGATTAATTCCAAATTAATCGTTCTCTCTCTACTATGCGTATTTTATCCGAGATAAATTCTTGCCGAAATTAATCCTAGATTAATTTTCTCTCTCTCATAATTAATCCCAGATTAATTCTGTTCGAGTCAAATGTCATCGGTGAATCTTTGGGAAGCGACCCATGAGATCTCTGGATATGTTGGCAGTAAATCCGGTCGTCGAACTATCCGAACATGTGCGTACCTAGTACCACGTTCTTACCGATTTACAAGACATGGTTGGCTTCTAGCAAAGCATCGTGCCTACCCAATTCTCCAGAAATATTCTTTTAAGGAATACATAATCTTTATCAAGCGTAGTATACTAAGTATTGCGCATTACGATCCAGTATCTGATGTCACATGCTAGGCCTGAGGCTGGAATTGTGTCTGCCCCGTACGAAGCATATATCGGATCACTAGCAACTAGTCTCTGTTATCGGATAATCATGACCTTGTCATATTATCCTGATAGCTGCATCATATAAGAGTACCAGTTCTGTATCCCTGCGTGATCATCATCTCCATATGACTGAAGTGATATTTCCATCTTGACATCACACCCAATACACTACGATTCTCAATAAACCCAGAAGCGGCGTACACATAACCTTTTAAAGCCCCGGACGACCAAAACCAAAACGTACTGATTGTCGCAAGTATTAACGATGTAAGTCTCAAGTTAAGACCAAATACACCTACCCTGATTCGGATTCCCATAGACACATAGTCATACTACCAATGAGACTCTGAGGGGTCTATCCAGAGCGAAGCTGTTTCCGTAACATCGGCAAACAGAACCTCTTATCACACTTGCATAAGTATCAAATACTTAAATATATGAGAACTATACCGTTAAGCTTCCATAACGCGCACAAGTGCAATACTAGTCTATTCCGCATTATCGATGTCCAGTCTCGATAATACTACGACTAGGGATATTTAATGATTAAACCGTTCGTGGATTGATAGTGTCTCATATCTTATTAATCTGGAACTAATCATAAGGACTTTTATCATTTATATATTTTCAAGTAATCTAATTACAAAATGAGAAAATAGCAATTTCCTTTGTCAGATAGTTAATTTGTACAAAAACCACAATGTCTTTTACAAATAGTGATGCTATGGGTCATAATTGTCCAACAATCTCCCACTTGGCTCATAGCCAATCACTCAAGTATCTAACACCTGAACTATGTACATGTCGCTCAAACTTTTACTGAGAGACGGCTTTCGTCAGCGGATCTGTAATATTGTCATCTGAAGCGATCTTTTCGATCTTCACATCGCCACGATGAATGATCTCATGAATTAGATGGAAACGTCGAAGTACATGCTTGGATCGTTGATGAGACTGCGGTTCCTTAGCCTGCGTTATAGCCCCGTTATTGTCACAATACAAAAGAATGGGCTCAGCTGCTAACGGAACTACTCCTAATCCAATTAGGAATTTTTTGGATCCAAACTGCCTCTTTTGTTGCTTCAGCTGCAGCGATATACTCCGCTTTTGTTGTTGAATCGGCAACAGTCTCTTGCTTGGATGATTTCCAGCTCATTGTTCCGTTGTTCAAACAAAATATGTACCCTGATTACGACTTAGAGTTGTCTTTATCGGTTTGGAAACTTACGTCGGTGCACCCAGTCACCTCAAGTTCTCAATCTCTATAGACTAAGAAAGCATCTTTAGTTCGTCTAAGATACTTAAGAATGTTCTTAACAACAACCCAGTGACCATCACCTAGATCGGCCTGATAGCGACTACTCATGCTCAAAGCATATGAGACATCAGGTCGCGTACATATCATGGCATACATGATCGATCCGACTGCAGAAGCGAACGGGATCCGACTCATGTTGTCTCTCTCATCTTGAGTTTTAGGACACATGTCCTTAGATAGAGTGATGCCATGTGACACTGGCAGCAGTCCCCTCTTAGACTGATCCATGTTGAATCTCTTCAACACTTTGTCAATATACGAACTCTGGGAGAGTCCAAGCAGCTTTCTAGATCTATCCTGGTAGATCCTTATTCCCAGAATGAAGGCTGCTTCTCCTAGATATTTCATGGAGAATTTTAATGAAAGCCAAGCTTTCACCGATTATAGCATGGGAATATCATTTCCAATAAGCAATACATCATCAACGTAAAGGACAATGAATGTCAGTGCACTCCCACTAACCTTCTTATATACACAATGATCATCTTTTTTTGAATGAAATCATATTCTTTAATGATCTCATCAAAACGTTGGTTCCAAGAACGCGATGTTTGCTTCAATCCATAAATGAATCGATTTAACTTGCAAACTTTTTTTGCATGTTTTGGCACGACAAAATCGTCAGGTTGTTGCATATAAACATCCTCCAAAAGGTTTCCATTAAGGAAAGCAGTTTTGACGTCCATTTTCCATATTTCATAATCGAAATATGCAGCAATAGCAAGCATTATCCGAATGGATTTGATCATGGCAACAGGTGAAAAAGTTTTATCGTAATCGACACCATGTCGTTGACGATACCCTTTCGCTACAAGCCTAGCTTTGTACGTTTGTATGTTTCCATCCATGTCGGTCTTCTTCTTGAAGACCCATTTACAACCAATAGGCTTTACGCCTTCTGGTGCATCAACCAGTGTCCAAACTTAGTTGGTATACATGGAATTCATTTCAGACTTCATGGCATCTTGCCATAAAGCGGAGTCGATACCTTATATCGCTTCCTCATACGTAGCCGGCTCATTATCCTCAATAAGATTAATATCTATGTGAGGTGAGATCAAAAACCCATACCTCTCAGGTTGTTTTCTGACTCTCTCCGATCTACGCAGTTCTTGTGTATCAGAAGATTGTGGTACAGTCTCATCCCTGATGAACTGTTCGTGTTCCGTTAAGGAATCGATGTCAGGAATAGTATCACTACGATTTTCATCGAGTTCTACTTTCCTCCCACTTACCACTGCATTTAGGAATTCCTTTTCGAGGAAAACCACATGGAGAACAACAAATACCTTGTTCTCTTGTGGGTTATAGAAGTAATATCCTTTGGTTTCCCTAGGATAACCTACAAATAGGCACTTATCTGATTTGGGTTCTAGTTTGGTACCATCCAAACGTTTAACGTATGCCAAGCATCCCCAAATCTTCAGGAATGAGAAACATGGTTTCTTTCCTGTCCATATTTCATATGGAGTTTGTCCAACAGATTTTGACGGAACCTTATTCAAAATAAGTATTGCAGTGTTCAATGCATATCCCCAGAAGGAAATTGGTAGCTCAGTGCGACTCATCATAGACCTTACCATGTCCAACAAAGTTCGGTTTCTCCATTCGGACACACCATTTAATTAAGGTGTTCCAGGAGGAGTCCACTGTGAAAGAATACCATACTCTTTCAAGCAATCGAGAAACTCATTGCTTAAGTATTCTCCACCACGGTCCGACCGTAATGTTTTAATACTTTTACCGGTCTTTTTTTCTACTTCGTGTCGAAACTCTTTGAATTTCTCAAAAGTTTCCGACTTGTGTCTCATAAGATACACATAATCATAACGCGATGCATCATCCGTAAAGGTTACGAAGTATTCATATCCATCTCTAACCTGGCTAGACATGGTCCCACATACGTCACTATGAACGAGGGCTAACAGTTTTACCGCTAAAAGGAGTTTTAGGCATTTTGCCTAATAAATAAGATTCGCAGACGTCATATGAATTTGGATCAAATCCATCCAAGTATCCACTCTTTAAAAGTGTGGATATATTAGTCTTGTTTATGTGTCACATACGACAATGCCACATATAAGTTTCATCTTTGTTACTTAATTTAAGCCTTTTGTTTGTCATGTTATATGTTTGAGATTGATTTATATTCAAAATATAAAGATCATTATTAACATCAGCACTACATATCTCAAAATCATTTTTATAGACAAAACACCCAGTGTTTCTGAATACAAAAGTATACCCACATTGGGTTAAACAAGATACAGATATAATGTTTCTAGTCAAACTAGGTACATAATAGCAGTCTGATAAAGTTAGTACATGATGTTGGGGTTTTATGGGGGAATATCGGTAACGCAGCGGAATCGCGGAAAATCAAAATTTTCCGATTTCAAAACTTTTTCTCGGATCAATCAAATAAACTTATTTATTAATTATCCAATTATCAAATTCTGAAAAAATTACACAAGAAATCAAATTTCTAGTAATTACCGAATTGCCCCAAAACTTTGTTAATTTATCATTTTAGTCCAAAAGTTGTCAAATACAATTTTGGATGATTCTAATCATTTCTAAAATATTTTTCAACACATCTAATGCATCAAAATCAGATTTCACACAAATCCCCAATTTTTGAGCAATTGCCGTGAGCACCCCAAAATTTCCAATTAATTGTAATTTGGTCCATTTTGTTCAAAACATGCCAAGATCAAATCCAATTAATCTAAAATTTTACATGCATCATATTCATACCATAATACATCACATATATAAAAAAACCTCAAATATGGAGAAGGTTATGAACCCTAATTTTTCAATTTCATCAAATTATCCAATTTTACCAAATCTTTAAAATCCAACACTTTAATCCATTCAATACTTCACCAATCTAGCCTCACCATTTTGAAACAACTCTAGAACAATTCTAGGTCACCAAGGAGTGGCTTACCAACTCTAGAATGGCAACTTGATTTTCTAAAAATCAAAAGTAAAGCTTTGAAACCATTTCAAGCTTACTTACATGCTTCAATCTTTCATCAAAAACCAAAATAAACACAAACTATAAGAAGAGAGACAACACCAAAGCAACACAAAATGATGCTAAACATGTTAGAAACAATTTTCATGTTGAAGACTTTGAAAAATAACTTACAAAATCATGTTTTTCCAAGCCATCGTCCTTTAGCCTTCAAGCTTTTCTCTCAACTTCTTTTATGTTTATTTGGTATCTAATGAACTTGCTAAAACCCTAAACAATATATACTTCACCAAAATTAGCCCTAGGCCGAAATTGTGAAGAAAAGAAAATAAAAATATCTAGATATTTTTACTTTGTTTCATTTAATGGCTTTTATGCAACTTGTTAACCTTTTATCATTACAACTTTAATGATATTCATAAGTCAACAAAAGCAACTTAAAGATATAACAATTATATTTAATTAGGGTGTTGGCCGAAAATTCAAAAGAAAAAAGGAAATAGATAGTTTAATTTTAAACAATTTAATCAAATATCTAAAGAAGTCAAAACCATTTTGACAACCTTTTCTTTAAGTATAAAGTCAACAATTTACACTTATAATCATTTCCTAACTTTATCATTTGGTGAGATATATATATTTTAATTTTATTAATCATTTAACAATTAAAGGATTAAATAATTAATTAAATACAAATATCTCAATATATGTATTATATTTACTTTAAATATCTCAAATACATATATAAATATCTCACTTATAATCTAAAGAATTATATTTAAATACATATATTATATTTAAATACAAATATCTAAAGAAGTCAAAACCATTTTGACAACCTTTTCTTTAAGTATAAAGTCAACAATTTACACTTATAATCATTTCCTAACTTTATCATTTGGTGAGATATTTATATTTTAATTTTATTAATCATTTAACAATTAAAGGATTAAATAATTAATTAAATACAAATATCTCTTTATTTGACAATTTATTAATGTGTATTTAATAATATCATATATTAAATACAAATACACATTAATGATGAAATGACGATTCGGCCCGTTCGCATGTATTTTTCGTTTAACGTTTAAACGATTTATAAATAATCACCAGTATTTATAAAAGTCGCTCTAGTGCTCTACGAGTATGTTTCATTAATGAGACTCTCTAGATTCAGGTATATCCGTCACAAAATCCAATTTCGTGTCAATAATTTACCCACCCGTAAATTATGACGACCACGGATAAACTAGCTGAATCATACAGGTTGAGGTCATTGCATACGTATAATCCCTCCCTCACAGGTATCTGAATAATCCCGGAGATATAGATGTAAATGTCAAATCTCTATAGGTATTATCTCGTCGACGTATCTATTAGCAATCTCTAAATAACATTCGAAACTTACTTCCGAAGTATACTGTGGCCACAGATTTAACAGACTGCTAATCATATATGGACTACATATGCTCTGTACACAGAACTGACGGATCCTATCTTGATACACACAGGATATCCTGAGGATCGGTCCACACCCAACGAACAGACGGAGGTCTGATCTAAATAGATCAGTGACATGACTGCCATCTAAGTGTGGAGGATGTCTCATACATCCACAGTGGTATCTCAAGTCGAAGGACCACTATGCTACTCAACCCGAGAAGATTCTTATTGACGTTGGTGTACCATCCATTAAGAATCTTCGGTGAGTCGTTATACGAGTCTCCCTAGACTCATGGTTCATTGGGATAAACCATCGAACCAAGTCTCGATATACGACATGTACTGGTCTCAACGGATTTGACTAACCGATCCGTGTTAGTGAATCTTGACCAGGAACTATATTTGATAATATACATTTAACAGTGACACTTCCCAATGTCAATTACAAACTACCTTTGTAACTGTGTACTGCATTATATATTATCGGGCCTTTGTCTAATATATACATTTCACTAAACAACATTTAGTTTCAATCTAATCGTAATCAGATCGAATACGTGTATAACAACAAGAGGTGCAACCATAATTAAGTAATATTAGGGAAAATTGGATGTTCGTATTCATGAATCAGACATAAATACGGTCCGGATTGGCGCTTTGAGCACCAACCCCAACACATGCCCCGAGGGCAGTTCCAAAATATAGGTCCCAACACAGCCAAAACGGTGACTCTAGTCCTATTTCCAACTCAGAGGTCGATCTCTCCTAAAGCCAGTCTCATGCTAATCTGTAGATCATGCACATCAGTACATTTATAAGTACCACAACCAGAATCAAAAATCCAATTTCTAAAACTAGAAGTAGACATGTTTATTTGAATAACAAACATATCTGAAGCCGGAGCTTTGCCCGCCTTCACTTCCTTCATGTGCGCCTTGTACTCACGGTAGTCACGCTTCCAGTGACCCCGTTTTCCACACTGCAGGTAGACATCTTGGGATTTGTCTTTTACCTTCCCAGAAGACTTTGATGATTTGGTCTTGCCATTTCTCTTCTTCTTCTTCTTCTTCTTCTTTACACCTCCAGAAGCCTTCGGCCAAGCCTTAGCATTCTGAGATGTCGAAGCGAAGTGCGCCTCGCACTTCTTGCCCTTTAAAAGCTTATTTTCTGCCTCTTTCAGCATTGCCATCAACTCTCCAAGAGTCTTTTCTTGGTTCATCCTATTATAGTTCATGATGAACTCGCTCCAGCTGTCAGGAATAGACTGTAAGATCAAATCTATGGAAGTCTCAGCCTCAAAGGTTATGCCCAGCTGACCCAGCTGTTCGATGTCAGTAATCATCTGCGACATATGGTGCTCGACATATGTACCATCTGACATTCGAGAGCAAAAGAGCTTTTTTTGCAATTTATACTTCTGCGATCTAAGGTTAGATCGGTGAAGGTCCCTCAATTTCAACATCATTTCGTGGGGATCCAATCCCTTGTTTTGACGACGAAATTGTGGGGTCATTGTAGTAAGCATGACAAATTGAGCAATTGAGTTGTCATCACTGTGAGTCTTCCAAAGCTCAAGCTCAAGTGGCTGCTCAATTCCGGGCTTAGGCCCGAGAGGTCTCTCTATCGTATAGAGCATCTTCTCAGCCCCCAGGAGACTCCTGAGGTTCATATCCCAGTCAGGAAAGTTCACCCCATTAAAGATATTTTCGCCCATGATAATGTCCTTAACGTTGATCTTTCCAGCCATCTTGAATTGCAATAGTCTAACTATTCAATCAACAATTTCGGGTACAGTCCAACTGTTAAAAGAAAATAATAAAATATTAGTCCAACTAATATAAATATATAATGACGAAAATAATTTGAAAACGCGTATTTGGCAAGTATTAAACGAAATTGCAAATTTAATATTTGCCTCCCACTATTTTTCGGCGAGCCTCTAACCTTCTGTTGAGTACTCGGGAAACCTAGTTTCCTAGTGGGCTAGGATCCCGTTAAATAACACAAAACCTTAACTTTGGCCAATAAGCTGTATGAAACTTAACTAGGTAGATCTCTAAGATCAATTGGATCTCATCCAATTCCTAGATCCGGTAGGTGGACCTCAAAGTCCGAAATATATATCCAATATATGTAAATTTATCCAATATATTTCCTAACCTTTTCCTCTGAATCAACTAAGCCTTGGCTTTGGCTCAACAAGCTTAATGATTCCATTTAAGCACGACCCATTGACAGTGGGAAAGCTTCGTAATCCACGTCGATGAACTAGAAGTGACCTTGACTTTGGCCAACAAGTCACAACCGCCCAAGACATGCGATATAGAACAAAGCTTTCGTGGTTCAAACACATCCGCGATGAACATTGATCTTGACTTTGGCCAACAAACCAATGCCAATCTTGGATCTTGAGAGAGAACCACTCAATAGAAGGAAAACACTTAATATTTGATTAAGGGTTTTTGCGTAAATTGACAACCAATTTATTATCTTTAATTAGGTCTCATCATACACCCTTAAGCATGCATTCTAAAAGCATAATAAGGTGCAAAATAAATTAATAATGATATGCGGATGGATATGTAACAAATTGTTCCTAGAACAAATCTCTCTCTTTCCTCTCTCCCGCTAGCATTATTCTTACTTCTACCCAATTACATAATACATCAAAGAAACCTCATTAACATTGAGGGGAATTGGTGAGAAGAGAAATACAAAGAGATAAAGAGATAATATGCTGGATACGCAGGTCCAATTTAATAAATTCTAAATTTATTACAAAAATTTCCAAAATTGCCCTCACCCTTCTAATATTCATCTGATATACATTATTCATACAATACATCCATGTATTCACACAAAGCATGTTATTCAATCAATCTAATACAATTAATTAATCTTTGAATTAATGACCATCCAATGTTCAAACAACGATTTGATTTGCGCTAGTCCAACTCGTTTAAGAATAAATACTCAAAGTACGTATTCTTGAATTATATCGAACTATAATTTTAAATCCAATTTAATTTGTATTCAATACTAATTCTAATTTAATTCCAAATTAAATAATTACACTTATTTATGTGCCTTTTAGACTTAGATTCTAAATTCAATCTTAATGGGTCTCAAAGGCCCAATTATCATCCAATGTCAATTTAATTAAAGTCCAATGGGCTTTTAATTAATTCTTAAGGCATGGGCTTTGGCCAATATGGATCAAACCCAAATACTAAGGCCCAATTAAGGAATCACCCTTTTTGCCAAAAATCAATTTAGGCCCATTAGGCCCAATTAAATTGTTAAAGGCCCAATTATTATATTTGGACTTTATGGAATGGTTTTAGGCCCAATTTGGATCCAATCGAATTGTCATAAACCAAGCTTGGCCCAACCAAGCCCATTAAACCCAAATACAACAATATTAGCCCAATCCAATTTAAAGACTAACTTTATTATTAACATAATATTCTATATATCACATTAATTTATTAAAGTGTAATTGTCATAATTAATTAGTTAAACCAATATTTCCAAAACATCAATTAAACTAATTAATCATGCTTTAATTAACCAACTCATGTCCAACACAAATTGAAGCAAAATCAATCTATACATGCTTATCATGCTTACGGTTTTTTACAAGAAATTATCACACAATTTGATTTCAATCCAATTAAATCCACATCTATCATACATTTCATGCCAACAACACATTCAATTGTCTAATTTTTAAAAAATCACCATGATACATGCTAGGGTAGTTTCGGCCATGGCTAGGGAATTATGGAAAATTTTAGCCAAATCATTTTCTCAATTCCTAAGATGCATAAATCTAATTCATCATCATCAAAGCTTAACCAAACAACCAATTTGAAGAAATCATGCTCAAAACATAAAACCCCAAATTAAAGTATATAAACCCTAGAACTAAATCATGCTTAGAAAAGGCTCTGATACCATTGTTAGTGTTCTTAGAACATGCCAAGGATCTCTAAGATGATTTTGTGTGTGAATATTCAAAGAAGTTGCGGAATAAACTTACAATGATCGGATTTGATGGATGTATAAAGTTCAAAACTTTTGATCCTTTGTAGAAGCTCCAAGCTTTATCTTTGTGTTCCAAACTCAAGGGATTGGTTTCCCTATCACCTTCTTCGAATTTTTGAAGTGCTAGCTCACAAGAATTTTTGCAACAAAAACTCTAAGTGAGAGGGAGAAGCTCTCGGCAATAGCAAGAAAAAAGGGTGAAAGAGAGATTTTATTTTTTTTGTGTATTTGATTTCTCAAATCAAATTACCAATTACCAAAACTCAAAGTTGGTATATGTCATTCATAATTAAAAAACAAAGTGTGTTGGATTTTGTTTGTGTATAAAACAAGCAATCTAAGCTTTACACTCAACTATCAACAACTTACATCATTAGCCAAAAATGTTGATGTAAGTCAAGTGGGTTCCACCACTTTTAAATTCCAAATTTAAGTCGAACAATCCAACACGCAACTTCACTCGGGCCTGACTTCGTTTAATTCCGAATTAAATGAATTTACCGTTACGACATAATTAAATCCAATTTAATTAAATAATTATGCCTTGCAGAATTATTATTAAAGTCGCTTACGAATTAATTCTAAATTAATTCGTTTGCCCGAATTAAAATCCAATTTTAATTCCGCATTGAAATCTAATTTCAATTAATATATCCAATATATTATTTAATCGATTAATTCCAAATTAATCGTTCTCTCTCTACTATACGAATTTTATCCGAGATAAATTCTTGCTGAAATTAATCCTAGATTAATTTTCTCTCTCTCATAATTAATCTCAGATTAATTCTGTTCGAGTCAAATGTCATCGGTGAATCTTTGGGAAGCGATCCATGAGATCTCTGGATATGTTGGCAGTAAATCTGGTTGTCGGACTATCCGAACATGTGCGTACCTAGTACCACGTTCTTACTGATTTACAAGACATGGTTGGCTTCTAGCAAAGCACCGTGCCTACCCAATTCTCCAGAAATATTCTTTTAAGGAATACATAATCTTTATCAAGCGTAGAATACTAAGTATTGCGCATTACGATCCAGTATCGGATGTCACATGCTAGGCCCGGGCTGGAATTGTGTCTGCCCCGTACGAAGCATATATCAGATCACTAGCAACTAGTCTTTGTAATCGGATAATCATGACCTTGTCATATTATCCTGATAGCTGCAGCATATAAGAGTACCAGTTCTGTATCCATGCGTGATCATCATCTCCATATGACTGAAGTGATACTTTCATCTTGACATCACACCCAATACACTATGATTCTCAGTAAACCCAGAAGAGGCGTACACATAACATTTTAAAGCCTCGGACGACCAAAACCAAAGTGTACTGATTGTCACAAGTATTAGCGATGTAAGTCTCAGCTTAAGACCAAATACACCTACCCTGATTCGGATTCCCATAGACACATAGTCATACTACCAATGGGACTCCGATGGGTCTATCCAGAGCGAAGCTGTTTCCGTACCATCGGCAAACAGAACCTCTTATCACACTTTCATATGTATCCAATACTTAAATATATGAGAACTATGTCGTTAAGCTTCCATAACGCGTATAAGTGCAATACTAGTATATTCCGCATTATCGATGTCCAGTCTCGATAATACCACGACTATGGATATTCAATGATTAAATCGTTTGTGGATTGATAGTGTCTCATATCTTATTAATCCGGAACTAATCATAAAGACTTTTATCATTTATATATTTTTAAGTAATCTAATTACAAAATGATAAAATAAGAATTTCCTTTGTCACATAGTAAATTTGTACAAAAATCATAATATCTGTTACAAGTAGTGATGCTATGGGTCATAATTGTCCAACACATTAACCTAAAAAATATTTGAAGTCCAACTATACATACACACACATCATGAAAAATGAAAAAAAAAATCATTTTAATTAATTATCAACCCCATTAGTCCACCATCATACATATGTGCACTCACACACACACACATTCATACATACATATATATGATTGCAATTCTAGATGAAAATAAAATGTAAATGCAATTTAATGCATCGAAATGTAAAATTTTACATTAGAAGTAGGGATGAAAAAAGTCTCCCTCAGGAACGTGGGCTCCATACGTTAGAGGCGGGTAAATGGATAATTGTTTATGATGGAGTTGGTGCTTGGAGTGCCAATCCGAATTGTATATTTTATTATTTATTAATAAAATAACTACATTTTTCATTTGATACCTCATTAATGGTATTGTCATTATGCGTATTAGATTGATGTATATATATGTTAAGAATGACATCGACCTTAGAATAGTTTTGACACCATGTGTAAACTATTCTTAAAGTAAATATTCATAGTCGTTAGTTTTGGAATATGGTCGAATTCCTATAACCTAGAAGACTAGCACATGTCGTATATTGGAATTGGAGTTCCAATGGTTTAACGCGATGTACCATGAGTTTTGGAAACTCGTATAGACATGTGGGTATTCGTTGGAGAGAATACTGAATGACTCACATGTGATTCCTAATAGTTGGAAGTACACACCACCATCAATAGGAATCTCCTCGAGCCGAGTAGCATATGTAATCCTTTGACTATAGGATATCATTGATTTTGTGTGAGATCCTCCACACTTTGATGTCATGTATGTCAGAAATCTTTCATGGTCTGGCCTCTAGATGTTCGTTGGGTGTGGACCGATGCACTCAGTAATCAAGTGCGAAGCAAGATAGGATCTGTCGGCCCATATGTGTACCATAAGAGGTTTAGGTATCCATGTGAGTAAAGTCATGATTCTTAAATCTTTGGCCAAAGTCGATCACCTATGGTGGATCGCATCAGTTATGAAGAATCGTGGACATGTCGACATGAGATGTGCATCTCGAAAACTTGACGGTGTATTCTATGTTTCCTAAGCACAACTCGGATAGCCTACGACGGAGGGATTTTTAAACATATGTGATGACCTCGACTTGTATAGTTCATAAAGGTCGTTCGTGTTCTTCGCGAATTCAAAGGTGGCCGAATTGCGTACATATTAGCTAGACTTATATGACGAACGTGTCTGAACTTAGAGAGTCACAATATGAAGTGTACTTGTTGAGTATTTGGGTAGTCGATTATTTTTTATAAAAGATAATATTCGATATTATAATTATCAACTAAGATAATCAAGTGTTATTGGATAACATTGATTATTTACTTTGACCTAATTGAATTAATTGGATTAATTCGATAATTACTCAAGGGCTTAATTGTAAAATCATAATTATCTCTACCATTTGAGGATATTATGGTAATTGTAAGTATGTAATAATATGTGGTTTTGGCTTGATTTAATTGGATTAAATCAAGGTGGCAAATATTTAACTTATCCATTTCCTAATCATTGGCTTGATTTAATTGGATTAAATTAAATTGGGAGACAATGGAGATTAGTCACACCTAATTATACATATTTGGACAAATTAAATTAAGCCCACTTAAAAGTTAATTACAACTTTTATTAATTAAAAATTACATAAGTTTTACTATAAATAGCAAGCTTTATGAAAATTTTAAATACAAGTACAAATACAAGTAAATTCTTGAGAGATTAGCCTAAGTTAGAGAACTGTTTAGAGAAGCTTGTGAGGTCTCTACTCTCTACAACATTTCATCTAGGAGAAATCAAGATTGGATCTTGAAGTGAAGCTTGGTTGCATTGGAAACAATATTGGATCTTGGAGACAAGCTTGCACACCTTGGAGATTCTCCAACAATTTCACAAAGGAGAAGTAGATTGGATCTTGCATCAAGCTTACTAAGTAATGTTTGATTTTCTCCTAAGCTATGTTTATTTGTGTATTAGATGCATATCACATAGCTTAATGTTGAAATAAGACTAATCAATTGTGTTAGGATAATTTAGAAGTATAAACACAATATGCTTATAATTTAGGTCAAAGATGTTCATGTTGGACATGGAATAATTAATTAGAGTTTGGAATTCTAGATTAAGGCTTATAGCTATGACTACCATTCTAGAATTACTTGACCACCTTTGGGTGACCTAGAAATTGTTCACGAGACATTTCTTATTGGGATTCTAATTTGGGTTGTGTATTGGATTCAAAATTTACGTAAGTGCGTATTTAGAATAAATTTATATTTTTGTTAAAATATTTGATATTTTGATATTTTGTCAATATATATATATATTGATGGCGCTACAGTGCGCACATGCACTGTAGCACCCGCGTACGCGCTGCGCGCGGTCATTTTTATTTTCTCTCGTTCTGGAGTTTTCGGACTCCGATTCAGTCCCGGTTTTTTCATATACAATCGTAATATAATATAATATTTCAATAAATAATTTAAAATTACACTCATACTTGATATCCATGGGTTAGACCCATTTCCGCTGCCCGGGGCACTGATCCGACCCTAGGGGTTCCACAACTGCCCCAATAGTATATACCTATCAGTTAGACAAGACATGTACGAGTATTGACCCGCGGAGCATGGTACGTTTGTTGGAAAATACTAAGCATCCCAAGATCATTTCAAGCAATGAAAATAATTACGAATACAACGAGGGAGTTGCGGAATACTCACATCAATCGGTTGAGCGACGCTAGAGGCAACAAAAATGAATTATGCTCACTGTTTTGCTCGGCAGTGGGCTGCTGTTTGCTCCTCATTTTCGGCTTTGATCATCAAGAATCCAAGCTCCAAGCTTCGTCAAATGATTCCCGGATCATGGGTGGACTTCCCTATCACATTCGCATGTCTCTCGGAGTGATAGCTCTCTTGGTTTTTGCCACAAAAATCAAGCACTTTGCTTCCCCTAACTCACGGCAGTGAGCTGAACAGAAGAGAAGAAATGAAGCCCCTTGGGCGTATATGGAGAGAAGAGAGAAGGAATAGAGAGTTGTGTGTTTTGGTTTCAAAAAACCTTATGCCAAAATTCAAGACCAAAAGTTGTATATCCCTTCCAAAAGTCAACAACATTTGGAGCTAAAAGTTGGCAATTAATGCACACAACCACCTCCATCAACTTTTATCACTATTCACATCACTCATGTCAATCAAGTGACAAGTCGTCACATCACTCAAAGTGACTAATGATTTGACGATTGATGCGACTAGCGATTTGATGCTTGATTTGACTTGCGTGCCGCACTCGAATTCGAAATGCGAATGCGCTCGCAAACAATCCCGGGCTCGGGTTCGCTAATTCCAAATTAACGAATTTTCCGTTGCGACGTAATTAAATGATTATGCCTAGCGGAATCACTATTCACGTCGCTAACGAATTAATTCTAAATTAACTTGTTCGCTCGAATTAAAATCTAATTTTAATTCCGCGTCGAAATCTAATTTCGTTTAATATATCGAATATATTAATTAATCGATTAATTCCAAATTAATTAATATATTAATTAATCGTTATCTCTATTTAAATGATATTTTATCTCAGATAAAATATCTCCGCAATTAATCCCAGATTAATTTCTCTCTCTTCTAATTAATCTCAGATTAATTAAAGTGCGAGTCATACGTCATCGGTGAATCTTCGGGAAGCGACCCATGAGATCCCCGGATATGCTGGCAGTAAATTCGGTCGTCAGACTATCCGAACACGTAAGTACCTAGTACTACGTTTTATCGATTTACAAGACAAGGTTGGCTTCTAGCAAAGCGTCATGCCTACCCAATTCTCCAGAAATATCCTTACAGGAATAAAAGATCTATATCAGGCATAGTATACGTAGTATTACGTATTTCGATCCAGTATCGGATGATCACATGCAAGGCCTGGGGCTGGTACAACGTCTGCCCCGTACGAAGCATATATCGGATCACGAGCAACTAGTCTCTTTATTATCGGATAATCATGACCAAGTCATATTATCCCGATGGTTGCAACCCTTTAGAGAACCAGTTCTGTATCCATACGCGATCATCATCTCCATATGACTGGAGTGATACTTCCGTCTTGACATCACACCCAACACACTACGATTCTCAATATACACAGCAGAGGCGTACACAGAACCGGTTAAAGCCCTGGACGACCAAAACAAAAGTATATTGATTGTCGCAAGTATTAGCGGTGCAAGTCTCAGGTTAAGAAAAAATACACCTACCCTGATTTCGGACTTCCATAGACACATAGTCATACTACCAATGGAATTCCGAGGGGGTCTATCCAGAGCGAAGCTGTTTCCCGTACCATCGGTAAAACACAACCTCCCTAGGATCATGTTTAAAATGTCAATCTTTCAATTATATATTGATTTTAATAGTCCAACTATTTAATCAACGATTTCGGTACTATTTATTATAATGATTACAATAGTCCAACTATTTAATCAACTATAATTTAATAGATTAAAATCAATTATATTAATTACTATAATCCAATTATAAAATCAACTATAAATGAATAGTTTGAATATAGTCCAACTATTTATTAAAACAACATTTAAATATTAGTCCAACTATCTTTTAATTTATTTGACGAATGATATTTGTTTGAGCGCGTATGGCAAGTAATTAAACGAATATTGCAAATTCAATTCTTGCCTCCCACTATTTTTCGGCGAGCCTCTAACCCTCTGTCGAGTACTCGGGAAACTGTGTTTCCTAGTGGGCTAGGATCTCATTAAATATCACACAATCTTGACTTTGGCCAACAAATTGTATGATAATTAACTAGGTAGATCTCTAAGATCAATTGGATCCAATCCAATTCCTAGATCCAGTAGGGGGACATCCAAGTCCGAAACATATATCTTATATATGCCAATACATCCAATGTATTACCTAACATTTTTCCTCTGAATCAACTAAGCATTGGCTTTGGCACAACAAACTTAGTGATCCCAGTTAAGCGCGACCCATTGACCATGGAAAGCTTCGTAATCAATGTCGATGGACAAGAAGTGGTCTTGACTTTGGCCAACAAACCACAACTTGGACAAGACACCAATATGGAACAAAGCTCTCGTGATTCAAACACATCATCGACGGAAAAATGCCTTGACTTTGGCCAACAAGCCAATGCCAGTCTCAGATCTTGAGTAAGATTCACTCAATGGAAGGAAAAACGCTTAATATTTAGCAAGGGTTTTTCGAGTGCAAATTGGCAACCAATTTATTATCTTTGTTAAGGTCTCATCATCATACACCCTTAAACATGCATTCTAAACACATAATAAAGCGCGTATAAATAAATAATAATGATATGCGGATGGATACTTTACACAATGATCCTAGATCAAATCTCTCCCTTTCTCTCTCCCGCTAGCACAAGTATTTCTTCTACCTGTTACACTACACTGCTAAAGAAACCTCATTTACATTGAGGAGAATATGTGAGAAGAGAATACAAAGAATAAGGAGGTGATAAGGCTGGACACGCAGGTCCAATTAATAAATCAAATTTATTACAACAATTTCTAAAATTGTCCCACCCATCTAATATCCATCCGATATACATTATTCATGCATCGCAACCATGTATTCACACAAGCATGTTATCAATCAATCTAATCAAATTAATTAATCTGACAATTAGTGATCATCCAATGTTCAAACAACGATTTGATTTTGCTCGAGTCAAACTCGTTTTGCGAATAAGTACTCAAAGTACGAATTCTCGAATTAAATTAAACTACAAAATTAAATCCAGTTCAATTTGTATTTAATTCTAATTCACTATTTAATTCCAAATTAAATATCACACTTTATTTAATAAACCTTTACGATTTAAATTCCAAATTTAATCGTTACGGGTCTCAAAGCCCGATTAACGTCTGACGTCAATTTAATTAAAGTCCAATGGGCTTTTAATTAATTTATTTAAGGCGTGGACTTTTGGTCAACTCGGGTCAAACCCAATAACCAAAGTCCAATCAAGGAGTAACCCCATAAGCCCATAAATCAATTTAGGCCCATTAGGCCGAATTAAACTTTAAAGGTCCATTAGTCGCATTTGGGCTTTATGGAAGCAGTTTTGGGCCTAATTGGATCCAACCAATTTAGCCTAAACCCAACTTAGTACAACCAAGCCCAATAAGCCCAATTACAACTTTAAAGGTCCATTAGTCGCATTTGGGCTTTATGGAAGCGGTTTTGGGCCTAATTGGATCCAACCAATTTAGCCTAAACCCAACTTAGTACAATCAAGCCCAATAAGCCCAATTACAACTTTAAAAGCCCAATTTCACAAAATAGGCTCAAATAGTTAAATTACCAAATTCCAAATTCCCAATTTAATTACCTAAAGTGTGTTACACAATTAATTACCCAATTAACATTTCTAAAACATCAATTAGCCTAATTAATCACGCTCTTCAACAACAAAACATGTCCAACACATTTCATCAAAAATCAAACCCAATTCATGCTCTTATGTTCTCGGTTTTTGGGGATTTTTCATATCCGATTCGGTTTCAATCCAATTAAATCCACAATCGACATAAATCAACACACCCAACATGATTCCAATTCATCCAATGATTAAAATCAAAAAACACCAAGACAATTAGGGCTATAGGCATTCGGCCAACACAAAGAATTTGGGGAAAAATGTTCCAAACATAATTTCTTGAAATTGATCCAATCAATCCTCAATTCAACATGATTTAAGCATATTCAAACATCCAATTTAATTAAATCATGCTCAAAATCAATTTACCCAAATTTTAAGCCCTAAACAATTTTCATGCTTAACCTTGCTCTTGATACCATTGTTGGAAAATACTAAGCATCCCAAGATCATTTCAAGCATTGAAAATAAGTGCGAATACAATGAGGGAGTTGCGGAATACTCACATCGATCGGTTGAGCAACGCTAGAGGCAACAAAAACGAATTCTGCTCACTGTTTTGCTCGGCAATGGGCTGCTGTTTGCTCCTTATTTTTGGCTTTGATCATCAAGAATCCAAGCTCCAAGCTTCGTCAAATGATTCCCGGCTCATGGGTGGACTTCCCTATCACCTTCGCATGTCTCTCGGAGTGCTAGCTCTCTTGGTTTTTGCCACAAAAATCAAGCACTTTGCTTCCCCTAACTCACGGCAGTGAGCTGAACAGAAGAGAAGAAATGAAGCCCCTTGGGCGTATATGGAGAGAAGAGAGAAGGAAGAGAGAGTTGTGTGTTTTGGTTTCAAAAAACCTTATGCCAAAATTCAAGACCAAAAGTTGTATATCTCTTCCAAAAGTCAACAACATTTGGAGCCAAAAGTTGGCAATTAATGCACACAACCACCTCCATCAACTTCTATCACTATTCACATCACTCATGTCAATCAAGTGACAAGTCGTCACATCACTCAAAGTGACTAATGATTTGACGATTGATGCGACTAGCGATTTGACGCTTGATTTGACTTGCGTGCCGCACTCGAATTCGAAATGCGAATACGCTCGCAAACAATCCCGGGCTCGGGTTCGCTAATTCCAAATTAACGAATTTTCCGTTGCGACGTAATTAAATGATTATGCCTAGCGGAATCACTATTCACGTCGCTAACGAATTAATTCTAAATTAACTCGTTCGCTCGAATTAAAATATAATTTTAATTCCGCTTCGAAATCTAATTTCGTTTAATATATCAAATATATTAATTAATCGATTAATTCCAAATTAATTAATATATTAATTAATCGTTATCTCTCTTTAAATGATATTTTATCCCAGATAAATATTTCTGCAATTAATCTCAGATTAATTTTCTCTCTCTTCTAATTAATTCCAGATTAATTAAAGTGCGAGTCATACGTCATCGGTGAATCTTCGGGAAGCGACCCATGAGATCCCCGGATATGTTGGCAGTAAATTCGGTCGTTGGACTATCCGAACACGTAAGTACCTAGTACTACGTTTTACCGATTTACAAGACAAGGTTGGCTTCTAGCAAAGCACGTCATCGGTGAATCTTCGGGAAGCGACCCATGAGATCCCCGGATATGTTGGCAGTAAATTCGGTCGTCGGACTATCCGAACACGTAAATACCTAGTACTACGTTTTACCGATTTACAAGACAAGGTTGGCTTCTAGCAAAGCGCCATGCCTACCCAATTCTCCAGAAATATCCTTACAGGAATAAAAGATCTATATCAGGCGTAGTATATGTAGTATTGCGTATTTCGATCCAGTATCGGATGATCACATGCAAGGCCTGGGGCTGGTACAATGTCTGCCCCGTACGAAGCATATATCGGATCACGAGCAACTAGTCTCTTTATTATCGGATAATCATGACCAAGTCATATTATCCCGATGGTTGCAACCCTTTAAAGAACCAGTTCTGTATCCATACACGATCATCATCTCCATATGAGTGGAGTGATACTTCCGTCTTGACATCACACCCAACACACTACGATTCTCAATATACCCAGCAGAGGCGTACACAGAACCGGTTAAAGCCTTGGACGACCAAAACCAAAGTATATTGATTGTCGCAAGTATTAGCGGTGCAAGTCTCAGGTTAAGACCAAATACACCTACCCTGATTTCGGACTTCCATAGACACATAGTCATACTACCAATGGAATTCCGAGGGGGTCTATCCAGAGCGAAGCTGTTTCCCATACCATCGGTAAAACACAACTTCCTATTACACTTGCATGAGTATCTTATACCCAAATGTATGAGAACAATGTCGTTGTGCCCTCACAACGCGCACAAGTGTAATACTAGTCTTTTACGCATTTATCGATGTCCAATCTCGATAATACTCTGATTAGGGATATTTAATGATTTATCCTTCGTGGACTGATACTGTCTCATATCATTCTCAATCCAGGAACAAATCATAAGGACCTCCTATCATTTATACATCTTGGTGATCTAATCACAAATGATAAGAGTGCAATCTCATTTGTCACATAGTTAATTTGTACAACAACACAATGATCTGTACAAATAGTGACGCTATGGGTCATAATTGTCCAACAACGTTAGGGCTGGATACATGAGAAATTTTCGAATCCATTATTTGAACGAGCCAGATACGAATATTGAAATTCTCCAATCATACTTGACCTATTGTGATCCCTAATTAGAAGTAATTAAAAAAAGAACTTGAATGTTTTTTGCTGTATTTTAAAGACCTAATATTAATTCGGGTTGATTTTAAATCACGTAACCTCAAATGGTTGTTTATTTTTAATATTAAAATCTTTGCTTACGATTTGAAAATGAATTTATTTATTAGTAGGATTTGCTCTCTCTCTCTCTCTATATATATATATATATATATATATATATATTTTATAGAACTTGAATACTTTTATTTTTACTGTATTTTGCGGACCTGTTAATTAATTTAAAATATTTAATTTATATATCTATAGATAAGTAATTTTTAGGTGGGTAATAGCTGAGTTTGAAAAGTGAGGAGGTCATTAGGCTTTTATGTACAACTACAAGTAGGTTTTTGTATATTAGGCCAAAAAAATTACAAGGTTGGAATGAAAATAGGTAAAATAGAAATATAAATAAGGTAAAAGTTAACTTAGGATCATACTTTGAATTAAATATGAAAAATCTTAGAAAATCAGGACTATATATGAAAATCATTAAGAATTTATCCTTTTTATAAATTAGTCATGGTGTAAGGGATTTTTTTAATAATTTCTTACTTTTAAAATGGTTTTTTTTTTTATCAATTAATTATTATGATAATCAACAAAGATAATGCAGCAGGTTCATTAATCTGATCTGTAGTGCATCTAAGAAGCTGTGGCCTGTGGCTGACGTTAAAGACAGGATATATAATATATATTGTTAATGGAGTTAAGGCTTATGTGATCTGGATTAGCATTCAGAATCAAATCCAGTTGATTTTCTTTTTGCCTTTTTTTTTTTTTTTTTTTTTTTTGAATACAATGGCTGGCCCTTTGTTGTTGGTTTAATTTGAGCAGATAAGACAGCTCTCTCGCATTGTGAAGTTTCCAATTTTGTGTATATTTTGATCATAAAAAAGAAGAAGCAAAGTTTCTCAATTCTTTGAAAAAGAAAAAAAAATAGGTAAAATTCCAACTTGATGTTACAAATTTAACTTTTATTTGGCAAAAAGGCATATAATAAAACTCTGGTTACAGCCGAGACACTAAATGAAGGAAGGTATATCCAAACCAAAAGTTCTATCTTTCATTCTACTATTAGCATTAGATACCCAGACCAACTTTCATAAATAAGAACAATCACTTTTTTTTTTAATTATTTATTTGATTTAATTTTTATAAGATATATTTAGACTTTAAAACCTCCATTATCTATCCCATTAACGATTATGGAAGTGCCCTTTTAAATTAGATATTATATGTACTGTAAGAAACTAGAATCAACATTCAGGCCGGTGCCTAATATTTGCTTGTCCCATGTGGCCACTTTTTGAAGTTCCAATCCAATGGACTAGCTGGGCTCATACTCATTGGTATTCATTCAGGTTTCTATTTAATAAATAAATAAATAAATAAATAACTGAGCTAAACAAAGAGGCATGCTTCAATAATGTTTTTTTTACTAATAATAAATAAAATCTCTCTCACATGCTACTAGCTTTAAAAAGTAAGCACTCAACATATTCTTCTTGTTAATTTCAAATTGTCAGCAATAAAATTATTAGTTAATATAACTCAGAGGCAGAAGCATGCATAAAGTTTCAGCTGAAAGGGGGCAAAGCCAGAAGTAGCAGCACAATAAGTTAGCAAGATTAGCCACAACATGCTGCTAGCTATATACATGTCCTTGATTGTTTCATCAGGCTCATTAGTAGAGACAAGTTTGGTACAAATATAAACTAAAACTAAATTGCAGATGATCTGACAGTCTCGCAATCACATCTGTTAGTAGGAATTCGGATGAATTTGTCTGAGATTTACATCTATAATAAAGGTAGAGATGTAATGAAGTTCCTACGTGATTATAATGTTTCGATTGCACAGAGGAATCAGCTAACTAACTATAAAGTCTAAACGAACCAACCACCCACTCAGAAGAAGATGGGTGTCCATACATATTACAGATTCATTATCATGCAGAATCAAATATATTTGTATGCTGTAGAAGTCATGTATGCTCGGAGAAAATTCTCCTGGATCTATCAGGTAAGCTACTAATTGTCTCGTAAAGTAAAGAAACACGTGTTTTCGAAGAGGGAAAAAAAATTGAGGTTACAGAGAATATTTTGAAGGAGATTTAAGGTATACATTCAAAGACAGCGATCCTTCGAAGAGTTAAAAGCAACTTTATGTCTTAGTCTCTTAGAATGAAATATTTGTAAAAACTATGGAGAGCATTGAAGGTAGTTTACTAAATATAAATTGTTTTTTAACAACTATTTTACTTTACACTAGAGAAATTATGTCATTCAACAATGGAAACACAGCAAAGAACATTTCAAAAGATGGCGATACTTCAATGTTCATGGGGCATGAATTAAATTTAGCATTCTAATAACATCAGAATTGTTCTCAAGATCATCCTTCAGATCAAGGCACTAATCTTCTATGGAGAGTCACACAATGTATACATAACACTGAACTAAGAAATAGAAATGATAGCTCTAACAAAGAAGATTTTGGATATTGCCTAGAAACTCAGAGCCAAATGTGGAAAACAAGGATAGAAAACCCCCAAATCTAGATTTCTAGAGATCATAAATAGAACCTGCGAGCATTATTTACCTTCACCTGCAAGCTCAAAATTCAGTCAGTTTGTTGCTCCAGCAATCCCCACCACCCACTAGGAATCTGTTCCTGGTATGAAGACTCTTGATGCAAGAAAATGCAGCCGGTTCCCCCAATTACTGTGGCGCAAAGTAACTTCTAATTTTCCAGACTGATAACACATCATACGAGCGCAACAAGCTTAGAAGCATTATTGTCGCCCAGAGTGACATCACGATCAATGTCCGTCACCAGAAGCTGACACGGACACAATAGACTCCTACTTATATTGTAATTACACATGTAGAAGCAAGGAGAATTGAAGGACAGGACAATACAACACTACTATCCAATTGACCAGAGAACCACAGTAGCACAGAAGTTTTTGTATCTGAAAATCCAAATCATCAATTTAGGCCCCCCAATACTATGACAATTACCGAGATTAGTACCAGTAACTAACAGAAACAATGACCAACGACAGAACTAACCACCAAGTAGCTGAATATTGAAGCAGAAAAAAAGTAGAAGATAGTATTGGATAAAATTACCCCAATTCAATCATCGATCCCCAGTTGGAAACAGAGTCAGAACCTTCCTGCCGCCGTTTGCAGACACCAAATCCTCCACATAACTAGACGGCACCGTACTGTGCAGGGGTGCCTCCATCCTGTTAACTTGCTGCGGCTGAGCCTGCCTAGCGAATAATTGATGCTCAAATTGCCCATTTGTGGGCGACCCAAAATGACTCATCTGCCTATGATACTGATGACTCTGCAAATGGGGGTTCCCCACGGCAGCCGCCACCGCCATCTGCTGGTGGTGGATTGCCATCGGCACATACGCCCGAGCACCCGGGTGCAAGAAATGCGCTGGAACCGGTGAGCTTGCAAACAAACGGTCAGTAGCAGTATCCGAGTTGACCCCACCAGCACCGCCACCGTTGACCTCAGCGGCTCCGCCTCCACCGCCGCCGGAAAATCCCTGCATTCTTTTAAGATAAAGCCGATATTTCTGCAAATGACTCGCAACGTTCTCCCTCGTCAACCCATCGACACTCATTAATTGCATTATAGTTTTGGGAACAGCGTTCTTGATCCCCAAGTGAGCCACAGCGTCCACGAATCTTTTATGCAGCTGTGGAGTCCACACGAGGCGGGGCCGTTTCAGGGTACGAGCCGGCTCGTCACCGTCCGCGCCACCGGAGCAGAGCTCGGCCGAGTTATCGGCAGCAAAATCAGACGACCCAAGTGGGTTGTTGTTCTTAGTCGGAGGGGTGAGTGGTTGTTGATGCGGTTGTTGTGAAAGATTGATGCCGTCGCCGTCGGCGTTGCCGGAGTTTCGGATATCGAAAGCAAGAGCAAGATCAGGACTGATAAGGGTTTGAGAGAGAGGGATAAGATCTTCAGGTGAAGGAAGCTCTTCTTGCCATCTTGCAAACCAATTTGAGTCTTCTTCTCTCATTATTTGACTTCAGTTTCTCTTATTTTATTTATTATTTATTTTTATTGTAAAAAAAAAATTGATAATGATACCAATTCAGACGATGATTACACGAAAGAAGAAAAGGGGTTTGTTAATGTTACAGTAGCCGTGGTGATCGGAGACCGGAGAGACCATCGAGGTGGATCTTGTATTCTTTTTTTCCAGCCTTTTATTGAAGGCTACTGTTGTTGATGCTTTTATTATTATTATTATTATTATTATTTTATATATTTGTGTTTCGATTTTATTTTTATTTTCCTGGATTTTGGGGAGTGAGTGTTAAAAAGATTTTTCAGATTTTCTTTTTGTATAATCAAATAATCAATTACCCAGGCGCGTTTTTATCACGCGTTGTCTGATACCTCACTTGCTGTCTGATTCTGTACGACCCTCCTGTGGTGGGATGGGACTGATAAATTTGATTCCCCAAGATCAAAATGCACAGGTGTACTTTGCTAATGGGTGCGTGCTTAACACGCTCTTTAGGATGGGTGTAAGATAAAAATCGAATATGAAACCAATAATAAAGGGATAAGTGAGACGCACCTAAAGCTAACACTAAAAACAAAGATGCAATTAAGTTTGGCGACTTCGTGTGTACGTATATAAACATATTTTATTTAGTTATTGTGTTTAACGGGGGAATCAACTCAGTTATATGACGAGGGTTCGTGGATGAGAAATTAAAAAAATTAATATATAAGGTAGGTTTTCAAAAATTAAAAATTAATATTTATAATGTGAAAATTTTATTATTTATTATTTATTTGAGGAAGTGACGAAGATTTTGTGTAATTTATATCTCATCTTCATTTTTTATTTTAAAATTTTATATTATTTAGTGAAAAGATTTTAATTATAATAAATATTGTTGATGGTGTTTTCCGGGCACTATGTCATTTAAGCAGCACGACAGGGGTAAAAGGGTAATTCCCTTATTGGTCCGGATCATTAATACCGACCCGACCACATGAGTCAGGGGCCGAGCACTTAAGATCGTTAACCCGACCACTTAAAGATTGGATGACCGGGCAATTATCAGGTCGACAGCAGCACTCTCAGTACAAAAAACTATTGTGACCGACCTCATGAAGACCGACCATATAGCGAGGCGTGCTCCTGAAGATAATACCCTATCCTTGTGGATAAGATGACAAGTTATCCTATTTTCATGAGGAAAACTGGTGAGTTAATATCCTAATAGGATAAATGAAGTAAATGTAGTTTTGATTAGGAATCCTTATGGGAAAATGGAACAGTTTTGACTAGGAATCCTTATGGGAAACGAAATTGTTTCAACTAGGAAATTCTTGTACAAATAGGAATATGATTTCTACACTATTATAAATAGGAGGGTAGAGCATAGGTAAGGGGAGAACAAGTTGAAGGTTAAAAGTGGGCATCAGAATCATCAAGTTCTGACTTGTAAACACAAAAAAGATCCGAGAAGCATATTTCAGTAATAAAAAGTATCATCCTGTTTGTTCCCGTGGACGTAGGTCGGACCAAGATCCGCCGAACCACGTTAAATCTCCTTGTTGATTGGTGCATTTATCTGTCTTTTGCTAAGTTTGCTTTTGGTCCCCCATAACCAAACAAATTCACTATTGAGGGAGGATTCCCTCGGAGGCGATATTCCCGTATTGCCCTTAGACTAAAATCCACCGTCAACAGTTGGCGCCGTCTGTGGGGAAAGAACAAAAAGCGGCTTGCGTAGTAAGACGATGGCAGAAGATGGAAATCACTGATCGTCAGGGATTTCACCAGATAGTTCGGGAAATCCAGGATAAAGGTCTGTTGGCCGAGCCTAATTTGAGGAGGCTCCCGATTAAGGAGGGAAATAGTAGGGCATACTGTATCTACCATGACGTAAGGGGACATGCCACGAATGGGTGCAGAGACTTGCGGGAGCAGGTGAAGACTTGGTGAAAGAAGGCTATCTCAGTGTGTGCATAGACCATTCGGCTTTTGAGGTCGACCAAGTTGATAGCGGAAGTCATCCGGTCAGATGCGTGGAATGCTGAGATGCAGAAATGATGTATTAAGAATAGCATTGCTTGTAGTGACCCTCGTAGAGTTGCAAAAAAGGCAACGGATCCCCAAAAAGGTAAGTAAAACCTCTTCTAACTTAGGTTGACATTTGATTATGCTTGTTTGTTATGGCTCACACAATGGTTTTGATATATGTTTTACGGCTCGGGTCTGCTCTTGTACCGCCGAGTCCATTTTGTTGATATATGTCTTACGGCTCGGGTCTGCTCTTGTACCGCCGAGTCCGTTTTGTTGATATATGTCTTACGGCTCGGGTCTGCTCTTGTACCGCCGAGATCGATGTTTCTTTCCGACTCGGGTCTGCTCTTGTACCGCCGAGACCGATGTTTCTTTCCGACTCGGGTCTGCTCTTGTACCGCCGAGACCGATGTTTCTTTCCGGCTCGGGTCTGCTCTTGTACCGCCGAGACCGATGTTTCCTTCCGGCTCGGGTCTGCTCTTGTACCGCCGAGACCGATGTCTCTTTCCGGCTCGGGTCTGCTCTTGTACCGCCGAGACCGATGTTTCCTTCCGGCTCGGGTCTGCTCTTGTACCGCCGAGACCGATGTTTCTTTCCGACTCGGGTCTGCTCTTGTACCGCCGAGATCGATGTTTCTTCCTGGCTCGGGTCTGCTCTTGTACCGCCGAGACCGATGTTTCTTTCCGACTCGGGTCTGCTCTTGTACCGCCGAGATCGATGTTTCTTCCTAGCTCGGGTCTGCTCTTGTACCGCCGAGACCGATGTTTCTTTCCGACTCGGGTCTGCTCTGTACCGCCGAGATCGATGTTTCTTCCTGGCTCGGGTCTGCTCTTGTACGCCGAGATCGATGTTTCTTTCCGGCTCGGGTCTGCTCTTGTTACCCGAGACCGATGTTTCTTTCCGGCTCGGGTCTGCTCTTGTACCGCCGAGACCGATGTTTCCTTCCGGCTCGGGTCTGCTCTTGTACCGCCGAGACCGATTGTAGGCACTGCATTTTTACACATGAGTCCCTATGATGAGTCTATTTTGGAGACACTACCTTTTAAGTCACGGAGGTCACGGGAAACGGACATCGGAAGGGGAATTCAGAATAAACAAGGTTCACTGTTTTCGTTAGTGCTGCGTTCGTGTTTACGTTCGAACGTCAAACGGATTGCGGGCGTTCGTGCCGCGTTCGAGGACGCGTTCGAACGGTGTCGGTAATTCTGGTTTTGCTGCTAGCCTCACATCCAGCCCAATTAGCCCCCCAAAGCCCATAAAACATCCCCATTTTAATAAATAAATATTAATTAAAACATTAACTAAATAATATAATAATTAAATTAATTAAATGATTAAATAAAACATATACCAAACATAAAATAGACAATTACCAACTAAACTAAAATCATGCCTAAATTAAACAAATCACACACTAAATCAAAATATAATCATGCCTAATTAAAATCAATCAACCAATTATATTCCCAATCTAATAAGATTATTCCCAAACTTAAAATATTGTATTCCTAATCCAAGCCAATCAAATATTCAACCTTCCCTATCTAGCCAAGATTTGTCCCCCCTCAATCTTTGACTTCCCTTAACCAAACCAAATCAAATCTCTTGACTTCCCTTAACCAAACCAAATCAAATCCCTTTCCTTGTCAAACCTAACCTTTGCCTATAAAAAGAACCCTTCACCAACCTTCTCACCCTAGCTAGCTAGTCTCTAACTCATACACAACACACATAAAAACTACAGGAAGAAGACACCCAAAACAGTAAGCAAAAGATAAAGAGGAAATAGGAGCAGAACGGTTGGAGCCGCAAGCAAATCAGTAAAGACAACGAACGAGAACAGTGAACCAGTGAACCGGGAGAGTTGCGGAGCATCCACCCTTCCGACGATCGTGTACCATACATCCGAGAGGTGATTTAAAAGGTTAGACCTGAGGGTACCTTTTCATTAGTTTATATTCATTGTTTATTGAATTCTATTCGCATGAGAGTCGTCTATGAATGCATGTTGTGGTCTTTGAGTAGATAAATATGCATGAATTATGAGATGTAATATGTTGTGGGTATTGGATGAATGAGAGATGTGTCAACTCTCGCGGTATATCGGATGGAAACCCGGACATAAATTTCATAGCCGATTCCGAATGGACGGTAATATGATCTGTACTCGGGCCACAACTCCACGTACCACTTGAGTAAACGGCACATTCTCTTGTTTTGTGTTGCTTTCATTTATTTATTCCTCGTCATTTAAATTATGTATGTCGTTAGTTATGCATGATTCAACCAAGCGCATGGGCTTAGTGAGTTAGTCCAAAGGTCCTCCATTTAGGAGATAAAGAGCCGAAAAGGCCACCTTCGTGACACTACTTCGCCGCGCCGTTGATGTATGTTCGGTTGGACGCGAGATACGTTCAATCGGCATACTTAGTTTGATATTGTTATCTTTATTTTCGTATGTATAAGTCAATCGAGCGCATGGGCTTAGTAAGTATGTTGTGAGATCCCCTATGGGGAGGGGCTAAAAGCCTCTACCACGATGCTTTGCCGCGCCGGTTGATGTGTGTTCGGATTGGATGTAAGATGTGTTCAATCGGGCATACTTGGTTGATATGATTGGTTCTATTCTTGCATGTGTGATATGACGCGCATGGGCTTAGCATGTTGGTCTAAAGGTCCTCTCTTTGAGAGATCAAGAGCCCCAAAAGGTCACCTTTACGGCAGTGCTTCGCCGCGCCCTTTTATTTTCTGTTTATGTATTGCATCAGGTCCGTGTCCGTTCGAACGCGTTCACTAACGCAACTCGAACGCGCATGTGTTTTTGCCTTATTATGTGTCAGGTCTCGTATCCGTTCGAACGCGTTAATAAACGCCATACGAACGTGAGCTTTCTGTCTCATCTCCGTTCGAACGCGTTTACAAACGCTACTCGAACGTGAGCATTCTGTCTCGTCTCCGTTCGAACGCGTTTACGAACGCTACTCGAACGTGAGCATTCTGTTTCATTTCCGTTCGAACGCGTTTACGAACGCTACTCGAACGTGAGCATTCTGTTTCATTTCCGTTCGAACGCGTTTACGAACGCTACACGAACGCACACACACTGAACTGAGTCTGTCTTATTATATTCATGCATAATTGCCTATTAGTTGATCTTTCTTATGCAAATGTGTCACAATTCGTATGCTTATATCATGATAACATTTGCATTATTTCTTGCGGTATATCGGATGGAAACCCAGACGTAAATTCCGTAACCGATTCCGAATGGACGGTAGTGCGGTCTGTACTTGGGCCACAATTCCACGTACCACTTGAAAAGTGCCCATATGTGTGCTTGTATGGTTAATATGTGTGCTTGTGTTTCTTCCTGAATGTGATATGCAAGTAAAGTTGTATGTTAGTTGCTATCTTGATATATGTTAAGCATGCAATTTAAATGTAAGATATATGTGAAACATGTATATTTGGCGCATATTTTATTTTATAAATGTGAATTTAGAAGCATGATACCTTAGGAATAAGTGTTACTTAAGCTTGTTTAAATTATTACATGAATCCTTTCATTACAAGTGACATAAGTAAGGGACCATTCCGAACCCAACGGTTTGAGGTCTTCCCTTGCGAGGGGTGAGTGCGGCCTTAAATCTTTGTCCCGGTTCACACCGGGTGGCGACTCCATGTTATGTAATCCTTCCCAACTAGGCCGCGAGCCTAGAAACGGCGTCGCCCAGGTTCTGTGTCCCACAGTCTGGCGACTCCACTGGGGATAGAAAATTGGCCCCGAAATATTGTCTTGTAATGTTTGGATTTATGTTTTAATTGACCATGTCTATAGTGGATAAAGTGAGGGTTTAATCAAAGGCATTTTTAGGCTAGGTAATGGTTTGGTGTCTTCCTTCATTCACTACCTTTCTAGAAGGAAAAGCTGTGAAGGCACCTATATGGCCATCTACTTGTAGCCTTTGTGATGGACTAATTTGGAGGACTCGTTGTTTATTCCTGACAACAAGCGATAAGAGCCTAAGAGGCTTGGGTATTTAAGTGAGCCTCGCTCCACCTTCCCTCTGGGGGATCTACAACGGGAAATTCATTTGACAGTCCGTCACACCATAGCTCATTGGCACGTACCTTAGTGTATAAAAAAGGGTGCGCCACTTGGTTGCTCGAACCCTTGAGTGGGGAGACCTAGTTGTGGGCCATCCTTCGCCGGTGAGAGCCTTTGTCTATACTCTTACTAACCCACCCATAGACCGGTTTGTATGGTTAAAGTAACAATTATTTCCTTGAGTATGTGCTTGTGGACCATCCTCATTTGGATGCAGTTGGACTATTGTCAGAAATGCGGGCTTGCTGGGCCATTTAAACTGGGGCAAGTTCGCACCGTATGACTATTAGGCCAAAAGCTTCTGAAATATTGATGGGCCACTTTGTAAAAATTATTATGTCATGTTTGCATCATCTTGCTTGTGTTTGAGAACATCGTTGTTTGGATCCATTTGGACCACCTTATCATGGGATATGGGCTTGTTGGGCCATTTAAACTGGGACAAGAACACATCTTATGACGATTGGGCCAAAAGGTTTCTAAATAACAATGGGCCATTTTATGATTGTGTTCGGAATTTTATCATTTGGATTTAGTTGGGCTCTTTGCCATAAGACATGAACTCGTTAGGCCATTTAAACTGGGACGGGTTCACTCTTATGACAGTTGTCCCAAAAACTTCTAAAATGATAATAGGCCGATTTGTTTGAGAATTATATTTGATTTAATATATGTTATATACTTCTTATGCACATCATGCATACATACATCATGTTAACCCTTGTGTTCTGAAAGCCATCATAGATTCCCGTTGGGTTAGAAAAAAGGGAAGACTCACCAAAATACCGAGAACAGACATGAGTGAATCAGATACTGAGGTATCCCGGATAGATCAGTTGGAAAGTGGCTTCGCCAAGATTACTGAACAGTTGCAAGCCTTGACTGCTGCCATGACAAATATGGCTGTGCCCCGTGCTGGGGAGAATTCAGAGAATGTAAGGAGCGAGAAGCCTCCGAATGGGTTGGGGGATGATATCCCCGCTTTTGATGATGATAATGCAGAGTATGCAACAGACAGAGTGATTGGGTCTCAGGCCGAGATACAGAAACTCAGGGATCAGGTTGAATCCGTTACCCGCAAGATGAGGGGTAAGAATGAAGATTTGCTAGACTATGAGACAATGAAGTTTGAGGAGCAGTTGCCAGCGCAGTTTAAGATGCCGGATTTGGCTAAGTTCAATGGGAATGGAGATCCGAGGGTGCATCTCCGTCAGTATGTGTCTGTTATGAGTTCAGTTGGCCTGTCTCAGCGCCAAGTCCAAAAGATGTTTGGGATGTCACTCGAGGGGGCACCTGTGGTTTGGTATCATAGCCTTGAGAAGAAGGTTAAGGAAGATTGGAAGGAACTAGCTGATGCTTTTCTGAAGCAATATGTTACAGACTTGGAGATTGATTTGTCACTTCGAGATTTGGAGAACACTAAGCAGAAGCCGGAGGAGAGCTTCAAAGAGTATGTGGACCGCTGGAGGAGCCAGCTTCTGAAGATGCAGACCCGGCCCTCAGAAAAGGACCAGATCAAAATGATCATCAAGGGCACCAAGCCCTCTATTTATGGCAAACTGAGGAGAATGACCTCCATGATTGCAGACTTTCGGCAGTTGAGGGAAACTGTCATGGATATTGAGGAGGAGGAAGCCGAGAACAGAAAGTTTTATGGACAGAACAGAAGGAATATTGGGGGACATTCAGGGACTATGCCTGCTACTGCTGAAGTCACTGCCATTAAGAACAGACGGTTTTCTAACCTTGGTAAGCCTCTTTCAAAGGTATTCGAAAAGCTGAAGGCGCATGGACTCTTAAAACCTTTGGAACCTAGGCCCATTCCAAATCCTGTGCCACCTCACATGAACTTAAACTTATACTGTCACTTCCACCAAGGAAAAGGCCATGACACCGACAACTGCGCCCGCCTCAGACATGAAATCCAAAACCTCATCGATGCCCATACAATACCCGACCCAGAGAAAGAACAACCCAACGCACACAGAAATCCCCTGCCCAACTACATGATCAACTCTGGCCTACCCGAAACCCTTGTCTCCAAACTCTCAACCACTCAGCTTCATAGGAATAAGGGATAACAATGGTGAAGAACCATGGGCTGAAGAAGAAGGCACTATTGTTTCTCCTAGTTTATCTTGCACTTTTAATAAAGACATTGATTTTGTTCGAGCGTTTCCTCAACATTAATAAAGGCGATCATTTCATTTATCTACCTAAGACTATTACTTTCAAACTTGCAACATGAGTGTGTTCAATCTTGGTAATATGATACTCAGAACACGGGGAATCCTCGAATAAACAAGCAGGGGGCAGTGAGAGCATCAGACTTGGAAGGGAATTAGTTCACCAAGCCGATCAGCGTAGACAGATTAAAGCGGTGGCTTGCCTGAGAAAAGGAAGACTGAGCAGTCACCAAGAGAATTGGCAGAAGACCTAACCCGACGGGATAGGAACATTCATGCATGCATACACGTAACACATTTTGCATCCTTTTGTGTTTGTTTTGTATTCACAGGTTTTAAAGAATAAGAAAAGCGGCAAAGACAAGACAACCAGAATCAGTAACATATGAGTAGTAGTTTTGGGGATGAGTCCCAGGGTCGAGGCCACATCGTCAGAGTGTTGGAATGAATCCCGGGGTTGAGGCCCACGTCAGCAATTTCAGAAATGAGTCACAGGGGCGAGGCCCGTATCTGTATCAGTCTGGGGGCGAGGCCCATATCAATATCAGTTTAGGGCCGAGGCCCACATCAGCAGAATTTTGGAATGAATCCAGGGAATGAATCCCAGGGCCAAGGCCCGCATCAGCAGAATTTTGGAATGAATCCGAGGGTCGAGGCCCACATCAGCATCAATCTGGGGGCGAGGCCCATGACAGTAGCAGTTGGGGCCCGAGGCCCGCTTCAACATCAGTTTTGGGGATGAGTCCCAGGGTCGAGGCCCACATCAAACACAGTTTGGGGATGAGTCCCAGGGTCGAGGCCCACATCAAACACAGTTTGGGAATGAGTCCCAGGGTCGAGGCCCACATTACATCAGTATCAGTCTTGCCGGTATGGCATTCTGGGGTCGAGGCCCACATTACATCAGATCAGTTCTGCCGAGAATGGCACTCCGAGAATGGAGATATAGTCCAGGAATGGGCAGTTCAAGAATGAACAAGCCGGGAATGGCAATCCAAGAATGGAGCAGAGTTCAAGAATGAACGAGCCGGGAATGGCACTCCGAAAATGGAGCACGGTTCGAAATGGACCATCATCTCATCACTCGCCGAAAATGGCACTCCGAAAATGGAGCACGTTCGAAATGGACCATCATCGCAACAGTTCGGGAACAAAGCCCAGAGGAAGAAAGCCTCATATCAGTATAAGTTTGAGAACAAAGCTCAAAGGGGAAGAAAGCCTCATGTCAGTACAGTCCGGGAATAAAGCTCGGGAGGAATAAAGCCTCATATCAGCACAGTTCGGGAACAAAGCCCAGAGGAAGAAAGCCTCATATCAGTATAAGTTTGAGAACAAAGCTCAAAGGGGAAGAAAGCCTCATGTCAGTACAGTCCGGGAATAAAGCTCGGGAGGAATAAAGCCTCATATCAGTATAAGTTTGAGAACAAAGCTCAAAGGGGAAGAAAGCCTCATGTTCAGTAATCCGGGAATAAGCTCGGGAGGAATAAAGCCTCATATCAGCACAGTTCGGGAACAAAGCCCAGAGAGAAAGCCTCATATCAGTATAAGTTTGAGAACAAAGCTCAAAGGGGAAGAAAGCCTCATGACAATACAGTCCGGAAAAAGCTCGGGAGGAATAAAGCCTCATATCAGCACAGTTCGGGAACAAAGCCCAGAGAAGAAAGCCTCATATCATTATAGTTTGAGAACAAAGCCCAAGGGAAGAAAGCCTCATGTCGGTACAGTTCGGGAATAAAGCTCGGAGGAATAAAGCCTCATCTCAACAGTTCGGGAATAAAGCCCGGATGAATAAAGCCTCATCTCAGTACAATACACGAAAGATGCCGAAAATGGCACTCCAAGAATGGAAGCACGGTTCGGGAATGAACCAAGGGTCGCAGCACCTCACCACCAAATCAACTCAACTCGCACATGGTAAGTCAGGTGGCAGCTGGCGAGCCAGGTAAGTAGAAATGCATTGCATAACTTTGATAGGATTGTCACTGTTGCACATTACACAAGTCCCATCAAAGTGGGGGCGACTGTAGGCACTGCATTTTTACACATGAGTCCCTATGATGAGTCTCATTTTGGAGACACTACCTTTTAAGTCACGGAGGTCACGGGAAACGGACATCGGAAGGGAAATTCAGAATAAACAAGGTTCACTGTTTTCGTTCGTGCTGCGTTCGTGTTTACGTTCGAACGTCAAACGGATTGCGGGCGTTCGTGCCGCGTTCGAGGACGCGTTCGAACGGTGTCGGTAATTCTGGTTTTGCTGCTAGCCTCACATCCAGCCCAATTAGCCCCCCAAAGCCCATAAAACACATCCAATTTAAATAAATAAATATTAATTAAAACATTAACTAAATAATATAATAATTAAATTAATTAAATGATTAAATAAAACATATACCAAACATAAAATAAACAATTACCAACTTAAACTAAAATCATGCCTAAATTAAACAAATCACACACTAAATCAAAATATAATCATGCCTAATTAAAATCAATCAACCAATTATATTCCCAATCTAATAAGATTATTCCCAAACTTAAAATATTGTATTCCTAATCCAAGCCAATCAAATATTCAACCTTCCCTATCTAGCCAAGATTTGTCCCCCCTCAATCTTTGACTTCCCTTAACCAAACCAAATCAAATCTCTTGACTTCCCTTAACCAAACCAAATCAAATCCCTTTCCTTGTCAAACCTAACCATTTGCCTATAAAAAGAACCCTTCACCAACCTTCTCAACCCTAGCTAGCTAGTCTCTAACTCATACACAACACACATAAAAACTACAGGAAGAAGACACCCAAAAAAGTAAGCAAAAGATAAAGAGGAAATAGGAGCAGAACGGAGTTGGAGCCGCAAGCAAATCAGTAAAGACAACGAACGAGAACAGTGAACCAGTGAACCGGGAGAGTTGCGGAGCATCCACCCTTCCGACGATCGTGTACCATACATCCGAGAGGTGATTTAAAAGGTTAGACCTGAGGGTACCTTTTCATTAGTTTATATTCATTGTTTATTGAATTCTATTCGCATGAGAGTCGTCTATGAATGCATGTTGTGGTCTTTGAGTAGATAAATATGCATGAATTATGAGATGTAATATGTTGTGGGTATTGGATGAATGAGAGATGTGTCAACTCTCGCGGTATATCGGATGGAAACCCGGACATAAATTTCATAGCCGATTCCGAATGGACGGTAATATGATATGTACTCGGGCCACAACTCCACGTACCACTTGAGTAAACGGCACATTCTCTTGTTTTGTGTTGCTTTCATTTATTTATTCCTCGTCATTTAAATTATGTATGTCGTTAGTTATGCATGATTCAACCAAGCGCATGGGCTTAGTGAGTTAGTCCAAAGGTCCTCCATTTAGGAGATAAAGAGCCGAAAAGGCCACCTTCGTGACACTACTTCGCCGCGCCGGTTGATGTATGTTCGGTTGGACGCGAGATACGTTCAATCGGGCATACTTAGTTTGATATTGTTATCTTTATTTTCGTATGTATAAGTCAATCGAGCGCATGGGCTTAGTAAGTATGTTGTGAGATCCCCTATGGGGAGGGGCTAAAAGCCTCTTACCACGATGCTTTGCCGCGCCGGTTGATGTGTGTTCGGATTGGATGTAAGATGTGTTCAATCGGGCATACTTGGTTGATATGATTGGTTCTATTCTTGCATGTGTGATATGACGCGCATGGGCTTAGCATGTTGGTCTAAAGGTCCTCTCTTTGAGAGATCAAGAGCCCCAAAAGGTCACCTTTACGGCAGTGCTTCGCCGCGCCCTTTTATTTTCTGTTTATGTATTGCATCAGGTCCGTGTCCGTTCGAACGCGTTCACTAACGCAACTCGAACGCGCATGTGTTTTTGCCTTATTATGTGTCAGGTCTCGTATCCGTTCGAACGCGTTAATAAACGCCATACGAACGTGAGCTTTCTGTCTCATCTCCGTTCGAACGCGTTTACAAACGCTACTCGAACGTGAGCATTCTGTCTCGTCTCCGTTCGAACGCGTTTACGAACGCTACTCGAACGTGAGCATTCTGTTTCATTTCCGTTCGAACGCGTTTACGAACGCTACTCGAACGTGAGCATTCTGTTTCATTTCCGTTCGAACGCGTTTACGAACGCTACACGAACGCACACACACTGAACTGAGTCTGTCTTATTATATTCATGCATAATTGCCTATTAGTTGATCTTTCTTATGCAAATGTGTCACAATTCGTATGCTTATCATGATAACATTTGAGCATTATTTCTTGCGGTATATCGGATGGAAACCCAGACGTAAATTCCGTAACCGATTCCGAATGGACGGTAGTGCGGTCTGTACTTGGGCCACATTCCACGTACCACTTGAAAAGTGCCCATATGTGTGCTTGTATGGTTAATATGTGTGCTTGTGTTTCTTCCTGAATGTGATATGCAAGTAAAGTTGTATGTTAGTTGCTATCTTGATATATGTTAAGCATGCAAATTTAAATGTAAGATATATGTGAAATACATGTATATTTAGGCGCATATTTTATTTTAAAATGTGAATTTAGAAGCATGATACCCTTAGGAATAAGTGTTACTTCAGCTTGTTTAAATTATTACATGAATCCTTTCATTACAAGTGACATAAGTAAGGGACCATTCCGAACCCAACGGTTTGAGGTCTTCCCTGCGAGGGGTGAGTGCGGCCTTAAATCTTTGTCCCGGTTCACACCGGGTGGCGACTCCATGTTATGTAATCCTTCCCAACTAGGCCGCGAGCCTAGAAACGGCGTCGCCCAGGTTCTGTGTCCCACACCGATGTCTCTTTCCGGCTCGGGTCTGCTCTTGTACCGCCGAGACCGATGTTTCCTCCGGCTCGGGTCTGCTCTTGTACCGCGAGACCGATGTTTCTTTCCGACTCGGGTCTGCTCTTGTACCGCCGAGATCGATGTTTCTTCCTGGCTCGGGTCTGCTCTTGTACCGCCGAGACCGATGTTTCTTCCGACTCGGGTCTGCTCTTGTACCGCCGAGATCGATGTTTCTTCCTAGCTCGGGTCTGCTCTTGTACCGCCGAGATCGATGTTTCTTTCCGACTCGGGTCTGCTCTTGTACCGCCGAGATCGATGTTTCTTCCTAGCTCGGGTCTGCTCTTGTACCGCCGAGATCGATGTTTCTTCCTGGCTCGGGTCTGCTCTTGTACCGCCGAGGCCGATGTTTATTCGGCTCGGGGTTGGATTTCGTTCCGCCGAGACCGCTGGATTACCTGGCTCGGGGCTGGATTCGTTCCGCCAAGGCCACTTGGATTACCTGGCTCGGGGTTGGATTCGTTCCGCCAAGGCCACTTGTTTATTCGGCTCGGGGTTGGATTTCGTTCCGCCGAGACCGCTTGGATTACCTGGCTCGGGGCTGGATTCGTTCTGCCAAGGCCACTTGGATTACCTGGCTCGGGGCTGGATTCGTTCCGCCAAGGCCACTTGGATTATTCGGCTCGGGGCTGGATTCGTTCCGCCGAGGCCACTTGTTTATTCGGCTCGGGGCTGGATTCGTTCCGCCGAGGTCACTTGGTTTCTCTCAGCTCGGGGTCGGGTTACGTCCCACCGAGTCCGTCTTTTTGGTCTGGGGACGTAACATTCCCCCAGGGCCAAGTATTCATCTCAGCTCGGGGTCGGGTTACGTCCCACCGAGTCCGTCTTTTTTGGTCTGGGGACGTAACATTCCCCCAGGGCCAAGTATTCATCTCAGCTCGGGGTCGGGCTACGTCCCACCGAGTCCGTTTCTTTTGGTCTGGGGACGTAACATTCCCCCAGGGCCAAGTATTCATCTCAGCTCGGGGTCGGGTTACGTCCCACCGAGTCCGTCTTTTTTGGTCTGGGGACGTAACATTCCCCCGGGCCAAGTATTCATCTCAGCTCGGGGTCGGGCTACGTCCCACCGAGTCGGTCGTCGTCAGCATAAGGGCAAAGCATTGTCTCCACGGGTAGATATCGGGATCCTCGTTGACTGAGCACATGAAGGTGGCAGGAGACCCCAGATTTGCAGCCAATGCGTTTTTCTCTGTGATTTCTGGAGCGACCACCAGCAAGGCGGCGATCACACACCATCTTTTTATAGTTCCCGGCACCAACTTGTATACTCGTTGGAACCGAGAATTAGGGGACAGATGTTGATGGTGTTTTCCGGGCACTATGTCATTTAAGCAGCACGACAGGGGTAAAAGGGTAATTCCCTTATTGGTCCGGATCATTAATACCGACCCGACCACATGAGTCAGGGGCCGAGCACTTAAGATCGTTAACCCGACCACTTAAAGATTGGATGACCGGGCAATTATCAGGTCGACAGCAGCACTCTCAGTACAAAAAACTATTGTGACCGACCTCATGAAGACCGACCATATAGCGAGGCGTGCTCCTGAAGATAATACCCTATCCTTGTGGATAAGATGACAAGTTATCCTATTTTCATGAGGAAAACTGGTGTGAGTTAATCCTAATAGGATAAATGAAGTAAATGTAGTTTTGATTAGGAATCCTTATGGAAAAGGGAACAGTTTTGACTAGGAATCCTTATGGGAAACGAAATTGTTTCAACTAGGAAATTCTTGTACAAATAGGAATATGATTTATACACTATTATAAATAGGAGGGTAGAGCATAGGTAAGGGGGAGAACAAGTTGAAGGTTAAAAGTGGGCATCAGAATCATCAAGCTCTGACTTGTAAACACAAAAAAGATCCGAGAAGCATATTTCAGTAATAAAAAGTATCATCCTGTTTGTTCCCGTGGACGTAGGTCGGACCAAGATCCGCCGAACCACGTTAAATCTCCTTGTTGATTGGTGCATTTATCTGTCTTTTGCTAAGTTTGCTTTTGGTCCCCCATAACCAAACAAATTCACTATTGAGGGATGATTCCCTCGGAGGCGATATTCTCGTATTGCCCTGAGACTAAAATCCACCGTCAACAAATATGAATGTAAATATAAATATCATAATATCATAATATTTAAAGATATAAATAATAGATAGTATAAGTATTTACATCAAACTTGTCATTGATTATAAAAGTATAAATACCCAAAATTTATAAAACATCTCAGGGGTGAACATAATTTCGGGTCAAACCGCGAACCGCACCGAACCGAACCGTGCGGTTTGAAAAAATATTAAAAATGATTTTGAACCGCACCGAATCGAACCGCAAATTTCGGGTCGGTGTGCGGTTTTGACCCATGTCAAACCGTGAACCGCCCAAACCGTAAATTTTGACTCGAACCGCGCCTCGAACCGCCTAAACCGCCGACCTGCGTTCAAATTAAATATTATTTTATATTTTTCTTCTTCTTTAACTATGAAAATTAAGATAATTAATAATCATGTAATGAATAAATGAAAATTATGTAATTTTTTACAAAATTTTCTTAAAAAATTTATAATCCAAACCGCCGACCTGAACCGCCCAAACCGCTAAACCGCCAACTCGAACCGCCGCGGTTTTCCTTATCAAATTTACGGTTTCGTTTTCTAATTTCTTCAAACCGCCAACCCGCGCGGTTTGAAGTAAAAAACGAAAAAACCGCCCCGAACCGCACCGCGAACACCCCTAAAACATCTTATATTTTTGCTTATAAGTTGCCTTGTTTATATTTATTTTTATCATTTAGATTTCAAACTTGAGGCTTTACCTGTATTTGCCACATTCCTCTAGAAAGAACAAGCGGAGCAAGAGGTGGAAGAGGTAAACGCTTTTATTTCAAATATTTATTTGGGTATTTATTTTATTTTTATATAAATTAATTTTTTCCTATTATTATAGGATTCTAAAGGTTGACGGAGATGATTTGATCGACAATTTATTTATTCTAATTTGTGTAATGAATTAATGTAATATATATTGTCGTTTTTTGGATAACCCAAATAATGTATTTTTTTGGATAATTTAATATATATTAACAAACTTTAATTTTTTTTTTTTTTTTTACAAAATTATCAGATATGTGGGGTTTGGTCCCCTCGAGTAGCGAAAATTATATTATGTGCCGGTGTATATGCCATCTCTCTCACAACAGGCGGGCCCCACACAGTTGTGGGGCCCGCCTGCTGTGAGAGATATGGCATATACACTCGGCACATGATATACCACCTCAGTAGGGGTGTGCAAAATATCCGCTTAACCCACCGACCCGTCCAATCCTCAACCGACCCGCCCGCCATGTGCGGGTCATTAAGTTAGGTGGTTTGGGTTGGGTGGGTTAGATCCCCAAAATTACGGATTGGATTGGGTTACGGTTTGAAAAATTGCCAACCCGCTATAACCTGACCTGCCCGCTTAATTAATAATTTTACATACATAAAAAAATATATATATATTAGTTGAAATTGTTAAGTATTTAAAGTTAATCAATTCACCTAATAAATTTTTACAGCTAATCAATCATCAATTCCCTAAACAAAACCGGCCTACTTTTGCTATAGATGATATATCTATTTTTCATTGACTCTATGTTTGTGTTGGAATTGAGATTATTCAATGAAATCTACCTTTAGTTTTTTTTGTGCATTAGTTATATTTTGAGATTATCAATATCAAATTGTAGTTTGTGATAATTAAAAAAAATAATTGTTAATGCCAACCCGCCTAACCCGCTGAGTTGAAACCGCCAAAATTTGTAACCAATCCGCCGGATTTAGACTTTGGTGGGTTGATGGCGGATTGGAATTTTCCCAACCCGCTAGTGGCGGATTGGATATAAATATTCGTTTTTACCCGCCCAATCCAACCCGCACACACCCCTATCCTCGAGGATCTCATTAATTATTCGGGGATTCTCATACCCCTTCAAATAATTATAAGGGGATGAAAAGGAGACGAAGACATAAACGAATATTGGAGATAGATAGGAAGATATTGATCTCCTCTTCTCCCCTCTTTATTGTCTTCCATAGATATCTTTTCGATGTGAATAACTTTATAATAGTCAATTAATAGGAAGTTACTTTGTATTTTCACAGTATTTTCATCATCACATAAAATTTTGCGCCAAAAGATAAAATCGTACCAAAAATTTGTAAGGGTGGATGAGCTTACAAGTGGACAGATGATAGCAATGACAAAATAATGATAAAATAATATTTAAAACCACACAATTTTGAGTGTTGTTTTTTAATTTTAAAAAATAAAATTTCATAATTTTGATTATTTTACCATTATTTTATTATCCATATATACGAATATCATTACTCAATGAAAACTGCATATGAATAGTTCTAATATACAAATTTGCTAGTTGAATTATAATCTCCACTTACTATATATATATATATATATATATATATATATTAAAAGTTGGGAAATTTCATCATCAAATCATCCGATCCGAGCTTAAGTTCTTAAAAGGTAAATGATAAAAACTAAAAATATTAGATGAAAAGATGAAAATTTCTCTAATTTTATTAATTCATTATAAGTGCATCATATTTATAATATTTGAAATATTGGAAAGCAGTGGCGTAGTTAAAATATTTAAATATTGATTCAATAAGATAAATTTTTATTTTAACATAAAATGAAAGATACATTTATTTTAAAGGAATAAATCATAATTATCTCATTAATAAATTAAATTTTTAGATTAAACAGTAACCGTTAGTCGCTCCGACATTGCTAGAAAGTATTTTAGCAAAGTTGAAGCAAACCCACGAAAAAAGATTAAAGAAGAATAAGAAGAAGACATGGGAGTTGATTGATTACTTGTTAGGTTCAAAACATAAATTAGGGCAAGTAATTCTAAAAGGAAATGAGAGGAAGTTGTTGTTGTGTTCCTATTTTCAGCCAAAGAATAAGCACCAATTATTGCTTTCAAGGGGTTATATTGTGGTGTTGTGCACTCTTTGTTAAAAGAATACTACCACCCCAATTTTAGTATCAATCACCATTGAAAATACTTTGTGGATCATGTGATCCCCATGTTTTTCTGGCTTAACCTCCCTTCTAATTTTGCCCTTCTTGCTTATTACATTGGACTTGGGATTATTCAATGCTTCATTAATGATTAACCTTGTGTTTCTTTCTAATTTTATTTTATTTTTTGAATCATTGGAAACTCGGCCGCCAAACCACTCATTTTGGACTTAAACGGAGTAGGTAAAACCTCCAACTGTCTCAGATTTTTACAAGAAGCGTACTTCCTGAATTCGAACTTAGGATCTCAAAGTGAGATCATAAACCCTATACTACTCAACCACGTCCCTTGGGGACTAAATTAAAATATTCCATAGTCTTGTGATCTCAAAAAGTTATAGGTAGATATTAAATGATTGAAGTGTTATTTCTAATCCTTTCTAACAAACTTTAATTACTTTACTACACCTATTGACGGAGTCGGATGTCCTAAATCATGACAACTTGTAATTAAAGACTACTGAAATTCCCGAATTTTGTGATCTCGTATCTAAAAATATGAGATTCAAGACGGTTTTCATTTTAGGAAAAAAAATTGATTGAAAATTAGGATAATATTTCGTTCTAAATAAAAATATTAGATCGGAATTCGAGGTGAAAATTCATCATGTTTCAAAAATTAGTACGAGATTCTAAATAATTTTTATCCCGAATTCTTATCATAATTCAAGATCCCGTTTCAAAAATTAATATGAGCTTCAAGATAATTTTTATCCTGAATTCTTATCATAATTCAAGATCACGTATCTAACAGTACGTGATTCAAATGATTTTTATTTTGGATAAAAAATTTGATCATAATTCAAGATATGTTTTTTTGACCGAAATTCAAAATAAAAATTCAAAAATTAAAATATAATTTCAAAATAATCTTCATCGCAAAACAACAATCTATTTGATAATATAGTGACCCGACGAACCCTACATCTAATCAACATGAAGAAGAAAACAGAGAGAGAAAAAAATATCAAGAGAGAGGGAGATGATGTTGTTGTGAGTCAAAGAGGAAATTATTTGTTTGTAATTTGTCGTATCCCAAAAGACAAAATAAAACTGGGGAAACTAGATTTTACAGGTACTTTAAAGAAGATCCACACCACTCCTTTCAAAATCATAAATAATAATAGATCCTTTTTTATCATTTGATCAATCAAACAATCAAATTTGTCCAATGAATGATGAACCTTGTCATAACATAGATTGTAATAATTCCTTATCCAAATTCCACACTACCACAAATTCTGGATTCTAGACTGTACAGAGAGGGAGGATTAAGACAGTTCCTCAGACTGGTCAAGAGAATGCATTTTGGTTTTTTTTTTTTTTTTTTTTTTTAAATAAATATTCGTTTAAATCTGATATAATTCAAACACATAATTTATTTATATTAATTCTTTATTAATATAGATATATGAAATATGTAATTAATAAATTTACTAAAACTGACTAATCAAATCTAGACAATATGTCCTCAGTGGGCGTGGCTTGGTGGTGTAGGGATCATGATTTGACCTCTAGGTCATATGTTCGAATTTAGGAGGTGCGTTTTTAGTACGAGTCTGAGGTAGCATAATATTTTACCTCCTCCGATTAAGCCCGGATCGGGTGATTTGGCGACGGTATTTCAACATTTAAAAAAAAATCTAGATAATATTTTTCTATGATAATGGGTAATAATTTCTTTAATATTAATTAAAAAATAATAACTACCAAAAGTAAAGCAATAAATTAATTATAAACGAATAAACGAACAAGTAAGCTCAAATTCGTTTAATAAATGAATTGAATTGAATTGATTCGACTCATTTATAAACAAATCAATTTTTCTAAATTCATATGTTCTTTAATACCAATTGAATCGAATCGAATAAACAAATCATGACCCATGTCATCCTTACAGGATTTCATAGCCATTTAATATTTTAGGAATTATTATGATAGGTTTGTTAAGAGAGATTAATTAAAAGGAAGTCAAATACCCCTATTATTTGCCTTCTTATGTGTACTTTCATTTTTTTTTCATTTTTTTATTCAAATCCTCATCTTTTACTTTTAATTTAATTAGAAGAGCAATTAGAATTACTCAATCTCGTGAGATCAATAATATATGCTTGTAATTACTATGTTATTAACTGATTCGTGGTAACACCAAATTTCCCAACAGTCCCTAGTGATGCCACAAACGTAACCTACCAAATGTATGTTTGTTTTTTTACCCCATTGTTATTGTCAACCTGTTATTGCATGCAACCCAAGGAAAGTATAAGACTGTTTGTTAGGCCGAGTTAACGAAGATTTGGGAGATGTAACCACCTGACCCACCAATAGAGTATAAATTATCCGCATTTGAAGACATAGTTAATTACGGTTTTGTTTTATTATTGAGCTTTATAATCCAAAACATTTCTCGGTCTCACCAATCGAGTTGATGTTATTTGTTTTGGGCACGCAATCCGTCACAGTTTTATTTGTGGGTAGGGTGGTGTCATTAAACAGTAATATAACATGCAAATCAAACAGATCAACAACCAAAAGTAGATCTAGATGCAAAAACCCTAAAACCAGAAAAATTTCAAGACAAACCTGGAAATCAAGTTTACAGATTCAATCCAAGTCGAGATCTCTCTGTCCTTAAGACTTATTGGCCCCGTCACAGGTGCTCTACGGATTCAAATTGCCAACGTTCTCCCAGGATAACTTGGATACTTCTTGTTCAAGGAGCACTCAAAAACAAAGAAAACTACACAATGCCTATGAAAACTGGATATAACTTGTATATGTTTTTCTGTATATCCTAATTGGAATAAAAGCCTTCTTTTATAAGGCATGGAGGGGTGCCAATAGGGCACCCCTTGGGTGGGTTGCAACCCTCCAAACACCCCTTGAAAACATATATCCCAATGTAATACATATACATATCCTTATAATGAATATTTGAGGAATTTACAACAATCCCCCACAATTCTTCAAATATTCATTCAGGCACGTGAGAGAGATACCGTAAGCTAAAGTTGCATAGAAATAGGTAGCTTTCGCCTTGAACCTTTCCTAGTAAATGACAATCAGATTTACTTGGCAAACCAGTGACCCATAGTCTTAAATTGTTCTGCCGTTGGTGTAAACCAAGACAATTGCCAACACACAGCTTTAATTCGACCATTTTGCCGTTCTACGGTTGTGTTCATTTCGGCCCTGAACAACGGTTCTGGATTCATCAAGCACTTTAGGGTAACCCGCCTTTAAAGGTTCCCATGGAAGCGGCCTCACTTCTTACTTGAAATAGGTGATCTACCATGAAGAGGCAATTTGTTTTTACCCCATTAGGACTCATCTCCTAATATAGTGATCATTAAAAGTCTTAGCTTATCCTAACCAATGACAGACAGCACTCAGCGTCATTATCGGAATGGGAAAGAGTACGAAACTCTTTAGTGCTTGTTTTGAATTGCACAAAGTTTATGTTTTCCCTTTTGAACCTAGATCTTGGGATCTCCAGTCAGCTAGGTTTGTTTCCACAGTGACAATTCTTAGATTATAGGCTTCAAGCCCATTCCCATCGATGACTTCTCAACTTGCTTTCGAGGTAAACCTTTAGTTAGTGGATCCGCTAGGTTTCCTTCGACTCAACATAATCAATCGATATTATGCTACTTGAGAGCAGTTGACGTATGGTATTATGTCTCCGACGTATATGTCGAGACTTACCATTATACATTGTATTTTGGGCTCTCCCAATAGCCGATTGGCTATCACAATGTATGCTAATCGATGGCACCGGTTTGGGCCAACTATGAATATCCTCCAGGAAATTTCTAAGTCATTTTGCTTCTTCCACTGTTTTATCTAATGCTATGAACTCAGATTCCATAGTAGACCGGGCAACACATGTTTACCTCGAGGATTTCCATGACACGACTGCATTACCAAGTGTGAAAACAAATCCACTCGTAGATTTGGAATCCACCGTATCAGATATCCAGTCAGCATTGATGTATCCCTCTAGAACAGCAGGATATCTCTCGTAATGTAGCCCATATTTTGAAGTTTCTCATACCTCAAAACACTTATTATGGCTTTCCAGTGGTTATGTCCTGGATTGCAAGTATATATGCTAAACATATTCACAGCTTGAGCGATATCAGTTCGTGTGCAATTCGTGAGATACATCAGACTTCCGATGATCATTGAATACTCTAATTGCGATATGTTTAAGCCAGTATTCTTTGATAGAGGAAGAGTTAGGTTAGCTACTCCCAAATCTTTCATATCAAACTTGCTGGATAACACTTTCTTGGTAGACTGAATCAACTCATGATTATTACCAATTATCAGCATATTGTCTACATAGAGACATATAATGACATATCATTCTCGAGTTGATTTGGTGTATATACACTTATCACACTCATCGGTTTTAAACCCAATTGACAACATCTCTTTGTCAATCTTCTCATGTCATTGTCTAGGTGCTTGTTTTAATCCGTACAAGGATTTTACAAGTTTGCACACCTTCTGTTCTTATCCAGGAACATTAAACCCTTCTGGTTGTTCCATGTAAGTCTCTTCACCCAATTCACCATTCAAGAATGACGTATTTACATCCTTTTGATGTATTTCAAGACCAAATAAAGCTGTTATGGCTATAAGAATTCTTACCGATGTGATACGAATCACTGGTGAATAGGTGTCAAAGTAAACAATGCCTTCTTTCTGTCTATAATCTTTTATGACAAACCTCGCCTTGTATTTATCTATTGATCTATCCATTTTCATCTTTCCATTTGTAGCCCAGTGGCTTACAACCTGGAGGAAGATCAACCAACTCCCAAGTATGGTTCTGTAGGATTGAATCAATCTCACTGTTAATCGTCTATTTCCACAGAGGTGTCTGCAGAGAAGACATTGCTTCTTTATAGCTTTGAGGCTCATTTTCTAACAAATATGTCAGAAAATCGGATCTGACTCTTGGTCAACCTGATCACTGTCCGTGACAATATCAACAGATCTTTTGAGAGACTTTATTCTTTGTCTTTCCTTACAAGGAAAATATCTCTTCAAAGAATATTGCATTCATTGACTCAATCATCACATTTAGATTGATGTCATGAATCTCATACTTATATACCAAGAATTGATACGCACTACTGTTGTAAGCATATGCGATAAATATAAAAACAACAGTTTTGGGTCCTATTCCACCTTCTTAGGTTTAGGAGCCATCACCTTGGCAATTGGCAAGACACCCCCACACTTTTAGGTATTTGTTGGAAGGTACAAAACCTTTCCACAACTCATATGGTGTCTTGTCCAACCTTCTGTGAGGAAGCTTGTTAAGAACGTAGTTCGCGGAAAGCAAGTTCTGAGGTAAACTAGAACTAGTCAGCATGGCATTCATCATTTCCTTCAACGTTCGATCTTTGCACTCAGCAATCCCATTTTGTTGAGGAGAATAAAGAGCAATGGTTTCATGAATAATTCCGTGCACAGAACAATATTCACCAAATGATGAAACATATTCACCATCTCTATCACTCCTGATTATTTTGATTTCCTTGCCAAGTTGATTTGCAACTTCGTTCTCAGTGTATAAAGCTCTCAATAGCTTCAGCTATGCTCCTCAGCAAATACACTTAACTGAATCTTGTGCTTTCATCGATAAAAGTGACATAGTACTTTTTACCGCCTCTTGTTTGCACAATATTCATGTCACACACGCCAGTGTGTACAAGTTCCAAGGGTTCAGAACTTCGTTCTATGATGTTCTATGCATTTTTGCTTCAACACATGTCTCACACTTATGTTGGCTATCAATGCAAATTTAGGTATAAGGTCCATGTTAATTAATGTACGCATTGAATCATAATTAACATGTCCTAAGATCCCATGTCATACATTTTGTGACTCAATAATATAAGCAGAAGTTTCAACTTTATTAATAGCACAATTGACAGTCATTGAAAAAACCCTCGGTGAGGTATCATTTTCCTACATAGACATCATTTTTTGTCAATACAATCTTGTCAGAAACAAATATAAACCTGAGACCGAGTTCTTCCGAATATCTGAAACATGCAAACATTCTTTTATGTAAACTCCGTTCCGGATATCATTTTCAGAACTACTGTACATTTTCCAACCACTCTAGAGGTAGACCAGTTTCTCATTGTCAGATGATCGCCGCCATCGACCTTTCTGATACGAGGAAAACATCTTGCTATCAGCACAGATATGACGAGTAGCCCCAGTGTCTACCCATCATTCTCTCGGATTCCCAACCAAGTTGGCTTCAGTTACCACTGCTGAGAGATTCATTTCTGAAATCTCATCAGTTAACTGCTCATCTTCAGCGACATAGGCCTCATTATTCTTGCCATTGTCCTGAGATATCTTGTTTCTGCAGTCCTTTGTCATATGACCGCTCTTTCCACAGTTGTAGTATTTTCCCTTGAACTTCTTGTTCCCAGAGTCAGCTCCATTGTTCTTTCTCTTTTTGCTACCCTTTACATCTTCAATTATGTTGGCCTTAGACTCCAGAGTCTTGTAGCTGGCCTTCTCGGACATCCTGTTGTCCTCCTCGATTCTCAATCGAACACTGAGGTCTTCAAGGCTCATCTACTTCTTTTTGTGTTTCAGATAGCTCCTAAAGTCATTCCATGATGGTGGCAACTTTTCAATTATAGCGGAAACTTGAAACATCTCACAGAGTTTCATTCCCTCATCCAGTATTTCATGAATGATCAATTGCAGTTCACCCAACTGAGACATCACTGTCCTTGAATCTACCATCATGTAGTCCAGGAACCTACCCACAATAAATTTCTTTGGTCCGGCATCTTCGATTTTGTACTTCTTCTCGAGAGATTCCCAGAGAACCTTCACAGAAGTCATGCCTTGGTACACATTGTACAGGGTATTGTCAAGACCACCCAAAAGGTAGTTCTTGAATAAGAAGTCTCCAGACATCCAAGTCTGTTCTCGCTCTTCCTTGGCCAATTCAGATTCACCCTCCACATGACCCAGAGGATCTTTGAGGAATTTAGCCAACTGGAAAGTTGTCAGGTAGAACATCATTTCGCTCTGCCACTGTTTGAAATTTCCCCCACCAAATTTCTTCGGCTTTTCTCCGTGAGAGACCGGTACCGTGATATTCCCGCTAGCCATTTGTAAAAATCAACAGGGTTCAATCAGTCTACGAAAGACAAATTGCACAACGATCAACGAATGATCTTGTTCAAAGTGATGTATTAGGTAGTCACTTGTTGTTCTAATGGACGAAAGTTCCAATAAACACAAGTCCTTGAATTTCAACTAAAGATACTTAAGGAAAATTGAATGAACGAATATTCTTCAAACACTTTTTCCAATAGGATCTTTTAGCAATTCAAAACCTAGATTTACATTTTTCCAATAACACAATTAATACGATAAGTGTAGATATATATGTCAATCAAGATTGGATGGAATTACTTGTGCAAAATTACACTTTAAATTCTCAACCAATTATGCAACAACCAATCAATTTCAACTTTATCACTATGTGTATGCTTGTGATAATTGAACAACTTAATAATAACTTAAATCTATACTACCAAGATTAATGTGTTTACAGTATATGACTAACCAAGTTAATATTAATTAAAGTTTGCAGTTTATGATACTTCCAGGACAAAATCGTTAGTTTCACGTTCGTATCTACGTTCGAACGAGACTGTCCAGTGTGTGTGCGTTCGTGTTGCATTTGATAACGCGTTCGAATGAAGTGTTTCCAGAGAGTTCACTTTTGTGTAGCGTTCGAGAACGCGTTCGAACGGAATGATTCCAGAGAGTTCACGTTCGTGTAGCGTTCGAGAACGCGTTCGAACAGAATGATTCCAGAGAGTTTGCGTTCGAGTTGCGTTTAGGACGCGTTCGAACCTTCTAAGGAAGAAGGCTTACGTTCGAGTTGCGTTTGAAGACGCGTTCGAACGTTCTTACGAAAATTCAAATTTTTGCCTTCGCATGCGTCGGGCGTTCGAACGCCCTACGCACGGTTTTTCATGCACATTTCGTATCAGAAAATATACAAACCCTAACATTCGAATTACTATCTAATAACACTATAGCAATAAGTTCTTAAGATTGTGGGTATGGTGGTGTCATTAAACAGTAATATAACATGCAAATCAAACAGATCAACAACCAAAAGTAGATCTAGATGCAAAAACCCTAAAACCAGAAAAACTTCAAGACAAACCTGGAAATCAAGTTTACATATTCAATCCAAGTCGAGATCTCTCTGTCTTTAAGAACTTATTGGCCCCGTCACAGGTGCTATACGGATTCAAATTGCCAACGTTCTCCCAGGATAACTTGGATACTTCTTGTTCAAGGAGCACTCCTTAACAAGTATGTGAACTCGGATTCAATGGTGGATCTCTCTCTCAAAAACAAAGAAAACTACACAATGCCTATGAAAAATGGATATAACTTGTATATGTTTTTTTGTATATCCTAATTGGAATAAAAGCCTTCTTTTATAAGACATGGAGGGGTGCCAATAGGGCACCCCTTGGGGTGGGTTGCAACCCTCCAAACACCCATTGAAAACATATATCCCAATGTAATACATATACATATCCTTATAATGAATCTTTGAGGAATTTACAACATTATTTTTAGGTTTTATAATTCAAAACAAGTATATTAAATTAGGAGAGTTCATGACTTATAAACTAATTCAGTATCCTCTTTATTAACGATGTGATATAAATTATAAAAATATAAATAAATTAGAAAAACATACCTAATTAAGATGCTCATAATCTTTCTCTACGCTATGTTGTAGATAAACTTAATAAAGCAAATATCCAGTAGATAGAACAAGTTTGATCATGAGACCGAGACAAATCTGTGGAGAAATTTTCATCATGTCTGGACACATGCTTAACACAGGCTATATCGTGGACATTGCCGAGGAAGCATGTATCATTCAATATAGGAAAATTATCTGATTTCCACCTTAAAATCAGCGAAAATATAAAATTATTATAATATTTTTTATTTTATCATTTTTCCACACGAAGTTTTATCAATTTCTACATTTTTTAAGTGGAAAATTAATAAATTTTTATAAAATTTCGGATAGAAAATGATGTATTTTTACAATTTAGATGGAAATTATATACTTTTAACACATGAAATGGAATATTGATAATTTAGAAAGTGTTGTAATAATTTTAGACTAGAATGAAAAATTGATAATATCCCTTTTATAAATGCTGAAACCATGGGACATACAACATTTCCAAACAAAATATAATATCTATTTAGATACATCTAATATGTATTACAAATATTACAATTATTTCACGGTAATTGGGAAAATCCGAATCAGAATTAGGCTTAGACTACTGAATCAGACCCACGCAGCAGACCCTCACGACAGATGCGCGTTTCAGACCCTGACGGCAGACCCTTGAGCAGACTCTGACGGCAGACCCTGGAGCAGACCCTGACGGCGAACCCTGGAGCAAACCCTGAAGGCGAACCCTGGAGCAGACCCTGAAGGCCGAATCAGATGCGTCTGCCTCTGAAAGCTGGAGATGCGACATACCCTGAAGCTTTGTGCGGCTATTTATGAAACTGATGTTCGTCTGCTGAAGGCGAGCCTCTGAAGAAAGCGTCTGCCACTAACTGAAGATAGCGTCTGTCCTTGAAGAAAGCATCTGACTGATGAAAGTGAGCCTCTGACTCTGACGCGACACCCCTGACTCTGATGAAAACGTCTGACTGAACCACTGCTTCACTTTCCCGAGACTTGTTGATGTCAACAATCTCCTTAAAATAAATTCGTCCCCTACTGTAGGTTCAGTAGAACGTGAGACGATTGTTTCCCAGGATGCAACGAAAAACGAACGAGTAAAGACACCACCAAAACCCGTTTCCAAAGAACCACAAGGTGTTCGAACTCTTCCAAAAAACAAAATAAATGAAAAACCGAGGGAAATGCTTAAAACGAATTTTTCCTTGTATGTATTGTGTTCTGTTCTCTGTGTTGTGTATATATAAAAACCGAAAATCACAGCCCATTTAAAGGAAATTAACATGCCAATTAAATCTCATAAATGGGAGGCCTTTCTGGGCCGGGCCCGCACAATTTGGTCTGACATTCGTGTACGTAGGACGCGCGGGTGCACACGAGCCAAGCCTGTTCGGATTTTGATTTGCACCCCCATGCGCGCGCACGTAGAGATAGCCTATATCCTTATAACTCTTACTCATGTACATATGAGCAATCATATATAAGCACAACTTCTCTCTAATAGCTTTCCCATGTGGGACAAGCTTAATTCTCTTTATTTTCCAACACCAATGGGTGAAATTTGAGCAACAATTTCTCATTCACCCAAGCATCATTTTAAGCATATGAATATACTATTTCGAACTACTCACGGAGGAGTATCCGAATCATTCAATAACAACCACTACACGAAGTGGACCATGCTTAAAATTGAGTCTCAAAATGCTTATTCATAAGCATTTCCCAACAATATCTAATATTCATTAGTATCATATCCAATCTTCACCCACATTTACATTGAATTGCCACAATTACAGCATGAGAGACCATTTTCGGATTCGGCTTTTCAATTAACCACGGCGGGGCCGCCATAATCTTGACCTTTGCGAACACATTGCACTCGCCATTGCTTCAATAGAATTCAAGATAGTTAGAAAATCATATCAATTGCTTTATTACAGCAGTTGATGTCAAACCTGAAATGATCATATCCATTAATTGCCATGTTATTGTTAAATTAGAGGAAATCCTCTTTATATTGAGGAAGTTAGAATGTAGAACTTGAGATTACCTTAAGAAATGAATCTAAATATTACAATAATTATATAATCAATATATACTTAATTCTAACACTGCCGTTTAGGATGAAGTATACGTGTTATTTTAACAAATTTGAATAAATGAAATCAATACCAGGATCTCAAAGAGATTTAATATGGATGTATGCTAATTGACCGTCTAAGTTGATAAAACCAGTAGTGATACATCAAGACAAAATTCTCCATGGTAAATTGGCAGTCCACTTCTAAATATTTGGTTCTTTCATGAAACTCTAGATTATATACGATATGTAGTGTTGCTTGATTGTCAAAAATTAATTTCATTTGCTTCCCACCCCGTAGACATAAAATTTTGACACATAGCCCAATGATGAGTCTCTTATGGAGACACCGCCTTAAAGTTTGGAAAGTTACAAGATTGAATGCCATAATGGAAGGGAACTCTAGAGAATTCAGAAAAAACAGCCAAGTCCCGGCCAAACATCGCATATGTCCGATAAACCTTCTCTCGGACCAGAATATTCGGCCGAATATATATTAAAAACCATAAATCTGACTAGACATATGACAATTGTCAATAAATGCGTAGATTGTCAATCACTGGAATCACGAGATCTGATTAATATCCGGCCAGACATATATTTGAAATAAATCTCCGACCGGACATGTATTGAGCTGTCAGCCAGTGTGCCATTTTTTAATTATTGAAATTACGGACCTGATTAATGTATGGCTGAATGTATATCTCAAAATAAATATCCTGCAGGACATAGATCATGTTGTATAAGAAAAACCCAAAAATCCTTCACAAGGGTCTGAAGTGAAAATTATGGAATCTGAAGTCTAAAGTTCTGCCAGAAAAAGTTTATAGAGAGAAAAATAATGAGCAACCCCACAAAATTTTTGGAGTTCACCTCATCTGGCAAGCAACCCAACAGTGATTTGGCTTTCAGAGGCATTCTACTAGCCAACCACATTTAAGGTATGAATCGAAGGCTCCATAAACTTTATTTCAACTCTTTATTTTTGCTTTTTACATTCATGTTCTGATGCAGTATATCCGGTCGGACTTGATATATATCGACCAGACATACATAGTCGAAAATATCCGGCCGTATTCGAAGAACATCCACATGTATACAATTATTATTGTTTTCCTTTGTCATATAGGACATAAATTCAGACATAAATTACATAGCCAGTTCCGAATGGACGATATTGTGATATGTACTCGGGATACAACTCCGCATACCACTGGTAAAAGTCATATTGTGTTTGTCCTAATTTTCCATGAATATATGATTATATCCAAAGAACCCATCTACAAATGAATACATAGCTTACATGGTTGCGTTATCCACTAGCACGTCTATGTGTGGCAGAGGGAAATGATCATTCGGGCAAGCTTTATTGAGATCTATGTAGTCCGCACATATTCTGACATTTACATCATTTTTCGGTATTGGCACAATGTTGGCTAACCACTCTGGATATTTTACCACTTCTAAAAATCCCACATCTACTTGTTTCTTCACTTATTCCCCTATCTTTTTCGCCCATTCTGGCCTCATTATGTGAATTTTTTGCTTCACTAGTCTCATATTCGGATATATGCTTTTGTCCGCTCTCGGCATGTATACGTAGAACCAGGTGAATAATTTTGCATATTTTATCAATAATCTCTCTAATTATTTTCTCTCTTCATGGGTAACCTCACTGGTAATTAATAGATTCTTAGGGTTTTCACTGTTGGGGGTTTTGGGCGAAGGGCGCAGTGGAACCGCTGTTCGGGCGAAATCATAATTTTAAAATTTTTTCAAATTACCGAACAAATTATTCAATATCTAATATGAAGAATTTATTCATATTTCACATAAACACATTTATTCGATATCAAATAACGATATAAATAAGGTGGAAACTTCGCGAAATTTTTACGAAAAATATTTTTCCGCAAAATGACACAAAACGTGTTTTTGACCGAATTGACCACCCAACACTTATGTGGACTGCCCAGGTCAGCCCCAATAGTGTTATGGTAGTTCATGGGCTGCCAGAACAGTGACAAATTCACTGTTTGGGCAGCCGTCACCCGGTTGGCTCAAAAGTCACCTGGTAACGTCGTTTTTCGCCGTTTTCGCTTATTTCAACTCCGAAACAATTTCTGACAATTGTGTCAACACCTAAAACACATCCAATACATTCATAAGACATATTTTTCATCAAAAATTTTGCTGAAAATCCAGATCTGATCCAGAAATAAAAATTATCAATTTTCATGCTTTAAATCCAACTTTTTCAAGATTAATCAAATTAATCAAAACACCAACCAAAGTCACCACACATGAATCACCCAAGAATAATTCTAGGCATTACAAGAGTGGTCATAACACTCTAGAATAGAAACTCATCATCAAATGATCAATTTAAACAATAATTACACTAATATCATCCAAATCAATTCACACATGCATATGGCCTTCCAATTCATCCACCAAATCCAAAAGCCCCAAATTTTTAAGAAAAAAAAAAATAAACCCTATAATCTATCTAAGTCATCAAGAAACAAGAAACATATTTCAAAGTTTAGGGATATATAGAATTACCTTTAATTCTTCTAATTCCATAAGCCTTTTTCTTGATTTTCTTCTTTTTCTTCCTTAATCCATCAAGCAATTTGAGAGTGTTTTTGGTGTTGTTAATTTCGGCCATGGCTTCTTCAAAATGAATAAAACAAAAAAAATTTCAAATTAAAGGAAGCATGACCGACATATGGGAGATTATTTTGGTCATTTTGCAATTTAAATCAATTAAATTATACTAAGCTTTAATGTTAGCAAATCAAATTTGCACACATTAGGCTTAATAAAATCATGTCATGTGTTCCAATAATAATTAAACATATTTCATAACATTTATGAAATATAGATATTATTAAACTATTCAAATATTTAACAATTAAATATCTAAATAATTAATTAATATAATTATTATTATATATGTATTTTTATTTACAATAAATAACAAATACATATATTTATGGCATGTGTCAAAATCTCATTTGACAATTAATTAATGTGTATCTAATCAAATTATGTATCAAATATAAATACACAATAATTATTAAATGGCCAAAATCCCCTAATACATGTGTTATCGTTTAACCGATTAAATGATTCTAATTAACTCATTTAATCCGATGAAGTATTATGAATAATCTGTATTATTCATAACGCGTTTCCCAAGTGCTCAACGAGTACACTTCATATTGTGGGACTCTCAAAGTTTAGGTTTATCCGTCACGAAATCCAATTTCGTATCCATAATTCACCCACTCCTGAATTATGACGACCATGGACAATCTCCCTAAACTATGCAAGTCGAGGTTATTGCATACGTATAATCCCTCCATCACAGGCTATCCATATTATACATGGGATATAGATGAGAACATCAAATCCTTTCAGTATAATATAGTCGACTTTCAATTTATGATCTCTAAATAACACTTGAAACTGATTTCCGAAGTTATACCACAACCATGGATTTACTAGATCGCAAACATGTGTAGGATGTCTATGCCATGTACACAGAACTGATGGATCCTCTTTTGATCCGCACTGGATATCATGAGCATCAGTACATACCCAATGAACAGGCGGAGGTCTGATCTAAATAGATGAGTGACGTGACTGTCATCAAAGTGTGGAGGATAACTCATATATCTCAATGTAGTATCTCAAGTCAAAGGTGTCGGGGTTGGTGCTCATAGCTCCAATTCCCGGTTGTATTTCTTTTGAATACTTCTGTAAAACATTATTATTATGAATAATATATGCAGTTTCTATAATATAATCTATCTTTTTATATGGTAAAGACGTAATGACCTTAGAATGATTAGTTATGGTACTGTTGCAAAAACGTCGCAACTGATATTGAGTAGTATCATGATGTTGTCATTCTCAGACTGTTCCTGGTCAAGGTTTACACTACTTGGTCAGTATAGTAAACCCGTTGAGACTAGTACATGTCTTATACTGGAATATATGATTCCAATGGTTTCTCAATGAACCATTAGTCTTGGAGACTAGTATAGACGTGTAGGTGTTTATAGCGGATAAACACTGAACGACTCACCGAAGATTATTAATGGATGGTACACCAACGTCAATAAGAATCTTTTCGGGTTGAGTAGCACTTGTGATTCTTAGACTTGAGATGCCATTGTGGGCACATGAGACATCTTCTACACTTAGATGGCAGTCACGTCACCGATCTATTTAGATCAGACCTCCGCCTGTTCGTTGGGTGTAGATAGATCCTCAGGGTGTCCTATGTGTATCAAGATAGGATCTGTCAGTTCTGTGTACCAGAGCATAGGTAGTCCATATGATTAGCAATCAGATAAAACCATGGGCCCGTGGTAAAGTTTAGAAGCTAGTTCTAAACATTCTTTTAGAGATTGCTACTAGAATAGTCGACTGGATAATCCTCATAGAGATTTGACGTTTACATCTATATCTCTGGGATTTATCCGGATACCTGTGACGGAGGAATTATACATTTGCCTTGACCTCGACCTGTATGATTTAGCGAGATTATCCGTGATCGTCATAATTTACGGGGTGGATAAATTATGGACACGAAATTTGATTTCGTGACGGATATATCTGAATCTAGAGAGTCTCAATAATGAAATATACTCGTAGAGCACTAGAGCAACACATATAAATAATGTTGATTATTTATAAAGTCGTTTAAAGGTTAAACGCAAAATACGTGCTAAAGGGACCCGATAGTCATTTGATTAATTATTGTGTATTTACATTTAATACTTGATTAATTTAAATACACATTAATTAATAGTCAAATTGAGATATTTGACTTATATCCTAATTGAATATATGTATTTGATATTTAATGTAAATATAATACATATATTTAATATATTTGTATTTAATTAATTATTTAATTATTAATTGTTAAATGATTAAATGATTAAATTAATTAAAATATAAATATCTTACATTTGGATATTTGGTTTAAATGATTAAGTTGCTTTTGTTGACTTATTATTAATATCTTTAAAGTGTTTTAGATATTTATTAAGTTGATAAGATTAACTTGAAATGAAATTGAAATTAATATTCTTGTATTTTGTCTTTGACAATTCGGCCAAAGGGTTTTTGTAGCAAGTATATATTGTTTTCATTTCATTTCACTTTTCTAACCTAATACACTTTTACAAAAACTCCATTAAAGAAACAAGAGAAGCAAGTGAGGAAGAAAAGAAGAAACTAAAGAAAAAACTTGGATTTAGTAAGTTTTTCCAACTTACTATTAGATAAGAAAATGTTCCTTATGATCTAGGCAACATCTTGTGATGTTCTTAAGTTATTATTTTCTTTATTCTTTGTGTTTTTGATGAATGGAAGTTTGATGGAAGTGTTGAGCATGTATAATGAATGAAGCTTATAACTATTGTAGTAATAAGTATTCTTTTATGGTTTTGGAAACCTTGTTGCTAATCTAGAGTTGTTGACCCACTCTTAGATGACCTAGATTTGATCTTGAGTTGTTTCATTGTGTTGAGACTTGGATTGGATGGAAGAATGATGATTGAAGTAATTGATTTAACCAATTTGGTCTAATTTGTCCAATTTGAAGAAATCGAAAAATTAGGGTTCATGACCAATTCCAAATTTGGGGCTTTTCATTTATGTTGTGTATATGGATGTGTATATGATGCATATAAAGTTTCATGTTGATTGGATTACATCTTGATGTGTTTTGAAGCATGAAGTGACAAAGTGCACAAAATGGCACCAATGTGGTGCATTCGGCCAAATGGGAATTTTTTGGGTTTTTGGTTGCTTTTGGTGTTTTGATGTTTTGAACATGCTAAGTTCATCTTAGAAATGATTTAGAATCATTCAAAATTGATTTGATCAATTTCGGACTAAAATGGACAAAGTACCAAGTGTAAGGGCAATTCGGTAAATTCACTTAAATATGATTTATTGAATTTATTTTCATAATTTGATTATTGGATAATTAAATAAATATGTTTATTTAATTAATCCGAGAAAAAGTTTTGAAATCGGAAAATTTGATTTTCCACCGCTTCCGATGTGCTACCGGATTTACCCCCTAAAAAAAAAACCCTAACAAAAGGACCACTATGCTCGCTCAACTCGAGAAGATTCCTATTGACGTTGGTGTACCATCTATTAGGAAATCTTCAGTGAGTCGTTCAGTGTTTATCAAATAAACACCTGACATGAATCGGTCTCGGCAGATTTTTACTAATCGACCCATGTTAATGTACGGGCCAAATTTGGTCCAAGGTTAATTTCGACCTTTCGCCTCAGGCCCACTGCTAAATGCACCCCCGAAACCCCCTAACTGAACCCAAAGACATTGTGTAGGCCCAAGCTTGGAGAAACACCATACCCAAAGACCAATACCTGAACCCCTTTAAATGCCAACCCATGAAACATCAAGACCCATAACTACCCTTCATGAATGCTCATAACTGCCTCTTCATGACTCGACTGTTACAAGCACCTAAAACGTATAAACAATTAAGGCATTCATGAGTCCCACCTCTATAAGAGGAACCAAAGTCCAGAGAGAAGGGGAATTCAAGCTCAACTACCCACGGCTTAATAATATTCAACTTATAGCTTCCAGCTTCTCTTACATTCCGCCCTCACGGTAGTTCACAGGGATCAAGGTAACCCTAAACCTTCCTCTTTCATTATTTACAGCTCGTCTTCACTACTGACTTGAGCGTCGGAGTGCCAACGGCACCCACCACACCAGTGGGTAGATTCTCCACGCTCACTCTACTTCTTTGTTTTGCAGGATCGCTAGTGCCCCCTCTCTATAAAATCTCGATTGTAGATCTCGGGTGAAATTCAGCCTCCACAATTAGCAAATCTTGACCACGAACTTTATTTAAGGATATACATCTTATAGTGCGCTTCCCAATGTCAATTACAAACTACGTTGTAACAACGCACTACATTGTAAATCCTAGGGTCTTTGTCTAATATACATGTATCACTAAACCAGATTTAGTTTCAATCTAATCATAATTAGATATCTAATCGTAATTAGATCGAATATGTGTATAAAAGACAAGAGGTGATACCATTTATTAAGTAATATTATAGAAAATGGAATTCCTCGTATTCATGAATCAGACATAAATACGATCTGGATTAGCACTCCGAGCACCAACCCTAACATTCACATGTACCAAGATTAAATGAGTTCGTTCGAGTTGAATTAATATCGAATATGCTCATGTCATGCATGTTATGATGTATGCTAAAAGAAAAAAGATCAGAGAAGTAAACAAAACCATTCATCTTATTAATTTTAGAAACAAAATCACAATGAAATAGTTCGGGTACATAGAGTTCTTCATAATTTGTATCTTTTCCTACCTTGGAATCCTCCTCGGAGTCTTCTATCATCAGCTCTTCCAACATGAGTAACTCTTTTTCCCACTTTGTTTCTGACTTATTTTATGGCTTTGGCTCTATACTATTCTTTTCCATTTCTCATTCAATCATCAAAATCTCATTCCAATCCACTACATCTGAGAAGATCTCGAAGCCTGACACAGTGACGCCATTGACCTTACTAGGTTCTAGAGCCCCTTGATATTCACCCTTACAAAACTGTCATACAACCATGTGCATGAAACGACTTTCCTTAGAGCGGCGGAAGTTGCTTGTGGTGGCACCGGGTCCGGTATGGATCTTTAAAATTTTCTTTGCCTTCTCCATTTGTTGTAGTAGCCAAGATCAATCCTTTGGTGTCCAACACTTGGATCAACCACTCAATCTTCCGAATTATGACTCGAAACCAACAATTCGAAGTGTGGGCTTCACTCAAAAATATTAAACCTCTATACTATTTAGAGATTTTTGATGTCACAATGATGTTTAGCTCTTTGGAATTTCAAACACTCTCACAACACTTGTGAATGCTTGAACTATCACTATTTTCTCTCTAATTCTTTCTCACAACAATTGTGTGAATGAATGTAAAATGTTAACCTTAGGAAGTGAGAGAAATGGTAGATATTATATTCTCTTACACAAGCCAACTAACCTTTTCATTAAGCATCTAATGCTTTCTTGCAATGGCCAACACAAAAATGTAAATGTCATACCAAAGCATAAGAAATGATAAGTTAAAGACAAAAACTTTGTTATTAAGCATCTAATGCTTTCTTTCAATGGCACACACATAAATGTAGAGGTCATACCAAAGCATAAAATGCATTAGCTAATGACAAATATATTAGGTGTATACAAGCCACCTAATAAATTGCTTGGATGACATGGTAAATCATATGGCTTTGTCTCCAATGGTAAATAAAAATCAATATCTAAATAATGATTTATTTACCTTCAATTATGTTGTAGTAATTATCTCATAATTATTACAAACTTGATTATCTTATAATCAAAGAATTCTAGAAAATATTAAGTTAAACTATTTAACATAGTTTTCATTTGTGACAATAAATATTATTAATCTCATTAATAATATACAAATATAAAGTGAGCATATAATTAGACAATCTAATTACATTAGGTTTGCTACAGTTAATCGAGGTAGCACGGGGACCAAATGGATCTACAGTTCTGAGCTCCAATAATTCTGAAATATTAATTAAACTCTTTAATCAAATATTACGAATTATTAATTCCGCGTTATTCCACTAAAAACTTGAAGTTGAACTCTCATTACCGTAGATATATAAAATAAACCGAACTACTTCGGTGTCCAACAATATAGTCATTACATATGGATATAGCCATTCACGAATATCTCATAAATAGAGCCATGTCAAAAGTCCGTTAAACCCCTCTAAATATTTTGTCTCTTAAGCGCAATTGATTCTATAATGAACAATTAATTCATAACAATTGTGAATATAAAACTTTCTATTCGCTATAGAAAAGTTGAGCGCTCAAATTGTTTAAGTCTCGAATCAACTTTTAAAAAAGATATTCTTATGTTTCTTGTAAGAATGAGTGAATTACATATCTATGTAAAACGTTCCCAGCTACACACCAAATCATATCCCAAAAATACGTAGTTATTGGTCGGGAATGCAACACCAACCTCACCATAATAAATCAAATGACATAAATCATGCAGGAGTTCATAGTACACTCAGGATTAAGATCGAATCCATATATGACCATCTATTAGATAAAATGAATTTCTTCGGTTAACGGATATTAAAAGAAATTCGTAAATGAATAATACATTTATTATTATTGTAATAATCAATTCCGTTTTACAATACATGAAGCTTAAATCTCAACATTATGAACAATTCATACAGCAATCATATATGCTGTTAAATTTGTACTGGGCACTGTTAACCATTGATTTCGACTTTGTTCTGTGTGAGCTTTAGGGAAAAGAATTTTTCTTTTCATTCTAAAAACATTTGTGATTTGTGATTAACCAAAAACGAGTTCATTGACTTTCCATTCATGATCGATGATCACCAGACTCTTAAAGAAACTCCTGTAAATTCTGTGAAGCATTCGATCGAGTTGCACTGGGGAGAGAGCCATCATTTTAGTACACACACAGCGAAACATTCGACTTTCATCAAATGATTTTTTTATAGAAATAAAAAAAGAATTTTTCCAGCAACATTATGACTACTTGCTGGGCTGGTTTACACATCTATCACTATTGGAAAATCACAAAGACAGTGGATTTCTGAGTTTTTTGCACTCATAAAAAAAGAATAAAGAAATTCTATTCTACTCAACTACACATTAAGAAGCAATGATGTTCTTCTTCATCAAAGCACCGGGGGCAGCAGACAAGAGACTTTTGGGCGGTGGAAGCAATGCAACAGCTCCTCTTTGTGAATTTGAGTACTTCTTGTACACAACCTGGAGTTTATTTTCTGGTGCCTTTGAGTGAAAGTACACCAAAAGTTTAGCACAATCCCTGTTTATCCAAAAAAAAAAAAAAGCAAAGTCAGTAGTCAATTACTTTTATCAACACCTATCTGCACTCTTTGTAACTATACACAACTTACATCAGCTGTGTTTCAGAGAAACCGGTGTGAAGCTTAAGAGTCTCAGTCCAAACAGGGCTCCTGTTGAGTGTGCAACGAGCAGCATAGACTGCCGACGCAGCAACCATTGATGGGCTGAACATTAAAGTGTCATAATTCATCATACCCAACTCAGAAAGAAAATACACCATGTTATGATCAATAATTTCCTGATCAGGGATAGATGCTTTGATGAATCGAACTAGGAACACGTAATGTGTAGGAACTGTCAAGGTCCATTCAAGCTTTCCCAGAATAATTTTCTCCATGGCCAATACTTGCTGATGAGTGTAAGCTCTGTCTGAAATGCAGACCAAATCATTGACCTCAGGTGCCCATATTTCTTCATACTTTGAAGCTATAAGCATGGCCCCCATGCCCACCAACTGTAATTCCCTTCGAGACACAACCTTCACTGAAAGGAACCGATCGATTATATTGATGGTGAGATAAAGAGTCTCCTGAGAAAGCTCAAACTTCTGATGAACATCTATCAACCAATCCACCAATATGGCTCTCATCTTTTCATTAACCTCAATCTGTGTATGGATGTAATTGTTTGGCCGGCTCTCATTCTGCAATACCAATTCAACCAAAGTCAAAATTGAAACTCCATTTTTAGAGAAAATGTTTATAGGAAACTCCACAACAAAATTATATACCTCAACAAGCTTGTAGAACTTGTAAATGTCTTCAACGTATTCCACGCCAGCCAAGTCATTGTTGGCATCTTTTGCATCAATATCAACAATCAGTTCTTTCTGTTTCTGAGCCAGACCACAAGCAGCTTTGCTTCTAGCAGTAAGGACTGAAGTAAGGGTCTGTGATTTCTTCTTGTTAACAGGAGCCTTGTCTTGCTTTTTATCCTTGACAATTTCTTCTATATCAGGACTTATCTCAATCACTTCCTGAGCCTGAGCCTTTGGTTTAACAGTGACTTTCTTCTGAACTGGCTTTGATTGCACAGCCTTTTTACCCACTCCATTCCCATCAAGAAGAACAGATGCCTTGTTCACATTATTACAAATCTGTTTCTGGATTTCAAAAGATACCCAGAAACCAAAATCAGAACTAATTGGGGGAAAAATAAGAGAGAATCTTTAACATTGTTCAAATAACAAGAGAATGATGAACAAAAACAAAACTGGACCTTGTTGTTCTCAGCGGCTGCTTGTGCATTGGCAAGTAATTGAGCGCAGAAACTCCTTGTGATGGGGCGAGAGATCTGAGGCTGAGGCTTGCCATCAACTCCTTTAACAGTAACAAGATTTCCAATATCGTTAAGTGCACGGCGATTTCTTCCCTGGGCTGCCGCCGCTGCCCCGGCTTTATTCTGCTGCTTAACTGCTCCTCCTACGATTGCCTCGCCTATAAGAAATGAATTAAGATTCACTAAAATGAAGAAATTTGATGCAAAACTCAAAAAATGCAAAGAAATAAATAAAAAAGAAAGGGGGAAATATTCATTATTTCTAATGGCACCAAGTAAAATAATCAGGACATATACATTATTTTCCTTTCCTTCCAATTTTCTCATCAACCAAACACATATCATCAATCAACCCAAAAAGATGAATCCCCCACTGTTACCAAGAACGAATCTCATAAAAAGAAAATTTTCAAAATACAAAAACCAACAAATGGGTATCAAGTAAAAAGCATATTGAAAAAATCAACCGAGAAAGGAATCTAACCAAGAATCATAGATTGAGTTTAAAAATTGGGTATCGCATAAATAAATAAAAAAAATGGAAAGAACCCACATGAAAGATTTGTTATATATGATACCTCCTCTAGCTTGTTGTCGAACAATGGGTCTTGAAGCCATTTCTGACTCTTCTTCTTCTTCTTGTTCTTCTTTATTTCTTTTTTTCCTTTTGGGTATCTCCTTGACTCACTTTTCTGGAACTTTCTCAGTCTCTGTGCTGCGAGAAACAGGAGACGAAAATTGAGAGAGATGGGTCTCTTTATGAAGCTAGCCAACGCTTCCCTACCAACGGTCGAATTTCAATCACTTTTCGACCGTATGATCTGCTTTTAATCCAACGGTGGATAATTCGCTGGAAATTTATAGCCGTTAAGACCAAGCGCGGAATGTTGGCTAAAAAGTTACCGTTTGAGTTAAAAATATTGTGTTATATAAGTTGTCACGATGGGGGTCATGGAATTCCCGTGCTGCGCATTTCATATTGTGACACGTGGTAAAGACATGTTGATCTTTCAATATCTAAAATATATTAGTATTACAGTTTAATGTATAATTGATAGGTTAGTGATATGAAATTAGGCATCTGAAATATTTATTGAAGTATTGCGCATATCAGCCTTGAATATCCGCTATTCATTCAATAACTAAATATGAGATTGTATGATTTATTTTTGTTGAAATTGATCTTCAAAATTATATTAAATTATCAGTGTTGTACTAAATGTAGCCTTATAAATAATAATAATAATAATATTGAAAATGATCTTCAAAGGTGTGTTAGAACAAATTTATATTGAATTATTAGAATTGTATTAAACGAACCATTTGTAAGAGATATCATATATCCGTCAGTAGATTCCTAATTTTATGAATATTTTGGACGGATATAAACATCCACATTAGAGGATGGATGCGGATACATATACTGATCCCAAAAATTTTAACGATTATAGATGTGGTCCATGCGGATACTTTATCTACTGTTATCCCTATTTTTTTTTTTGTTTTAAATTAATTTTTGAAAATTAGTAAAGGAGAAATGAGTATTGAGTTATCCGTTATAACAATCAAACTCGAGAGAACCCTACTTCTTTATACGATTATTTGAGTCGCACAAATGAGCCAAAATGAACCAATTGAATTGAATCACAAAAACTCCATTACAACAGATGCTTAGGCAAAACAAAAAACACTGCCTAAAACAATGTAACAAAATTAGTGGAAACCAATTACACATTTAACACACAAGTAGATATTGTTCACACTATCAAAACTAAATTTTAGCAGTACTCACAAATTTGATGAAACTCTGTCAGTTTACATGGCAGTTCTATACTCGATCATCTGGTCCGGCAAGCATGATCTGTCAATTGTAAAATACGTTTTTATATCAAACCTCACGCAAAGCGGAAGAAAACGCGAAGAATGCCAAAAGAAGATACTCACATTGCAATCAAGAGCATGTTTCCGAGCAATCATAATGGCTGCATTCCTGTCTCTCGCTGATTCAAATGTTAATACAAACGAGAGCCCCTTCCTTGCTTGCCAAAACAATGACTTGGCTGCAGCATTGCCATCGCCTCTAACCCCACATAACTAGAGTTCAGGAAAGTGTGTAAATGTTAGAAATGCATGTCCTCGTAAAGTTTAATATATTTCCAATGGACATCTCATGCCCAATGTAGGGACATTATCGAATACATTTACGAACAATGCAGTTAGGCTCAGGCATCAATTCAAACAAACAAGAAAAAAGGGGCCTCTTCGGTCCAGAAAACTTTTCTTCATGAAAACTCTGTGTTCACTCAGCCTGGAATTAGGTTGAAACTTCCATAACAAACTCGGTCACATGAAATATACTGGGAGTATTTAATGGATATCTAATTGAATCAACATTACTTCCTATACCTCGATCCAGACTTCAGTGGACATAAAAGCTATAATCCAGCAAGAAAAAGTACCTGCATTGATGGGTGATATATTTCTCTAGACTTAGTAATCCATCCTCTGCAGAGCTTAATCCTCAATTTTCCGACATTGAAAACATGGTTAGAATGTGATGAATAATCTTGCCCATTCATCTGGGAAACGACAACCTATAACATGTCAAATGTCAAAAATTAATCAATACCTGACATTACAAAACATCCCGAAATGAAGTTGTAAGTTTCACCAAAATCAGCAAAACGGCAAACTATTTTTGCAAAAAATTATCTAACCACAAATCATATCAGGCTTCCCAATTTCAAGATGTCAACTAGCAAAATTAATTTTGAATTCAGAACTATACACATAAGTGGAAAATTCCTGTAAGATATCAAAATTTCTGATGAAATCAACAGAGATCATCATTTTGGAATATAGTCAATATTTCAGTCTTCTCTCTTTTTCTGTGAAATTAGAAACAGAGTCTAAATGAAGTAGAATTTGATAAGTTGTATCACATAAATGCCTACACACCACTGGCTCAATCAATGGAGCCAAATTGTGGGTATAGAAGGTTTCAGGTCTAAAGGTGGATGAAATTAATATGTGGTTACTGAGACACTCTAGTTTTACTCTTTCTCCTTTTCGTTTTCGTTTCAATTAGGTGAACATGTTTTTCACGATTGCAGCAATATTACAACCATCAAGTAGAAGACAGTAAAGTAGCTAGAAACGACAAAGGTAACATACATTAAATTCACTACTAGATTTTCGCAAAAGTGTATCCATATAGCTTCCCAATGCTGCATCTGTAAAAGATAATTGAATTAGCCTTTCTGTTCCACTTCTGTTAGCATCAATTCACAATTTTATGAGCATTAAATGATATAATTGGGACAAAAACAAAGAATGGAAAAAAAATCAACAGCAATTTTAACAGGAATCATACTAAACTTTAATGATCAAAACCAACCAGGTTCAATAGGACTAGCAGAGGTAACAGTGAAAATCTGGCCATTTGAAAGCATGTCAGCCTGTAAAACTCGTCCAACGTCAAGAGGTTCTGGAGCATATGCTGATTTACTGGCACCTGAAAAAGTTGAAATTATAGAGTATGATAAATAATAACAAAATCAAATGCTACAGACATAAAATTAACTTTTCCAGTACTCATTTCATTGACATATGTAAACAATGCAGATAACAAAAAATGGGCAACAATAAACAGAAACTAAAAGAATATTGCACATGTGGTCCCTTTCTTTCTCTTCAATGAGATCATGAACATGAAGTATGCAAAAGCATTAAAGGAAATGCAAAGCAGAAACCTACTACCCCCAAATAGTCTACAACTAAATGAATCTCTCCAATCCAGTAACCAAATAGAGCAATGAAACAACCCATGAGACTATAAACCAACAATCCCATAAAGAATGAAAAAGGCAGAAGGAAGCATAAAATCTCCGTGCCAGAATGCAACAGATGTATTTGTCGTCAATGTAATTCAACTTATGTTTAAATCAAGAAATCACAAACACCAAAGGCCAAAAGAAAGGGGTCACGTAGTTGAACCATTAAGGAAGGGATAAGGGTGTTGTGAGACTATAAGTGGTAGGGTTAGTAAAAAAACTAGAAAGTATTTTTTTTATACTTGTAGAGAGAATTTTTCATTTCTGATCACATATGCGACATACATTATGATTAATGAGTATATGTATTCATTACAAAACCAGAACAGTTTTATCCTAAAGAACCAGGTTATTCATTTTATTTTACACTAATCTCCATGAGCTGTTGAGCGTACTCCAGAAGGAACATCATGCACCATTAAATCAACTCTACTGTGCATCTGATTGGATGGCCGATGGCATGGTAGAAGTTGATAAATATTTTTAAAAAGATAAAGGAAATACCGCATAAAGAACATTACGTGCTAATATGCCACAACCATCATTAGATTCTGTGAACTAAATCAACCAAAACACCCAGCTTGAGCAGATTAATGAAGTCATGTCCAGGTTTAAAAATACTGATGATATCCAGGTACCTGAGATGATTTCCTTCTGGCTGCCTTCAGGTGACAGACGATACCATTGAATTGAACATTTTGAAAGTGATGGAGCAGTGTCTGAGCAAGGACGGATCCTCAGATGTGAACCCAAGGCTTCAGAACCATCAAAAACATACAAGCAAGACTTTTTCTCCTCAGCCCTCTTGTTCATTGCCAGCTAAATAGATTATGGCACAAGATAATGCGGGAAAATTATTAGATACCATTTCTATGGCATTTTCGTATGTATAAGCAATATTCTGGCACAATTATTTAATTTCAAAATCCATTACATCGAAAAGAATGATATTTTATGGAACTTGCATAAGTTTAGACAAAATGCCCAACGGACCTCTTTTTGAATCTTAAGCGATAATACAGATTTCTCTCGAATCTGAGTTCTTAGTGCACGAAGCTCATGTTCCATGTCCATCACCTGCAAACATAATGCAATATCTAATAATCTAATGCAATTTTTGAATTCACGCTTCCTCACATTGATGCTAAAAGTTTGTCGTAGTGGAAACCAACATGCAATAAGAAAAATAAGGAGACCAAATTAATGCACCTTGCTTGGTTGATGCAATCGTCTGATTCTTCTAGCTTCTTGAATCTCCTCTACTAATCCCTCCACATCCTGCAGTAATCAAATATCGAGCATGGAGTAATGAGAATTTCCTATATCTATGTCAAATTACAGCTTTGCGGCAGAGAAAAGCCATTACAGGGAAGTACATCTCTATCTTTCTTGTTTTTTCTTTCAATATTACAGCGTCAATGATTACATAACAGAAAAGTGAATTTAGACAAGTAATAATCCATTTTTATCTAATAAACCTATCCCTTATGTAGTCCAAGCAACTTTCACTTGGCTTTAGAATAATACCTATATATTGTATTTGTGTGCTTATGGGACCTTAATTTAATTTATCAATTAAACCAAAAAAAAAGGTAAAAAGAGAAATCGGTGGAACCTTTGTATTAGATTTTGGTGAGTTTTTCTCTTCTTCCTCAAGGGCCTCTCCAAATCTTTGCACCACTGTCCTAGCACTTTCAATTTCAGCACAAGCGAAAGATTTTTCCAGACTGACCAACTTTTTAGCATCTTCAGAAGCCTGTAGATAAAAGATCAATAAACAAGATGGGACACCAAATGAGAAATGAACACGGAACTTTTTGAGGGCAAAGGAAGAAGAGTACACCATGAGTAGACTCCATCAAATTAATGAAATAATAAATGATGATCAAGAAGCGAGTTGTCGCCATTATTATTTGTTTACGAAGGTTAAAAAATAATTTTATGAAGAAAATCATTCATAAAAGATGAACAGCATAATTCCAATAACCAAAAAATGTTCGGAAAAAATTAGAGACACCAAAACCAAGCGCTTCCAACAAGAAAGCACTTTATATACCATGGATTATAATTTGATCTTATATTTTAGCTTTAATGCGACACACAAAATACAAATTTAAAATTTTAGAATAAAACATTTTTGTTTCGAACATTAACTATAACTTGTAGGAAATCATACAAGCGAACAACGAAGCATATCTTGACTCACTAAACAGAATCAGTGGCTATTTTTTATATAATCAAATGCATTGCCCTGAGTTTAGTTGAGCCATTAAAATCCTTCTACTATGCAATTACAGCAGTGACTCATGATAAATCCCATACATAAAATTACAAGATCATACTTTTGTTTGTTTTTGTGTGCATGTGTTGGTGACCGAATTTACAAATCATTAGATGACCTGTTTAAGAAAGTTTGCCAGTCTTTTCACTTCAAACTTCTCTTGAATCAGCTCTCCTTCATTTTGGGTCAACTTAACTGCTAGAGCCTCCACCTGCAGGAAAATATCATTATCCATGAAACTTCTGATAGTTGGAAGCCAGAATAATTTGAATTTAGAGATATGAAAACATCAGCCTGAGCTACCTTTTTCTCATCACATTACCAAATATACACAGGTTACAAGATCCCTTCAGATTATAAAGAGAAGGAATTCTATCAATGATTTATGTCATGAACAGAAATCGCAGTAAATGGTACTCAACAACAGTCTGTCAATAAAGATCACTTTCTTATTCAATATAAGAGCTTCATGCCTCAGGCTCGTAAGAAGTAAAGACATACAAAGAACATATGAGATGGCTCTAGGTACCTTAATATACTGATTGTCATGAGTGGCAAGCACAATTGGAAGTTCTATGTATGCAACAGTAAGCGTTGGTAAGAAACACCATGCCAAATAGAAATCTATTTCCATTCAAGAATAATTAATATGCTTAATAGCTAGAGAACATGTGAGGTGCGTCCTGGCATGCTATGACACAGAAAGTTCCAGTGCCAGATGCCCAAAGGGCTAGACACATTAGGTAATATTTATGGATCATCAAACTTGGAAAAAAAATTATTTGCCTGGTGAATCAGGGTTCAAAAAAGGGAAAAACAATATACCTACAAAGCTAAAAGTACAAAAGAAAGCCAACTAACCAAAGAAATCGCTTTCTCTACATCTTCCTTTGTTCGCCCTGCCATACGACCTCTCAATGCTTCCAAGGCATCCCTAAGCTTTTTCAAAAGAACATGTCCCTCCAAAGAAGCCACCTCTCTAAGCTTTGCCTGAATCCAAGTAAACAAGTACCAATTATTTAATCATTTACTCTGATCAGAAGTTGATAATCCTTCAATGAAGGGTCACAGGCATATTAAATAGACAAAGTTGAATGCTAAAGCTATATATTTTTGTGTATGAGACAGATTTAAAAAATGAATATTAATAACACAAAAAACAAAAGTCGAGAACCTCATCAGCCAATTTAGCAGCAGCTGTCAAGTTCTTGTCAAATTTACTTGCAAGGTCACGAACTGATAGACGCTTGTGCTGCTCAGACAACTGGTCAGTTTCTTTTCCGACAACCTCCTTTAAGGATAAACCCTTGCTATCCTCCTTTGGCTCCTCCACAATCTGATTATCTGGTCCTAATTTGTACTTTGGGAAGCAATTGGAAGAAAAGCTGACATCCGCCGAAACATACAGAAGTGATTCCGTCTGCATATCTTCTTCAATCTCAGGCCTTATCTTTGTCATTGTTTTAGATCAGATTCTCTGCTCAACAAGAGTAAATGCTAACAACAAACTTAGATGGTGGACTCATTAAACACCAAAAATAAATAAATTATGTGACCCCATATTTTCAACCAGCACCTATCTGTAAAAAAAATTTCATATTGTACCCCACATAATTTAGTTTCATAATTAGGAGAATATTTATCAAATCTGCATCCAAATTTTTAACCATGCAAAAGTCATCAACAAACTGTTGGAAAATAAAAATAAAAAACCGATTTACTAGCTTAATAAGATTACATTAAGAGTTGATGCAGAAAATTGTTATATACCTAAAATACAGAGGGAGAAAAAGAAAAGAAAGACACCCCCTTCAAATAAAATCCCAAAAAATAAACTAATGCAGTAAAATAAATTTAATAATGTCATAATTTTCTTTAAAAAATTAGGAAAAAAATGGAAAATAATATCCATTACCAGCCAGGCAGCCACCCATACAGATTCTTACTTGTAAAAGCAACAAAACAATCACCAACTTATCAACTAGATTCCCATCTTTCCAACCCACTATAGCAATTTTTATTCTTTCAAGTATAATTATTTTTATGTTGGATAGAAGTAGCATGCACAGAAAGCAAGACAAACCCAATACACAGATAAAACATTAAAATGACAAAAGAAAATTAAAACAAAAACTTACTTACAGCTTAGTTAGTAGAGGTAGAAGACAAATGTGGGAGAGTGAGCAAAATATGAAATGCTGAAGTGAAATTAATAGTTAATACATGTTGAGAAAGATTCTATGTTGAGAGAAGAGAGAGAAAATGAAGAAGAAGAAGAAGAAGAATCTAAAGGAGTTTGTTTGGGGGCTTTGGCTTTTTTAAAAGGAAACCATTGACATAGAGAAAAAGAAAGAGGCCTTTGTTCCTCACTCCTCTGTCTGTCTCCTCTTTCAACAGCTTGACTGAATGACTGTTATTTTTATGACAAATAACACTTAGACCCCTTACATTTATTATAATACATTACATATTCTTCATGTTTCGGGAACATACGCGTAGACCCCCTTCTTTTAGTGTCTTTTAATTATTTAAGAACACCAGATGAACTATTGAACTCATTTGTTTACATATATGCGAGACGCGAATCAGGGGCGGCCCTAAGTATGTAGGGGTCCTAAACGAATTTATTTCATAAGATTTTTGGGGGTCTTAGATAAGTTAAGTGTTTCGACATTTTATTACTGCACATCTTTATAATTTGTAAAATTACATCTAATAGTTCTAGTTATCATTTGAAAGTGAATTGAAAAAAATAATCCAAACTATCTATATATGTACACATATTATATTAAGACAGCATAAATTCATCAGTTAAAACACAACTCATCAATTGAAATTAATTTTACATCCTTAATTTTACCCTAAATTTTGGGGTCCTAATCGCTCGTCTATCTCGGCTGATAGATTTTGCTAAAGAAGCAATAGAAGAGTGGCATGCACACCATGTGTTGTCTTATATTAAGAAAAAATTCAGGGGTCTAGGTGTGCTTTTCTCTTTTTTTGTCGTGTTATTGTTTCATTCTGGTAAAAGTGTTCGGTGATTTGGTAAAAGGGCATCCTATATCCACCTGTGGCCCCACTTCCGTGTTCTGGGGACCCGTCCGACTCCGACAAATAGTGTGGGTCGGGTCGGATTGGGGACTTTATATCCTCAATGGCTGAATCGACAACCCTAATGATATGGTCTGGTGAATTTTTGTGGTTCTTGTTGTCCTATCCATTACAATAAGTTCATTTGATATGAAGGTGTAATGGAATTTCAATTTCCCACTACTCTTGGGAAAAAAAAAATTTAAGTAAGAGAATTTGCAATATTCAAATTTAATTTTTATCTCTATATATTCTAAAATTCGAACTCATATGATAAGATTAATAAAATTATTTTAGCACTCAAAATAAAAAATTTCCCAGATATATTATTATCATTAAATGATATATGCTATTAATGCATGCAATTAATGGTATATATGGAATACAAATAATTTCATAAAAAGGTTTGGCTATTTTTACTTTCTTAAATCTTTGCATAAATTTTGAAATATTAATCTCATACAATTGAATAGTAGATAAATACCAAATCAAACCAAACAATATATATATATATTAGGTGGAGTCGTTACAGGAATAATTTGATTTTATCGTACTCTATCCGAAATTATTATCTCATTAAACTTATTAAAATGTAAGTCAATCTTTATATTTTATGTCCATGTTTATTTAGTTCTTCACTAAACTTGTTTGGCCATATGACAATTTTTTTTTTTTTAATTTTTTGCCAGAAATTTAAAAGTCTACGTAAAATATTATATAACTTATAGAGTTTTTTTTTTTTTTTTTTTGATTATATACATTTTGGTGATGTTCACTTATGGGAGGCCAGGGTGCATTAATATATACTGCAATTGTCTTTCAGTAATTTTGTCAAACAAGTAATAATCATGGTATGTTGGGGAAAAGAGCAACATATATATTTCATGATTATTATGGAAATTGGATTTCGTTTTTATTGGTACAATTTATTTATTGATTTATTTATTTTTGGTATATGTCTAACTTATATATTATTATTGTATGAATTAAGACTCTTGGTGTTTTACTATAAAAAAAAAATAAAAATAAAAATAAAAATACTAATGTAATTTTCTTCAGAAATCTCGACCGTGGGTCCATCAAATTTCAATTCAATTTTGTGGGTTGTAATGATAATTATATTGTATACTTTTTGTCAGTTTAACATATTTATATGAAATAGTCAACCCCCTCTTTAACCTAATAGTAGATATATCTCTTCGTCTTATGAGTGAACAAATTTATTTATTATTTAAGCTTTTGATGCACCTATATTCGAATACATACATATATAATCATTTTGTGGTAGGATGAATGATATTTTATCTTGTATAAGTATTTATATTCGAACTAGACCAACAAATGGTTGGCAACTAATCTCCTTTTTTTTATCTTAAACAAAAATTACAATCCAAATACTTTTATAAACATAGATTGGCACCTCATTATTATATTATTTCCCTTAGAAACTACAATTAAAACTGTACTTTTGTGTGTGTCGTTGGAACTTATCGTCAAACCATCCATTTCGGGCTTAAGCGGAGCAGGTAAAATTCCGGATTATTTCAGACTCTTACAAGAAACGTACTTTCTGGATTTAAACTAAAGCCCTCAAAATGATATCATGAACTCTACATCATCAAACCACATCTATTTAAGAGTATTTTTGTATAATGTTAACAATTAAACACATAGAATATAATTGATAATATTAATTAAAAAAAAAAATGTTGAATTTAGTTGGTGCTTGGCCAGGGGATAGCCGGATAGGTAGGTGTGTTGTTGAAATGATAGTTGTTTGGATTAAATAAAGTGATCAATTAAGTGGACAATGTTGCTTTGAACTTCAATGTTTATTTTATTAATTGTGGGTGGGGGCACATTTGGTATGAAATTTTGGAGAAACTTGAATGTCCCTAATCATTATTAAACAGGATGTCTGATTTGATGATAAAAAGTTAAAAATCTAGTTATCAGGTCTTGAATTTGAGTCTAACATGTATTTTTTTTTATTATAAGAATTTGGGAAAATTGAAAATTTTACAAACTCCGTTTAAATCCGAATCAGATAATTTAGTGACAAGATATCTAATGTTTCCATATATAGATATATATATATATATAACAGTAGTGCTAATTAAACGTACACCATCATTAAAGGCTAACAAATGTATGGCCCCATGAATCATAATTGCAAGTGCAATGCTACCCACTTCACTAAGTTGGGTAATTAGCATAAATGTAACATTTCATTTGATTATAGGTCTGGCATTGCATCGATCTCTCTCTTGAATCTGATCGTATTTGTTTGATTCTTTAGATTTTGAATCGGATTGGATAAATTTAATAACTATCGGATTGAATCAAATTTCATTCGATTGGATTGAATTATTTCACTCTTATCAAATCGAATCGGATTCAAATTCGATTCGATTCGATTTGACCCGAATCCAAAGTGCCCACTCTTATTTGATTCTAGAAAAGCAATTTTTTTTTTTTTAATATTGTAACAATTTATTGAAATCTTCATTAAGAAAATTGCTGTCACCTTACTTTATAACTTTTCAAATAGAATTTTACCTAATAAAAGCTTTTACTAATATAATATTTAGAAAAAGAGCATTTAATAAAAAATAATTATTGCTTAGTTGTTAACGTGATCTTTTATTAAATATTATTGTTGATGATATTTTCAGATCCTATGATATTTAAGCAGTACGGCATGGGTAAAAAGATAATTCTCTTCGTGGTCAAGATCATTAATGACGATCCGACCACTAAAAACCAACAGTAAGGGGCCGAACACTTTATGATCAGTAACCGACCACTCCAGACCGGATGGTCGGGCATTATCAGATCGATAGCAGCATTCTCAGTTCAAAATACCAATGTGACCGACCTCATGAAAACCGAGGATATGGCAAGATATGTTCCATATTCTTACGGATAAGAAGATAATTTATCCTACTTTCACGGGGAAAGGTTGATAAGTCAGTGTCCTAATAGGATATGGAAAAAGAAAACTGTTTCTTTGCTATTATAAATAGGAGGGGAAAACGTATTTGTAGGTAGATTTTTGAGAGCATTGAGAGTTGAAAAGAGAAAAAGAGAGAATTAGACTTGTAAACACAAAACAAATCAGAGAAACATATTTCGGTAATAAAACATCGTTCGTTCTGTGTCCGTGGATGTAGGTTGGATCCGATCCGCCGAACCATAGCCGAACACATCACCCTCCTCAACGAGGATATGGCGAGATATGTTCCATATTCTTACGGATAAGAATATAAGTTATCCTACTTTCACGGGGAAAGGTTGATAAGTCAGTGTCCTAATAGGATATGGGAAGTGAATATAGTTTCGACTATGAATTCTTATAGGAAAATGAAAACTGTTTCTTTGCTATTATAAATAGGAGGGGAAATCGTACTTGTAGGTAGATTTTTGAGAGCATTGAGAGTTGAGAATAGAAAAAGAGAGAATTAGACTTGTAAACATAAAACAAATCAGAGAAACATATTTCGGTAATAAAACATCGTTTGTTCTGTGTCCGTGGATGTAGGCTGGATCTGATCCGCCGAATCACGTTAAATCTCTTTGTTGATTGGTGTATTTATCTATCTTTTGTCAAATTTGCTTTTGGTTTCCCATAAACAAAACAAATTCACAGTTGGAGGAGGATTGTCTCGGGAGTAAAAAACCATTATTGCCCCTGAGACCGAAATCAGTCGTCAACAGTTGGCGCCGTCTGTGGGGAGCCAAACAAAAAGCAGCTCGCGTAGTAAGACAGTGGCAGAAGGTGGAAATCACCGGTCGTCAGGGAGTTCGACAGGCGCAAAGTGGAGATGGATGAGAGAATTAACGTAATTATTGTGGATGCTGGATTTCGGCCGAGGTCCACAATCAGAATTTGTAGGTTGGGGGCATCAGCGATCCTGCAAAACAAAGGTAGAGTGAGCGGGAGCAGACTGCCCACCGGTATGGTGGGTGCCGGGGGCACTCCGACGCTCAAGTCAGTAGTATGAAATGAGTAGTAAATGAGTAAAATGTGAAAGTAAGGTTTGATGTTACCTAGACCTCTCTGGGTGGCTGTGAGGGCGGTGATATGTGTCTGTGGGAGTGGGGGGCTCAGAGAGCTAATATCACATGGCAGAAGCTTGTAAGAGAGAGAGAAGTCCAGAGAGTTGAGAAGACCTCTGGTTCCATTAAATATGCTTCATTTTATAGGTGGAGAAAGATGAATTCTCTGGTCTACACATGGGAAATGGGTCCCCATAACATGCTTATTGTCTATACTTTCGGCGGGGAGAATATTTTGCATGTGGAGAGATATATTATTTGTTGGGGTAGGTGGGAAATGTTAGGTAAGGTTTTGGCTTTATGTATGAATTAAGTGGAATAAGGTTTTTATTGGGCTTGATCTTGGGCTTTCATCTCTGTCTATGGGCTTTATCTGACATTGGTTTCGAATGGCAAGACAGTTTTGCCCATGGCCCAAATTTGGCACGTACAGTTTGTCCCCTACTCTCTAAGTCAAGAAGTCATTGACTTGGAGAGTATTTCAATATATGTCGAATAGAACAAGATGTAAGAGTACCAGTCAAGAATGTACTAGTTCATGTTTCATACGACAGAGTGAATTCAATGCATGGATTATGAGTAGTCCAAGTCTTCAACTTGGCTTGACACAAGCCATGGGGAATGTCCCCAGTCGACTGAACCATAATACAGTTCAGGAGTATATTCCATACGACAAGTGTAAACTGGACAGAGGAAGTCCAGGTCTTCAACTTGACTCGGCATGATTCATGGGGAATGTCCCCAGTCGACTGAACCTGATGAAGGTCAGGATAATCCCCATACTATTGGTCAAAGGACCAGGGGAGTCTTCAATGTTGTCTGGTCCAGATGAAGGCCATGTCTTCAACTTGACTCTACATGAGCTAATGGGGAATGTTCCCAGTCAACTGAACCTGATGAAGGTCAGGATAATCCTCATACTACTGGTCAAAGGACCAGGGGAGTCTATAATGTCTTCTGGACCAGATGAAGGCCAGGTCTTCAACTTGACTCTACATGAGCCAATGGGGAATGTTCCCAGTAGACTGAACCTGGTGAAGGTCAGGATAATCCCCATGATATGGGTCAAAGAACCAGGGGAGTCTACAATGTCTTCTGGACCAGATGAAGGTTATATATTGACTCTACTTGAGCCATGGGGAATGTTCCCAGTCGACTGAACCAGACGAAGGTTCAGGATAATCTCCATACTACTAGTCAAGGACCAGTGGAGTTTTCAAATTTTTATAGACCAGATGAAGGTCATATGTTGACTCTACATGAGCCATGAGGAATGTTCTCAGTCGACCGAACCATAAGAAGGTTCAGGATAATCTCCATACTACTAGTCAAGGACCAGTGGAGTCTTCAAATTTTTATAGACCAGATGAAGGTCATATGTTGATTCTACATGAGCCATGAGGAATGTTCTCAGTCGACTGAACCATAAGAAGGTTCAGGATAATCTCCATACTACTAGTCAAGGACCAGTGGAGTCTTCAAATTTTTTATAGACCAGATGAAGGTCATATGTTGACTCTTCTTGAGCCATGAGGGATGTCCCCAGTCGACTGAACCATAAGAAGGTTCAGGATAATCTTCATACTACTAGTCAAGGACCAGTGGAGTTTACAATGTCTTCTGGACCAGATGAAGGCCAGGTCTTCAACTTGACTCTACATGAGCCAATGGGGGATATCCCCAGTCGACTGAACCAGATGAAGGTCAGGATAATCCCCATACTACGGGTCAAAAGACCAGGGGAATCTACAATGTCGTCTGACCAGATGAAGGTCATATATTGACTCTACTTGAGCCATGGGGAATGTTCCCAGTCGACTGAACTAGACGAAGGTTCAGGATAATCTCCATACTACTAGTCATGGACCAGTGGAGTTTACAATGTCTTCTGGACCAGATGAAGGCCAGGTCTTCAACTTGACTCTACGTGAGCCAATGGGGATGTCCCCAGTCGACTGAACCAGATGAAGGTCAGGATAATCCCCATACTACGGGTCAAAAGACCAGGGGAATCTACAATGTCGTCTGACCAGATGAAGGTCATATATTGACTCTACTTGAGCCATGGGGAATGTTCCCAGTCGACTGAACCAGATGAAGGTCAGGATATCTCCATACTACTGGTCAAAGACCAGAGGAGTCTTTAAATTATTCTAGACCAGTTGAAGGTCATATATTGACTCTACTTGAGCCATGGGGAATATTCCCAGTCGACTGAACCTGATGAAGGTTAGGATGTATGGGTATAGTGTCGAATGAGGTCATTAACAAGTTCCAAGCTTTAGGCGTGTAGATGTGGAAATCAAGTCTCAAGTCATACATGCATAGTAGTATCTATGATAATTCCAAGCTACATATTAAATGATGTCGACTGTGATTCATATCATATATCAAGACATGCAAATGTAGTAGTATCTATGACAATTCCCAAGCTACACTAGATGATGTCGACTGGGATTTATATCACATCTCAAGACATGCAAGCGTTGTAACTATAATAATTCCCAAGCTACGTATTAAATGATGTCGACTGGGATTTATATCATATCTCAAGATATGCAAGTGTGGGATCCACAACAAACCCCAAACTACACACATGTGGATGTCGAATGAGACACACATAAAGCATCAAACCATTCTCACATAGGATCAACAACAAGTCCTAAGCTACATATGTAGATGTCGATTGGGAAAAACATCAAGTATCAAGCCATACAAGCATAAGATCTACAACTAGTCCCAAGTTACATATGTAGATGTCGATTGGGAAAAACATCAAGTATCAAGCTATACACGCATGAAATCCTCAATAAATCCCAAGCTACACTTATGTAGATGTCGATTGGGAAAGACATCAAATATCAAGCTATACGCATGAAATCCACAATAAATCCCAAGCTACACTTATGTAGATGTCGATTGGGAAAGACATCAAACATCAATCTATACATGCATGAAATCCACAATAAATCCCAAGCTACACTTATGTAGATGTCGATTGGGAAAGACATCAAACATCAATCTATACATGCATGAAATCCTCAATAAATCCCAAGCTACACTTATGTAGATGTCGATTGGGAAAGACATCAAATATCAAGCTATACGCATGAAATCCTCAATAAATCCCAAGCTACACTTATGTAGATGTCGATTGGGAAAGACATCAAATATCAAGCTATACGCATGAAATCCTCAATAAATCCCAAGCTACACTTATGTAGATGTCGATTGGGAAAGACATCAAACATCGATCTACACATGTATGAAATCCACAATAAATCCCAAGCTACACTCATGTGGATGTCGAATGAGACACATATCAAGCTCGAAGCCATACACACAAAGGATCCACAACAAGTCCCAAGCTACACACATATGGATGTCGAATGGGACAAACATAAAGCATCAAGCCATACACACATAAGATTCAAAACAAGTCCCAAACTACAGATGTAGATGTCGATTGGGACAAATACCAAGCATCAAACCATACACACATAGGATCCACAACAAGTCCCAAACTACAGATGTAGATGTCGATTGGGACAAATACCAAGCATCAAACCATACACACATATGATCCACAACAAGTCCCAAACTACAGATGTAGATGTCGATTGGGAAAAATACCAAGCATCAAACCATACACACATAGGATCCACAACAAGTCCCAAACTACAGATGTAGATGTCGATTGGGACAAATACCAAGCATCAAACCATACACACATAAGATCCACAACAAGTCCCAAACTACAGATGTAGATGTCGATTGGGACAAATACCAAGCATCAAACCATACACACATAAGATCCACAACAAGTCCCAAACTACAGATGTAGATGTCGATTGGGACAAATACCAAGCATCAAACCATACACACATAGGATCCACAACAAGTCCCAAACTACAGATGTAGATGTCGATTGGGACAAATACCAAGCATCAAACCATACACACATAAGATCCACAACAAGTCCCAAACTACAGATGTAGATGTCGATTGGGACAAATACCAAGCATCAAACCATACACACATAAGATCCACAACAAGTCCCAAACTACAGATGTAGATGTCGATTGGGACAAATACCAAGCATCAAACCATACATGCCTAAGATCCATAACAAGTTCCAAACTACAGATGTAGATGTCGAATAAGGCACACATCAAGCATCAAGTCATGCGCATAAGATCCACAACAAGTCCCAAGCTACACATGTAGATGTCGAATGGGACAAACATAAGGCATCAAGCCATACACACATATGATCCACAACAAGTCCCAAGCTACACATGTAGATGTCGATTGGGAAAAACATCAAACATCAAGCCATAAAGCATAAGATCTACAACTAGTCCCAAGCTACATATGTAGATTTCGATTGGGACAAATTGACTTGATGATAGTCTATGAAGGTTTTTCTTTCTCATACTACTAGACTTAATAATGGTCCATGAGACTACAAAATATAAACTATGATGAAAGTCACATAGAATTTCCATACTACCTAACCTGATATAGGTTGGTCGAGTAGACCTAAAGGAGATCCAAGAAAGTTCTTCATTATACTAGGCATGATAAAAGATTCCCTATGTAGTATGGAGTTGGCAATATTAAATCAACGTAGCATGGAGAAGATGACTAACCTTTGACTTAGTCTGGAGGAGTTGGTAATCATTCCAAGTAGTGTAGGAGAGATGGGAGTTTTCCATGTAGCCTGAAGCTGATAACTGCTTCTTAAATTTTTATTCTTCAATTATGCGCATAGGGAGCTACTTCCAATGTCGTATGGCGTTTATAACAAACATAGTGAAACCCTTTATGCACATTTGGGCCCCACGCAAGCTTCTTTTGTTGACTGGTCAACAGAGAGTCTTCATCTCTCTCATGGTCACGCCACCTGTTTTTTTTTTTTTTTTACGCCACCTTTGTGTCTTGGATTTTGTTTTATCAATCACGCCATTTTTTCTTCCTTTATCATTTGCATATAAAAAAAAATTATTATTATTTCAAGTGTTGGGCCCATGTTACTTTCCTCTTGTTTTTGGTCAAATTTGGTTGCCTGCTTTCTCTTTTCTTCTTTCATTCTCTTTTCAAACTGGCCCCACCTTGCTTTTTTTTTTTAGGCTGCTTTGTTTATTTTATATGCATGCAGCCCACATCACAAAACTTGTTTATTGTTTAATGTGCAGCTCTCTCTCTCCCAAAGCTTGCGTACTTTTTTTTTTTTTTTAGTCAACAATTGCATTTTATCGTTTATATATATATATTTTATTGTTTGTGTGGCTCTCCTGTTTGTTGCTTTTAGTAAAAGGAAATTGGAAAACCTAAGTACTTGGGCCCACTCTTTGACTTGCAAGTGACTTTAGTTGTTAGAGTTGAGCATGTAACTTTGTCGAGTGGGGCATTTATTTTATTTTATTTTTTTTTTGTCGAATGGAGAGTGAGCTGTCAGGCATGCGATGTGGCGCTGCTGGGCTAGGTTTGTGGTGTGAATCTCGTGGTTGCCTTGGCTTGGGCAGTGGGCTGTTGTTGATCTGTTCCAAGCTGATTGTTTGATGGTGTGTGTTGCTGGCACATGTCGTATGGAGTAGAACATTGTTAGGCTCTCTTTCAATCTAATTCATTATTGGGCTGATAGATTGTTGCAGTTTCATCTTGTTGTTAGGCCTTAGCTGCTTGGCCGTTTGATCTGTTTTGTTGCCCAGCCTCTGAATGGGCGTTAATCCACCTGGTTAGCTGCTTCGGGCAGGCTTTTTGCATAGGCTGAATCTTGACAGCCTCATTTTTTTTTGAGCATTGGCTGTTGAAGAAAGAACCGGCCCACGCTTGACATAGTTATCAGCCCATGAGTAACTATTAAACCATTGTTATCCATTCGACATTCAAGCGACAATGTATTTTTTGTTTCAGTCCACTCATGATACAACAAAAAGATTCCAGCTCAAACTAAAGCTTTCCAAAAACCAGCCCAAGCTGTCATGCCCAAACCAAGCACATCTGAAACCAACCAAAGCAATTAGGCCATCTTCCATCCTTCTAAATTTGTCCTTCAAGTTGGTCATCTCATCACCATTCTTTGTCGAGTAGAACTCGGGCAAGCTAGCTAGTTTTCCCTTGTTCGCGAATACCTAATTTACGCATGGAGGAATGTTTCCTTTATGATTAATGAGTGTGGATTGGATATGCCTCATGCACATACAAAATTTGGCCGTATGCCTCCCTTTTATTTTCTTTCGCGTGTAGGATACCAATTGATGACTTTCACATAGTCTGTAGGAGATGTCGAGCCTTTTGTGTAGTCTTGATAAGATAGTTGGGATGACTTGCAGTCTCGCGCCTAGTTGAAGAATGAATAATGTTGTAGACAATATTGGAGATTAGTACTAGAGTTTTACATGGATCAATTTTCATCTACTATTGATCGTAATTGTTTTGTAGAGTGGCTAATTATGCAACCACATGATCTGGTGTCTGTTTGTAAGGATTGTAGACTGAGTGATCTTTGCTTGCTATGAATCGCTAAGGCCCTACGGTGGGCGCCAAATTGTGGATGCTGGATTTCGGCCGAGGTCCACAATCAGAATTTGTAGGTTGGGGGCATCAGCGATCCTGCAAAACAAAGGTAGAGTGAGCGGGAGCAGACTGCCCACCGGTATGGTGGGTGCCGGGGGCACTCCGACGCTCAAGTCAGTAGTATGAAATGAGTAGTAAATGAGTAAAATGTGAAAGTAAGGTTTGATGTTACCTAGACCTCTCTGGGTGGCTGTGAGGGCGGTGATATGTGTCTGTGGGAGTGGGGGGGCTCAGAGAGCTAATATCACATGGCAGAAGCTTGTAAGAGAGAGAGAAGTCCAGAGAGTTGAGAAGCCCTCTGGTTCCATTAAATATGCTTCATTTTATAGGTGGAGAAAGATGAATTCTCTGGTCTACACATGGGAAATGGGTCCCCATAACATGCTTATTGTCTATACTTTCGGCGGGGAGAATATTTTGCATGTAGAGAGATATATTATTTGTTGGGGTAGGTGGGAAATGTTAGGTAAGGTTTTGGCTTTATGTATGAATTAAGTGGAATAAAGTTTTTATTGGGCTTGATCTTGGGCTTTCATCTCTATCTATGGGCTTTATCTGACATTGGTTTCGAATGGCAAGACAGTTTTGCCCATGGCCCAAATTTGGCACGTACAATTATTCAGGTCCGAAAACTGGAGAGAGAGGAACAAGAAGAAGCAGAAGCCACTGGAAGGTGAAGTTAAGACTAAGCGCAAGATGAAGACTGCTTCTCAGCTTCAAATTCTTGAAAATACTTATGCAGTTGAAGCTTATCCGTCCGAATCGGTGAGGGCGGAATTATCGGCGAAGTTAGGGTTATCGGACCGGCAGCTGCAGATGTGGTTCTGTCATCGGCGTTTGAAGGACCGGAAGGCACCAAGTGTGAAGCAGCAGCCGAAAATTTCTCAGCCACTTCTGCCAACTGGAAGAAAAGAATTGGCGGGGAGTGAGTTGGTGGGAGGAGGTGCGGCAGTTCAGAGGTACCACGATGGGTCTATGGCGCCAATGCCAATGCTTCCTCCACCGCTTAAGAGTATAGCAGAGGTGAGAGCTATTACTTTTGTGAAGGCTCAATTGGGGGAGCCGTTGAGAGAGGATGGGCTCATTCTCAGCATGGAGTTTGATTCCTTCCCGCCTGATGCTTTTGGTAGACCCATAGGTGAAGCAACAGTGGGGCAGCCGAAGCATCTTGGACGCTCTTTCGAGGCCAACGAATGTAAAAGACTTGATTTGAAACCAGTCAATGATATGTTCACGGTTCAACCTCTTGCCATCTGTTTCGGGTGATTATGAAAATATTTCATTGAAGAACTCCTTTATGAGTGGTGCCATGGATGCTCATGTTGGTGGCCGCCCAATTACAGAAATGGATAATGCATTTATTGTTGGTTTTATTCTAGGTCCCAAGATCATCAAACAAGCATGAAGATGTGTGAAATACATATCAAATAAGTTGCGGAATACTTACATTGATCGGTTGAGACGATTTGAAGACAAACAAAACCATTTTTCAGCCCTCCAAGGTGCGCCCACTGCATGCAGTCCACTGCTCAAAAATTTCAGTTTTGAGTCTTCAAGAATCCAAGATTTCAAGCTCCAATCTTCGTCTAATGATTCCCGGCTCGTGGGTGGGTTTCCCTAACACCTTCGTATGCCTCTTAGAAGTGTACTAGCACTTGGATCTTGCCACAAAATCCACAAAAACTGCTTCCCTCACTGCTCAAGTTTTGGACAGCAAAACCAGTGAGTTTTTGGCCCCTTGGGCGTGAAAAGAGAAGGAGATGGGAGAGAGATAGAGTTGTCTAGGGTTTACTAAAATCCATCTAATGAATAATAATAATTACCTAAGTGTAGAGAGAGATTTTTTGTTTATATACTTTAGGTAAAACCATTTCACCTTTTACCCTAAACTTGGTAGGTGTGGGTAAATGGTTTTCCAAAAGTAAAACAAGGTAGTTGGGTGGTAGGCACACCTACCACACATGGGCCCCACATATTTGAATTCAAAATTCAAATATCTCTACGAACATTTGCCGCGGCTCGGTTCCGTTTAATCCGATTAAACGAACTTTCGTCGTTAAATAATTAAATCTAATTTAATTAAATATCGATGCGACGCAAATATGTTACGAACGTCGTTTACGAATTAATTATAAATTAATTCGTTCGTTCGCATTAAAGTCCGACTTTAATTTCGCAATGAAATCCAATTCATATTAATATATCCGATATATTAATTTTAGCCCATTCGAATAAATTAAATAGAAAAATCAAATTTAACTATTAAATTTATTTTACCGATTAATTCCAAATTAATCGCGTTCTCTCTCTTTAGACGATATTTTATCCCAGATAAAATATCTCCGTAATTAATCCCAGATTAATTTTCTCTCTCATCGAAATAATCCCAGATTAATTAAAGTGCGAGTCATACGTCATCGGTGTATCATTGGGAAGCGACCCATGAGATCTCCGGATATGTTGGCAGTAAATTCGATCGTCGGACTATCCGAACACGTAAGTACCAAGTACTAAGTTTTACTGATTCACAAGACAAGGTTGGCTTCTAGCAAAGCGCCATGCCTACCCAATTCTCCAGAAATATCCTTACAGGAATATATTGATCTGTATCAGGCATAGTATACATCATATAGTGCATATCGATCTAGTATCGGATGGTCACGTGCTAGGCCTGGGGCTGGAGTTGTGTCTGCCCCGTACGAAGCACATGTCGGATTTCTGGTAACTAGTCTCTATAATCGGATATACATGACCTAGTCATAATATCCCGATGGCCGCGCAGCACTTAAGAGCACTAATACCATATCCTACGTGACATCATCTCCACTATGACTGGAGTGATACTTCCGTCTTGACATCACACCCAATACTCTACGATTCTCAATATACCCAGTATTGGCGTACACAGAACCGGTTAAAGCCATGGACGACCTCAACCAAAGTATATTGATTGTCATAAGTATTAGCGGTGCAAGTATCAGGTTAAGACCAAATACACCTACCCTAACGTCGGACTCTCATAGACACATAGTCAAACTACCAATGGGATTCTGAGGGGGTCTATCCAGAGCGAAGCTGTTTCCCGTACCATTGGTGAAACACAACCTCCTACCGCACTTGCATAAGTATCCAATACTTAAATATATGAGAACTATGCCTGTTATGCCCTCACAACGTGCACAAGTGCAATACTAGTCTTTTACGCATTACCGATGTCCAATCTCGATAATACTCTGACTAGGGATATTTAATGATTAATCCTTTGTGGACTGATACTGTCTCATATCATTCTCAATCCAGGAACTAATCATAGGGACCTCCTATCATTTATATATCTAAGGTGATCTAATCACAAATGATAAGATAGCAATCTCCTTTGTCACATAGTTAATTTGTACAACAACACCATGATCTGTACAAATAGTGACGCTATCGGTCATAATTGTCCAACAATCTCCCACTTGGCCTATAGCCAGTCACTCGAGTGCCTAACACACGAACTATGTACGGTTCGCTCAAATTGTTGAGAAAAGGTTTTCGTCAGCGGATTTACATGATTATCGTCTGACTCGATTTATACGATCATCACATCGCCACGATGTATGATCCGAACGAATCAGATGAATATCGAAGTATATATCTGGATCGTTGATGAGACCATTAATTCTTTAGCCTGTGCTGACGCCTAGCTCAGCTGCTAACAGAACTATATCTAATCTAATTAGATTTATTATCGACCCAAATGGCTTCTATTGCTGCCTCAGCTGCAGCAATAATCCGCATTTGTTGTTTATATGGTAACAATATCTTGCTTGGAAGATTTCCGGCTCACTGTTCCGGTATTCTAACTTTATAGTACCGTTTGCGACTTATAGTCGTCTTTATCGGTTTGGAAACTTGCTACAGTGATCCCAGTCACTTCAAGTTCTCCTTTTCCATAGTCTAAGACAACATCCTTAGTTCTCTGAGATACTAACGGATGTTCTTAACTTCAATCCAGTGACTATCACTCGGATTAGTCTGATTGTGTCTCCATACGCTCAAAGCGTATGAGACACCAGGTCACGTACATTTTAAATGTACAATTTCTCAGAGAGTGTTAACAACTTTAAATCTATCCCAATAGATCTTTATTCCTAGAATAAAGGTTGTTACTCCTAAGAATTCGACGGAGAATTATTTCGAAAGCCAAGCTTTCGCCGATTGTTTTATGGGAATATCATTTCCAAGAAATGACATATATTATCATTATTTTATACATGACATTCATTGTCAGTGCGCTCCCACTAACCTCCTTATATACACAAGAATTATTTTCGTTTTGAATTAAATCATAAATCATTATGATTACATCAAAACGTCAGTTCCAAGAACCTTATGCTTGCTTCAATCCAAACATGGATCGAACAACCGCAAACCTAGTTTGCTGGTTTAGGTATAACAAAATCGTCAGGATGTTATAAACATCCTCCAAAAGGTTTCCGTTTAAGGAAAGCGATTTTGATCTTTAACTGACACATTTCTCAAATGTACAATTTCAGCAAGCATTATCCAAATGGATTTACCGTGGCAACATGTAAAAGATTGAACCGTAATCAACACAATATTGATAACGATACCTTTTCGTTAAAGCCTAGCTTTATACGTTGGTATGTTGCCATCCATGTATGTCTTCCTTGAAGACTTATACTGTACCAGTAGGCATAATGCCTTGTGGTACTTCAACTAGTGTCCAAACATAGTTGGTATACATGGAATCCATTTTGGACTCATGGCACTTCCTCAAACGTAGTCGGTTGGTATATAATAAGATTGACATCTTTATGAGGTGAGATCAGAAACCCATACCCCAGGTTGTTTTCTGATTCTCTCCGATCTACGCTCGGTTCTGTGTATTCGAAGATTAATGGTATAGTTTCATCCTTGATGAACTATCTGTGTTCCATTAAGGACTTCGTGCCTTGAACAGTATTACTCCGACTTTCATCGAGTTATACCATCCTCCCACTTACCACTGCATATCGGTATTCCTCTTAGGAAAACCGCATGGTGAGCAACAATAACATTGTTCTCTAGTGAGATGCAAAAGTACTATACTTATGGTTTTCCCTAGGATAACCTATAATTGGCACTTATCCTATTTGGGTTTTAGTTTGGTATCATCCAAACATATGCCTAGCATACCCAAATCATCAAGAATGAGAAACCCGGTTTCTTTCCCGTTCATATCTAATATGATATATGTCAAACAGATTTATATGGAACCTTATTCTAAATAAGAATTGCACTGTTAATGCATATCCGTTGAAGGAAATGGTAGCTCAGAGCGACTCATGATTAACCTTATCATGTCCAACAAAATTCGGTTTCTCCGTACGGACACCACCGTCAAACTGACATGTCCTAGGAGGAGTCCTCATTGAAAGAATACTATACTCTTTCACGTATGTTTTGAAACTTACTGCTTAAGTATTTTCCATTACGGTCTTACCGCGATGGTTTAATACTTTAGATGATCTGTTTGTCTATTTCGTGTCGAAACTCTAAAAGTTATCGATTTGTGTTCTTCAAAAGAAACACATAACCATAATGTGATGCCACATCCGTTAAGGTCATGAAATATTCATATTCATATCTAGTATTGCTAGATATGGGCCCACTTACTTCACTATGAATAGGGCTAACAGATCGATGGCACTATTACTATTACCAAGTAAATAGCGTTTCAGGTACTTTACCTAGTAAACTAGATTCGTAGACTTTATTTGAATAGTCAAATCAGTCCTAGTACCCACTCTTCAAAGCGTGGATATACGAGTCTTTTAATTGTGTCCCAGACAACAATGCCACAAATAAGTCTCTACTGATCAAATCAGTTTGAGCTATATATTTGTCATTTTATATGTTTGAGATTTATTTATATTCAAAATATAAATTCTGTTACTCACATCTAATGTGTTTATCTTAATATCATTCTTTATATAATGAAACACTTTAGTGTTCTAGAATATAAAGGTCTATTCGCAACAGATTAAACACTGATATAAAGATAATGTTTCTAGTCAAACTAGTTACATTATAACAGTTCCTAATTTAAGTACATACCCAAAAGGTAGTTCCTAAACTTAGGGTTCTACGGTCGAAACAGCGACTTTCATCCTGTTTCCGATTCGCAGATTAATCTCAGCTTGAAGTCAGTATCCTGCTCACAGCAGATTCTGAACATCAATCCATACAATTTATGTACCATACTAAGTATTTTAAAATCCAATTTTAATACTAGTAATAGACATAATATTGACAAACATTCTTAAAGTCAGAGCCTTGCCCTTTCTTTAATTCCTTCGTGTCTGCCATATCCAAACGGCAGTCACTTTAGGATATGTCTTTTATCTTCCGAGAAGATCATAATGATTTTGCCTTTGCCCTTTCAAATATTTCAGAAGCCTTTGGCCAAGCCTTGGGTTTCTAGAATATTGAAGTATGGTGCGCCTTGCGCCACTTACCTAATTGCAAAGTTTGACTTTATCTCCTCGAGAATAGTCTTTAACCCTCAAAGAGTTATTTATTGCAATTTCAATACTTCTTAAATCTAATCATAGATTTATGACAAGTATATCGAATTAAGCACTTAAGTTATCATCACATAAATCTTCCAAAGATTATGCTCTACTATTTGCTTAATTCCTGGCTTAGGCATAATAGGTTATTTTATCAAATAAAGTAACTTATTATTTATTTCCAGGACCATCCTGAAATTATTCCCAATTAAAATATAGTCGTTTAAATACATTTTCACCTAGGATTATGTTTTAAACACTAATCTTTCATTCATCTTGATTCTAATAGTCCAACTATTTAATCAACGATTCGTGGTACTATGTATTATATTGATTATTATAGTCCAACTATACAATCAAATATAATTTAAATCAATTAACCTCAATTACATTGATTACTATAATCCAATTATAAAATCAACTGTAAATTAATTAATTCAAATATATTGATTACTATAATCCAATTATATAATCAACTATAATACAGTCCAACTGCTTATTAAAACAACAATTTAAATATTAGTTCCAACTAACATTTAATTTATATGACGAATAATTTGAATGAGCGCGTATGGCAAGTAATTAAACGAATATTGCAAATTCAATTCTTGCCTCCCACTATTTTTCGGCGAGCCTCTAACCCTCTGTTGAGTACTCGGGAAACCGTGTTTCCTAGTGGGCTAGGATCCCGTTAAATATCATACAATCTTGACTTTGGCCAACAAATTGTATGATAATTAACTAGGTAGATCTCAAAGATCAATTGGATCTAATCCAATTCCTAGATCCAGTAGGTGGATATCCAAATCCTAAACATATATCTTATATATGCCAATACATCCAATGTATTACCTAACCCTTTTTTCCTCTGAATCAACTAAGTCTTGGCTTTGGCACAACAAACCTAATGATCCCAGTCAAGCGCGACCCATTGACCATGGAAAGCTTCGTAATCAATGTCGATGGACAAGAAGTGGTCTTGACTTTGGCCAACAAACCACAACTTGGACAAGACACCAATATAGAACAAAACTCTCGTGATTCAAACACATCTTCGACGGACAAAAGGCTTGACTTTGGCCAACAACCCAATGCCAGTTCGGATCTTGAGTAAGAATCACTCAATGGAAGGAAAAACGCATGATATTTGATGAGGGTTTTTCGCGTGCAAATTGGCTACCAATTTATTATCTTTGTTTAGGTCTCATCATCATACACCCTTAAACATGCATTCTAAACACATAATAAAGCGCATATGAAAATAAATAATAATGATATGCGGATGGATACTTAACACATTGATCCTAGATCAAATCTCTCACTTTCTCTCTCAAACTAGCACTTGTATTACTTCTAACCCGTTAAACTACACTTCTAAAGAAACCTCATTTACATTGAGGGGAATAGGTGAGAAGAGAATACAAAGAGAATAGAGGTGATAAGGCTGGACACGCAGGTCCAATTTAATAAATCGAATTTATTACAACAATTTCCAAATTGCCCCCCACCCGACTAATATCCATCCGATATACATTATTCATTCATCACAACCATGTATTCACACAAGCATGTTATCAATCAATCTAATCAAATTAATTAATCTGATAATTAGTGATCATCCAATGTTCAAACAACGATTTGATTTTGCGCGAGTCAAACTCGTTTTTGCGAATAAGTACTCAAAGTACGAATTCTCGAATTAAATTAAACTACAACATTAAATCCAATTTTAATATGTATTTAATACTAATTCACTATTTAATTCCAAATTAAATATTACACTTTATTAATAAACTTTTACGACTTAAATTCCAAATTTAATCTTTACGGGTCTCAAAGCCCGATTAACGTCCAACGTCAATTTAATTCAAGTCCAATGGGCTTTAAATTAATTTCTTTAAGGCATGGGCTTTGGCAACCAAAGCCCAATCAAGGAGTAACCCCATAAGCCAAGAAATCAATTTCGGCCCATTAGGCCCAATTAAACTTTAAAGGTTTATAAGTCACATTTGGGCTTTAAGGAAGTGGTTTTGGGCCCAATTGGATCCAATCCAATTTGCCTAAAGCCAACTTTGTACAACAAAGCCCAATAAGCCCATTTACAACTTTAAAAGCCCAAATCAAATTTTAAGGCCCAAATAATAAATTACCAAATTCCAAATTTCCAATTAATTACCTAAAGTGTATATCATGATTAATCACCCAAATCAATATTTCCAAAACATCAAATTAGTCCAATTAATCATGCTCAATTTCATTATCACATGTCCAACACATTTAATGAAAAATCAAAACCCATTTACCACTGCTTCAAGTCTCGGCCAAGGGAGATAATTTTGTCCGATTTGAATTCAATCCAATTAATTACACAATCGACATCGAATTAACTTCCCGAATGATTTCATACACATCCAATGTTCAAAATCAAAAATACCAAGACATTAAAGGGCATATTATATTCGGCCATCATAAGCATTTTGGGGATTTTGTTCAATTCAATATTAAATCCAATTCAATCAAATTAACATCATCCAACATCATTACAACTCATCCAATGAATCAAAATGAAAAATTCCAAGAATTCTAAAATGCCTAATGTATTCGGCAACACATAAATTTAGGGGAAATTTGTTCCAAACATAATTTCTTGAAATTGATCCAATCAATCTTAAATACAACATGTATTAAGCATACTTAATCATCCAATTTCATTAAAATCATGCTCAAATTCAAAATACCCAATTTTAAGCCCTAAAAATTTCATGCTTGAACCTAGGCTCTTGATTCCATTGTTGGTTTTATTCTAGGTCCCAAGATCATCAAACAAGCATGAAGATGTGTGAAATACATATCAAAGAAGTTGCGGAATACTTACATTGATCGGTTGAGACGATTTGAAGACAAACAAAACCATTTTTCAGCCCTCCAAGGTGCGCCCACTGCATGCAGTCAGTACTGCTCAAAAATTTCATTTTGAGTCTTCAAGAATCCAAGATTTCAAGCTCCAATCTTCGTCTAATAATGTTCCCGGCTCGTGGGTGGGTTTCCCTAACACCTTCGTATGCCTCTTAGAAGTGTACTAGCACTTGGATCTTGCCACAAAATCCACAAAAAACTGCTTCCCTCACTGCTCACATTTTGGACAGCAAAACCAGTGAGTTTTTGGCCCCTTGGGCGTGAAAAGAGAAGGAGATGGGAGAGAGATAGAGTTGTCTAGGGTTTACTAAAAATCCATCTAATGAATAATAATAATTACCTAAGTGTAGAGAGAGATTTTTTGTTTATATACTTTAGGTAAAACCATTTCACCTTTTACCCTAAACTTGTTTGCGGTGATTTTTGTTGTTTTGTGTTATTGAGGATTTGAGGAAAACAGAGGAGATTCTGTCGAAATTTCTAAAAAAATGCCACCGAAGAGATCCAGAGCGTCAACATCTGCTGAACCCAGTTTTGACACTACAAAATTTGTCTCAGCAGCTGCAGAACAACGCTATGAGAGGGGACTGACTAAGAAGGTCGGAATCATTGAGAGAGGCTTTGAGATTCCCTCTGGATTATTTCCAGATATAGACAGGGTGATTACCGACAGACACTGGCAGAAACTGTGCCAACAACCCAGACCTGCGAGCATTTCACTTGTCATAGAGTTTTACGCGAATGCTGCTCAGCATGTCGCTTATCAGGTTATGGTGAGAGGGAAACAGGTTTCCTTTGACTCGGTGACGATCAATAAATTTTATGGGATCCCGGAGATGGAGTTGGATGATTATACTGCAATGAGGAATGAGATTGAGATTTCGCAGATGACAGATGAGTTATGTATCCCTAATGCCACCTGGGAAATGAGCAGCAGTGGGGAATACATGAAGATGAGCTCCAGATTTCTTAAACCAGATGCGAGAGTTTGGTTTCACTTCATCACAAGATCACTCATTCCAGGGACCCACATCACTTTTGTCACCCGGGAGAGGATGGTTTTGTTGTACTGTTTGATGACGGGGCTATCCATTGATGTGGGAGTGCTTGTTTCTACAAATATTGCTTGGGCTGCTACCCAATCGCAAGCTGGACTGTATTACCCTTACCTGATCACCTCATTATGCACTTTAAGTATGGTTCCAGTTGACCCACAAGAAGAACCAATGCAGCCCATGACAGCTATGACTCCCAGACTGATACAACAGCTCCGAGCAGAGAGGCAGACACCTGCCGGACCATCTTCGTCAGCACCTGCTGCTGCACCACAGCAGCCACCTCCTCCGCCACACAGAGCAGTACAATCTCGTACCCTGCCTGAGAGTCGCCAGAGTGGAAACAAAGTTGAGATATTTGGTTCAACTGCAGCAAGGAATGGCACGACACATGGGAATGCAGGAGGATCAGATGCCACCATATACACTTTCAGATAGCGACGAGGACGAGACTGACGCATAAACTCGGTACATTGTTCCTACATTTGTTTTTATGTTTTAAACGCATTAGGGACAATGCTTATTTAGGTTTGTTTGGGGGTGCATAACTTTTGTGTTAGTTAATATTCCTTTCCGTTAAAATTTTTCATTTATGCAACAAAATTCCGTTAAAGTCAATAGGAGTTCTTTAATTGATTAGTACCTTATTTTTAGTTTGTTTGTTGTTTTTATTTTTAGTCCAAAAATTTTTCGAAAAATACAAAAAAAATTGAAATTTTTTTCAAAAATTACAAAAATATTTTGCATTTTTATGTTTTTATTTTAACTAAAAAGGTGAAATTGGTAAGAAATAGCCGAGTAAGGAGTTTCCACTCTTGAGACGTATTTCAAGCCATTTATTTCGAAATAAGTTAATTTTTGTTTATTTCCTTTTGAATTATTTAATATGTGAATTCTCCATAATACTGACTAAAATGAATCTTCATATGCTCATTTGACAGGTATTATCAACATGCATAGTAACATAAGGACATGAGCTGTAATTGAAAAGCTTGTAATATTACGTGCTCTAGTTTAATTGGAGGAAGCATCTATTAATAGTTATGGAATAAAAAAAAAAAAAAAAATTCTGATGTACAAAAATAAAGTATCTAAGATCCGGGTTATTAAGTCTGTAAGGGTGTTTTAACACCTAGTGCCCTAAAACCAACTGGTTTGGGAGTCATTGGCCCAAAACTCGTTACATGGATCGAAGATACTGCAAAAATATATTCATATCTGAAATCTGAGTAATAAGTTCGTAGGGGTGTCTTAACACCTGGTGCCCTAAGCCAACTGGTTTGGGAGCCACCGACCCAAAGCTCGCTACATAGACGGAAGGTATTGTATATAAATAAAAAGTCAAAATTCAGAAAAATCAAAGAAAAATCAGAAAAATTATTCCATTGCTACAAAAAGATGTGAAATCTGATAGAACTTTAGGACAAATATATTACTCTCTTATCAACTGCACTTGTGACTGTTGTGGGCAAAAATGAGTTGTTTAATATTATGTTGACTGTGTATATGAAGAATGGTAAAATAATCGGAGAATTTACTTATTCGGTAATTTAGAAAGAAACAAAACATCTAGTAACTTGTAGTAAGTTTCACATGATTAGTTACTATCTTCTTTATTCTCTTTTCGCTTGTCTTTTTGCTTTTGTGTGCATTATTTTTACTGCATTTTTACTTTTGTAAAATGTTTGTGGGTATCATTGCTTGTAAACCCTCACGAGACTACAAATCGTCCACTAGGGACACCTAGGGGTTTAAAGGCTTTTTGCATATGCTAAATGCAACCGTGATCCCTACGAAAATGGCCTAGTTAAATTTTATTCTGTTATTTTATTCTGTATTTTGCTCGAGGACTAGCAAAATGTTAGGTTTGGGGGTGTGATGAGTGGTATTTATATCACTATTTCCCACTCATTTAATCTAATATTTTGTATAGTTTCTTGAGTTTTGTGAATGTTTTGATGTGTTTTGTGTTATTTTGTAGATAAATAAAGTTTCAGGACATTCTGGAGGTAATTTGGAGAGTAAAACAGTGAAAATTGGCGAAAAAGGGCATTTTGTAATTTCCAGCGTCGCGCTGCCCAGACCTTCCGCGTCGCGACGCCCAGCATGCGCCGAATCTGCTAACGTGCGCCTAGTCAACTGATCGATTTGAGAAGTTTGACTTTGCTAAAATGCGCCGTGCCACGTGTCACCATCACAACGAATCTGCTAACGTGCGCCATGCCACGTGTCAAACATCATATGCTGCCGACACTTTGACTTGACACGTGTCGCCTTGTCATCAGCCATGTCAGCGGTCAACGAGTCAACTCGCCATGTGTCATGCCACGTCATCGTCCACGTCACAAGGTCAACGAAGTCAACTTGCCACGTCAGCATCAGCCAATCACAGCGTAACACGTGTCGCCACGTGTCGCAATCATATTGTGCCGACAATTGCAACACACGCCAGAGCCACGTCAGCGCCACGTCATCGCCACATCAGCATGATGTCATCAATGACGTCATCACAATAATTGAGTCTTAGCCGCCTTGCCACGTGTCGCGTGAACAGTCAGCCGTCATGCCACGTGTCGCCTTCTCAGCGTGCCACGTCGACAAACAGTGACAAATCCAGCGTCGCGACGCTGAGGTCCTTGGCGTCTGCGACGCGGAGTGCGAGCCGGCCGACGTTCCGAACAGTGAAAATTCTGCCTATAAATTCAGCGCGAAATTTCAGATTTTAAGACACCTCTCTCTCTCTTGATTTCTCTCTCTAGAGAGAGTTTCTCTCTCTAGAATTTTATTTTTATTTTTAGTTTTTTATTTATTTATTTATTTGTAATTTATTTTAATTACCATTTGTAATAATAGTAATTTAATTTTTACAGTTTTTATTATTCATGAGAAAGTAATTTCCCAACTAGGGTGAAAGGTAATTCTTTTACTGTTACTATTTAGATTAATCTCCCTTAAAAATAATATATTTACTTTAAAATACTGATTAAAAAGGATACCGCTATATTGGTCGGTTGGTATATTTATTTTCTGTTGGTTTGAACCTGATTAATCAAGGATACCGCCAGATTGGTCGGTTGATAAATATATTTTGGTACCGCCTTTATGGCTGGATTATGGACAAATATTACCGCCTATATGGCTGGTTGGACTTAATTTGACTTAATCAGGATACCGCCAGATTGGTCGGTTGGTTAAATAATATCACAAGTTTATATATTCTTTATGGGAGATATCTAAATTAGTAGTAGTAAAGTAATTCTTTTACCTTAGCATTTTTTTTATTGCAATTTACTTTCAGTATTTACTTTTCAGCATTTTTACTTTATGTCTTTTACTTTCAGTATTTTTACTTTATGTTTTATCTTTCAGTTATTAGTCCTAGTTATGTGTTGTAACTAAATAGTTATCTGGGGCGTGATAAATTTCAATATCACCAGTTTATAACGGTTAGATTATAGTTTGGGTAATATAATGATTTATTTATTGAGTCTTAATCTTAATGCTTTTTATTAACCGATCACTAATAAAATTGATTAGGTAAACTTAAAATGAACTAGACATAGAGATTTTAAGTTTAAAACCTTAGACTCAATAGCCCACGATCTTCCTTAAGGATAGATAACCCTTTAATAGATTTCCTTACAGGATAGGAATATACCTGTCGGGCGAGGGTAGCCATAATTGGAACTTAATCTTAAGAATCCAGATAATGTGGTTGACATAAGAATATGGTTCAATGGGTTATACTGGGTATTTGTGTCTGACCATCGACAGATGCTTTTCGCATAATTTTTGTTCCAGGTTAATAAATCATTGTATTTCCTAACTATATAATAATCACTTCATCTTTATAATGATATTGGAATAAATCACAACCCTAGATCTTTGTGTCTTTGTATTTTTCCTTAGTATTTTCTTTTGTCTTTTTATTTATTTATTTATTTTGCAAAGCCACATTCAACCAAACAAACAAACAATCTCTTTCATCTCCATTTAATTAGATATTGTAAATAAATAGATTCAACAATTAATAACAACAGTAGGAATTAAGTCCTCGTGGGATCGATATTTTTATACTACTTGAACGATACGTGCGCTTGCGTTATACGTGTGTGTTTACGCCGGTCATTCTCTCAGCTCGGGGTCGGGCTACATCCCACCGAGTCTGTCTTTTGGAATGGAGACGTAACATTTCCCCCAGTGCCAAGTGTTTCTCTCAGCTCGGGGTCGGGTTACGTCCCACCGAGTCTGTCTTTTGGACTGGGGACGTAATATTCCCCCAGTGCCAAGTGTTTCTCTCAGGTCGGGGTCGGATTACGTCCCACTGAGTCTGTCTTTTAGACTGGGGACGTAACATTCCCTCAGAGCCAAGTGTTTCTCTCAGCTCGGGGTCGGGTTACGTCCCACCGAGTCTGTCTCTTTGGACTGGGGACGTAACATTCCCCAGAGCCAAGTGTTTCTCTTAGCTCGGGGTCAGGTTACATCCCACCGAGTCTGTCTCTTTGGACTGGGGACGTAACATTCCCCCAGAACCAAGTGTTTCTCTCAGCTCGGGGTCGGGTTACGTCCCACCGAGTCTGTCTCTTTGGACTGTGGACGTAACATTCCCCCAGAGCCAAGTGTTTCTCTCAGCTCGGTGTCGGGTTACGTCCCACCGAGTCTGTCTCTTTGGACTGGGGACGTAACATTCCCCAAGAGCCAAGTGTTTCTCTCAGCTCTGGGTCGGATTACGTCCCACCGAGTCTGTCTGTTTAGACTGAGGACGTAACATTCCCCCAGAGCCAAGTGTTTCTCCCAGCTCGGGGTCGGGTTACGTCCCACCACATGATCTAATTTCCGGCTCGGGTTGTCCCATAATGGCCAGGCCTCGAGAGATCGTTTGCAGGAGATTATTTGGAGCAGGTTATGAAAGATAAAAAGTGGAATAGAAACATGTAAAAAAAAAGGTCAGCCATCAGTCCGTCAGGAGTACTATTCTTTTTATGTAGTTCCCAGCACCAACTTGTATACTCGTTGGAACCGAGAACTATGGGACAGATGTTGATGGTATTTTCAGACCCTATGATATTTAAGCAGTACGACAGAGGTAAAAAGGTAATTCCCTTCTTGGTCAAGATCATTAATGTCGACCCGACCACTAAAAGCCAACAGTAAGGGGCCGAACACTTTATGATCGGTAACCGACCACTCCAGACCGAATGGTCGGGCATTATCAGATCGATAGCAGCATTCTCAGTTCAAAATACCAATGTGACCGACCTCATGAAAACCGAGGATATGGCAAGATATGTTCCATATTCTTACGGATAAGAAGATAAGTTATCATACTTTCACGGGGAAAGGTTGATAAGTCAGTGTTTTAATAGGAAATGGGAAGTGAATGTAGTTTCGACTATGAATTCTTATAGGAAAAAGAAAACTGTTTCTTTGCTATTATAAATAGGAGAGGAAAACGTATTTGTAGGTAGATTTTTGAGAGCATTGAGAGTTGAGAAGAGAAAAAGGGAGAATTAGACTTGTAAACACAAAATATATCAGAGAAACATATTTCGGTAATAAAACATCGTACGTTCTGTGTCCGTGGATGTAGGCTGGATCTGATCCGCCGAACCACGTTAAATCTCTTTGTTGATTGGTGTATTTATCTATCTTTTGCCAAATTTACTTTTGGTTTCCCATAAACAAAACAGATTCACAGTTGGAGGATGATTGTCTCGGGACTAAAAAACCCTTATTGCCCTTGAGACCGAAATCAACCGTCAACAATTATAAAAATACTTTAATATGTAATTTTTTTTAAAATTATGTTATGAAATGAATGAATTAAAAAAAATAAAGATATTATAGATAACTAACACTTAAAATAGGTTTTACAACATTTACATTATAAAGTATAATTTTTGAACTTTTACTAATAGAGAAAAAAATATTTTTTTAAATTCCCAAAAATTACTCAAAATGTAACCAAATAACATCAAAAATAATTGAAAATAATTTTGGGATTTAAAAAACACTTTTAATCAGTACTAAAATCATACCAATCTTTATATAATACTAAATAGCTTTACTATAACGTAATTTTATTTAAATTTAAAACGTGCCGAATCTACCTCTAAATATATATTTTTTTTTGAAAAAAAAAAATCTTTTTACACAAACTTGAACTCCTACACACATACCCAATTTACAGATGGCTTTCAAAGAGCCATTCAAATTTATCAAAATCAACGATTATTTTAATGTAAAAAGGATTCTTGATATAAATTTTAGATCTTCAATCAGGACCATTTTCACAATTGCGACTGCATAATATTTTAAATGATTGAGCCATTTTGCACACGATGTATTGGTTACATCGTATCTTTTACACGGATGTGGTCTTGAAGAGAATCGCGACAAAATGAGTTGGTTAAAGTCTCAAATTTGATCCAAAATTAGAATTTTTGAATTCAAAAAAATTTCAATATTTAATATATATATGGTTTATATGTTTTTTTATTTTTTATCTGAAGGAGTCCAATTTAAAAATTTGTTTAGGGTCTTATAAAATTTAAGATAACTTATTTATAACAGTCGTCGCTTCTACAAAATAATAATAAAAAAGAGAATTGTTAGATCATGATTATATTACCGTCAAAAGAAATTTTCCATTTTCGTTAGAACTCATATATTTGTTCGAAAATATTAGTGTTTTGCTAATTTTGCAAAGTTTATACTTATTTTTTTTAATATTTTCATCCAATTTAGTTTTCACAAGAAAAGGTGAAAATGACTTGGGGTTTGAGACTTCAAACCAACGCAATATTTGAAAATTTTAGAGCAACCGAAACCAAAATCAACTGAAATATCCATATCTGATGCACTCCTACTATTACTATTTCCTAATTTTAAAACCGAAATATAATCATTATCTATTAAAATCCAGATATCATATTATTTTTTCGATCAATAGTATCGAATATTTAAAATAACGGGCCAAATTATCATACTTAAGGCTAATGAAAGCAATTTAAACAAGTCTTTTTTTTTAAAAAGTTGTGTTGCATAGATGAGGTTAGAAGATCTAATCATACATCATTGCGAATGACGCAATTAAAAAACTAAGTATTCAGCTCGAATAATTATTTAGGAACATCTAATGCTTAAGCTTAGTTAGGATAAAACTTAATAACATAAAACAATATGTATACTATAAGTTTCCCGTAACCGATAAAAAATGAATTCACATATAAAACTAATTAGGTACAAGAAGAATTATGAGATTGGTCCGATCTTCCCTCACCTTAGCTTAGTATTGGTGAATACAGATTCTTAATTAGAAGCGGAACAACTTAATACAAAAATTAAACATAAATTTTTTTACAACAATTTATTAAAAATTGATAAATCTATTAGACAATACATGTGTCCATAGGAGAATCATAGAACTCTATCTCACAATCTTCACTTCTAATTATAGATCTACTAGTCTAACTCGAACATACTTTCTATAAATTGGAGAGTGAAGCCATTATACCTTCAAAAAATACAAAGAACATAAAAATATCAAGTCCTTAGGTAGTCAAAAAGTCATTTTCTTTTTTTTTTTTCTACGTTCACTTTTTTGGTATTGAAACCAATTATTTATGGGGGCCAAGATGAAAGAAGTGACTTCATTTTTTTTTTATTTTTTATTTTTACCAAAAGAGGAATTGCTTTATGTGGAGGCAAAATATGTCAAGAAATGCAATTGCATGATTTAAAAACTTGAAAATTATTGAACAAAGGAACATGGGTAGGGTCCAAATTCCAAATACAAGCTTGAAACCAACTGCATTTCATTTCACATATTATACTCCAAATTTGCTCTCAATTACCATTAATGTCATGCATAGAGTAAGACCCATATTTCTGAAATTTAATTTTGGAAATTTAATCGAAAATAATTGTTCATAAAATTGTTATTTATTATAATAAATATGGAACACGACCTATCACAATTGATATGTCAAAGAAGGTTGCAAGTTTCTTAATCAAAGATTATAATTATTCATATCAATAATCAACATGATTAAAAGGCTTATTTATTGTTGAAGGGAACATGTTATCCAAATGCAACCATAAGGCATGTCATGTCAAGTTTATTTCATATAAGGTCGTTAAAACACAACCCATTAAATGATTGTGTTTTTAATATTTGTTTTTTTTTTTTTAAATTTAATAACTAAAGAATGTGTAACCAACGAAAAAAATAATTTCCTTTATGATGTGTTGAAGCATTTCTTGTATAATAATCAATAATAATTATTTACTTAATTAATAATCCACCCAAATTTTGAGATACAATAAAAGGATTATGTGATGGATGAGTAAGACTGTGTGTTTGAAGCATCCAAAGTTTAAAACTTCTAAACTCCGCCAATTAAGCAATGATTTTGGCCACAAAATCAACATAATTGACTCCAAATTAATTAATTAAGCTTTGTTTCACTTTTGAGCACCCACACTATTATCAAATTTTCACCTTTAGCAACATGAAAACAAAGGTCGTACCTAAGAGTGAAAGGTCCTGATTCTCCTGATATATCCGGAATATTTCAAATTTTAAATCTGTGATCAAACAAATCGTAAGTTAACACTTGACCATTACGTTAGCGACTACTTTCAACCATACTCATTAATATTAGAAATGGAATGATCGTGGACATCATTCATATTATTAAGAGCTCAGCAGGCCTCGACAAGTCTCCTCCGAATTCATTAACATTTTTAATATATAAAGAAAAGAAGTCTTCATGTAATGTAATTATTTATTTGTCCTTATGAGGTGTGGCTTGGTAGTGTAGGGTTCATGGTCTGACCTTCAGATTTTAGGTTCAAATCCAAAGAGTCTGGGAGGGACAATCGGGAAATTTACCTGCTCTGCTTAAACCCGGAAAGATTAGTTTGGTGGTGAGATTTCCAACTATTAAAAAAGAAAAAAAAATGTAATGTGTTTATTTATTTATTTATTAGCTGGATTCTTCAAGGCTATTAAAGAAAAATATATGTTGAATACAGGACTGCAGTTTTCAGTAATGTAATATTTTGTAAAAGGGCACCAAATGGGAAAAGGAGAAACGATGTCAATGTTTGGGATCATTTTTCTAATTAACTAAGTGTTGAAGTTTTTGAAGATAATTTAAATAATTTAATAGCTCTTTAATATATAAACTTGTTTTAAAAAGTCAAAAATCAAAAGTCATCAACTCAACACAAGTGCTTTATATATTAGACAAATGGCAATAGACTAGGTCCGGTTTCATTAAATCTAATCATACATTGTGACATATTTTTTATTTGGTTCAATTTGAAACGTTAGTTTGGTACGTTAAATGGATGGCAATTTTCCAAATACCCTAATTCAACAAGCTTATCGTCGAAATTTCAAATTATTTTTAAATTCTGAGGTGTTGTTATATAGGAGTCATTAAATAGAAAATTAACATCCAAATAACAATCAAATCCAGAACACAAAAGTAGATTTACACTAACATGCGTAAACCCTAAAACTTTGAGAACAAGAAAAACTTTGTAAAAACGACGAATGCAGTGGTCCAGGTCGAGAAGATTCTCTATCCTTAAGAACTTATCAGCCTCGCCTCGGTGCTCTACAGATTTTGTGGTTAATGTTCTCCCAGGATAACTCGGATTCCTCTTGTTCAAGAGGCACACATTAACAAGATCTCGAACTTGGTAATGGCGGGAACTCTCTCTTGACTCAAACAGCAATATGAGACTATAAACTTTGGATGAAATTCAAATTCTTGATAATGAACATGGAGACCCCTTATAAAGACATGGAATGGTGCCTAAAGGACACCCTTTGGGTTGGGGTGTAACCCTCCAAAGGGTTATACCCCTCTCATGCAACCTTTGGAGCCTATAACCATATTATTTTCAATTGGAGAACATGTCCTTAATGTTGGGGTTGGTGCTCACAGCGCCAATTCCTGGTTGTATTTCTTTATGAATACCTATGTAAAACATTATTATTTTGAATAATATATGCAGTTTCTATAATATAATGTATCTTTTAATATAGTAAAGACGTAATGACCTTAGAATGACTAGTCATGGTACAGTTGCAAAAGCGTCGCAGCTGACATTGAGTTGTATCATGACGTTGTCATTCTCAGACAGTTCCTGGTCAAGGTTTACACTACTTGGTCAGTGTAGTAAACTCGTTGAGACCGGTAAATGTCGTATACTGTAATATATGATTCCAATGGTTTCTCAATGAACCATAAGTCTTAGAGACTAGTATAGACGTGTAGGTGTTTGTAGGACACAGATGTTGGACGACGCTGTTCTGGGCTCGCGGCCCGGTCGGGAGTACGGAGTAGCCCGCGGGGGACTAAACCGAAAAAATAACATGGAGTCGCCACCCGGTGTGAACCGGGAAAATGATTTAAGGCCGCACTCACCCCTCGCAAGGGAATACCTTAAACCGTTGGGTTCGGAATGGTCCCTTACTTATGCCACTTGTAATGATATGATTTGTGCAATAATCTAACTAAGCCTAAGCAACATATTTCCAAGAATATTCTACTTCTAAGTTCACATGCATGAAAGTAATCATTATAATGGCAAACATACGATATCACACGACAATTTTATGAACATGTTGAATCATCAAACACGAAAAATAAATAACAACCTAAACATAAACATAAAGAAACACCTATTGCGAAAGGAGATAACAAGATCATGCATAGAGGAATAACATATTAATGGCTAAATCATGCTTGAGCAACAAGTAACATCCTAACGACCTAGTCATGCTTGAACACAATCTTGCGAACACATCAAATAGATGAATGCGGGAATACAAATGGACGATAACAGCAAAAGTGTCAATAATGGAATGGCATGGTTAATTACATAATACAAGAGAAATCACCCAAGAAGCAATCATGCATGAAATGTGATGAAAATGACTCAGTTCAGTGTATGTGCATTCGTGTAGCGTTCGTAAACGCGTTCGAACGGTAAACAGAAGGTTCGCGTTCGTGTAGCGTTTGAGAACGCGTTCGAACGGGACCATACCTGATGCATGATAAAACAAAGAAAATACGTGCGCGTTCGAGTAGCATTAGTAAACGCGTTCGAACGGTAAACAGAAGGTTCGCGTACGTATAGCGTTCGAGAACGAGTTCAAACGAGACAAGACCTGATGAAACAAAATACATGCGCGTTCGAGTAGCATTAGTAAATGCGCTCGAACGGGAAACTGAAGGTTCGCGTTCGTATAGCGTTTGAGAACGCGTTCGAACGGGACAAGACCTTATGAAACAAAATGCACGCGCATTCGAGTAGCGTTCGTAAACGCGTTTGAACGGGAAACAGAAGGTTCACGTTCGTATAGCGTTCGAGAACGCGTTCGAATGGGACAAGACCTGATGCATGATAGATGACACAACACATACATAGATAAGCAAATCCACAATGTAGGACCCCGTGTGCCTGATTGAACTAATTCCCATTCAATCGGGTGTTCCTCGTCCGGCGCGGCAAAACATCGTGGTAAAGGTAGCCTTTAGGCATTTTCCCTCGAATAGAGGACCTTGAATCCACCCTAGTTAGCCCATGAGCACAAGAATGCAATACATGCGTAAATAAAGCAACGATATGCAAAGGATAAATGACATAATAAAAGGCGCGGTAAAACATCGTGGTAAAGGTAGCCTTTAGGCATTTTCCCTCGAATAGAGGACCTTGAATCCACCCTAGTTATCCCATGCGCACAAGAATGCAATGCATGCATAAATAAAGCAACGATATGCAAAGGGTAAATGACATAATAAAAGGCGCGGCAAAACATCGTAGTAAAGGTAGCCTTCAGGCATTTTCCTCGAATAGAGGACCTTTAATCCACCCTAGTTAGCCCATGCGCATTATGTTACCGTGCATATAATATAAAGACAACAATAATATAGGACCTCGTATGCTCGATTAAACATATCTCACATTCAATCAAACATACTCCGTCTGGCACGACAAAGTATTGTCATAAAGGTAGCCTTTTGGACTTTTCTTCCCTCAAATAGAGAACCTTTAGACCAACATACTAAGCCCATGCGCATCACATCATCAATACAAAAAAATAATCGTATGGAAATTAAATGGCGGAATGAATATAAAATGCGGATAATAAATAAACAAGATAAAATAAAGCGAAATATGTGCTGTTTCCTCAAGTGGTACGTGGAGTTGTATCCCAAGTACAGACCGCACTATCGTCCATTCGGATTCGGCTACGGAATTTACATCTGGGTTTCCATCCTATATACCACAAGAGACGACACATTTTCCATTCATTCAAGGGCCACAGCATGCATCAACAAACGACTTTCATGCGAAAAAATAAATAAATAAAACATTTAAAAGATGAATGAAAATAAATAAGAAAAGTGCCCTCAGGTCTAACCTCTTAAATCGTCTCTCGGAAGTACCGTACACGGTCGTCGGAAGGGTTGATGCTCCGCAATTCCTCTGGTTCACTGGTCCACTGCTCTTGTCCGTTGCCTCGCGGTTTTAGGTGGTTGTTTCCTCTGTTTTGCTGTATTTTCTGGTCACTATTTTGTGCAGTAATCTTAAGGATTTTAAAGTGCAGTTTTTGTTCACTATTTTTGGTGATTTAGGCTATTGTTTTAAGGTATTTGGGCTGCAGTTCTTCGGTGATATTATGGGATAGTTTCAGGTTGTGTTTATGCGGCAATGAGGGTGTTTTGGTTTAGTGTTTTCGGCAATGAACGCAGCACGAACGAAATCAGTGAACTTGTGAATTGAATCCGATGACATACTTATTCTGAATTTCTCATTCTGACATTCGTTTCCCGTGACTTAAAAGGTAGTGTCTCCAAATGAGACTCATCATAGGGACTTACATGCAAAATGCAGTGCCTACAGTGTTTATAGCGGATAAACATTGAACGACTCACCGAAGATTCTTAATGGATGGTACACCAACGTCAATAAGAATCTTGTCGGGTTGAGTAACACTTGTGATTCTTAGACTTGAGATGCCACTGTGGGCACATGAGACATCTTCTACACTTAGATGACAGTCACGTCACCGATCTATTAAGATCAGACCTCCGCTTGTTCGTTGGGTGTAGACAGATCATCAAGGTGTCCTATGTGTATTAAGATAGGATCCGTCAGTTCTGTGTATCAGAGCATAGGTAGTCCATATGATTAGCAATCAGATAAAAACCATGGGCCCGTGGTACAATTTAGAAGTTAGTTCTAAATGTCCTTTTTTGAGATTGCTAATAGAATAGTCGACTGGATAATCCCTACAGAGATTTGACGTTTACATCTATATCTCTGGGATATATCCGGATACCTGTGACGGAGGAATTATACATTTGCCATGACCTCGACCTGTATGATTCAGCGAGTTTATCTGTGGTCGTCATAATTTACGGGTGGATAAATTATGGACACGAAATTGGATTTCGTGACGGATATGTCTGAATCTAGAGAGTCTCACAAATGAAATTTACTCGTAGAGCACTAGGGCAACAAATATAAATAATATTGATTATTTATAAAGTCGTTTAAAGGTTAAACGCAAAATACATGTGTAGGGACCCGATAGTCATTTCCTTAATTTTTGTGTATTTACATTTAATGCTTGATTAATTCAAATACACATTAATTAATTGTCAAATTGAGATATTTGACTTATATCATAAATGAATATATGTATTTAATATTTAATGTAAATATTATACATATATTTAATATATTTATATTTAATTAATTAATTAATTAATTAATTAATTGTTAAATGATTAAATTAATTAAAGTATAGATATTTTTTAAGTTATGATATTTGTTTTAATGGTTAAGTTGTAATTGTTGACTTGTTTGAATTTATCATTAAAGTGTAATGATCATTTTATTAAGTTGGCAAAATTGAAATTCAAATGAAATGAAAAACAAAATATCTTGATTTTTTCCTTAGCAAATTTCGGCCAAGGCATAATTGTGAGCAAGTATATATTGTTTCATTTATTTTAGGGTTTGAATAACCTAATACACTTTATCAAACTCCATTAAAACAAAAGCAAAGAAGGTAGAGAGAAAGAAAAAGAAAATCAAAGAAAAGCTTGGAATTTAGTAAGTGTTTCCAACCTTCCATTAGAGAGTAAATTGTTCCTCTTGTTGTGGGCTTCACTTGGTGATGTTCTTAAGTTTTTCTATTCTTTATTCTTTGTGTTTTTGATGGATGAAAGTTTGATAAAGGGGTTTAGCATGTATGAAGTTGGAAGAATGTTACTAGTGTAGTAATAAGCATTCTTTTCATAGTTTTAGAACTTTGTTGCCATTCTAGAGTTATTGACCCACTCTTAAATGACCTAGAATTATTCTATAGTTATTTCATTGTGTTGAGACTTGATTTGGATGGAAGAAACATGATTGAAGTATTGTATTTAACCAATTTGGTCTAATTTGTCCAATTTGAAGAAATTAAAAAATTAGGGTTTAAGACCACTTCCAAATTTGGGGATTTTCATTTATATGGTGTATTTGGATGTGTATATGATGCATGTAAAATATTGGGTTGATTGGATTTCATTTGCATGTGTTTTGAACAATGGAAATGCAAAATGCACAATCCCCCCCTTTGTATAGCTCTCGGCTTTACGGATTATTTTTGGGTTTTTTGTTGCAAATTGTATTTTGACATTTGGGACATGTTAAACTCATCCTAGAAATGATTTAGAATCATTCAAAATTATTTTGAACAATTTCAGATTAAAAATAAACAAAATGCTTGTTTAGGGGGTAATTCGGTAAATTCACATAAATTTGATTTATAGTGTTTTATTTCATAATTTGATTATTGGATAATAAAATAAATAAGTTTATTTTATTAATCCGAGAAAAAGTTTTGAAATCGGAAAATTTGATTTTCCACTGTTTTCGCTGCGTTACCGAATATCTGCAATAAAATCCCTAGAAAATGGTATCAGAGCGAGTCTGATTCTAGGCCCCCTAATATGATTAGCCCTTTAATTCAATGTTTAATCATGTTTTCTTGACTTTATACATGCATGTTATATTCTAATTTGATTAGATTTAGGGTGTATGACACTTAGCGTAAAATCCCTAATTAATAAGGTTTAAATGTAATTATGTATTTGATGCATGTTATGTGGTCCGTCTTGTCAATACGGTTTATAAATATTTCTCCGTGACTACATCCGAGACCGTGCCTCTTCTGTGAGGGTGTAGCCGATAGAGATTTATTTGTACCGGATGTATATCAGATACTAGATAAATTCAAGCGAAAGCGGAATCCTGAACTTGCCCTAGCTGTAAGGGTTACGCAAGTAACTTGAGTTTATCATTGACGAGTTTAACCTTGGTACGTCTCCTTGTGGGCCTGCCTTAGCAGCGACAACGAGAAACGACCAGGACCGGAAACCCAAGAGTCACTAGTGAGTGATTGACAAATGAGTTGTCTACCTGATGAATATATGTAGGCGAGACCGTGCCTCTGCTGTGAGCTGAAATATATTCACGGGATCCACTTTTCACTATCTGTATTTAATTTAATTATTAAATCTTTGTATTCTGTTTGAGGATTATAATATTGCATGATTTAGTGGGATGGGCATTTTTAGATTAAAAATCCATGATCTAGTTTATGCTTTTAATATTATATGAAACTGCTTATTTTCTGCTAACCGTTTTTCATGATCTATATGATAGATTTGCGATGGCAGCACCATCCACTAATCAGTTTGCGCGTATGCTTCATGCGAACAAACTTAAAGGCGCAGAGAACTTCGCTGATTGGGATCTGGATTTGAGGATTGTCCTCGATTCCGAGAGGTTGAGATATGTTCTTGAGGGTCCACTGCCCCTTGCTGTGGCAGATGACGCTTCACCGGAGGAACGCGAAGTCTTCCAAGCTTGGAAGGATGATGATTTAAGGGTTAAATCATACATCTTAAGTTCGATTTCACCGGGACTCAAGAAACAGTATTATGGCATGTCAGATGCCTATACTATGATGACACGATTAAGACAATCGTTTGAGAACCAAGAACAAGTAGTTGTTCACAAGGTCGCAATGGAACTATTCCATGCGAGATTGGATGAGGGGCAAGCTGTTAGCCCGCATGTTCTTCAAATGATCGATTTGATCGATCAATTGAGGCAACATAATCTCATTCTAAATGACATTCTCGGTAGGAGTGTCATTCTTGGTTCTCTCCCAGCTTCTTATCGCCAGTTCGTGATGTACTTCAACATGAATGAGACTATTTGTACCTACCATGAGTTGCATATGATGTTTCTCACGGCGGATGAGGACCTCAAGAAGGGAGTACCGACTCGCCCTCCCAGACCCACTTCTCTTTCTGCTTCTTCCCAGGCCTGGCCAAAGGGAAAGAAAAAGAAAGGGAAGAAGAAGAAGGGTTTCGGTCCTCAACCACAGGCAAAGATAGCTAAGCCCAAAAGGGCTTCTGAAGACAAGTGTCATCACTGCAGCAAAGTCGGGCACTGGAAAAGGATCTGTCCTTACTACATAGCCCAGCTGAGGAGGGAGAGAGCATCTACATCAGGACATTTATTTTTCCAGTTATTGATATAGCTTTTGAAAGTACCTACAAGCACTAGCGACAAGAAATCTCTATACCAAGAGGGGGGGTGAATTGGGTTATCGCTATTAATGTGGGAATTATAAAATCTTTACCGATTTTAAGCTCTTATTACCAAATAGGAGTTTTAGGTCAATTTTCTCTTGTAAATAAATATCATATATGCAAGTTTCTAATCAATAAATAAAGCATAAGTAAACTTGCAAATGTATAAAAGAGTAGGGAAAGAAGAGACGATACGACACCGCGATTTATAGTGGTTCGGCCAAACGTGCCTACGTCCACTCCCCCAAGCCTCGCTTGAAGATTTCCACTAAAATCGAGTTTTCCGTGGTTGACTCGTAACCAAGAGTTTTCCGCCAAGGCACACTCCGAACCTTTTACAAGTTTGAGTTTTATACGTAGGTGCACTCACAACCTTTACAAATTACCCAAACGATGGGATTTCACAAACCGCAAGTGTTTTTGATATGAAAGAATTAAAACACACTTGGGCACTCACAAATAATGAGAAGATTGTGTGAGAGCAAACCCAAGTGTTCTAAGCTCACTAAATGATATGGAAGATGTGTGTGTGAGCTTGGATGAGTGTTTATGAATATGAAGGTGTATGACACTCTTTGTTTGCCTTTAGAGAATGTATATGAAGGTTTTCTAGATCTCTAACCTAAGGCAAAGGAGTTGGGGTTCTATTTATAACAAAATGCAAAGTTTTCCCCAACTTACAGCGAGACCGGCGAGCACACCGGCGAGGGGACCGGCATACCGGTCTAGGGCTCCAACGGTAACATAACGTTCAAAAAACTAGCCGTTGGACCGGCGAGCAAACCGGCGAGGAGACCGGCGAGGAGACCGGCGAGGAGCTCCCTGGTTCCAGAGAGCATTATTTTCTCAGCTAAAACCGGCATGGAGACCGGCGAGCAAACCGGCATGGGGACCGGCATGGAGCTCCCTGGTTTCAGTATGTGCATGACCAGTCAAGACTGACGACACTTGGTATTTTGGCCGTAACTTTCTCTAGAAAATTCCAAATCATGATCCGTAAATTTATATATAAACTAGACACATAGATCTAGCTTCTGTAAAAAATTCAGCTCCAAAAACATTAAGATGAATTTATGGAATTTTTTTAATGTGACGTGTATGCAGAAAACGCACATCTGAACATGTGTACTAAAAAGGCTCTAGAAAAAGTTCTATGCATCGGAATTATGTTCCGTTTGAACCGTAGAAAACTAGAGACACATATCTATCTAACGGTATATTATTTGAAGTTTAATTCAACCGTTTGATAGTTTTTGGAAGATCATTTACCGATGCACTTGTGCATAGAAATTCATTTTTGTGCAAATAAAGTGCAAATGATTCTTTAAGCATTCTAATCCATTTTAAATGCAAGTGATGCAAAATGTATGATTCCTAAGAGCTTTAGATCACTTGAGTAAACTCACTTACAATAAAATTTAGCTCTTAATCATTATCTTCGATTTGCCGCTAGTCTTCATATTCTCGCTCTTCACCCTATATGCTTCGACACTTTTTGTAATGCTTCGTGTTTGTACGTCGAAGTCTTCATTCGCGTTGACGTCATCAAAATCATTTTATGCGATCAAGTCGCCAACAATCTCCCCCTTTTTGATGATGGCAACCCCTTAAAACTTGATGATACTTGTGAGCTTCTTGGAGTCCAAATTTGACAATTTTGCTCCCCCTTAATATAAGCTCCCCCTCAATGTGTGATTGTCTTCAAAATAGTTCTATCAAAACTTGACAAACACATTAGTACTATTACTCCCCCTTAAACCAAGGGTGAGGGTAAAACAAGTTTTAATCTCATTCTAATGATTTCTCCCCCTTTGACATTATCAAAAAGTGGAGAAGCAAAATTAAGTTCTAAAATGAGATACCAATAGATGTGTGCAAAAATGATAACACATTTAAAAAATAAGCACATTTGGCATTTCCCCCTTTTTGCCATAAAAAATCAAAATTCATGCATAAAATAGCATTTTTCAAAAGATAAATACTCATGAATACCATTTAAAATGTTAGATCATCTTAAGCATGATTTCTCCCCAAATTTGATACCAATCAAAATATATCAATACATTCCATGATACCAATTAAATAATTATCAAAGTCCATGCATTTCATGATGCCAATTATATTCTAATACATACATTTCATGATATTCATATAAGATTATGCTAATTTACATGCATTTCATTTTCAACCAATTAGTTCATATAGGCAAGGCATATTCAATCAAGTGATCATATATATTGCATTTAACTCAAAAATTTCATGTGATACCAATTGAAATAAAGTAGGGGTTTAAATATATGATTAAGGTACTTAGTGATATCAAATGAAAATCGATACCAATAGAAGTTTGAATACTTGCCTAATCATTTTGTATGCTTCAAAACATTTATATCAATTTGAAATATGCATACATACATAATTTAGAGGAAACGGTACCAATGTTTCCGTGAGTACGGAGTTTACCTTTACCGTTGTGATTCCTCATTTCTTTGAGTCTTTGGGATCAATTTTGCAATTCTCTTTAAAAATCCATTCCCAAAGCTCCCCCTACAAATTTATCAATTACACTTTGGTACCCAAACTTTCTTGGGTCCATTGGGGTTAGTTTTGATTCCTTGAGGAATCCATGCATTCTTATTCACATTCATATACATGCATTCAAAAATTTTATGTCCCTTTTTGTTACAAGCATGGCATGTGACATTTTCATTTATTTCATTCTTAGCATGAGAATATGATGCCTTAACAAAATATTCTTTAAAAATTTTCTTTTAATATAAGGCCTATATCCTAATCCTTCTCTTTTAAATGCACATTTTTGGGATCCAATAAGCATATTAAAATTTTTATGTCCCAATGTGAATTTGCTAAGTATGTTTTGCAAATCTACAATCTTAGTATTTAATAAGACATTTTCATTCAATATAGATTCGCAATCGCATGTCTTAGAGCTAGATGGCATATTTGATATGGCATTTTCAAGTTCTAGCTTTTTAATCTTTAAACATGCATTTTCATCATTTAAGCATGCAGTTTCTTTTTCATGTTTGGCCTTTAAGCAAATAATCTCATTATCTAAAACATGAATTTTATCCATATAGCATGCATGTTCATTTTTAAGTATAGCATGCTCATTTTTAACTAACTTCAATTTCTTTTTAAGCATATCACACAATTCTTTTAAGCTATTAAAAGCATCAAGTAAATCATTATAATCTTGAGAATTGTGTACCTCTTCTTCTTCGCTTTCTTCCTCAATTTCAAAGCGGATGTCCTCATCCGTGATAGCCATGAGTGCTAGATTTGTTCTCTTGGACCTCTTCTTCTTCCTCGGATGAGCTGGAGTCGCTGTCACTCCAAGTTGAAGTTGCTTTCATCGCCCTTTTCTTCGATTTTCCTCTCATTTTCCTCAATGGGCAATCCATAGCTATATGACCCGGTTTGTTGCATTCATAACAAACAATTTTCTTGTTCTTCCGCGGCCATTTTTCTTCTTTCTTTTCATCCGTCTTTGATTTTCCCTTTTGTTTTACGGATTGAAGAAGCTTCTTGAAGCTCTTATTTATTTGAGCCAACTCATCATCACTATCACTTGAGCTTGAGCTTGACTCATCTTTTCTTCTTGCTTTTAAGGCCAAGGATTTCCTTGTCCTTTTCTCATCTTCCTCCTTTTTATCCATTTTGATCTCCATTTCATACTCAAGCAATTTGCCGACCAAATCATCCATCTTTAATGTGTTTATGTCGTTTGCTTCTTTAATGGAGGAGGTATAGCTTCTAAACTCTTTCGGGAGAGATCTCAAAATTTTCTTCACTTGATCCGATGTCCCGATGACTTTTCCCAAGGCTCCCAAATGGTTGATGATGATTGTAAACCTTGAAATCATGTGATCGATTTCTTCCCCGGATTCCATCTTGAAATTGTCCAATTCGCACATGAACCGGTTGATCTTCGATTCCTTCACTTGGCTTGTACCCTCATTGACCATTTCCAAAGACTTCCACAAATCATAAGCATTTCCACACTCCGGAAGTTTGTTTACTTGATCCCGATCAATGGCACATAGGAGTTGGTTGAGTGCTCTAGCATTTTGTGAGGCTATTTTTACATCCTCATTATCCCATTCCAAATTTGGCTTTGGAATATCAACCCCGTTGCTATCCTTCTTTGTTGGCATATTTGCACCCCGTGTGATAATCAAATAGGATTGCGAATCATTGGCTAGGAGATAATTTAGAATTCTCATCTTCCAATAATTGTAGTCCGTTCCGGTGTAAAACGGAGGTCTAGTCGTTGTGAAAACCCTCGGCAAGATTTGACGAGTTGCTTGTAGATGCCATGATCTATTCTCGGACGGTCAAGTCTTTCTTGAGAATACCTCGCTCTGATACCAACTGAAACTACCTACAAGCACTAGCGACAAGAAATCTCTATACCCAAGAGGGGGGGTGAATTGGGTTATCGCTATTAATGCGGAATTATAAAATCTTTACCGATTTTAAGCTCTTATTACCAAATAGGAGTTTTAGGTCAATTTTCTCTTGTAAATAAATATCATATATGCAAGTTTCTATCAATAAATATAAGCATAAGTAAACTTGCAAATGTATAAAAGAGTAGGGAAAGAGAGATACGACACCGCGATTTATAGTGGTTCGGCCAAACGTGCCTACGTCCACTCCCCCAAGCCTCGCTTGAAGATTTCCACTAAAATCGAGTTTTCCGTGGTTGACTCGTAACCAAGAGTTTTCCGCCAAGGCACACTCCGAACCTTTTACAAGTTTGAGTTTTATACGTAGGTGCACTCACAATCTTTACAAATTACCCAAACGATGGGATTTCACAAACCGCAAGTGTTTTTGATATGAAAGAATTAAAACACACTTGGGCACTCACAAATAATGAGAAGATTGTGTGAGAGCAAACCCAAGTGTTCTAAGCTCACTAAATGATATGGAAGATGTGTGTGTGAGCTTGGATGAGTGTTTATGAATATGAAGGTGTATGACACTCTTTGTTTGCCTTTAGAGAATGTATATGAAGGTTTTCTAGATCTCTAACCTAAGGCAAAGGAGTTGGGGTTCTATTTATAACAAAATGCAAAGTTTTCCCCAACTTACAGCGAGACCGGCGAGCACACCGGCGAGGGGACCGGCATACCGGTCTAGGGCTCCAACGGTAACATAACGTTCAAAAAACTAGCCGTTGGACCGGCGAGCAAACGGCGAGGAGACCGGCGAGGAGACCGGCGAGGAGCTCCCTGGTTCCAGAGAGCATATTTTCTCAGCTAAAACCGGCATGGAGACCGGCGAGCAAACCGGCATGGGGACCGGCATGGAGCTCCCTGGTTTCAGTATGTGCATGACCAGTCAAGACTGACGACACTTGGTATTTTGGCCGTAACTTTCTCTAGAAAATTCCAAATCATGATCCGTAAATTTATACATAAACTAGACACATAGATCTAGCTTCTGTAAAAAATTCAGCTCCAAAAACATTAAGATGAAATTTATGGAATTTTTCTAATGTGACGTGTATGCAGAAAACGCACATCTGAACATGTTGTACTAAAAAGGCTCTAGAAAAAGTTCTATGCATCGGAATTATGTTCCGTTTGAACCGTAGCAAACTAGAGACACATATCTATCTAACGGTATATTATTTGAAGTTTAATTCAACCGTTTGATAGTTTTTGGAAGATCATTTACCGATGCACTTGTGCATAGAAATTCATTTTTGTGCAAATAAAGTGCAAATGATTCTTTAAGCATTCTAATCCATTTTAAATGCAAGTGATGCAAAATGTATGATTCCTAAGAGCTTTAGATCACTTGAGTAAACTCACTTACAATAAAATTTAGCTCTTAATCATTATCTTCGATTTGCCGCTAGTCTTCATATTCTCGCTCTTCACCCTATATGCTTCGACACTTTTTGTAATGCTTCGTGTTTGTACGTCGAAGTCTTCATTCGCGTTGACGTCATCAAAATCCATTTTATGCGATCAAGTCTCCAACAGCTTTGGCTTGTGAAGCCGTTACATCCAACTGGATTTTAGATTATGCTTGTCCCATTCACATTTGCAATTCGTTGCAGGTGCTGAAGAAAAGTAGAAAACTGAAGTCTGAAGAGATGCAGTTGCGATTCGGGAGTGGAGACTCTCTGGATGCAGTTGCAGTGGGAGTATGCAAGATCTCATTACCGAATGGGACACTTTTGTTAAATGACTGCCATTTGTGCCTGGATGTGTAGCTAATATTATATCACTTTTTGTATTAGATACAAAAGGCTTTTGTATTAATATTAAGAACTGTTCTTTATATTTATATGATAATAGTAATATTCAGATCCCTTGTTGTCCAAACCAGCCACGTCATTATACATTGCAAACTTCAAAACTCTTATTATGGCTTTCCAGTGGTTATGTCATGGATTGCTCGTATATCTGCTAAGCATGTTCACAGCTTGAGCGATATCAGGTCGTGTGCAATTCGTGAGATACATCAAACTTCCAATGATTCTCGAATACTCTAATTGCGATACGCTTGAGCCAATATTCTTTGATAGATGAAGAGTTAGGTCTACATGGGTTCTAGCCACATTTAGATCCACTTTGATATATTTCTCAAGTATCTTCTCAATATAATGAGTCTGAGATAATATATATACGCTTGATGTCCTAGAAATCTTAATTCCTAGGATCACATCAGTTACTCCCAAATCTTTCATATCAAATCTGTTGGATAACACATTTTTGGTAGACTGAATCATTTCATGATTACTACCAATTATCAGCATATCGTCTACATAGAGACACACAATGACATATCATTTTTGAGTTAATTTTGTGTACACACATTTATCACACTCATTGGTTTTGAACCCACTTGACAACATCTCTTTATCAAATTTCTAATGCCATTGTTTAGGTGCTTATTTTAATCCGTACAAGGATTTTACAAGTTTGCACACCTTCTGTTCTTGTCCAGGAACATTAAACCCTTCTGGTTGTTCCATGTAAATCTCTTCATATAATTCACCATTCAAGAATGTCGTCTTTACATCCATTTGATGTATTTCAAGACCAAATATAGATGTTATGGCTATGAGCATTCTTATCGATGTGATACAAGTCACTGGTGAATAGGTGGCAAAGTAATCAAGGCATTCCTTTTGTCTATAACCTTTTATGACAAGTCTTGCCTTGTACTTATCTATTGATCCATCCATTTTCATCTTCCGTTTGAATATCCATTTGTAGCCCAGTGGCTTACAACCTGGAGGAAGATCAACCAACTCCCAAGTATGGTTCTGTAGGATTGAATGAATCTCACTGTTAATAGCCTCTTTCCATAGAGGTGCCACCGGAGAAGACATAACTTCTTTATTTATCTTTGAGGCTTATTTTCTAACAGGTATGTCAGAAAATCGGGACCAAACGACTTAGACGTTCTAGCTCTTTTGCTACGTCTAGGTTCAATTGTCTCAACATTTGCACGCTGATCTGATTATTGGTCAACCTGATCACTGTCTTTGACAGTATCAATTATTCGTTTGAGGGACTCTGTACTTTGTCTTTCCTTACAAGGAAACGTATCTTCAAAAAATGACACATACCTTGACTCAATTATCATATTCGGATTGATGTCCGGAATCTCAAAATTATGTACCAAGAATTGATACGCACTACTGTTGCGAGCATATCCAATGAATATACAATCAACAGTTTTGGGTCCTATTCTAACATTCTTAGGTTTAGGAACCATTACTTTGGCAAGACACCCCTACACTTTTAGGTATTTTTAGGAAGGTTCGTGACCTTTCCACAACTCATATGGTGTCTTGTCCAATCTTCTGTGAGGAAGCTTGTTTAGAATGTAGTTCGCAGAAAGTAAGGCTTCCCCCCACAAGTTCTAGGGTAAACCAAAACTTATCAACATGGTGTTCATCATTTCCTTCAACGTTCGATTTTTACGCTCAGCAATCCCGTTTTGTTGAGGATAATAATGAGCAATGGTTTCGTGAATAATTCCGTGCATGAAACAATATTCACTGAATGGTGACATATATTCACCACATCTATCACTCCCGATTCTCTTGATTTTCTTGCCAAGTTAATTTTCAACTTCGTTCTTATAGTGTATAAAGCTCTCAATAGCTTCATCTTTGCTCATCGACAAATACACATAACAGACTTTTGTGCTATCATCGATAAAAAGTGACAAAGTACTTTTTACCGCCTCTTGTTTGCACAATATTCATATCACACACATCAGTTTGTACAAGTTCCAAGGGTTCAGAACTTCGTTCTATGGAATGAAATGATGTTCTATGCATTTTTGCTTCAACACATGCCTCACACTTATGTTGGCTATCAATTGTAAATTTAGGTATAAGGTCAATGTTAATTAATTTACGCATTGTATTATAATTAACATGTCCTAACCTCACATGCCATACATTTGGTGACTCAATAATATAAGTAGAAGTTGTAGCTTTATTATTACTACTGTGTCGATTGACAGTCATTACAGTAAACTTGAAAAGGCCCTCAGTGAGGTATCATCTTCTTACATACACATCATTTTTAGTCATTACAAATTTATCAAAAATAAATACAAGCTTAAAGCCAGCAGTACTAAGGAGAGAGCCTGAGACCAAGTTCTTTCGAATATCTGGAACATGCAATACATTCTTCAAATTAAGCTCATTTCCGGATGTCATCTTCAGAACCATTGTGCCTTGTCCAACCACTCTGGAGGTAGACGAGTATCCCATTATCAGATGATCGCCGCCATCGATCTTCTAATACGAAGAAAACATCTTACTATCTGCACAAATATGACGAGTAGCCCAATGTCTACCCATCATTCTCTCGGATTCCAACCAAGTTGGCTTCAGTTACCACTGCTGATAGGTTCATCTCTGAGATCTCATCAGTCAGCTGCTCATCTTCAGTGACATGTGCCTCATTTTTCTTTTTCTTGCTCTTGTCCTGAGACTTCTTATTTCTGCAGTCATTTTCCATATGACCTCTCTTTCCACAGTTGTAGCACTTCCCATTGAACTTCTTGTTTGCTTGGGAAGAAGCAGCTCAACTGTTCTTTCTCTTCTTGCTACCCTTTACACCTTTAATGATGTTGGCTTTAGACTCCATAGTCAATCGAACTTCATGTTGTCCTCTTCGATCCTCAATCGAACTCCAAGGTCTTCAAGACTCATCTGCTTTTTCATGTGTTTCACATAGCTCCTGAAGTCCTTCCATGATGGAGGCAACTTGAAACGTCTCACAGAGTTTCATTCATTCATCCAGTATTTCATGAATGATCAATTGCAATTCACCCAACTAAGACATCACTGTTCTTGAATCTACCATCTTGTAGTCCAGGAACCTACCTACGACAAATTTTTTTTGACCGGCATCCTCTGTTTTGTTTTTCTTCTCGAGAGATTCCCAGAGAATCTTCGCATAAGACATGCCTTGGTACACATTGTACTTGGTATTGTCAAGTCCACCCAAAAGGTAGTTCTTGCATAGGAAGTCTCCAGACAACCACGTCTGTTCTCGCAATTCCTTGGCTGTTTCTGATTCACACTCCACAGGACCCGAAGGATCTTTAAGGAAGTTAGTCAATTGGAGAGTTGTCAGGTAGAACAGCATTTTGCTCTGCCACTGTTTAAAGTTTACCCCAATAAAATTTTCTGGTTTTTCCCCATGAGAGACCGGTACTGTGATATTTCCGCTAGCCATATGTAACTGGAAAACCCAACTTAGTCTACAAAATATAATTTGCACAACGATCAATAAATGATCTTGTTCAAATGATATACCAAGTTTCCATTTCTTGTTCTATTAGACAGAAGTACCAATAAACACAAGTCCTTGAATTCCGACTAAGGTTTCTTATGAAAAGTAGATAAGGAATATTCCCAGAGGACGAGGGGGTCCGGAGTAACCACTTAAGTCCCTGACCACTTAGGCTCTTATCGCCTTTTTGACATAATATCATTAAAAACTTCCTCAACAGAATCTCTTAGCAATTCAAACTTTAATATTTCACTTTCAATTTCACAATATAATATTTGATATGTGTAGATATATGTGTATGTGTCAATCAATATTGGATGGAATTACTTGTGTATGATTACATTTTAAATTCTCACCCAAGTATGCAACACACAATTAATTTTCAACTTTATCACTTTGTGTATGCTTGTGATAATTGAACACTCTAATTGTTGGATAATTATGACCCACGGCGTCACTATCTGTAAAAGACATTGTGGTTTTTGTACAAATTAACTATGTGACAATGGAAATTTCATTTTATCATTTTTTGTAATTAGATTACTTATATATATAAATGATAAAAGTCTTTATGATTAGTTCCGAATTATAAGATATGAGACAATATCAATCCACAAAGGTTTAATCATTGAATATCCCTAGTCGTAGTATTATCGAGACTGGACATCGATAATGCGGAATAGACTAGTATTGCACTTGTGCGTGTCATGGAAGCGTAACAACATAGTTCTCATATATTTAAGTATTGGATGCTTATGCAAGTGTGATATGAGGTTGTGTTTGCCGATGGTACGGAAACAGCTTCGCTCTGGATAGACCCCGCAGAATCTCATTGGTAGTATGACTATGTGTCTATGGGAATCCGCTTCAGGGTAGGTGTATTTGGCCTTAACCTGAGAATTGCATCGCTAGTACTTGCGACAATCAATACGCTTTGGTTTTGGTCGTCCGGGACTTTAACAGGTTCTGTGTACGCCTCTTCTGGGTATACTGAGAATCGTAGTGTATTGGGTGTGATGTCAAAATGAAAGTATCACTTCAGTCATATGGAGATGATGATAACGTAGGGATACAGAACCGGTTCTCTATTATGCTGCAACTATCGGGATATTATGATAAGGTCATGATTATCTTATTATAGAGACTAGTTGCTTGTGATCCGATATATGCTTCGTACGGGGCAGACATTATTCCAGCCCCAGACCTTGCATGTGACATCATATACTGGATCGCAATATGTAATACAACGTATACTACGCCTGTTATAGATTATATATTCCTTTAAGAATATTTCTGGAGAATTGGGTAGACACGGCGCTTTGCTAGAAGCCAATCATGTCTCATAAATCGGTAAAAATGTGGTACGATGTACGCACCTGTTCCGATAGTCCGACGACCGGATTTACTGCCAACATATCTAGGGATCTCATGGGTCGTTTCCCGAAGATTCACCGATGAAGTATGATTCGAACATAATTAATCTAGGATTAATTATAGAGAGATTTTATCTGGGATAAAATTCTATTAAAAGAGAGAGAACGATTAATTTGGAATTAATCGATTAGAATAATATATTTGATATATTAAATGAAATTAGATTTCATAACGGAATTAAAATTGGATTTTAATTCGGGTGAACGAATTAATTTAGAAATAATTCGCGAGCGACGTTAATAGTAATTTTGCTAGGCATAATTATTTAATTAAATTTGATTTAATTGCGTCGCAACGAAAAATTCGTTAATTCGGAATTAGCGAACCTGAGCCCGGGATGTGTTTGCGGGCCCACTCGGATTTTGAATCAAGTGGGGCCCACAAGTCACATCACCTAGTCATTTTAATTAACTTTTTGTTGATGGTATTTGGTGGGTTGTTAAAGACTTGTTAAACACTCAAAGTGATGACATGAAAGACATATACCAAATGTTGGATATTTGGTATATCATATTTTTTCTTTTGAAAATTAAAAAGATCATCACTTCCTCTCTTCTCTCACCACTCACGGCAATAGTGAAAATTTTCTCTCCAAAATTTTCTTGGCTTGGCCGAATTCATCAAGAAGAAATTGGAAGATTTGTTGCAAATTTTTCAAGAGCTAGCACTCAAAGGGATTCATACAAAGGTGATAGGGAAACTCTCCCATTGAGCTTGGAATCTCAAATCACTCAAAGCTTGGAGCTCAACTCTATCAAAGAAAGCTTGGAGACTTTCAAAGGAAGGAAAATTTTTATTTACAACACATCCTACAACCGATCTTTGCAAGTATAATTCTGCTATACTTCTTTTCGTATTCACATTATTTAATGCTTGAAATGATCTTGGTTTGACCTTAGAAACCCAACAATGGTATCAGAGCCTATTTTGAGCATGAAATGAACTTAGGGTTTATATAATTGAATTGGGTATTGTAGGCACTGCATTTTTACACATAAGTCCCTATGATGAGTCTCATTTTGGAGACACTACCTTTTAAGTCACGGAGGTCACGGGAAACGGACATCGGAAGGGGGAATTCAGAATGAACAAGGTTCACTGTTTTCGTTAGTGCTGCGTTCGTGTTTACGTTCGAACGTCAAACGGATTACGGGCGTTCGTGCCGCGTTTGAGGAAGCGTTCGAACGGTGTCGGTAATTCTGGTTTTGCTGCTAGCCTCACATCCAGCCCAATTAGCCCCCCAAAGCCCATAAAACACATCCCAATTTAAATAAATAAATATTAATTAAAACATTAACTAAATAATATAATAATTAAATTAATTAAATGATTAAATAAAACATATACCAAACATAAAATAAACAATTACCAACTTAAACTAAAATCATGCCTAAATTAAACAAATCACATACTAAATCAAAATATAATCATGCCTAATTAAAATCAATCAACCAATTATATTCCAATCTAATAAGATTATTCCCAAACTTAAAATATTGTATTCCTAAACCAAGCCAATCAAATATTCAACCTTCCCTATCTAGCCAAGATTTGTCCCCCCCCCCTCAATCTTTGACTTCCCTTAACAAACCAAATCAAATCCCTCTTTAATTAGCCTAACCATTTGCCTATAAAAAGAACCATTCACCAACCTTCTCAAGGCTAGTCTCTAGTCTCTAGTCTCTAGTCCCTGGTCCCTAGTCCCTAACTCATACACAACACACAGAAAAATAACAGGAAGAACACACCCAAAACAGTAAGCAAAAGATAAAGAGGAAACGGCAGCGAAACCACAAGGAAACAGTAGCAAAAGACGGAGAACGACGACTCAAACAATAAGACAACGAACGAGAACAGTGAACCAGTGAACTGGGAGAGTTGCGGAGCATCCACCCTTCCGACGATCGTGTACCGTACATCGAGAGGTGATTTAAAAGGTTAGACCTGAGGGCACCTTTTCATTAGTTTATATTCGTTTTTATTATTATTATTGAATTCTATTCGCATGAGAGTCGTTTATGGATGCATGTTGTGGCTTGAATGAAATGGAAGAGTGTCGTCTCTTGTGGTATATAGGATGGAAACCAGACGTAAATTCCGTAGCCGAATCTGAATGGACGGTAGTGCGATCTGTACTTGGGATACAACTCCACGTACTACTTGAGTAAACGACACCTTCTCTTGTTTTGTGTTGCTTTTATTTATTTATTTTTCGTCACTTAAATTCTGCATGTTGCTTATTTATGCATGACTCAATCGAGCGCATGGGCTTAGTAAGTGGAATGAAAGATCCCCTATGGGGAGGGGTTAAAGCCCTTTACCACGATGCTTTGCCGCGCCGGTTGATGTGTGTTCGATTGGATGCAAGACACGTTCAATCGGACATACTTAGAATAATATGATTGTCTTTATGTTTGTATGCATGATGTGATGTGACGCGCATGGGCTTAGTATGTTGGTCTAAAGGTCATCTATTTGAGAGATCAATAGCCCCAAAAGGCCACCTTTACGGCAGTACTTCGCCGCGCCCCTTTATTTTGTTGTTTATGTATTGCGTCCCATTTCATGCATCAGGTCTGTTCCCGTTCGAACGCGTTTACAAACGCAACTCGAACGCGCATGCGTTTTTGCCTTATCATGCATCAGGTCTCATTTCCGTTCGAACGCGTTTACTAATGCCATACGAACGTGAGCATTCTGTTTCATTTCCGTTCGAACGCATTATCAAACGCCATACGAACGCGAGCATTCTGTTTCATTTCCGTTCGAACGCGTTATCAAACGCCATACGAACGCGAACCTTCTGTTTACCGTTCGAACGCGTTTACGAACGCTACACGAACGCGCACACACTGAACTGAGTCTGTCTTATCATATTCATGCATAATTGCCTCTTAGTTGATCTTTCTTGTGTTATATAGCCAACCGTATTATTTGTATTCCTGCATTTATCCATTCTATGTGTTCTGGGATTGTATTCAAGCATGATTAGGCTGTTAGCATGTTATGTGGTAATAGGTTCATGAGATAGTACTCAAGCATGATTATGTTGTTCTTAGTTTTCCATATCATATGATTGAAATATGTACATGAGATTGCCATGTGATGTTGCATGTTGTGATGAACTTGTTGATGTATGCATATGAATTTAGAAGCATGATATTTTTTGGAAATAATGTTATTTAAGCATGGTTAAATTATTACATAAATCCTTTTATTACAAGTGACATAAGTAAGGGACCATTCCGAACCCAACGGTTTGAGGTCTTCCCTTGCGAGGGGTGAGTGCGGCCTTAAATCTCATTTCCCGGTTCACACCGGGTGGCGACTCCATTACTCTCCGGTTTAGTCCCCGTGGCTACTCCGTACTCCCGACCGGGCCGCGAGCCGGGACAGCATGCGTCGCCCAGATTTTCTGTGTTCCCACAGTCTGGCGACTCCACTGGGGATAGAGAATCGGCCCCGAAATATTGTCTTGTGATGTTTGGATTTATGTTTTAATTGACCGTGTCTATAGTGGATAAATTGAGGGTTTAATCAAAGGCATTTTAGGTTAGGTAATGGTTTGGTGTCTTCCTTCATTCACTACCTTTCTAGAAGGAAAAGCTGTGAAGGCACCTAGATAGCCCCTATACTGTAGCCTATTGTGATGGACTAATTTGGAGGACTCGTTGTTTATTCCTGACAACAAGCGATAAGAGCCTAAGAGGCTTGGGTATTTAAGTGAGCCTCGCTCCACCTTCCCTCTGGGGGATCTACAACGGGAAATCCATTTGACAGTCCGTCACACACCATAGCTCGTTGGCACGTACCTTAGTGTATAAAAAAGGGTGCGCTCACTTGGTTGCTCGAACCCTTGAGTGGGGAGACCTAGTTGTGGGCCATCCTTCGCCGGTGAGAGCCTTTGTCTATACTCTTACTAACCCACCCATAGACCGGGTTGGCTAAAGTAACAATTATTTCCTTGAATATGTGCTTGTGGACCATCCTCATTTGGATGCTGTTGGACTATTGTCAGAAATACGGGCTTGTTGGGCCATTTAAACTGGGGAAAGTTCGCACCTTATGACTATTAGGCCAAAAGATTCTGAAATGTCGATGGGCCACTTTGTAAAAAATATTATGTCATGTTTGCATCATCTTCCTTTTGTGCTTGTGTTTGGGAACATCGTTGTTTGGATCCATTTGGACCATTTATCATGGGATATGGGCTTGTTGGGCCATTTAAACTGGGACAAGAACATATCTTTATAACGATTGGGCCAAAAGGCTTCTGAATAACAATGGGCCATTTATGATTGTGTTCGGAATATTATCATTTGGATTTAGTTGGGCTCTTTGCCATAAGACATGAACTCGTTGGGCAATTTAAACCGGGACGGGTTCACTCTTATGACAGTTGTCCCAAAGGCTTCTAAAATGATAATAGGCCGATTTGTTTGAGAATTTTATTTGATTTAATATATGTTATATACTTCTTATGCACATCATGCATACATATACCTTGTTGACATCCTCTGTGTCTTAAAAAAGACACCATAGATACCGTTTGGTTAGGGAAGGAACCAGACTCACTAAAAGAACAAGTATGAGTGAATCCGATAATGAGGTGTCCCGTGTGGATCAGTTAGAGAATGGTCTCGCCAAGATCACTGAACAGTTGCAGGCTTTGACTACTGTTATGGCTGGTATAGCTGGGTCTCGTGCCGGGGTTAATTCTGGGGATATGAGGCAAGAGGAATCTCCAAACAGATTGGGGGATGATACCCCCGCTTTTGATGATGATATGGCAGAGTATGCAGCGGGCAGGGTATCTGGGTCTCAGGCAGAATTTCAGAAGCTTCGGGATCAGGTTGAAACAGTTACCCGCAAAATGAGGGGTAAACATGAAGAGTTGTTAGATTATGAGGCAATGACCTTCGGAGAACAGCTGCCAACTCAGTTTAAAATACCGGACATGGCCAAGTTTAATGGGAAAGGACCCGAGGGTCCATCTGCAGCAATATGTCTCAGTCATGAGTTCAATGGGCCTATCACAGCGCCAAGTCAAAAGATGTTTGGGATGTCACTCGAGGGGGCACCTGTGGTTTGGTATCATAGCCTTGAGAAGAAGGTTAAGGAAGATTGGAAGGAACTAGCTGATGCTTTTCTGAAGCAGTATGTTACAGACTTAGAAATTGACTTGTCACTCCGTGATTTGGAGAACACTAAGCAGAAGCCGGAAGAAAGCTTCAAGGAGTATGTAGACCGCTGGAGAAGCCAGCTTCTGAAAATGCAGACTCGGCCCTCTGAGAAGGACCAAATCAAAATGATCATCAAGGGCACCAAGCCCTCTATTTATAGTAAGCTGAGGAGGATGACTTCGATGATTTCTGATTTTCGACAGTTGAGGGAAACTGTCATGGATATTGAGAAAGAGGAGGCTGAAAACAGAAAGTCATATGGCCAGAATAGGCGGACTTTTGGGGGGTATTCTGAGACTAAGCCCGCTACTGCCGAGGTTGCTGCCATCAGGAACCGGCAATTCTCCAACCTTGGTAGACCTTTGTCGAAGGTATTTGAAAAGTTACAGGGACAAGGAATCTTGAAACCCTTAGAAGGCAAGCCACTTCCGCACCCCCCACCACACACATAAATGTGAACCTTTATTGTCACTTCCACCAGCTACATGGCCATGACACCGACAACTGCACCCGCCTCAGGCATGAAATTCAAGATCTCATAGATTCCCATAAAATACCCAACCATGAAAAGAAGCCCTCAACCATCAAGCTTCTTACATGGATGACAGTGAAGAACCATAGGCCGAGGAAGAAGGCAGTGCTGCGGATGATGGAGATGTTCCTCCTAGTCTATTTGATCCAGTTTTTTTAATGACATTGATTTTGTTACTTGTTCGAACTCTTTTCCTCAACAATAATAAAGACGTTCATTTCGCTGAAACTCTTCTGCAATATGAGTATATTTGAGAAAAGTATTCAACCTTGGTACTATGGAATCCAGTGATGAACACGGGGAACCTTCGCAATAAGCAAACAGAAAAGATAAGATAGACATTCAGAAATTGGGAAATAGAGGCAGTGAAACTATCAGACTTAGAAGGGAATTAGTTCACCGAGCCGATCAACATAGACAGATTGAAGAAGTGGTTTGCATGAGGAAAAGAAGACTAAGCAGTCACCAAGAGGATTGATGGAAGACCTAACCCGACGGGATAGGAACATGCATGCATGCATACACGTAACATATTCGCATCCTTTTTGTGTTTGTTCTGTTTTGTAATAACATGTTTCAAAGGAAAAAGAGAAAGCGTCAAATACAAGCCAACCAGAAGCAGTAACAGTACAGTATCAGCAGTTTTCGAGAATGAATCGCAGAGGGTCGAGGCCCGAATCAGTATCAGTTTTGGGGATAAGTCCAGGGTCAAGGCCCACATCACTATCAGTTTGGGATGAATCCCGAGGGCCGAGGCCCACATCAGTATCAGTGGGATGAATCCCGAGGGTCGAGGCCCACATCAGCGTCATTCGAGGGTCGAGGCCCACATCAGCATCAGTCTGGGGGCGAGCCCACATCAAACACAGTTTGGGATGAATCCCGAGGGTCGAGGCCCACATCAGCATCAATCTGGGGGCGAGGCCCATGTCAGTAGCAGTTGGGGCCGAGGCCCACTTCAACATAAGTTTGGGGATGAGTCCCAGGGTCGAGGACCACATCAAACAAAGTTTGGGAATGAGTCTCATGGTCGAGGCCCACATTACATCAGTATCAGCATTGCCGGGTATGGCATTCTGGGGGCGAGGCCCATATTACATCAGATCAGTTCTGCCGAGAATGGCACTCCGAGAATGGAGATATAGTCCGGGAATGGGCAGTTCAAGAATGAACAAGTCGGAATGACACTCCGAGAATGGAGATATAGTCCGGAATGGACAGTTCAAGAATGAACAAGCCGAGAATGGCAATCAAGAATGGAGCATAGTTCAAGAATGGACAAGTCGGAAATGACACTCCGAGAACGGAGATATGGTCCGGGAATGGACAGTTCAAGAATGAACAAACTGGGAATGGCACTCCAAGAATAGAAATAACGGTTCGGGAATGGACCACCTCACAGTAACGGTTCGGGAATGAACCACCTCATAGTAACGGTTCGGGAATGGACCACCTCACAGTAACAGTTCGGGATGGACATCTCACAGTAACGGTTCGGGAATGAACCACCTCACAGTAACAGTTCAGGAATGAACCACCTTACAGTAACGGTTCGGGAATGGACCACCTTACAGTAACAGTTCGGGAATGAACACCTCACAGTAACGGTTCGGGAATGGACCACCTTACGGCAACAGTTCGGGAATGGACCACATCATAACACGGTTCGGGAATGAACCAGGGGTCGCAACACCTCACCACCTTAATCAACTCAACACGTGGTAAGTCAAGTGGCAGCTGGCGAGCCAGGTAAGTGAAAATGCATTGCATAAACTTTGATAGGATTGTCACTGTTGCACATTACACAAGTCCCATCAAAGTGGGGGCGACTGTAGGCACTGCATTTTTACACATAAGTCCCTATGATGAGTCTCATTTTGGAGACACTACCTTTTAAGTCACGGAGGTCACGGGAAACGGACATCGGAAGGGGGAATTGAGAATGAACAAGGTTCACTGTTTTCGTTAGTGCTGCGTTCGTGTTTACGTTCGAACGTCAAACGGATTGCGGGCGTTCGTGCCGCGTTCGAGGAAGCGTTCGAACGGTGTCGGTAATTTTGGTTTTACTGCTAGCCTCACATCCAGCCCAATTGGCCCCCAAAGCCCATAAAAACATCCCAATTTAAATAAATAAATATTAATTAAAACATTAACTAAATAATATAATAATTAAATTAATTAAATGATTAAATAAAACATATACCAAACATAAAATAAACAATTACCAACTTAAACTAAAATCATGCCTAAATTAAACAAATCACATACTAAATCAAAATATAATCATGCCTAATTAAAATCAATCAACCAATTATTCCCAATCTAATAAGATTATTCCCAAACTTAAAATATTGTATTCCTAAACCAAGCCAATCAAATATTCAACCTTCCCTATCTAGCCAAGATTGGTCCCCCCCCTCAATCTTTGACTTCCTTAACCAAACCAAATCAAATCCCTCTTTAATTAGCCTAACCATTTGCCTATAAAAAGAACCATTCACCAACCTTCTCAAGGCTAGTCTCTAGTCTCTAGTCCCTGGTCCATAGTCCCTAACTCATACACAACACACAGAAAAATAACATGAAGAACACCCCAAAAACAGTAAGCAAAAGATAAAGAGGAAACGGCAGCGAAACCACAAGGAAACAGTAGCAAAAGACGGAGAACGACGACTCAAAACAGTAAGACAACGAACGAGAATAGTGAACCAGTGAACCGGGAGAGTTGCGGAGCATCCACCCTTCCGACGATCGTGTACTGTACATCCGAGAGGTGATTTAAAAGGTTAGACCTGAGGGCACCTTTTCATTAGTTTATATTCGTTTTTATTATTATTATTGAATTCTATTCGCATGAGAGTCGTTTATGGATGCATGTTGTGGCTTGAATGAAATGGAAGAGTGTCGTCTCTTGTGGTATATAGGATGGAAACCCAGACGTAAATTCCGTAGCCGAATCCGAATGGACGGTAGTGCGGTTTGTACTTGGGATACAACTCCACGTACCACTTGAGTAAACGACACATTCTCTTGTTTTGTGTTGCTTTTATTTATTTATTTTTCGTCACTTAAATTCTGCATGTTGCTTATTTATGCATGACTCAATCGAGCGCATGGGCTTAGTAAGTGGAATGAAAGATCCCCTATGGGGAGGGGTTAAAGCCCTTTACCACGATGCTTTGCCGCGCCGGTTGATGTGTGTTCGGTTGGATGCAAGACACGTTCAATCGGACATACTTAGAATAATATGATTGTCTTTATGTTTGTATGCATGATGTGATGTGACGCGCATGGGCTTAGTATGTTGGTCTAAAGGTCCTCTATTTGAGAGATCAAGAGCCCCAAAAGGCCACCTTTACGGCAGTACTTCGCCGCGCCCCTTTATTTTGTTGTTTATGTATTGCGTCCCATTTCATGCATCAGGTCTGTTCCCGTTCGAACGCGTTTACAAACGCAACTCGAACGCGCATGCGTTTTTGCCTTATCATGCATCAGGTCTCATTTCCGTTCGAACGCGTTTACGAACGCCATACGAACGTGAGCATTCTGTTTCATTTCCGTTCGAACGCGTTATCAAACGCCATACGAACGCGAGCATTCTGTTTCATTTCCGTTCGAACGCGTTATCAAACGCCATACGAACGCGAACCTTCTGTTTACCGTTCGAACGCGTTTACGAACGCTACACGAACGCGCACACACTGAACTGAGTCTGTCTTATCATATTCATGCATAATTGCCTCTTGGTTGATCTTTCTTGTGTTATATAGCCAACCGTATTATTTGTATTCCTGCATTTATCCATTCTATGTGTTCTCGGGATTGTATTCAAGCATGATTAGGCTGTTAGCATGTTATGTGGTTAATAGGTTCATGAGATAGTACTCAAGCATGATTATGTTGTTCTTAGTTTTCCATATCATAGGATTGAAATATGTACATGAGATTGCATGTGATGTTGCATGTTGTGATGAACTTGTTGATGTATGCATATGAATTTAGAAGCATGATATTTTTTGGAAATAAATGTTATTTAAGCCTGGTTAAATTATTACATAAATCCTTTATTACAAGTGACATAAGTAAGGGACCATTCCGAACCCAACGGTTTGAGGTCTTCCCTTGCGAGGGGTGAGTGCGGCCTTAAATCTCATTTTCCCGGTTCACACCGGGTGGCGACTCCATTACTCTCCGGTTTAGTCCCCCGTGGCTACTCCGTACTCCCGACCGGGCCGCGAGCCCGGGACAGCATGCGTCGCCCCAGATTTTCTGTGTTCCCACAGGTATTTTTGATTTGAGCATGATTTGATCAAATTGTTTGTTTGAGTATGCTTATATAATTATAACTAAGTGTTATGCATGATCAATTTGATGAAAAATTAATTGGATTAATTTTCCCAAAATTCTTAGGCTTGGCTGAATGTATATAGATCCTAGGTCATGGTGATTTTTATTTTTTTTAAATCATTGGATATGTTTAAAATACATGGATATATTAGTTTGTGATTTAATTGGATTGAAATCAAAATTGATATAAAAAGTCCATCCATTGCCATGACCAAAAGAGCATGAAAATGAGTTGATTTTGTTTCAATAATGTTGGACATGTGTTGAATATAATAAAGCATGATTAATTGATTAAATTAGTATTTTGGAAATCTTAATTTGAATAATTAATTATGACTATACACTTTAATTAATTAAATCATGATATTTGGATTATTAAAATTTAATTAGTTAGGTTTAATTTGGAATTGGGCTAAAATTGTTGTATTTGGGCCTAATGAGCTTGGTTGGGCCAAGTTGGTTTAGGACAATTGGATTGGATCCAAATTGGGCCTAAACCATTCCATTAAGTCCAAATATAACAAATGGACCTTTATGTAATTAATTGGGCCTAATAGGTCAAAATTAATTTTGTGGCAAATGGTGATTCCTTATTGGGCTTTGGTTACCAAAGTCCATGTCTTGATAAATTAATTGAAAGCCCATTGGACTTTAATTAAATTGACATTGGATGTTAATTGGGCTTTGAGACCCATTAAGATTAGATTTAGAATCTAAGTCGTAAAGACGCATTAAAAGTGTAATGATTTAATTTGGAATTAAATATAGAATTAGTATTGAATACAAATTAAATTGGATTTAAAATTGTAGTTCGATATAATTCAAGAATTCGTACTTTGAGTACTTATTCTTAAACGAGTTGGACTCGCGCAAATCAAATCGTTATTTGAACATTGGATGATCACTTAATTCAAAGATTAATTAATTGGATTAGATTGATTGAATAACATGCTTTGTGTGAATACATGGATGTGTTGTATGAATAATGTATATCGAATGGATATTAGATGGGTGAGGACAATTTTGGAAATTGTTGTAATAAATTTAGAATTTATTAAATTGGACCTGCGTGTCCAGCCTTTATCTCTCGATTCTTTGTAATTCTCTTCTCACCAATTCCCCTCAATGTAATGAGGTTTCTTTGATGTATTATGTAATGGGTAGAAGTTAGAATAGTGCTAGCCGGGGAGAGGAAATGGAGTGATTTGTTCTAGGAACAATTTGTGAGATATCCATCCGCATATCATTATTAATTTATTTATCGCGCCTTATTATGCTTTTAGAATGCATGTTTAAGGGTGTATGATGAGACCTAATCAAAGATAATTAATTGGTTGCCAATTACGTGAAAAACCCTCAATCAAATATTAAGTGTTTTCCTTCCATTGAATGATTCATTCTCAAGATCCAAGATTGACACTGGTTTGTTGGCCAAAGTCAAGACCTTTGTCTATCGCGGATGTGTTTGAATCATGAAGGCTTTGTTCCATATCGTATGTCTTGCCCAAGTTGTTGGCCAAAGTCAAGATCACTCATTGTTCATCGACATCGATTATGAAGTTTTCCAAGGTCAATGTGTCCCGCTTAACTGGAATCATTAAGCTTGTTGAGCCAAAGCCAAGGCTTATTTGATTCAGAGGAAAAAGGTTAGGAAAATATATTGGATATATTGGCATCTATATTGTATATATGTTTCGGACTTGGAGGTCCACCTACCGGATCTAGGAATTGGATGAGATCCAATTGATCTTAGAGATCTACCTAGTTAAATATCATACAACTTGTTGACCAAAGTCAAGGTTGTGTGTTATTTAACGGGATCCTAGCCCAATAGGAAACTAGGTTTCCCGAGTACTCAACAGAGGGTTAGAGGCTCGCCTAAAAATAATGGGAGGCCAATATTGAATTTGCAATTTCGTTCAAATACTTGGCATTACGCGCTTTCAAATTATTTCGTCAATTATATATTTATTAGTTGGACAAATATTCTATTATTTTTCTTGTAACAGTTGGACTGTACCCAAATATCGTTAATTGAATAGTTTGACTATTGCAATTAAGATGGCTGGAAAGATCGGAGTTAGAGACATTATCATGGGCGAAAATGTCTTTAATGGCATGAACTTTCCTGATTGGGATATGAACCTCAGGATTGTCCTGGGGGCTGAGAGGATGCTCTATACGATAGGGAGACCCCTCGGGCCTAAGTCTGGAAATGAGCAGCTGCTTGAGCTTGAGCTTTGGAAGACTCATAGCGATGACAACTCAACTGGTCAGTCTGTCATGCTCGCTGCGATGACCCCTCAATTTCGTCGCCAAAATAAGGGATTTGATCCATATACTATGATGGAAAAATTGAAGGACCTTCACCGATCTAACCTTATATCGTAAAATTATGAATTGCAGAAAAAACTCTTTCGCTCTCGAATGTCGGAGGGTACATCTGTTGAGCACCATGTGTCACAGATGATTGCTGACATTGAACAGCTAGGTCAGCTAGGCATAACCTTTGAGGCTGAGACTTCTATAGATTTTATCTTGCAGTCTCTTCTAGATAGCTGGAGCGGGTTCATCATGAACTACAATATGATGAACCAAGACTATACTCTTGGAGAGTTGATGGCAATGCTGCGTGAAGCAGAAAAAGAGCTGATGAAGGGCAAAAAGCGCGAGGCACACTTCGCTTCAACATCTCAGTCTCCCAAGGCTTGGCCGAAGGCAACTGGAGGTGTAAAAAAGAAGAAGAAGAAAAAGAAGAAGGGCACGGCCAAATAGTCAAAACCTTCTGGGAAGGGTAAGGACAAATCCCAAGATGTATGTTTGCAGTGCGGCAATGGGGTCACTGGAAGCATGACTACCGCGAGTACAAGGCACACATGAAGGAAATCAAAGCGGGCAAGGCACCGGCTTCAGGTATGTTTGTTATAGAAATAAACCTGTCTACTTCTAGTTTTAAAAATTGGATTTTTGATTCTGGTTGTGGTACTCATATATGTACTGATGTGCAGGATCTGCGGATTAGCAGGAGACTGGCCTCAGGAGAGATTGACCTCCGCGTTGGAAATGGGACTTATATTTAGTCGCCGTTTTGGCCGTTGGGACTTATATTTTGGAACTGCCATCAGGGCATGTACTTAATCTTTTAGCCTTTTATTATGTACCTAGTTTGACTAGGAATATTATATATGTATCTTTATTGGCCCAATGTGGCTATACTTTTGTTTTTATAAACACTGGGTGTTTTATGTATAAAAATGATATGGAGATATGTAGTGCTGATGTAGATAATAGTCTTTATATTTTGAATATAAATTTATCTCAAACATATAATGTAACAAACAAAAGGCTTAAACTAAGTAACAAAGATGAAACTTATATGTGGCATTGTCGTATGTGACAAATTAACAAGACTCGCATATCCATACTTTCGAAGATGGGGTACTTGGACGGATTTGATCCAAATTCATATGACGTCTACGAATCTTGTTTATTAGGCAAAATGCCTAAAATACCTTTTAGCGGAAAAGGTACACGTGCCACCGAACTGTTATCCCTTGTTCATAGTGACGTTTGTAGGCCCATGTCTAGCCAGGCTAGAGGTGGATATGAATACTTCGTAACCTTTACGGATGATGCATCGCATTATGGTTATGTGTATCTTATAAGACACGAGTCGGAAACTTTTGAAAAATTCAAAGAGTTTCGACACGAAGTAGAAAAACATATCGGTAAAAGTATTAAAACATTACGGTCGGACCGTGGTGGAGAATATTTGAGCAATGCGTTTCTTGATTACTTGAAAGAGTATGGTATTCTTTCACAGTGGACTCCTCCCGGAACACCGTAATGAAACGGTGTGTCCGAACGGAGAAACAGATTTTTGTTAGACATGGTAAGGTCGATGATGAATCGCACAGAGCTACATATTTCCTTCTGGGGATATGCATTGAACAATGCAATACTTATTTTGAATAAGGTTCCGTCAAAGTCTGTTCAACAGACTCCGTATGAAATATGGATAGGAAAGAAACCGGGTTTCTCATTCCTGAAGATTTAGGGTTGCTGGGCATACATCAAATGTTTGGATGGTACCAAACTTGAACCCAAATCGGATAAATGCCTATTTGTAGGATATCCTAGGGAAACCAAAGGATATTACTTCTATCACCCACAAGAGAACAAAGTATTTGTTGCTCTACATGCGTTTTCCTTGAGAAGGAATTCCTAAATGCAGTGGTAAGTGGGAGGAAAGTAGAACTCGATGAAAATCGGAGTGATACTGTTCCTGGCACAGAATCCTTAACGAAACACGAACAGTTCATCAGGGATGAGATTGTACCACAATCTTCGAATATACAATAACCGCGTAGATCAGAGAGAGTCAGAAAACAACCTGAGAGGTATGGGTTTCTGATCTCACCTCATGTAGATATTAATCTTATTGAGGAAGACGAACCGGCTACGTATGAGGAAGCGATACAAGGTATCGACTCCGGATTATGGCAAGATGCCATGAAGTCCGAAATGGATTCCATGTACACCAACCAAGTTTGGACACTGGTTGATGCACCAGAAGGCGTAAAGCCTATTGGTTGCAAATGGGTCTTCAAGAAGAAGACCGACATGGATGGAAACATATAAACGTACAAATCTAGGCTTGTAGCGAAAAGGGTATCGTCAACGACATGGTGTCGATTACGATGAAACTTTTTCACCCGTTGCCATGATTAAATCCATTCGGATTGTGCTTGCTATTGCTGCATATTTCGATTACGAGATATAACAGATGGACGTTAAAACCGCTTTCCTTAACGAAAACCTTTTGGAGGATGTTTATATACAACAGCCTGACGGTTTTGTCGTACCTAAACATGCAGACAAGGTTTGCAAGTTAAATCGATCCATTTATGGATTGAAGCAAACATCGCGTTATTGGAAGCAATATTTTGATGAGATCATAAAAGAATATGATTTCGTTCAAAACGAGGATGATCATTGTGTATATAAGAAGGTTAGTGGGAGCACACTGACATTCATTGTCCTTTATGTCGATGATGTATTGCTTATGGGAAATGACATTCCCATGCTACAATCGGTGAAAGTTTGGCTTTCATTAAAATTCTCCATGAAGGATCTGGGAGAAGCAGCCTTTATTCTGGGAATAAAGATCTACCGGGATAGATCTAGAAAGCTGATTGGACTCTCCCAGAGCACGTACATTGACAAAGTGTTGAAGAGATTCAACATGGAACAGTCTAAGAGATGACTGTTTCCAGTGTCACATGGTGTCACTCTATCTAAGGACATGTGTCCTAAAACTCAAGATGGGAGAGACAACATGAGTTGGATCCCGTTCGCCTCGCAGTCGGATCGATCATGTATGCCATGATATGTACGCGACCTGATGTCTCATATGCTTTGAGCATGTGTAGTCGCTATCAGGCCGATCCAGGTGAAGGTCACTGGATGGCGGTTAAGAATATCCTTAAGTATCTTAGACGAACTAATGATGCTTTCTTAATCTATGGAGATGGAGAACTTGAGGTAACTGGGTTTACCGATGCAAGTTTCCAAACCGATAAAGACGACTGTAAGTCGCAATCTGGGTACATATTTTGTTTGAACAACGGAGCAGTAAGCTGTAAATCTTCCAAGCAAGAGTCTGTTGCCGATTCAACAACAGAAGCGGAGTATATTGCTGCAGCTGAAGCAGCAAAAGAGGCAGTTTGGATCCGTAAATTCCTAATTGGATTAGGAGTAGTTCCATTAGCAGCTGAGCCAGTTCCATTGTATTGTGACAATAACGGGGCTATAGCGCAGGTTAAGGAACCGCGGTCTCATCAACGATCCAAGCATGTTCTTCGACGTTTCCATCTGATTCGTGAGATCATACATCGTGGCGATGTGAAGATCGATAAGGTCGCATCAGAAGATAACATTGCAGATCCGCTGACGAAAGCTATTCCTCAGCAAAATTTTGAGCGACATGTACATAGTTCAGGTGTTAGATGCTTGAGTGACTGGCTATAGGCCAAGTGGGAGATTGTTGGACAATTATGACCCATAGCGTCACTATTTGTAAAAGACATTGTGTTTTTTGTACAAATTAACTATGTGACAATGGAAATTGCATTTTATCATTTTTTGTAATTAGATTACTTATATATATAAATGATAAAAGTCCTTATGATTAGTTCCGGATTATAAGATATGACACAATATCAATCCACAAAGGTTTAATCATTGAATATCCCTAGTCGTAGTATTATGGAGACTGGACATCGATAATGCGGAATAGAATAGTATTGCACTTGTGCGTGTTATGGAAGCGTAACATCATAGTTCTCATATATTTAAGTATTGGATACTTATGCAAGTGTGATATGAGGTTGTGTTTGCCGATGGTACGGAAACAGCTTCGCTCTGGATAGACCCCGCAGAATCCCATTGGTAGTATGACTATGTGTCTATGGGAATCCGCTTCAGGGTAGGTGTATTTGGCCTTAACCTGAGAATTGCATCGCTAGTACTTGCGACAATCAATACGCTTTGGTTTTGGTCGTCCGGGACTTTAACAGGTTCTGTGTACGCCTCTTCTGGGTTTATTGAGGATCGTAGTGTATTGGGTGTGATGTCAAGACGGAAGTATCACTTCAGTCATATGGAGATGATGATCACGCAAGGATACAGAACCGGTTCTCTATTATGTTGCAACTATCGGGATAATATGACAAGGTCATAATTATCCGATTATAGAGACTAGTTGCTTGTGATCCGATATATGCTTCGTACGGGGCAAACACTATTCCAGCCCTAGGCCTTGCATGTGGCATCAGATACTGGATCACAATACGCAATACTAAGTATACTACACTTGTTATATATTATATATTCCTTTAAGAATATTTCTGGAGAATTGGGTAGACACAGCGCTTTGCTAGAAGCCAACCATGTCTCCTAAATCGGTAAAAACGTGGTACGAGGTACGCACATGTTCGGATAGTCTGACGACCGGATCACTGCCAATATATCCAGGGATCTCATGGGTCGCTTCCCGAAGATTCACCGATGATGTATGATTCGAACATAATTAATCTAGGATTAATTACAGAGAGATTTTATCTGGGATAAAATTCTATTAGAAGAGAGAGAACGATTAATTTGGAATTAATCGATTAGAATAATATATTTGATAAATTAAATGAAATTAGATTTCATAACGGAATTAAAATTGGATTTTAATTCGGGCGAACGAATTAATTTAGAATTAATTCGCGAGCGACATTAATAGTAATTTTGCTAGACATAATTATTTAATTAAATTTGATTTAATTGCGTAGCAACTGAAAATTCGTTAATTCGGAATTAGCGAACCCGAGCTCGGGATGTGTTTGCGGGCCCACTCGGATTTTGAATCAAGTGGGGCCCACAAGTCACATCACCTAGTCATTTTAATTAACTTTTTGTTGATGGTATTTGGTGGGTTGTTAAAGACTTGTTAAACACTCAAAGTGATGACATGAAAGACATATACCAAATGTTGGATATTTGGTATATCATATTTTTTCTTTTGAAAATTAAAAAGATCATCACTTCCTCTCTTCTCTCACCACTCACGGCAATAGTGAAAATTTTCTCTCCAAAATTTTCTTGGCTTGGCCGAATTCATCAAGAAGAAATTGGAAGATTTGTTGCAAATTTTTCAAGAGCTAGCACTCAAAGGATTCATACAAATGTGATAGGGAAACTCTCCCATTGAGCTTGGAATCTCAAATCACTCAAAGCTTGGAGCTTAACTTTATCAAAGAAAGCTTGGAGACTTTCAAATGAAGGAAAATTTTTATTTACAACACATCCTACAACCGATCTTTGTAAGTATAATTCCATTATACTTCTTTTCGTATTCACAATATTTTATGCTTGAAATGATCTTGGTTTGACCTTAGAAACCCAACACTAATAATAACTTAAATCTATATTACCAAGATTATTGTGATTCAGTATATGATTTACTAAGTTAATATTATGATTACTTAAATTAAACTAAGTCTTTTCAGTTTATAAACTATTCCAAGACTAATTCGTTAGTGTTACGTTCGTATCTACGTTCGAATGAGACTGTCCAGTGTGTGTACGTTCGTGTTGCGTTCGAGAACGCGTTCGAACAAAGTGTTCCAGAGAGTTCACATTCGTGTAGCGTTCGAGAACGCGTTCGAACGGAATATTCCAGAGAGTTTACGTTCGTGTGGCGTCCGAAAACGTGTTTGAACGAAAATATTCCCGAGGATTTGCATTCGATTGGCGTCCGAAAATACGTTCGAACGAAAATATTCCAGAGGGTTTGCGTTCGATTTGCGTTTGAATACGCGTTCGAACGTTCTTGGGTAGAAGGCTTGCGTTCGAGTTGAGTTTGAGGACGCGTTCGAACGTTCTTACGAAATTTCATATTTTAGCCCTTGTGTTCGTCGGGCGTTCGAACGCCCTACGTATTTTTCATGCACATACTGTATTTTTCAGAAAAATTTCTTATCTAAGCATACGAATTACTATCTAACAACACTAAAATGATAAGTTCTTAAGATTGTTGTTATATAGGTGTCATTAAACATAAAATTAACATGCAAATAATAATTAAATCCAGAACACAAAAGTAGATCTACACTAATATGAGTAAACCCTAAAACTTTGAGAACAAGAAAAACCTTGTAAAAACGACAAATGCAGTGGTCCAGGTCGAGAAGATTCAATGTCCTTAAGAACTTATCAGCGCCGTCTCGGTGCTCTACGGATTTTGTGGCTAATGTTCTCACATGATAACATGGATTCCTCTTGTTCAAGTGGCACACCTTAACAAGATCTCAAACTTGATAATGGGGGAACTCTCTCTTGACTCAAACAGCAATATGAGACTCCAAACTTTGGATGAAATTCAGATTCTTGATAATGAACCCCTTTATAAAAGCATAGAAGGGTGCCTAAAGGACACCATTTGGGTTGGGATGTAACCCTCCAAAAAGTTATACCCCTCCCATGCAACCTTTGGAGTCTATAACCATATTATTTCCAATTGGAGGACATGTCCCTAAGGGGTACTATCTAAGGGACATGTCTCTCCTCCATCCATATAATATTGAAGAATTTCCAACATCAGGATCTATGAGAATATAAATGGGTAAGAAATTAAACATAAACATTACCATTACCAACCTCTTGATGATCGAAAATAGTCCCTCGTACTTTCGCTACAGCCCCTTATACAACGAACGAGTAGACTTGTGTTTTATGTGCAAAATCTTCATGAGTGCCAAATCTCCAACCCCATACTTCATATGTAGCCATTTGCTATCGGCTAGAGTTGACATTTTGACCTGTTCTATCCCATTTCAATGGGATCCCATCTCAGGTGGGATGGGATTATGGACAATTTTTTTCTTATCTCATTTTAAAAACGAGACAAGATCAAAATATATTTTTATCTCAATTTATATGATCGGGACAGTAAATCTCATCCCGTCCTGACCCATTGCCAACTCTATTATCAGCCCATTTCTTCATTCACTTTGCCGCCTTGTCAAATTACGCCCAATACCACTTCGGCGGAGTATAAACAACACTTCAGATTAATGCTAGAAACACCTCACTAGTATGTTGATTACCAAAAAAATTAGGATGTAGCGGCGATATTATGTCATTTTATGTAATAATATAATAATATCTTATCATACATATTAATTATTAAAAAATATATTAAATAGATTATATAATATAATCAAATTACTATTAGTTTATTCAACTCCTCCAATGAAAATTAAGTGTATCGAGCAGTATGCTGGTATTCACTTAGCCCAATCACGTAGAGTTAAAAGGCCCATGAGTGTTCAAACGATCTATTTTTTATTTTTGAATTTTAGGCCCACTTAACACAATTTTTTCGTTTTGCGTTGTAAAATTTCAAGGCAATATCGATATCATTGTAAAGGAAACAAAATAGTTGTTACTTCAAAATTATAATTGAAAAGAGGATGTTTCATCAGCTGAGGGTCACATTTCAATTATCAGTTGGTGATAAAAAAAAAAAAACAAGACAAGACAAGACAATGCCAATGTCCAATCATTATGATTTAGGGGCTCCTAAATAAAGTCTGGCTCCACTTCAATAATTTGTGCTGTTTAGGAAATTTTGGTATTTTTTATAGAACAAAAGTATTGAGAGACATGATGAGATCCTCAAATGTTTGAGAGTTCTAATGTTTAATCCTTTTTATTTATTTATTGATTTTTATTGACGGTATGTGTTAGTTAATCACATTTTTCATACATAATTCAAATAAGTTAAAATTAATAAACATGTAATCCTAAAATCAATATAAACTCAAAGCGAACATAAGAATTGAAAAAAACTTATAAATTGTAGAAGATAAAAACTCAAAATCAAGTCGATGATAACTTTATCCTTCAAAACTTATTAGCCATGTCCCGGTACTCTCACGCATCTATTAGCTAACGTTCTCTCATAATACTTAATTACTTCTTGACTAAGGATCACTCCTTTTGGTCAATAACTTTGAACTATGAACAATAGTTGAAACTCTTTTTTTTTTGGAAAACCTTAAACTGTCTGATTAAGAAAATTAAAGAAGAATGAATGAAATTGAATGAGTGAATCAAATGAGAACCCATGAACCCCATTTTATAAACATAAAATGAATATCTTTGTAAAGCTACATCCATATCAATGTATATAATACTTTAAAAGTTACAACCCTCTAAGGAATCTTTTCAATCCAAAGAGTTGTGTCTTTTCTCATTAATAGATTATATCATTTCAATCCAAAGGGTCGTGTCCATTCTAATTAAAGGATTATATCATTTCATTCTTTATAACTACATGTAATGTTTAGAGTATTCCTACAATCCCCCACAATTCTCTAAATATGAATGTAAACATTTAAGAGAGTTTCCATAAAATAAAACTGCATCAGAATAGGTAGCTTTCGCCTTGAACATTTCCTAGTAAATAACTATCGAATTTATTTGGCAAACTAGTGACCATAGTCTTGAACTGTTCTGTCGTTGGTGTAAACCAAGACAATAACCATAACACAACTTTACTTCGACCATTTCTCGTTCTATGGTTGTGTTCAATTCGAAGATGAACATTGGTCATGGCTTTATTAAGTACTTTAGGGAATCAAACTTTTAAAATTCTCATGGAAGCTACTTTACTTCTTACTTGAAATAGGTAATCTATTATATAAGATATTATGTCGATACCCCTATTAGGACTATTCTCCTAGTATGGTGATCATTAAAAACCTTTGTTTATCCTAACATTGACAACAACACTTTGCATCATTATAGGAATGAGAAATAATATAGAACTATACGGTGTTTGGTTTGAATTACACAAAGTATCAATTGTCCATTTTGAACCTGAATTTTGGGATCTTTAGTCAGTTATGTTGGGTTTCCACAATGACAATTATTAATATAAGCTTCAAGCTCATTCTCCTTGATGACTTCTCAACTTACTCTCGAGGTAAACCTTTAATAAGTGAATTTGCTAGGTTTTCCTTCGATTTGACATAATCTATTGAAATTATACCGCTTGAGAGTAGTTTCCTTATGGTATTATGTCTTCAACATATGTGTCGAGACTTACCATTATACATTATATTTTAGGCTCTCCGAATAACTGCTTGGCTATCATAATGTATGCTTATAGTTGGCACTGATTTTGGCCAGTTTGGAATATCCTCTAAGAAACTTCGAAGCCACTCCGCTTCTTCTGCAGCGTTATCTAATGCTATGAACTCAGACTTCATAGTAGATCAGGCAATACACATTTGTTTCGAAGATTTCCAAAATGTGCCTGCACCCCCTAACTTGAAAACAAATTCACTCGTGGACTTGAAATCCCTTATATTAGATATCCAATTAGCGTTATTGTACCCTTCTATAACAGAATGATATCTTGTATAATGCAGACCGTATTTTGAAGTTTCTATTAGATACCTCAAAACTCTTACTATGAGTTTTCCAGTGGTTATGTTATAGATCACTCGTATATCTACTATGTTTGTTTACTGCTTGAGCGATATTTGGTCGTATACAATTTGTGAGATACATCAGACTTCTGATTCTCGAATACTTTAATTGAGATACGTTCAAACTGATATTCTTTGACAGATGAAGAGTTAGGTCCACATGAGTTCTAGTCACGTTTATATGACACAATATATATCCCTCTAATGTTCTCGAAATGTTAATTCCTAGAATCATATTAGGCATTTCTAAATCTTTCATGTCAAATTTGTTGGTCAAAGTTTTGTTGGTAGATTGAATCATCTCATGATTATTACAAATTATCAACATATCATTTACATAGAGACACATAATAACATATCACTTTTGAGTTAATTTAATGTATACACATTTATCATATTCATTGATTTTGAATCCACTTGACAACATCTCTTTATCAAATTTCTTATGCCATTGTTTAGGTGATTGTTTTAATCCGTACAAGGATTTTACAAGTTTTCACATCTTTTATTCTTGTCCACGAACATTAAAACCTTTTGGTTGTTCCATATAAATCTCATCATCCAATTCGCCATTTAAGAATGCTGTCTTTATATCAATTTGATGTATTTCAAGACCAAATATAGCTATTATAGCTATAAGAAATATTATTGAAGTGATACAAATCACTTTTGAATAAGTATCAAAGTAATCAACGCATTCATTTTATCTACAATCATTTATGATAAGTCTTGTCTTATACTTATCTATTGATCCATATCACTTTATCTTCCATTTAAAAATCCATTTGTAGTTTAGCGGTTTACAATCCAGAGGAAGATCAACTAACTCTCAAGTATGGTTTTGTAGAATTGAATCAATCTCACTGTTGATAGCATCTTTCCACAAAGGAACGTCAGAAGAAGACACGCTTCTCTACACCTTTGAGTCTCATTTTCCGAAACGAGTTTCATTCTTCAGTTTTACGACCTCAATGTATAACCAAAATTTCTGATACCACTTGTTGTGATTCTCATAAGCACTATTCAATGATAAGAGAATCACAACAGTCAATGTATATAATCCTTTAAGGATTATAACCCTTCAATGAACTCTTTCAATCTAAAGGGTTATGTAATTTCTCATTAAAGGATTACATCATTTCAATCCAAATAGTTGTATCCTTTATAATTAAAATATTATATCCTTTCATTCCCTATAAATACATATAATGTTTAGAGAAATTCCTATCATTTTTATATACTATATTCCACCAAAGATGTGTTCTTTTTATATAGCATTTATTTATGTAACATATAATAAAAATTTTGTGATTAGTGATTATGAGTAATGGGCATGTAGAATGGCAAAACCAGAATTATGGTTTGATGATGGGACCATAATATCGAAACCATAAACCTGTCATGTCAGAAAATAAAATGAGTAAAACTTAGAGCGACAATAATGAGGATTATAATTGATAAAGTATAATGTAAGCAGGAAGTATCATTAAATTTTTAAAAATAAATGGGCTAAACGTTAAATATCCATACAAGTTAGTAAAATTTTATTTAAATCTCTTATATATTTTTAAAATATGTTTCGGCCTAATGGTACTAGGCAAGGTTCCACCACAACTTGTGTATAAATGATTCCATAAGATAAAATAAAAAATATTAGACAATTTGTTAATGTAACCAATCAATTTATTAAATTGGAAACCTAAATTCATAAATAATTTTCATGTGAGGTGGAATCAAAACTTCATTGATTGCTTATTTTTAATTTATTCATCTACTGAATAAATTATTTTTTGTAAGGTGAGTAGTAAGGAATCAAATAATTGAAGATGCTTGAACCCCAAACCAAGCAAGCGTCAATGCATCATCACACAAATCAAATCCAAAAACAGATCTCAAATCTAAATCGGTGAATCCCAAAAAATATTAACCAGAGTTAAAAATTAACCCAAGGTGGCAGATCATACGTGTCACATAACCCTATCTCATGTGGCCTGCTGCAAATTCTTAGGACCAATTTTGTCTGTTTCCAGGCCTGCAAGGATCTATTCACGCGCACCTGTACAAGCCAAAACGCGCGTGAGTTTTCATACCCCGTTAATTTATGCCACGCCTGCACCGTTATCCAATGATCATGGAAATTGTAGTTACGCGCGTTGGATTAACGGCGTTGATTTCTGAATTATATCACATGTGGAAGGTGTATTGAGTCAAGAATTAAAATATGCAAAATAAAATCTAACCTTATTATTATTATTATTATTATTTTTTGCACTTATTGACAGTTTTGCTCTGGGCCAAATGAGTTGAATTTAGGGAAATGACTCGTGTGCCCATTGGACTATTTCTGAAAATTCATTATTGAAATGTTTTGCATTTGTTTATAATGAATGAAAGAGAACATTTTATATGAGATGGTGCATGGCGGCACAAATTTTTTGTGAAGTATTCGGCGAATTTTTATTAATAAAATCTTTTTAAATTATAGATATTTTTTAAAAAAAAATAATAATTATATTATATATTTATAAAATAAGTAAAATTAGATTGTTGACGGCTGATTTTGGTCTTAGGACAATATCAGAATATTACTCCCGAGACAATCCTCCCTCAATAGTGAATTTGTTCGGTTATGAGGGAACCAAAAGCAAACTTAGCAAAAGACAGACAATACGCCAATCGACAAAGAGATTTAACGTGGTTCGGCGGATCAGATCCAACCTACGTCCACGGGCACATAACGAGTGATATTTTATTACTGAAATAAGCTTCTCTGCTCTGTTTTGTGTTTAAAAGTCTGAAGGTAATGATTCTGATACATTTACTTACACTTTCCCCTCCTATTTATAATAGTGAAGAAATCAGATCACAAGAATTCCTTATTTGAAACTACATTCACTTCTTATATCCTATTAGGATACTGATTTATCAACCTTTCCCCAATGACAGTAGGATAACTTATCTTCTTATCCGTAAGAATATGATGTCTTATCTTCTGGAGCGTATCCCGCCATATTCCCGGTCTTCATGAGGTCGGTCATGATGGTCTTTTGAACTGAGAATGATGATGTCGACCTGATAATGCCCGGTCATCCGATCTTAAGTGGTCGGTTTGCCGATCGTAAAGTGCTCGGCCCCTCACTCATGTGGTCGGGTCGGTATTAATGATCTTGTCCAAGAAGGGAATTACATTTTTACCCCTGCCGTACTGCTTAGAAATCATAGGACCTGAAAATACCATCAACATCTGTCCCCTAGTTCTCGGTTCCAACAAGTGTACGAGTTGGTGCCGGGAACTATATAAAAAGAGTGGTATTCGCTGGTGAACTGGTGGCCAATCTTTGAAGGAGAAAATTTCGTTGGCCCACAATTTATCTCATCCTCGGTTTGACTCAGGTGTTCGGCCTGTCTTTCTCTCCGCCAACGCGAAATTCCTTTATTGCCCTTCTGTAAACCGTCCCTCGAGACACGTAACCGTCACATCCTCTTAAATGCCCATCAGATCACTTCTAGGGTTTAACGGGAGCCTGCCACTTGTCAACCATCCGTCGTTCTCCCGCCAAAAAGCAAAATAATATGACCGCTATTGTCAATTCAAAAGACGCCCAATCTCAGCCGTCCATACAATTCTGAAAGATCATTTTAAAAAGCGACACGTGGTGTGTATCTAGCGCTTTCGTTCAATCCAACGGCCACAAATACACCGAACAGACTATAACAAAACGGAGTAGACATTGTTGCCTTTTTTTTTTCAATCTCTTCGATCTTCCCAACCGTGAGAACTCTTCCCTTTTAGCTGTGACCAGTGAACTCAAAGAACAACCAAGTCGTACCGAGCAATCTTCAATCCCTCCGAAAGAAACAAGTAAGTTTTCTGAACGACCTCCTTGCTTTGCTTTTCATGTGTTGCGAATCCTACTCTCTTTTTTTGTGTTTTGGCTTTGTGTTGCTAGGGAGAAATTTATGGCTTGATCGACGTTGTTAGGGCATTTAGAACTCACAAGCTTTAGCTTTAGAAATTAGGTATAGACTGACCTCCCCTATTTTTCTTTTATCTCTCGGATGTCAGGGATGTCAGATGATGAGCGGAAAATATATCAATATTTACCGCCCCTTTAAATTAATATTTTGTTTAGTTTCTCGGGTTTGATGAACGTTTTGATGTGTTTTAGTTTATTTTGCAGATAAAATAATATCGGGTCTCAATGAAATCATTTAGGACGAAATATGGGTCAAATAAGGGCAATTATTGGACTTGATATTTTAATTTTGGAGATTTGAAACTTGAAAGGGCGTTTTGACGAAGTGCAGTTTTGGGAATTCCGGTTTTGCGCATCTGTCATATTTTGGGCATAACGTTTTACTCAGATATCGGATTGAGCTGATTCAAGTTCCAGATTAAAGAAGACTCAAAGATCTACAACTTTGAAAGACAAAATAATTTCGAATTCTGAAGATTTCATGCCCGAAATTGATGAACCATCCAGAAGTGTGTAGTGTGTAATTATTAAAGTCACTTTCAATCATTTTCAAAGCAAAAAATAAATTAATAAATAAATAATAAAAATTATCAAATCATCACCAAACATGATAAGAGATTAGTGGAGCAATTAATAATGGATTTGGTGGAGCAATTAATGGAGCAATTAGTGGAGCAATTAATAATTGATTTGGTGGATGATTTGATGGAGGCAAAATTTTGCCTATAAATACCAAGCCATTTCATTTGTAAAATATATACTTTCTTCTAAGGAATTCCTTAAGAATACTAAGAAGATTGTATCTTGTTTGTTTATTTATAGCTTTCAGTAATTAATTTCCGCTTTCGCACTTTCTTTTCTTTACTTTTCAGTTTTTACTTTCTGCAATTTACTTTTACGCACAATACTTTTCTTTCTTTAATTTTCAATTTTTACTTTTCAGTAATGAGGAGGTAACTCCCCTTTGCTGGGGTAAAAGGTAAAACTTTTATGACTAATATTTAGATTAATCTCCCTTAATTATAATATATAAACTAGTTAAAACCTGACTTAACGAGGATACCGCCATATTGGTCGGTTGGTAATTATTTAAATTGGTTTTAACCTGACTAAACTGGATACCGCCTGATTGGTCGGTTGACAATTAATTATTAATTTGACTTAATCTGGGGATACCGCCTATATGGCTGGTTGGTAAATATCATGCAAAGTTAATATATTATATTAAGGGAGATATCTAAAATAGAAGTAATAAAAGCGGATCCTTTTACCTCAGCATTTTCTTTTATTGTACCTTTACTTTATTTACTTTTCAGCATTTAATTTTCAGTATTTAATTTCAGCATTTACTTTCAGCATTTTACTTTTCAGCAATTTACTTTTCAGTATTTAATTTTTAGTATTTTACTTTATGTCTTTTATTTTATTTAAGTTTTTACTACCTGTAAATATGTGTCGTAACTAAGCCAGTTATCTGGGGTTGTGATGAAATCCAATATCACCGGTTTATAAGGGGTTAATTATTAAATTATAGTTTGGGTAATATAAAGGTTTATTTATTGAGTCTTAAACCTAATGCCTTTTATTAACTGGCCATTAATAAAATTGAACTGGTAAATCTAAAATGAACTAGACATATGGATTTTAGGTTTAAGACCTTAGACTTAATATGTGCCTTTTTATCCGAGGGTGGCCAAGCCCAGAGGCTCCAGAACCGGCTTAGTGAAATGGAGGCCGAGCTGGCCCGTAAAGATGAGAACATAAAGAATCTAGAGCTGGCTGCTGTTGAGGCCCATACCACAAATAAAGCTCTCAGGGTCGCCGCCTCTCTAGAGAGGAAGAATGCTGATGCTGCCAAGAAGGACTTGGAGGCTGCCCAGGCTGATAACAGGATCCTACATGTGGAAGTGCGCAGCGTTGAGTCCAAGCTGAGGGCCAAAGATGAAGAGCTGGTACGGGCCCGGGACGAGCTTAATAAGAAGGAAGCTGAACTGGTGGCTGAGGGAGACGCAATCCGCCTTGAGGGGGTCGGGGACTGCGCCGAGATCATCCCGATTGTACTGCCCAACCTGGATATGGGGCCTATCCACGCGGCCATCCGCTTCTGTAAAGGGGAAATTCATATGAGGAGTTTCAAAGATGGTTACCCATTTCTCCCGAAGAGGTGATGGATCCCGATCCTATCTCGATCGCCCCGGCTCCTGAAGTGGACCGACCTGAGGCCCCTATTCTTGAAGAGATTCGGTCTGAGGCTCCTGCCCATGCTCCTGAAGCCGTAATTTTCAGGGCCTCCCAAGCCGTCCCTGTGGAATCCATTGTCCCCTCTCCCGAGGCCGAGCCCAGCCGGTTGCCACCCGTACCTGTTGAGGAAGAAACAATTGCCCCAGCGCGGGCTGAACTGTAGGGGGTAACCCGAATGGGGCCCCGTGTAATCCCGAACACACTTTGTTTTTCTTGTAATAACTATTTTTCACGACCCTATTTATGTGAATATCTTGTATACTTCCTTTCCACTTTTCTTTTTTGATCCTTCATGACTTGCTCCGGTTGCTCTCCCAAAAACGTCCACTTGAGGACCGACCCCGAGCTAGGAGAATGTTACGTCCCCAGTTTGAGAAGATAGACTCGGTGGGATGTAAACTGACCCCGAGCTGAGAGAAACACTTGGCTTTGGGGGAATGTTACTTCCCCAGACCAAAAGGACGGACTCTGTGGGACGTAACCCGACCCCGAGCTGAGAGAAACACTTGGCTTTGGGGGAATGTTACGTCCCCAGACCAAAAAGCTGGCTCGGTGGGACATAACCCGACCTCGAGATGAGAGAAACCAAGTGGCCTCGGCGGAACGAAATCCAGCCCCGAGCCGAATAACCAAGTAGCCTCGGCGGAACGAAATCCAGCCCCTAGCCGAATAATCTAAGTGGCCTCGGCAGAATGAAATTCAGTCCCGAGCCGAATAATCTTTTGGACTTGTTCAGAAGGGAATCGAGTCAACCTTTTGAAGCCCTATCGAATCTGACAAGGGCGTCCCCTTGCCAGACCATCGAAAAACAAAAACAAAAACTTTAAAATTTAAAAAACGGGGGGTGACTCAATGCTTAAAAACATTAAAGTGTAAACAATCAGCACCGATTCCTTAAAACAGCGTCCTGTCCGAGGTTTCCAAAATACAATCTTGAATCTTTCAATTCAGAGTCCCGGCGAACCAGGATTTGGATCAAAGAGCGTTTAAAATGGTAAGGGCACATCCTCTATACTTCAGGTCGCCATGGAGCCTGTGTATTGTTTGAGGGCTCCTCCTTACAACGCTGGAGCAAGCATACGCTACGAGGGCACAATCCATCCCCGTGCTATACTACTCACGGAACCGAACGATCAAAAATATGGATCAAAGAGTGTCCGAAGTATTAAGGGAATGCTCCTTCTTATGCTCGGTAACACTGGAGTAAGCAATCGCTACGAGGGCATGATCCCTCCTCGTGTTATGCTTCTCACGGATCCGAATGATCGAAGAAATATGTTGGGATCAAAGATTGTCCGAAATATTAAGGGAATGTTCCTCATTATGCTCGGTAACACTGGAGCAAGCAAACGCCACGAGGGTATCATCCTTCCTCGTGCTATGCTTCTCACGGATCCAAACGATCAAAATAGGGATCAAAGAGTGTCCGAAGAATTAAGGGAATGCTCCTCCTTATGTTCGGTAACACTGGAGTAAGCAATCGCTACGAGGGCATGATCCCTCCTCGTGCTATGCTTCTCACGGATCCGAATGATCGAAGAAATAGGTTGGGATCAAAGAGTGTCCGAAACATTAAGGGAATGTTCCTCCTTATGCTCGGTAACACTGGAGCAAGCAAACTCCACGAGGGTATCATCCTCCCTCGTGCTATGCTTCTCACGGATCCAAACAATCAAAATAGGGATCAAAGAGTGTCTGAAGCATTAAGGGAATGCTCCTCCTTATGCTCGGTAACACTGGAGTAAGCAATCGCTACGAGGGCATGATCCCTCCTCGTGCTATGCTTCTCACGGATCCGAATGATCGAAGAAATATGTTGGGATCAAAGAGTGTCCGAAACATTAAGAGAATGTTCCTCCTTATGCTCGGTAACACTGGAGCAAGCAAACACCACGAGGGTATCATCCTTCCTCGTGCTATGCTTCTCACGGATCCAAACGATCAAAATAAGGATCAAAGAGTGTCCGAAGCATTAAGAGAATGCTCCTCCTTATGCTCGGTGACACTGGAGTAAGCAATCGCTACTAGGGCATGATCCCTCCTCGTGCTATGCTTCTCGCGGATCCACTGGTCAGACAAAACGTGTGGGAACACACTCCATGCAGCCACATTTCCCCAGCTGGCCAGACCGACCATCTTTCGGGGGCACTCCCTCCTCGTGATTACTATCTCGAAATATCCCCTAAGTCATAGGGTAGTTTTCCGCTCCAGTTTCAGGGGTTTGACTTTACTATGAAAGGCTTTGCGTGCTCCCTTATGCGCTTCATCCCTTCATCTGATCCTCAAAGATATCATGAGTTAGGTCGGAGTACTTCTGCCCGGGGTGTTTTTTTTTTTTTGACCCCAAATCATCCCCCCATGTCAAGTGTGTCCCCGGAATACTGAATATGACTTTCAAGTCTGATTTGAAAAAGCGAGTTAAGATTTTCTTAAAAGAAAATTTTATTCATATTTGGGGACCTACTGCCATTCCTACAACTCTCTGCGGGATATTTTGGGAGAGAGTTTATTTGATCTTCTAACCCTGGTCGGGTTGTTTAGAAAAATAAAAAAGGAAAAACCTATTGGAAGTACTTCCTCAACATCTCGGCGTTCCAAGGCTTTTTTAGCCGTGTGCCGTCCAGCTGTTCCAAAGTATAGGCACCCGGCTTTACTACTTCCATAATTCTATAGGGCCCTTCCCACTTGGCACCTAGCGAACCTTCCTCCGGCCTTCGAGTGTTCAAGGTGACACTTCGTAATACCAAGTCACCTGGAAGAAAGACACGGGTCCGAACTCTTTTGTTGTAGAAACGGGCCATCCTTTGTTGATAAACTGCTGTCTTCATAGCCGACTTCTGTAACACCCCAAATAAATTTTAGGATTAAATTATTAAATTTGTGGAAGTTGGAATTAAAATGCGGTTCAGATCAAGTTTAGGGTGGCAAACGAATTTTGACATATAAGTATATATTTTGTACGCACACACGCACACCCTAATTTTTCTCAGCAGCCACCTCTTCCTTTAATAAAAAAAAAAATAGAAGATAGAAAGATAAGAAAGAAAGAAAGATAAGAAAGATAAGAAGAGTCAGAGAGAAACGTGAGGGAGAGAGAAAGAAAGAGAAAGAAAAGGAAAAGAGAGAAAAGAGAAGTTTCGGTTTCGATTCGTAGTTCAAACCCGACCGAGTCCTTAAGGAAAAGTGTAGATCTCGTTGAGAGGATCATTTTGGTGGTGGTTTCATCTTGGGAAACTTCCAATTTTTGAAGAGATCTCGGTAAGAAACTTTTTATGGTTTTTCTTGATTTCCCGTTGATCCGGAACTCCGATCGACGAACCGTCAGCGGCATTAGATCCGGGAGAGGGAGAGGAACGCTCGTCCATCGGAAAATTTTCCGTCGGATCGGAGCGTGGCGCTCACGCGCTCCCTATGTGGCGGCGCGTGAGGACCACGCGCGGCTTGACCAATCGGTGCGTGTCCACCACGCGCCGGACAGTGTCTTCGTGCCGTTTTCCCGAGTCTCCTCCGCGAATTTCAGACCATTCTGAGTAGTAATGGACCTCCGAATCTTAATTTTCGTTAAGTTTGCGAGAACGACCGAACCACGTTTCTTGCATATTCTTGCATCTATTCTAAATTAGGATTATGTTCCTTATAGTAAATTCTGTTGTTTGTTAGGTGATCGTGATACCATAAGCAGGGACGGTCCTGCTGCATAGTTCCTTTCTTAGTAGTCAGCTCACCAGGTGCGTGGATAAACCTGTAACATTGATGTTTTCAAAAGTATATAGTATGTATGTTTTCTTAAATGAATTCTTAAAGTAATGCATTAAATGATTTTGCTTTTAGAAAGAATATATTTTGGTATTAAGTATGGATCGGATATTGATTATGTTGAAAGCATGATTTGTGATATATGAGAATCTTGCATGATTTGAGATATATGAGCATGGATTTTAGAAATGAATTTTATGTTAGGATGCACCCCGTGTACTTATATGTGCCAGATTATTGCCATGAGATAAGGTCTCATGTTGCCAGTTATTGCCGTGAGATAAGGTCTCACGTTGCCAGTTTGCTCCGGATGCCAGTTTTGCCGTGGGGAAGCCCCATGTTGCCAGCTTTGCCGTATTTGTCATGAGGTTGTGCATATAGATAAATAAACAGATTTATCATTACAGAGTATTTTTGAGCAGTATGAGTTTTATGAGAAATGAGATTTATGATATGAGTTTTATGAGAAATTAGATTTATGATTTGAGTTTTATGAGAAATGAGATTTATGATTTGAGTTTTATGAGAAATGAGATTTACGATTTCAAGTAAATGTTTGAGATATCGATTTACAGCTTATATATTTATTTATATTATGAAAGACTTGTTCGATCCACTTTGTTACTTGATTATCCACGGCACTGAGCTGTGATCCATTGCACTAAGCGTGAGCTTACCCCTATTCCTTAACATTTCAGGTTCAGCAGTTTAGTAGATCGTTCTTTCATCTGTTGTTTCGTCATCATTCCTGCCAGTAGAGAAAAGGTTGTGCCAACAGTAGAGTGTCTTTATTATGTTTTGAGACTGTATTTCTAGATATGTATTTCTTGGGAGAATTTGTTATGTGGTTTTAGGCATTGAGCCTTTAATTGATTCTGAAGTTATTGTGCTTCCTTTATGGATATTATGTTTGAGTTGGATCATGGAGATCCTAGTTTTATGATGATATTTTATTTTCAGTTTAGATTTTTCCTTGTATTTGGAGGATTAGTCCATATTACAGGGGAAACTCTGCCAGTTTCTAGTCTCCGTCTCACCCCTACTCTACCTAAGGGGACGGGTGTGACAACTTCTCCCTCTTTTCTTCGATCAGGTCGAGATGACTTTTGATGAGTTCTTCATTCTGTCCTTCCTTATAATGCCGGACCCGGTGGATAGTCATTCTGATCTCTGCTGGAATTACCGCCTCGCATCCGTATGATAATGAAAACGGAGTTTCCCCTGTGGAGTCTTTACAGGTCGTTCAGTGTGCCTACAACACCTCCAGTAACTCTTCGACCCATAAGCTCTTGCAGGCTCCGAGCCGAGCTTTAAGATTGGATTTGATGGTTTTGTTTGTCGCCTCTACCTGCCCGTTAGACTTGGGATGGGCAGGTGAGGTGAATCTTAAGGTGATCTGGAGGTTTTCACAGAGCTTCCTGAAACATTTTCTATCGAACTGTTTTCCGTTATCGGTGATGACAACCCGATGAATTCCGAACATGCAGACGATATTCTTTCTCAAGAACTCCGTAGCTTTCTTCTATGTGATTGTGGATAGGGGTTCGGCTTCCACCCATTTGGTGAAGTAATCTATGGCAACAATGGCGTATTTTGCTTGCCCTCGCCCCTTCGGCATCGGTCCGATGATATCCAGCCCTCACTAGGGGTGGGCAAAAAAACCGACCGAACCAAACCAAACCGCAAACCGAACTAAACCGGACCGAATTTACGATTTTTTTTCTAATGGTTCGGTTTGCGGTTCGGATTGGCCCACCCCAAACGGTTTACGGTTTGGTTCAGGAGCTAATCCGAATCGCACCTGTTAAACCGAACCGAACCGTTATAATTAAAAAATTATATATTTTTATAAAAAAATTTGTATTTTTCTTTTAATTTTATTATATGTTTTTTTTTATTAGTATGTTAATACTTTTATTCTTAAATTTTATGTTAATATATTTATTTGTTAATATTTTTATTCTTCAATTTATTTGTTAATACTTTTATTCTTAAATTTTTTGTTTTATGGTAATATCATTATTCTTGAAAGTAAGATGTTGGATTTATCTCTTAGTTAGAATGATGATAGCATCATTATTCAAGGTAATTTTTAAAAAATACAAGAATTAATTGTGCCTCATTTTTCAATATTTTATGGAGTGCATGCGTTCCCTGGAGTCACAGCTTACCCTATCACTTCATACTATTTGTTGGATATACTAGTTATTAATTTTTTTCACATAAGTGGATGAAAATTTGTTTTAAATATAATAATCCGTAAACCGAACCGAACCAATCCGTAAACCGCTGGTTTTAAAATTTTTTCAATCCGAACCAAACCGTTATTTAATGGATTGGTTTGAGAGGTCAAAAATCCGAACCGTAAAATATGGTTTGGTTCTGTTTTTAGTAAAAACCGAACCAAATCGAACCGCGCCCACCCCTAGCCCCCACTGGGCGAACGGCCAAGGGCTGGACATGGTGGTCAATTGTTCTGCGGGCTGGTGGAAGTGGATATTGGCATTCTTCTGGCATCCCTCACATTTCCGGGCTACTCTCACACCGTCATGATGCATGGTCGACCAGTAGAAACATTGCCTTAAAGCTTTAAAGGCAATTGATTGTCCTCCGGCGTGACTCCCACAGATTCCCGCATGAATTTCCCTGAGCATAGACCCGGCCACGGTTCCGGTTCCAACCGGTTCCGGTTCCGGAACCGAACCGGAATGGGACCGATTCGGTTGGGGTTCCAGCCCAACTCGAACCGGTCCGAACCGGTGGAACCGTACGGTTCCACCGGTTCGGACGGTTCCTGTTGGAACCGTAGGGTTCCAACAGGAACCCTACGACCCCCAACGGCTACTAGCCGTTGGGGGCCAAATTTCCCCCAACGGCTAGTGCCGTTGGGGGATGCAGGGAGTCGTTTGGCTCCCTGCCAAAAAAAAAAAAAAATTTATATTTTTATTATATAAAATAAAAATTACTAATGTACCCCTAATAACGGTAATAAAACGGTTATATTTAGGGGCATTTTTGGTATCAAAAAAATTCTAAAATTCTATAAATAGGATTCATTTTTCATAATTTCATCACACCAAATTCTCAACTCTCTCATTTTCTATAATTATGTTATTCGCAATCGCAATTATTCAATTTTCTTATTTTTCTTCCTAATTTCTCAAACGAAAAATGGCAAGCTCATCTGAGAACATAATGTCAAATATGCCAACCCAAGAGAGCGGCCCTAGTGTCAGTGCACAATCACGGAGAAGAGAAGTTAAGGCTCGGTCCTCGGATATTTTCAAAATTCATTTTAATTTGGAACGCCTAGAAGATGATTCACAACGAGCAGTTTGCAACTATTGTGGGGTTATCTACAAATTTTCTGGTGGATATGGCAATATGATCAAGCACATGGAAAAACATCATCCGGTTGAATTTGGCATTGATACGACGCAAAATCAAATGGCCAGGTACGCATCATCAAGTAGAGGTACGAGTGCTTTAGATTTATTTAAATATTCTGATGCAAAAAATAGAGAAGAATTTGCGAAATTAACTTGTATGACACATCTTTCTTTAAGCTTTGGTGAAAAACTTCATTTTACTAATTACGTGCATAATGCTTTAAACCCTTCTGCATGTAGAATGACTCGAAACACAACAAAACGTCATATTTTAAATTATACAAAGATGATAAAATTATTTTAAATGAAATATTTAAAGAGATGAAAGGTCGTATTTCTGTATGTTCTGATATTTGGAGTGATCATTGGCAAACACACTCATACATGGGTGTGACTTGTCATTGGATTGATGCATCATTTACCATGCAAAAATGACTTATTGCATTTAGAGTTTTTGATGACCAACATACTGCACATAATATTTATAGAATGATGAAGGTAATTTTTGATGAATATGGTTTAGGAGAAAAAATTTTAACAATTGGATTTGATAATGCATCTGCAAATACTGCATCCATCAATGATTTAAAAGAAATATGTCAACCAAATTTAGGGGGTCGGTTTTTTCATATTCGTTGTACATGTCATGTCCTCAACTTATGTGTGCAAGACGGTCTAAAATTATTATCACATTTCCTTGATCCAATTAAAACGACACTTAACTGTATTTGGTCATATTCTCAAATTAGGAGAGAATGGACCAAGTTTTGTAAAATAAATGGTATTAAACCGATTAAATTTTCAAGAGATGTTCCAACACGTTGGAATTCTACTTATTTTCTTTTATGTCAAGCATTTCAATACAAAGATGCATTATGTAGTTTTTTTTCTCAACATGTTCAAAATATCACACTTTATCCTAGTCAATGGATATTTGTGAAATTTTTTTAGATATTTTAAAAGTTTTTAATGATGCTACTTTAGTTTTTAGCGGCGTTTATTATCCTACAGCACATTTATTTCTTCTTGAGAGTTTAAATATTGTTGGCACTCTCGATGAGCATGTTGACAGTAGCGATCCTAATGATATTGTTTTGTTAGAAGCCATTACTGTTATGAAGGTAAAATGGTTAAACTATTTTAGAGAAATTCCTTTACTTTATCTTATTGCTGCTGTTTTTGATCCTAGATTTAAATTAGAAGGTTTGAATGGTGCTTTACAAGCTTATTATGGTTATTTAGGAATATTAGATGAAATTGACATTACTAGATTAATGACGAAATTAAGAAATGATTTAATTGAGTTATTTAATGATTATATTGTAAGATATAACTTAGGAACATTAGGTCAATCTAGTAGTAGCGAACCGGTAATTCAAACAAGACTTAGCGCAGAGGATCGTTGGTTATTGCAACGAAATAAAAAAACTAGGGATACGACAACTAATAACCCTGAATTAGATAATTATTTATCTACAAATTTTGAGTTTTCTAATGAAAGTTTATGCAGTGAAATTTTAAAATCCTTGAATGGTGGAACCGGCATCAAAATATATATCCTGTTTTATCTATTATTGCTAAAGAGATCTTGGCAGCACCTATTTCCACCGTTGCGGTTGAGCAAGCCTTCAGCTTGGGAGGTAATATATTGGAAGTTAGGCGATCTTCATTACATCCAAGCACTCTAGAAGCAACAGCTTGTGTGGATGATTGGACTCGAGCTGATCTGAGACAACAAGAAGATGCCCCCGATGATTGTGAAGATTTGTTCGATAATGCTTCTGCAACAAGTGCAAGCGGAACCGGAGCCGAAGGATCAACCGATAATGATGATTGATAATTATAAAATTATAATTTACAAAGGGGATATGTCTAAAAGACTAAAACTTGTAATGGAACTACGTGAGCTTTGATTCCTCTCACCATTGGAGGATACGTAGGCAACTTAAATTTTTAAAAATTTAAGCTCAAGCTCTTCAATGTAATAATTTTTTTTTTTATAAATTTAATCTCATTTTTTATTTTAATTAATTAAAAAAAAAGGAACCGAACCGAACGGTTCGGTTCCGGTTCGGTTTTCGGTTCCGGTTCCACTTAAGTGTGGAACCGGTGTGGAACCGGTAACCGGCCGGTCGGAACCGAACCGCCGGCCGGGTCTACCTGAGCACATAGTCAGCTTCCTCTTCTGCCAAGCATCTCAGAAGGGGTACCGTATAGCCCCTTCGGTATAGTACCCCTTCGATCATGGAGAACTTGGTGCTTTTGAATTTCAGCTTTCTGGCTTCCTTTTTATCTTCGGGTGTCTCCCCGATCTCCAGATATCTCCTGATTGGTTGAATCCATGAAGATTTGCTTTCTATATCCAATATTTCTACCTCGAGCTCTCCCACGCTTTTTTCTCGGAGGCAGATTAGAGGGACTATCCTGGGATTTTCTGATTTGATTGAAGATGCGAGCCGTGCTAAAGAGACTGCTTCAAAGTTGTTTTCCCGGCCGATTTGCTCAAAGCGTACATTCCTCATTTTCCCCCCCACCAACCTTTTTACCTCAGCTAAATAGGCTATCATACTCAGCTCCCTGGCTTGGAATTCTCCCTTCAGCTGCTGAACAGCTAGCTGTGAGTCGCTTCTTACAACTACGTCGTGGACGCCCATCACCGTGCATAACCTTAAACCGGCTAAAATTGCCTCATACTCTGCCTCATTATTTGTGGCCTCGAAGGCGAATCTCAAGGCGAACAGACGGCGCCAACTGTTAACGGCTGATTTTGGTCTTAGGTCAATATCAGAATATTACTCCCGAGACAATCCTCCCTCAATAGTGAATTTGTTCGGTTATGGGGGAACCAAAAGCAAACTTAGCAAAAGACAGACAAATACGCCAATCGACAAAGAGATTTAACGTGGTTCGGCGGATCAGATCCAACCTACGTCCACGGGCACAGAACGGGTGATATTTTATTACTGAAATAAGCTTCTCTGCTCTGTTTTGTATTTACAAGTCTGATGGTAATGATTCTGATACCTTTCTTACACTTTCCCCTCCTATTTATAATAGTGAAGAAATCAGATTCTTTTTCTCACAAGGATTCCTTAGTTGAAACTACATTCACTTCTTATATCCTATTAGGATACTGATTTATCAACCTTTCCCCCATGACAGTAAGATAACTTATCTTCTTATTCGTAAGAATAAGATGTCTTATCTTCTGGAGCGTATCCCGCCATATTCCCAGTCTTCATGAGGTCGGTCATGATGGTCTTTTGAACTGAGAATGATGCTGTCGACCTGATAATGCCCGGTCATCCGATCTTAAGTGGTCGGTTTGCCGATCGTAAAGTGCTCGGCCCCTCACTCACGTGGTCGGGTCGGTATTAATGATCTTGTCCAAGAAGGGAATTACCTTTTTACCCCTGCCGTACTGCTTAAATATCATAGGACCTGAAAATACCATCAACAAAGATAAATGAATTTAATAATTTTAATAATTTTGTAGTATAATTAATTAATTAATTTAGGAAATTTTGTGTTTTTTAACATAAAAATTAATAATATTTTGTAATACACTTTAATGTATAGACATAAATTTTATGAGACATTGTATTTAGTGTGAGACCCTAGACACTACCTTAGTTGATTAAGGGTAGAACCATCTTATGGACACACCATGTTATATATGATTCAATTTAATAAATTTAATAATAGTTTGATATTTGTACGTATATGTTAAAAATATGCTAATTATGAAATGAAATAAAATATTTACAAGATTATTTATATTATCTGTCTCGATATCATTATCTTCATCCGCTGTGCTCCCAAATCCTAACCTCAACGATGATATTTGGTTTTACCGTGGGAAAATCACCTCAAGACTTCTCAAAGTAAAACTACATATAACATGAATTTATTTTCTGGAATTCTATGTTGTATGATTTTCTTTCAAGTAAAAAAAAATGATTTTCTTATATTTGGAAGTTGACTGTTAGTAACGATTCCGTAGGCGTCTGTCAGTAAACGGAGTGAATCTCCCACAAAAACATTCGTCAGTTTTTTTTGAAACTTGAGTCAAAGGACATTCCGGTCATTCAGCAAAGGGCACATTAGTCCCGAAATCTTCGCCAAAATTTTAAATTCCCACCATCAAAATTAAAATAAAATCACAAACGGACAAACACCCATCGTGACCGTCTATTAAATTAATCGAACGGCATCCAACGGCGCCGAGTAAAAAAGGAGGGAACCGACACAGACCGTCAGATCTCACTCCCTCCACTCCCCACTCTGCATATATAGATAACTTTAGGGCTCACTTCTGCTCACAGATCCTATTTGAATTTCATTTCTCTCATTTTCTCTCTCTCTCTCTCTCTCTCTCTCTCTCTCTCTTCCGAATCTTCAATCAAACTTAGGTGAGTATATATTCTCTCTCTTACTCTCAGATATGCAATTACTGATCGCATTATGCATAATTTTGAATATTATGTTTTTGTTTTTAAGATCCTCGGAATTGTTTTGAATTGCTATTTGATCTTTGCATTGCATGAATTATTATTATTATTTTTTTAATTTATAGTTTATTTTTAATAATTAGTATAGATTATGAGATCTGTGGACTTTGAGTTAATTATTATTATTTTTAAAATTTGTCTAATTAAGTAGGTTTTTCTAATTTTCACTGCAATTAATTAAACTGCGATATTGATGTTATGTTTGTTTGATTTGTCTTGAAGATTCTGGATTCTTATACTGCAGTTACTTGGCTGTTTTAACTTGAAAATTTGACTGTGTGATTTTTATTTTGCTTTATTCTTAGAAAAAAAATTGGTGGAAAATTACTAGATCTGTTAATGAATTTCATTTTATGTGCAAATACACTGATTTGTGTTTTTTTTAGTAAAATTATTTTCTATAATCTTCAAGTGGTTCAACATTTGTAACACTTTCAATTTCTTGCTGGCTCGAATTTTGGTAGTCTCAGTGTTAGATAATTGAGATTTTGGAATGTTTCACTGTTATTTGGAGGACGTGCAGATTGCTCTGTGACTTATGATATTATGTTTGTAGTCTTTAGTGTCATGATTAGTGTTTGTGATATTTAATCTCAGTGAATTTTTATCAGATTGTACATATCTCTATATGTTCTCACATGTTGGTTCTTGTTAAAGCAATAGTGAATCTATTTGTGAAGCTCGAGTTCATTTCTGGACTTTTGCAATAGCTATAGTAACTTTTATTTGATCTCAAAGTCTCAATTGTCTAATAAGTTTTGTGTCAATTTTTGTGTCAATTTTCAGGAAAAATGAGAGAGATCCTTCATGTTCAGGGTGGACAATGTGGAAACCAGATTGGCTCCAAGTTCTGGGAGGTTGTCTGTGATGAGCATGGCATTGACCCAACTGGAAGATATGTTGGCACCTCAGATCTACAGCTGGAGCGTGTTAATGTCTACTACAATGAGGCCTCCTGTGGACGGTTTGTTCCACGTGCTGTGCTCATGGATTTAGAGCCTGGTACCATGGATAGTGTGCGAACTGGTCCATATGGCCAGATTTTTAGGCCTGATAACTTTGTGTTTGGACAGTCTGGTGCTGGAAACAACTGGGCTAAGGGTCACTACACTGAGGGTGCTGAGCTTATTGATGCTGTTCTTGATGTTGTACGAAAAGAGGCTGAGAACTGCGACTGTCTTCAAGGTCTAATGTTGGATGATTTGATCATATTTATAGATTCATTTTGTTTGTTTACGTTGGAGTATGCTAATATTGGGAATGCATTTTGGTTATTTCCAAAAATTTTGTAAGGATGATAGCACAACTGAAATGTTGTCTCTATGCAGGTTTCCAAGTCTGCCACTCTCTGGGTGGTGGAACTGGTTCTGGAATGGGCACCTTGTTGATCTCAAAAATTAGGGAAGAGTATCCAGACAGGATGATGCTCACATTTTCAGTTTTCCCTTCTCCAAAGGTCTCCGATACAGTTGTTGAGCCATACAATGCAACCCTGTCTGTTCACCAGCTTGTTGAGAATGCAGATGAGTGCATGGTCCTTGATAATGAGGCCTTGTATGACATCTGCTTCAGGACTCTTAAACTGACCACACCAAGCTGTAAGTAAATACGAAATTCTGCTTTGATTTATCTTTGTGCATTTAATTTTGGGTTATCTTTTTTAGATAGTATGATAGTAAGTTTCAATCCATATGTTGATAATATGAATACCTGAATTTGGGTATATAACTCTGTCCAGAATGTGTGAATTGTTAATTTATTATCCTGAATGAGTACTCCACAGTAATTTGTTGGTTTGCTATATATTTGTGATCTGAGTTATCTTTATGGATTCGATTTCTTTGGTTCATGTGGTAGTTAGCATGTCAATTAATGAGAGCCCAAATTGATGCATATCATGTGCATTTTAGATGAAAAATCAGGAAGTGGGACCTCTTATTGTGACATGGATGAAAGAAATGGCCTTCATGATTTGTACCTTCTATTTCTTTCATAAATGCATATTCAAACGTGTTCCTTGATATTGAAGGTAATACAGTTTATTGTGGGGACCGCATTTTTCTGGCTGTCTTAATCTATTCCATGTTGTTTGTTTGCTTTTTGGCTGTCATGCATGAGTTATTAATCACAATAGGGACCACATTTTCTTTAATCATGAATTACTTTTATCTATGCTTTGATGCTGAAAATATTGATCCTATGGTAGATTTACAGAATGCCAACTAGCAATTTGGATGGTTTATACTTCGTACTAAATATTACCCTAATCACTCTGAAGTGTGTCACCTGTTTGGTCTTCGTATGTCTACTTTCAAAAGGGATATCTTATAGCTGTTAAGTGAAATCATTTGTGCTTGAGGCTTGATGAGTAATTTTATATTTTATATTCGAGTTTTACAATGAAACTTTTTCATTGCTTGAGCTGTGAACTTAATTTTTTATTTTTTTTGGACACTTGTGCAGTTGGTGACCTGAACCACTTGATCTCTGCAACCATGAGTGGCGTCACTTGCTGCCTCAGATTCCCTGGACAACTGAACTCTGACCTCAGAAAGCTTGCTGTTAACCTGATTCCCTTCCCTCGTCTGCACTTCTTCATGGTTGGGTTTGCTCCCCTTACCTCCCGTGGTTCTCAGCAGTACCGTGCCTTGACAGTCCCAGAACTTACCCAGCAAATGTGGGATGCCAAGAACATGATGTGTGCTGCTGACCCAAGGCACGGTCGCTACCTCACTGCTTCTGCCATGTTCAGGGGCAAAATGAGCACCAAGGAAGTTGATGAGCAGATGATCAATGTTCAAAACAAGAACTCATCATACTTTGTGGAGTGGATCCCAAACAATGTGAAATCCAGTGTCTGTGACATCCCACCCCGAGGGCTCTCAATGGCATCTACCTTTATCGGAAACTCAACCTCCATCCAGGAAATGTTCCGTAGAGTGAGCGAGCAATTCACAGCTATGTTCAGGAGAAAAGCTTTTCTTCATTGGTACACTGGCGAAGGTATGGATGAAATGGAGTTCACAGAAGCTGAGAGCAATATGAATGATCTTGTGTCCGAGTACCAGCAGTACCAGGATGCTACCGCCGATGAGGAAGGTGAGTATGAAGATGAGGAAGAGGAAGGAATGGAGAATATGTGAGCACAAGTGATGGGAATATGGATATGCATGATATTTCAAGTAGTAGTAGTGTGTGCTACCTTACCTTTACCTATATATCTGTTGATCTCTCTTCTGGATTCTATTATCTTTTTTGCCGTTGTCTTATATTGCGGTTGATGTTATTATGTTACATGTGTATTATTATTATTATTATTATTATTATATGACATTATGGGATGTGCTTGCTGCTTTTTCTTTCTTTGGTATATTTCTGCTGATACAGATTTCAATTTAAGCTTCTCATGGGCCATGGTTGGCCCAAATATCTAAAATAAGCCCAACAAGCAGGCAATCTAATATTAAAACAAAATGGTTTATGCTTAGTGTGTCTTAACTTCTTCTTTATACATGGGCATGTGGCCCAGTTGCATTAATCAGGATTGAAAATGGCTGAAAGACACATATAATTATATGTTTGTTATTTAGAATGATTTATTGTTAGTATTGTTTAATGTACTAGTGTAGTTTTATAATTTATTATTATTATTTAAGCTTGTTTAAGTTGTATTAGTATTACTTGTTATTTTCTAATCTAAATTTTTGAAAAATTCCTTTTATAATAAGGATGTCATTTTTTTTTAAAAAAAAAATCACTATTTAATTAATAATTTTTTAAGAAAATTTAAGGTAGGATTTGACCTAGTCCGACAGCTTCTTCATTGATGGACTTGTCTTAACATCCGATAACAACTTAGTGGTTGTTTAGTGTAGTTCTTTATTGGCCTAAAGTCTTTTTTTTTAATCTCACAAGTTGTCATTTTTTTGGTTATTTGAGTAAACTTTAGAGATTTAAAAGAATTATTTTGCAGGCTAAAATTCTGAGTTTTTGTGGAATTTTTTTAAGAGTTAAATCATCTAAAATATATTTATTTTACTTCACAATTTTATTTTATTATTTTCATAATGTAATTTAAAAAAATTTATTTACTAAATTTATTTAGTAACTTTTAATAAAAATTCTACTGGAAAAGATGCATCAATTAGAACTTTAATTGTAGTGTATGTGCATCTCAAGTATGCACCTATTCTAAAGTAATTTTTTAGTGCAACGGCGGTATGAATGACGTGTTATCTGCAACTAATTAATAAATGATAGGTAAGATTTAAATACGTATGATATGATACCTCCATTGTATTGTAGAATTTCTCGATGTCCAGACATAAATATAAAATTTTCAATTTTCAATTTATTAATCGTCAAATCCGAGCAACTCGCTCCCCATCATCGTTAATATTTATGTCGGCAAACTAAAAGTTAGGTGATTCGTAGAGGCCTCTCCATTCCTTTAATGTCAACAAATTAAATTCGACTCACTCACACACGTATAGGGGAGATGTTTGATTTCCATTCTTGTAATGCTTTAAATAAATGATTAAATATTTTTGTTCCTTTTAATGTAAAATTTTGTTTAATTTGGATTTCACATTGATAAAATACATGAGTTTAGGAGTGACTATTTTTTAATTTTTTTTTGGAATAATATTAACGGGGTCAATATTTTATTATTATTTTTAAAATAACAGATAAATTTTTAAAATCAAATTTAGACTTTGACATGAACAACTCACACACAATGCTGCCCCCAATTACATCTCATTATAATCTCGCCTACCTAACACCTAAAGTATGAGTATGCATTAATCAATTTTAATGGATTAACCAAAATATTCCAACCAATTTTTTTTGAATGGTTCGGTTATTGTGATTAAATCAGTTTTTTCGATTAAGATTTTTAACTTTTTCGGTTTTTCGGTTCGGTTAAAGTTTTTATATAACTGAACCAATCAAATAACCGATTGCAAACCATAATTTGACTTTATATATATTTTTAATTAAAATGAAATTAAATTTTTTACCTTCTGCCTCTATTAAGTGTAGTTGTAGACTGATTTTTGATTAATTTAAATTTATCTTCTGTTGTTAAACACATATATGTTTGTCTTTTTGATGAATTTAAATTTATATTAATGTGTTAATGTGAATTGTTATTTGTGAAGATTCTGTACAGGTTAATAACCGAATTAACCAAAATCGATCGAAAAATAATGGTTAAGTTGATTAATGGTTATGTGCCATTATATCGTTAAATCGGTTAAACATTTACTTAACTAAATAATTTCGGTTCGATTAAAAAATTAAGGATTAACCGATCGAATCGACCGATGCACACCCCTAACCCAAACCCAAAGTAAAAGAAGTAATTAAATTCTTGTTTGGAAACACACTCACTGTGCTTATAGAATAAGCAAACATTTTTATTCCTTGAAATTTTGCTGAATATAAAGAAAAAAGCAGTCCAATTACGAGAACCTCAACTTCTTATCCCCAGAATCTTGCTTTCCGTTGCTATAATGTTTTCGGAAAGTGACCTTTGCCTGTCCATTTGATCGGTGACAACCCAACTTGATTTTCACTACTAAGTCTGCTTAAGATAAAACATAATAACATAAAATAATATATACATTATGTGTTCTTTACATTTGAGAGAAAAATAATTTCACACTGTTGATGGTGTTTTCAGGCACTATGGTATTTAAAACAGCACGACAAGGGTAAAATGATAATTCTCTTCTTGGGCGAGATCATTAATACCGACCCGACCCATGAAAAGCCAGCAGCAAGGGCCCAAGCACTTCGCAATAAGAGACCGAGCACATTATGGTTACAGACCGATCTCTTTATGATCGGTAGCCGAGCACTTTGGTGTAAATAACCGAGCATTATCAGATCGGCGGAAGCATTCTCAGTTCAAAGGACCATCATGACCTACCTCATGAAGACCGACCATACAGCAAGACATGTCCCGGAAAATGGCACCCTATCCACGGATAAGAAGACAATCCCACCTTCATAAGAGATAATGATGAAGACAGTGTCCTAGAAGGATAAAGGAAAAATGTAGATTTGATTAAGGAATCCTTGTGGGAACAGGAGAATGTTTTCAACTAGGAATCCTCATACTAGAAGGAATCTGATTTCTTCACTATTATAAATAGAAGGGTAGAGCATGTGTAAGTAGAATCAGAATCAAGATCAATCTCATGGTGCTAAAACTTGTAAAGCACAAGAGATACAAGTTTCAGCAATAAAAGAATAGTCCTGTTTGTGTCCGTGGACGTAGGTCGGATAAAAATCCACCGAACCACGTTAAAACTCCTTGTTTGATTGGCGCATTATCTACATTATGCTAAGTTTGCCTTCGGTTTCCCCCATAATCAAACAAATTCACTATTGAAGGAGGATTACCTCGGGAGTGATATTCCCATATTACCCTGAGACCAAAATCCGCCGTCAACAGTTGGCGCCGTCTGTGGGGAACCTCAACAAAAAGCAGTTCGCGTAGAAAGACAATGGCAGAAGGCGGAAATCATCAATCTTCGGGGAGTCCAGCAACAGAATGGATGAAAAAGATGGAAGAAAACATGAAATCCATGATGGATCGGCTGGAGAGAATGGAGGGAACGAACAACGAGAGACCAGACATCGGAACCAGTCGAAGAAGAAGTGAAAGAGCAGAAGAGAAAAGGGTGATAGACACAAGTGAAGACGATAGACCCAGGAGGAGGGGCCCCTATGGGATAAAATCCGTAGTTGTAGAAAAAAATTCACAAACAGAGGACACGTGGGAAGAAGAAGAAGAAGGAAGACCATTACCGGATCCTTACTATGACAGTCTCCGCGACTCCAGAAGAGAGGACAAGGAGCATAGCCAAAGTGTGCGGGAAATTCCAAGGGATGAGGAACGCCGCACCCGGGGCAATAGACACACGGAGGGGCACATGATACGACATGGCGGCACAAGCAGTGAAATAAAGTCTTGGTTAAAAAAGGAGATGACCAAGTGAGGAGTAGGCCTCAAGACCGATGCAGGGGATGCCCGAGATAGCGAAGAGGAATCTCCCCTCACGGAAGAAATAAAATCGGCGAAATTCCCAAGGCGATTCAACATGCCAACCATGGCACCTTACAAAGGCCACTCTGACCCGAAATCCCACATCGAAACCTTTGTTTTGTTGATGGAAGTCCAGGGAGTGGCATGAGATGCCATCTGCAAAGTATTCCCCCTAACTTTGGGTGGACCCGCCATCCTATGGTACAGAAGTCTGGCCCCGGGGAGCATTGGAATCTTCACACAGCTTAAAAGGTCGTTCGTTCGACACTTTAAAGGAGCCTGCGTCCCCAAGAAGGCGATTGGAGAATTGAGGCTTATGAAGCAAGAAGATGACGAGCCCCTAAAAATTTTCATCGAAAGGTATCACAATATGGTACTCGAGGTCGGAGGGTACGAGTCCAAAGAGGCACTGGAAAGTTTAAAGGGAGCCCTAAGGGTCGGAAGACTATGGACTCACCTAAGAATCCAAGACACACCAGATTATGCCACCGCTCTAGAGGTAGCCCGAAAATTTGTCTTGTTAGAAAGCGAAGAAAAGATCTCCCGAAGGGGGACAGCCGTTCGAGAAAGAACAACAAGAACAGAGGCCCCCCGACGACCGGACAGGGAATTCAAAAAATTCAATCCGAAACCCAAAGAATTCAAACCGATACCTCGAAGAGATCAGGAAAGAGGGGTCGCGACCTAAGTAAATCATGTAGTCCGAGAAGAAGCGTACATTCCCCTGAGCAAGCCACCAGGGCAAATCATCATGGAGATACAGGAAAAAGGCCTCTTGATAGAACCCGACCTCAGGAGATTCCCCCCGGATAAAAGAAACCAGAAATCTTACTGCATACATCATAATCTGAGGGGGCACACAACGGACGAATGCAAGGATCTGCGGGAACAGATGGAAGACCTAGCCCGAAATGGGTATCTAAATAATTATATCAACCATGAGGCCATGGCTGCCAGACAGAGGGCACGAGGCCGGCAGGTGAACATCATCGCAGGAGGGAAAACACTGGCCGGAGACTCTAACCGGTCAAGAAAAAGCTATAGCCGAATACAGGGGACGGAAGTGCTGGAAACAGAAAAGTCCCCAGTACCACGAGGAAGTCGGTCGGTACCCATAATGTTCACCGACGAGGACGCTCGAGGGGTGAGTTTCCCCCATGACGATGCGCTAATAATCAAAGCTACAATCAGCGGCATAGAGGTAGATAGAATCCTAGTAGATCCCGGAAGCGCGGTAGACATAATCTCAAAAGAAGATTTAGAAAGCCTGGGAGTGGAGTACGTAACCCTAACTAACGACGGCACCCCCTGTACGGTTTTGGAGGCTCAACGGTCATCCCGCTGGGGAGAATACAACTGGCAACAACCATCAGAACTCACCCCAGGACCCGGACAGTTATGGTAAACTTCACTGTGGTGGACTGCCTGAGCAGTTACCAAGTCATTATCGGCTGACCTTTTATTATGAAAACAAAGGCTGCGATGTCCTGATATCACTTAAAACTAAAGTTCCCCACCCGGGAAGGGATTGGAATCGTGTGCGGGAGTCAGAAGATAGCCCGTAGCTGCTTTGCCACTCTCTCACGAGAGACCCTCTACATTGAAGAAGGCACCAAGAAGAGGCAAAAAGGCGAGAACGAGAGGAAGGAACCAGGTCCCCGCCCGGATAAAGTTGCACGGCTAGGAACAGCTGAAGAGATAGAAGAAATAAAACTGTTCGGACCGAAAAAAGGCATAAAGATAGGGGGAAACTTGGACGAAACCCTAAAAAAGGGCCTGCTAGAATGTCTACAGGAATACCCCCGACATCTTCGCGTGGGGACATAATGACATGCCCGGGATTAACCCAAAATTCATCAGTCACCGCTTAGTAGCAAACCCGTCACTAAAACCGGTCAAAAAAAGAAGAGAAGAATCTTCAATCAAGAACGGTGCAGAGCGGTGGCATCAGAGGTGGAAAAACTGTTAAAAGCCGGCTTCATTAGAGAAGTAAAGTACCCCGAGTGGGTGTCAAACGTAGTATTGGTAAAGAAGTCCAATGGAAAATGGAGGATGTGTGTAGATTTCACCGACCTCAATAAGGCGTGTCCAAAAGATAGCTTTCCTCTGCCAAATATAGATCAACTGGTAGACGCAACTGCCTGCCAAGGACTACTAAGCTTCATGGATGCCTTCTCAGGGTACAATCAGGTCAGGATGCATCCTGCAGATGATGAGAAAACCACTTTTATCACCGATCAAGGATTGTACTGCTACAAGGTAATGCCTTTCGGACTGAAGAACGCAGGGGCAACTTTTCAAAGCAACCCGACAAGGGACAGAAACTCAATATAAAGCCTCTCTCAAAATGATCCGCAGAGAGTTGTAAGAAGGGCAGTATGTCCCCGAATATGAATAAAACTTTCTTTTCCAAAATTTTCACCCACTCTTCTAAAAAGTAAAAAAATTTGTGAACCATATTCAAAGCCCCGGGGACATACTCAATACAACGGTCCAGGGTGAAAAGCAAAAAACACGCAACTACCCGACCACGGCTACCACCATAAAGAAGCACAAGTCACGCCAGAATCAGTCGACTCTGTACAAGCATTAAACAGCAGGATGAAAGTGAATCAGAGTATAGATCCGCTAGAAGCATAACACGGGGAAAGATGATACCCCCGTGACGATTGCTTACTCCAATGTTACCGAACATAAGGAGGAATATGCCCTTAATGTTTCGAAACACCTCGGGGCTGGATTTTGTTCCGCCGAGGTCCCTTGACTATTCGGCTCGGGGTCGGGTTACGTCCCACCGAGTCATGCTCATTGGTCTGGGGACGGGACATTCCCCCAGAACCAAGTGTCTCTCTTAGCTCGAGGTCATCAGAATATTCAGGGACATACTCGATGCATAGGATCCGCGAGAAGTATAGCACGGGGATGGATGATACCCCCGTGGCGATTGCTTACTCCAGTGCTACCGAACATAAGGAGGAATATGCCCTTAATGTATCGAGCACTCTTTGATCCTCACTTACCCGATGTAATGGATCCGTGGGAAAGCATAGCACGGGGGATGACGATGCCCCCGTGACGATTGCTAGCTCCAGTGATGCCGGACCTAAGGAGGAATGTGCCCTTAGTATCTCGGACACTCTTTGATCCATTCATCATTTGGATCCAAGAGAGGCACAACACGGGGATGCGTTGTGCCCCTGTAGCGTGTGCCTGCTCCAGCGTGGTAAGGAGGAGCCCTCGTACAATACACAGGCTCCACAGTGACCCGACATATAGAGGATGTGCCCTTACCATTTAAGCGCTCTCCTGATCCAAATCCTGGTTCGCCGGGACACTGAATTGAAAGATTCAGAATTATGTTTTGGAGGCCTCGGACGGGACGCTGTTCTGAGGTATCCGTGCTATTATTTACACTCTTTTGGTTTTTATTTTTTCAAAATTTTGTTTTTTGTTTTTTCATCAATCTGAAAAGGGGACGCCCAAGACAGATTCAATAGGGAAGGTTGATTCCCTTCCCTTCGAAGCAAGTCCCAATGATTGTTCGGCTCGGGGCTGGACTCGTTCCGCCGAGGCCACTTTTCTTATCAGCTCGGGGCTGGATTTCATTCCGCCGAGACCACTTGGTTATATAACTTGGGGTCGGGCCACATCCCACCGAGTATACCTCTTTGGACTGGGGACGTAACATTCCCCCAGGACCAAGTGCCTTTCTCAGCTCGGGGTCGGGGTATGTCCCACCGAGTCAGCCCTTCAGACTGGGGACATAACATTCCCCCAGATCCAAGTGCATCCCTTCATTCGGGGTCGGGTTGCGTCCCACCGATAGCATCTCACTATCCGTGTACTTCACAACTCAGAGTCAATCCTCGACCACTGAATAAATCGGATCTCGGTTCGTATTATCCACGCACGAATGAGCCTTAAATAATCATTTGGAGAAAAACACCCAGAACAAGGAACAGAAGAAAAAAAAGCAGAAAACACACACGTATATATATTCAAAAAATATATATATATATATGAAGTGTTATTACAAAAAAAAGAGACAAGTGTACATAGGGCCCCGTCCGGGTTACCCCTTTTTTAATCAGCCTGCTCAGGGGCATGTAGTTCTTCCACGGCTGGCTCAGACGACAGGCAGATCGGTTCAGTCTCAAGAGGAGGAACATCAGCTTCAGCCTCGGCAAAATGGGAGACCCCTACTTCAAGGATAGGAGGTGGAATCTCAGGATAGTCCTCACCAGGAGCAGGAACATCATGTCGGTCTTCTTGGGAAACCTGCGGACCGGAGCAACATAAATCGGGTCGGGATCCATCGCTTCCTCGGAAGAAGGGGGAGCCACTTCCGAAACTCCTCTTCAGATATTTCCCATTTACAGAAACGGATGGCTGCATGGATCGGCCCCATATCCAGGTCAGGCAGCACCATTGGTATAATTTCAGCACAATCACCGACCCCTTCAAGACGAATGGAGTCCTTCTCGGCCTCCCACTCAAGTTCCCTATCCCTGAGCTCGGCACGGGCCCGTCCCAGTTCCTTCTCCTTGGCCCGCAGCTTATACTCCACGCTGCCTATTTCCACCTTGAGGACCCCAATCTCAGTCCGGGCGTCCACCAAGCTTACTCTAGCTTCTTCGGCGTTCTTACGCTCTAAAGTGGCAGCAGCCCTAAGAGCCTTATTTGTTTTAACAGCTGTAGGCATTGCATTTTCGCATGTGAAACCCGATGACGAGCCTCATTTGGAGGCACTACCTTTTGAGTCACGAAAGCCGCGGGAAACGGATATCGGAAGGGGAAATTCAGAATAAACAAGCTCACTGTCTTCGTTAGTGCTGCGTTCGCTACTTCGTTCGAACGGAAAACAGATTGTGGGTGTTCGTGTCGCGTTCGAGGACGCGTTCGAACGGTGTCGGTAATTCTGGTTTTGCTGCTAGCCTCACACCCAACCCATTTAGCTCCCCAAAGCCCATAAAACACATCCCAAATTAAATAAATAAATATTAATTTAAATATTAAACATTAAAATAAAATATTTAAACCATTTACCAATTAAATAAAATATTTACCTAACTTAAACTAAAATCATGCCTAATTTAAAAGATTTGAACATATTATATACTAAAACTAAAAAGAAGATATGCCTAATTAAAATCAATCCTAACCAATTAAAGCCAATCATATATTTGACTTCCTAATCTAATAAGATAATTACCAATATAAAATATTTGTATTCCTAAACCAACACAAATTAAATATTACAACTTCCTAATTTAAAATATTTTGTCCCCCATCAATCTTGTGTATACCTTTCTCATCCCTCCTAATTTGGAAACAAGATCTCTTCCTTGTGAGACAAGGTGAAACCCTAGACATCTTCTATATAAACAACCCCTAACCAAAGCCATTGTCTCCTTGACACATATAATTCATACCCAAACTCTCTCGAAATCTCTCTAGACTCTCTCTACACATCCAAGACTAAACAAAAGAAAAACACACTTGACATATACACAAAAAGAGAACAAAAGAGCCCCAACCATCTCATCCATAGCCGAACCACCTCCGTAAACCCCCCACACATCACCGAAACAGCCACCTATACAGCAGCCCTCCACCACCAAAATTACCACAAAAACCACACTGTATTACACGCCCAAACAGCAGCAAAATCACCTTAAAACAGCAGCCCAAATCCTTAAAAAACAGTAACATAAAAACTACATAGATAATCTTAAAAATAATCACATATAATTGCACTAAGAACCCACACAAACTTGGAATAGTTCATTGAAAACGTTAAAACAGGTGGCCTGGAAAAGCAATGAAAACGATGAAGAACTTTGAGTGAAACTAAATCGGATGCTTCGTAGCCGAAGGGAAGAAGAGTTTTTTGGAAGTTGATAGGATTTTTCACAAGGATATCGGTTCACCTTCTCATTACAACGTCAGAATAATTCCAACCGTCGGATCATAATAGAGTCCTGGATGGACGCCAAGTGTCAAATGCAAAAGAGGTCTGCCAAAATCAAATAAACGGTTGAGATCAGCACACCGTTAAAGACGCCTCTGCACGGTCGATTTCCTCCTACTTTTGGCGGGAATCCGACAGATGTTTGACAAGTGTCAGGCTCAGAAAAAACCCTAAAGGTGATTGGATGGGCATTTAAACGGACATGACGGTTGCGCGTCTCAAGAAAAGATGCTTGAAAAAAGGCAACTGAAAATTTTGGTTCGACTCCGGATCGACCACCAAACAGAATAATCAAACACACCATCTTTATATAGTTCCCGGCACCAACTTGCATACTCGTTGGAACCGAGAACTATGGGACAGATGTTGATGATGTTTTCAGGCACTATGGTATTTAAAACAGCACGACAAGGGTAAAATGGTAATTCTCTTCTTGGGCGAGATCATTAATACCGACCCGACCCATGAAAAGCCAGCAGCAAGGGCCCAAGCACTTCACAATAAGAGGCCGAGCACATTATGGTTACAGACCGATCTCTTTATGATCGGTAGCCGAGCACTTTGGTGTAAATAACCGAGCATTATCAGATCGGCGGAAGCATTCTCAGTTCAAAGGACCATCATGACCGACCTCATGAAGACCGACCATACATCAAGACATGTCCCGGAAAATGGCACCCTATCCTTACGGATAAGAAGACAATCCCACCTTCATAAGAGATAATGATGAAGACAGTGTCCTAGAAGGATAAAGGAAAAAATGTAGATTTGATTAAGGAATCCTTGTGGGAACAAGAGAATGTTTTCAACTAGGAATACTCATACTAGAAGGAATCTGATTTCTTCACTATTATAAATAGAAGGGTAGAGCATGTGTAAGTAGAATCAGAATCAAGATCAATCTCATGGTGCTAAAACTTGTAAAGCACAAGAGATACAAGTTTCAGCAATAAAAGAATAGTCCTGTTTGTGTCCGTGGACGTAGGTCGGATAAAAATCCACCGTACCACGTTAAAACTCCTTGTTTGATTGGCACATTATCTACCTTCTGCTAAGTTTGCCTTTGGTTTCTCCCATAACCAAACAAATTCACTATTGAAGGAGGATTACCTCGGGAGTGATATTCCCATATTACCCTGAGACCAAAATCCGCCGTCAACACACACTAAAAATTATTCATGTACAAGAGGAATTTAGGGATCGGTCTGAACTTTCTACCTCCATGCATTGTCAGTAATACAAATTCATAACTAATAGCAAAATATTATAATATACGAGCATAAAACTTTTATATCAACCTATATATAATTTATTATAAGAAAAAAATTGATAAATCTATTAGATCATACATGCGTCTTAAAAAGCATCATAGAACTCCAACCCACCGCTTTCACTTTCAATATTAGATCTACCCATTTAACTCGAACAAATCTTATAGTTTACTGAAGAAAAGTGTCATTATTCCAACAAAACAACAAGAAAATATAAAAAATAACACAAATGTTGGATTTCTACCAATACTCATGAGTGGATTCACATATCTGGATATCAAATTCGATCATTGACTTATTAGAAAATGGCCATTTTCTCTCCAATGAGTCCAATGGTTTCCTCTCTCCTCATTTTTTTTGGGTATTTGATAAGTATCTATAATATACACTTTTCAAGTGTATTTACTATTAATTTCCCTATTTTTATTTTTTTTATTTTTGAATGTGCTAAATCCATTAATATTCATTTTTTTATTGTTTAGGATACATTATATGTAGAATTGAGCAAAAAAGGAGTGAAAACCTAAAATTACAGATTTACACTAGTGACTTCCTAATTTGCACAATATTCAGTATTTTGGCCATAAATTTTGCATACGATGTCCAATTGAGGTAATTCAAATTGCGTTGGAAAGAATACTCAATTATCTATAATTTTATACTTCACACTAAAGACTGAATCAGAATTTGTATTGACCAAATTCAAATTTGATATTAATGATTCTGCGCTGTCAGCCAATGTCAGGACACAAAATCTTGTGGTGCGCCACTATCTATTTAAAAAGCGTTCCAACGACTTGAAAAAGATTTGGAAAATGGCCACCAATGCGATAAGTGTAGAATTAAATAGGAAATTTGGTTTTTATGATATCTATTATCTATATAAGGAGAACGTCTTGGGCTACTCCACATACATTCCTTGAGAGGAAAATAAGCCTTTTTGGAGGATCGGTATCTTTATTTGACATTAATAATAATTTCATATGAGATCGATATCTTTTTGTATAACTTGTTCGATACGTGTGCTTGCGTGCTACACAAAATCATTATCAAGTTTTTGGTGCTGTTGTTCGAGAATTATTTATTTTTGTTAGCATTATAGTAATCAATCTTAATCTTACTTAAACCTTGTTTTTAATTTTATTTTTACTTTTACTTCCTTTTTTATTTTTCAGGTGTTCCAAATAATGGAGTATCAATCGGCGATGAGAGAATTAAGATCAATGAGAGATCATGCTAAATCATATGTTGGTGGGATACAATACTTGTTAGAAGATATTTATAAAAAACTTGAAGTCCTGATGACGAGGAACTCACTTGGATGATTAGGCCAAGCAAATCCCAAGCAACATATAAAACCTTAAGAATTGTGAATTTGATTTTGTAGTAACAAAATTCTTCCAAGGCCACAAAAAAGACTCACAAAGACACCCTTAAGATGATGCCTTGTTGTGTTCTGCTAACACGGAGACGCCACTAAGGTTGGCACGCCTTAGATAAATCGAAGATGAAACAAAAGGGAATCCCTCCCTTAAGTTTGAATTTTGGCCATAGCCATTCTTAAAGAAGAATTTCGAAAATGGTGGATTATTTTCATTAAGGAAGACAAGTTACAATATATAGTACAAGGTAAATTACTAAAATGCCCTTAAAATTAAAAAAGAAACTTACTAAAGTCACAAAAATGGTTGGCAAGCTTACCAAAGTCAACAAAAGTATTTGGCATCAATACAAATGTTAAAAGCAAAAAAGTTAAAGAAAAAAATTAACAAAGGCAAAAAAAATTCAACAAAGGTGGCAAACTTTTCCCAAAATGACCAAATTATCCCCTTTGCACAAAATCCTCCAAATTTCGTGGGATTCATATAGTAAGGCCCAAATTATGTGTCTCAAACCCATTAAGCCTTGTGTAACTCGAATACTTGGTGTTGGGCTTGATTCGACTTTATTCGTCAAAAATGTAAATGACTTCAGAATTACTGGTGCGTAAATCTGGTATAACTAGGGTCAAGTGGAATAGATTCAGAACCCCTCCATTGAAGCCATCATGTGATGCCAATGTGCCTCCGATATTTTTGTCGCATTCGACCATATAACTCTGACCTAATCCCACCATTGCTTCTCCAATTGTTTTTGGCATTTTGTCTTGTGATTGGCTCTTCTGGTACTTGCAATGACTCTATTATGTTGGTTGCCATGTCTTTTGTTGCTCCATGTGCGGCTTGGATCATGTCATTCTCTCCATCTTGAAAAGGATTCGACCTCTGTAGACACTTGCATTTTTGCATGAGCCCGATGATGAGCCTCGGTCGGAGGCACTACCCGATAAGTTACGAAAGTTGCGGGAAACAGACGTCGGAAGGGGAAATTCAAGATAAGTACGTCATCAGATTTAATTCACATGTTCACTGCGTTTGCGTTCGTGACGCGTTCGGAAACACGTTCGAACGACGAACAGATTGCAGACGTTCGTGTAGCGTCCGAAGAAGCGTTCGAACAACCATCGGTATTTCTGTTTTACTGCTAGCCACACGCCCAAGCCCATCCAAAGCCCATTTAGCCCACCAAGCCCAATCCAAAAATAATTAAAACACTTAAAATACATGTCACAAATCAAATCACCTTCATAAACTAAATAAATCAAATCAAATCAAAATAAATCCCCATTCCTAAACCAAACAAATCAAATCCTATCACCTCCCAAAATAAATATATCCCCACCAAAATTACACAAGATCCTTTCCTTTAATAAACTAATTAATCACCTCCCTTATGGACATGATTCCCTTCCTTACCTAGAAACCCTAGTGCATCATTATAAAATAAACCAAAATTCCAAACCCTTAACCCCTTGGAGACTCACAACAACCTTGAAGAAAAAAAAAGAAAAACCTAAGAAAATAATAGAAAACCCTAAGCTCTCTCTTCCCTTAGACATTCACTCATCTCTCTAGAGCATCCTCATTTATGGTACAAGCAAAAACCTAGGCATTCTCCATTCTTCTTGATCCCTCTTAGCCGTGAAATACAACAACAAACTAGCCCTACACAAACCGTAAACCTCAGCCCAAGAAATACCTCACCATCACCGAAAAACACACAGAAAACTGCACTCCAAAATCCCCCTAAATCACCAAAAAAAATTTGCACCCTAAAACAGTCCAAGTTTCACCCCAAAACAGTGGCAAAGGAACGACTAAAAACAACGAGGAAAGACCAAGAAAACAGCAGTGAAAATAGCGGAACAGTGAAGGAAAATAGTGGACCAGAAAACCAGAAAAGTTATGGAGTAGTAACCCTTCCGGGGACGACGTGACGCACTTCTGATGAGCAACTTAAAAGGTAAGACCTGAGGGCACCCTTTATTACTTTTTATTTTGTAGCTTGGATACGGCAAGCTCGGTTGGACATGGAATATGTCCAACCGGGTGTGCGAGGTCCTATATCAAAAACGACCAAATTCTTGGTCATATCTTTCTTTAACGTTCCTTTATTTATTTATCGCATATTTATTTCGCATTATTAGCTCTTTATCATTCCGCATGTTTCTTTCTTTGTTGTTATATGCATTATCATACTTAATGCCCATTTTTATGATTGCATTGTGTTAACGCGTGAATGTTGCCTCTCGTGGTATATCGGATGGAAACCCAGACATAAATTCTGTAGCCAAATCCGAATGTACGGTAGTGCGGTCTGTACTTGGGATACAACTCCACGTACCACTTACAGAAACATTCCCGCATAGGGGTGAGCAAAATCGGTTTCGGTTCCGGTTCCGCATAGAACCGGAACATATCCGAAAAAATTTGGTTCCGCACTAAGTGGAACCAGAACCTACCCAATTAAACAGGGTACCCTATTATTCGGTTCCAATCCGGTTCCAAATTACCCTATTTTAAAATATTTTAATGAAAACTACATTCCGATACGAGTACGTAGGAAAAAACAGGGACCAAATCGGAGTGCGGAAGTTCAAGAACGAAAGGTTATACAATAGCCCACTATTTTCTTTCAAAATATTTGATTATTGATATCATTAGTTATATATAGATTTTCATTATACTTATGTTGCTGGGAAAATGGAAGGAAAATGAAAAGATAAAAAATAAATACATATAATTTTAGAGTCGAATTCTGCTGTGCTGGAATATTTCGAATTAGATTAAGAAGATGTTTTTTTTTGTTAAAATAAAATTGTGGCAAAACAAAATGGAGTAAAGGAAAATTTTGTTTATTGATGGATTATTTTTCCTCTAGTTGTTGTAGTTTTAAATTACTGCAGCTTTCTATTTGCAATGGGCTCATTTTCTAATTTTAAGTGTCTCTGTTTAACACACACACACATACATTCTATATATACTTGATAGAAGCACTAAAATATTGTTATATGACTGCCACTCTTTAAAATTTGTACAATTAAATAATGAACGTCAAATGTTTAAAATTTATGTTCATATAAACCGGTTCCATGGTCCGGTTCCGGTTCCGACTATTTTGGAACCGGAACCTACCCGGATAAAATCTGTTCCTTCATATTTGGAACCGGAACCTACTCGATTACAACCGGTTCCGGTTCCAAACCCGGAAAATCGGTATGGTTCCAACCGGTTCCGGGTAGAACCGGAATCGATGCTCACCCCTATTCCCGCATGTGTTTACTGCATTATGGATGCCACTTTCGCCATCCCGTTCGAACGCGTTCCAGAACGCTACTCGAATGCACACATTCTGTCTCACCCCCGTTCAAATGCGTTTCTGAACGCTACACGAACGCGGGCATTCTGGAAAGATTCCTTTATCATATCTTAGACATTTTTGTGTTCATTGTTCCGTTATCTACTTTCTATTGTCTTTTTCTTTATTGTTAATCTAATGCGCATGGGCTAACTAGGGTGTATTAAAGGTCCTCCATTCGAGGGAAATGCTTAAAGGCTACCTTTACCACGATGTTTTACCGCGCCGGACGAGGTACACTTGATTGAATATGAAATATGTTCAATCGGGCATACGAGGTCCCATATTATTGCTTTATTTATCTTCTATGCATTGTTACTTGATGCTCATGGGCTAATTATGTTGGTTTAAAGGTAATCTATTTGAGAAAAAGTCTAAAAGGCTACATTTACCACGATATTTTGCCGCGCCTTTTATTATTCCGTTATTTATTTTTTGCATATTATCTCTTTGTTTATTCATGCATTGTAATCTAATGCGCATGAGCTAACTAGAGTGGGTTAAAGGTCATCCATTCGAGAGAAATGCCTAAAGGCTACCTTTACCACGATGTTTTGTCGCGCCGGATGAAGTACACTGGATTGAATGTGAAATATGTTCAATCAGGCATACGAGGTCCTACGTTGTGTATTTGTTTATCCATGCATGTGTTTGTGTCATTTCAGATGCCATTTTGGTAATCTCATTCGAACACGTTTCCGAACACTACATGGACGTATGCATTCTGCCTCATTCCGTTCGAACGCGTTTACGAACGCTACTCGAACGCGCATCTATTTTATTTTTATCATGCATCAGGTCTTACCCCGTTCGAACGCGTTTCCAAAAGCTATACGAACGCGGACATTCTGTTTCATTTACTTTCGAATGCGTGTAAGAACGCTACTCGAACGCGCACGTATTCGGCTTTACCATGCATTAGGTCTTATCCCGTTCGAACGCATTTCCGAACGCTATACGAACGCGAACATTCTGTTTACCATTCGAACGTGTTTTCAAATGCTACACGAATGAACATACAGTGCACAGACTTCTTTTCGTTACATTTCATGCATGTTTGCTTCTTTGATAATTTCTTTTGCACTATATGATTAATCATATCATTTCATCATTTACGCTTAGACAATTATCATCTATTTATATTTCCGCATTTATCTATTTAATGTGTTTATGAATTGTGTGCTTGTCGTTATGTCGATTTACTTATATGCATGCGAACTTAGATATATGTTGTATGCAAACTTAGATATAGGATATTCTTATGTATATATGTTGCGTAGACTTGGTTATATTATTGCACAAATCCGTTCATTACAAGCGGCATAAGTAAAGGACCATTCCGAACCCAACGGTTTGAGGTCTTCCCTTGCGAGGGGTGAATGCAGCCTTAAATCATTTCCCAGTTTACACTGCTCATTTATTCTCCGGTTTAGTCCCCCGCGGGCTACTCCATACTCCCGACCGGGCAGCAAGCCTGGAACTCCATTGAAAATGGCTCATTTACCAATTTCTGTGTCCTACAGTCTGGCGACTCCACTGGGGATAGAGAATCGGCCCCGAAATAATGACTTGTAATGTTTGTGATTTGTGCTTTAGTTAACCGTGTCTACCGTGGGTTAAAAGGGATTTAATTAAAGGCATTATTAAAGTTAGGTAATGGTTTGGTGTCTTCCTTCATTCACTACCTTTCTATAGCTGAAGGGAAAAGCTGTGAAGGCACCTAGATAATCATTTACCCAAAGCTTACCGTGATGGACTAATTTGGAGGACCTTTTGTCTATTACTGTAACCAAGGCGATAAGAGCCTAAGAGGCTTGGGTATTTAAGAGAGTCCGCTCCACCCTCCCTCTGGGGAATCTTCAATAAGAAATCCATTTGATAGTCATTCATGTATCATCACTCGTTGGCACGTACCTTAGGGTATAAAAAAAAGGTGCGCTCACTTGGTCGCTCGAACCCTTGAGTGGGGAGACCTAGTTGTGGGCAATCCTTCGCCAGCGGGATTGTCTACACTCCCATTAACCCAAATGTGAACCATAGTTGTATGACCTATAGAAGCCACCCTCTTTGCTTGTGTTTGGGACCATCATCACTTGGATTCAGTTGGACTTCTTGTCATGAAATGTGAACTTGTTGGGCCATTTAAACTTGGACGAGTTTGTGTCTTATGAAAATTGGGCCAAAAGTTTCTAAAATATTGATGGGCCGCTTTGTGTTTAGGCCCCCTATCATTTGAAGTTGTTTAGCCACGTTATTGCAAAAGTGTAAACCTGTTGGGCCTTTTTCAACTAGGACAAGTTTACACCTCGTAATAATATGATTGAATGCTTTGAAATGATAATAGGCCAACTTGTATGAAAACCTTGATGGGCTTATAAAGTCCGAATATGATCCAAATATGCTAGAAGCATGAGTTCGATATCCGCACTGGCTTTCATCCAGAAAGGATACGCATTGTTACTACATATTTGCATACTTTTGGATGCTTCCAAGTTCATCCCCACGACCGTGATTACCGAAGGCCCAATTCGTCGTTTCTAGACAATGGCATGATCCCATAATCGCCTAAGTCCATGCAGAAAATGGGCGGTCTTTGTCTTTTACCGATGGAAAGGGACCGAGGTAGCCAAGGTTCACCTCGTAACATATGAGAGAATGATTTTGTGTACCCCAAATCAGTGCATAAGATAAGCAATACCTAGGTCAGAAATGGACATACCACGAGTGCGGGAGAAATAAGGCCGGAAGGATATATTCTGTTTGATTACCTCACATGTTTTATACATCGCACGCATGCATGTTACATGCTAACTCATAGTCTTAGCCGCCATAGATTTCCGTTGGGTTAGAGAGCAATGAAGACTTGTCAAGAGACCGATAGCGAACATGAGTGAGTCCGATAACGAAGGTTCTCGCATGGATCAGTTGGAGACTAATCTCTCTAAGATTACCGAGCAGTTGCAAATGTTGACCGCCGTTATGGCCAATATGGCGGCACCCCGCGCAGGAGGGGCATGAAGCTATGATAATGCTAGGCTTGAAGAGCCTCCGAACAGGATGAGTGATGAGATCCCTGTTTTTGATGATGACATGACTGAGTACGCCGTGGGAAGGGTAGCCGGGTCTCAGGCCGAGTTGCAGAAACTCAGGGATCAGGTAAAGTCAGTTACCCGCAAGATGAGGGGTAAGCATGAGGATTTGCTAGACTACGAGTTGATGACTTTCGAGGAGCAGCTGCCTTCTCAGTTCATGATGCCCAACATAGCCAAGTTCAACAGGAACATGGATCCAAAGGTTCATATCCGACAATATGTTTTCGTGATGAGTTTGGTGGGTTTGTCAAAGCGTCAAGTTCAGAAGATGTTCGGGATGTCACTTGAGGGGGTACCCGTGGTGTGGTATCACGACCTTGAGAGGAAGGTCAAAGATGATTGGAGGGCGTTGGCGGAGGCCTTTCTGAATCAGTATGTCACAGATTTGGAGATCGACTTGTCGCTTCGTGACTTGGAGAATACCAAGCAGAAGTCGGAGGAGAGCTTCAAGGATTATGTGGATCGTTGGAGGAGCCAGCTTTTGAAGATGCAGACTCGGCCCTCGTAGAAGGACCAGATCAAGATGATCATCAAGGGTACTAAACCCTCTATTTATAGCAAGTTGAGGAGGATGACCTCTATGATTAAAGATTTTCGACAGTTGAGGGAGACCGTTATGGATATTGAGGAGGAAGAAGCTGAGAACATGAAGTTTTATGGCCTGAATAAGAGGACCATTGAGGGGCCGTTGGGAGCCAAGCTTGTTTCCACCGAAGTTACTGCCATCAGAAACATGCGTTTTTCTAACATTGGTAAGCCTTTGTCTAAGGTGCTTGAGAAGTTGAAGAGACATAGACTCCTAAACCCTTAGAAACTAGACCATTTCCCAACCCTCCACCACCACACCTCAACATGAACCTATATTGCCATTACCACCAGCAAAAAGGCCATGACACCGACAACTGCACCCGCCTCAGACATGAAATCCAAGACCTCATTGACTCCCACAAAATACCTGACCCAGAAAAACAACAACCTAACACCTAAAGAAACCCCTTACCTAACTATCATTCAGTTCCACCACCCACATACATGATTGGCTCTGTGTTAGACATTTATGGCCCATAGCATCACTATTTGTACAGATCATGGTGTTGTTGTACAAATTAACTATGTGATAAAGGAATTTTCTCTTTTATCATTTGTAATTAGATTACCAAGATGTATAAATGATAAAAGGTCCATATGATTAGTTCCGGATTGAGATGATATGAGACAGTATCAATCCACGAAGGTTTAATCATTAAATATCCCTAGTCCTAGTATTATCGAGATTGGACATCGATAATGCGGAATAGACTAGTATTGCACTTGTGCGTGTGTAATAGGAGGTTGTGTTTACCGATGGTACGGAAACAGCTTCGCTCTGGATAGACCCCTCGGAATTCCATTGGTAGTATGACTATGTGTTTATGGAAGTCCGAATCAGGGTAGGTGTATTTGGTCTTAACCTGTGACTTGCACCGCTAATACTTGCGACAATCAATATACTCTTCTGGGTATATTGAGAATCGTAGTGTATTGGGTGTGATGTCGAGATGGAAGTATCACTCCAGTCATAGTGGAGATTATGATCACGTAGGATACGGAACTGGTGCTCTTATGTACTGTAGTCATCGGGATAATATGACTAGGTCGTGATTATCCGATTATAGAGACTAGTTACCAGAGATCCGATATGTGCTTCGTACGGGGCAGGCACAATTCTAGCCCCAGACCTAGTACGTGACATCCGATACTGGATCATTATATGCAATACTACATGTACTACGCATGATATAGATCACATATTCCAGTAAGAATATTTCTGGAGAATTGGGTAGGCACGGTGCTTTGCTAGAAGCCAACCATGTCTTGTAAATCGGTAAAAAGCGTAGTATTAGGTACGTACGTGTTCGGATAGTCCGACGACTGGATTTATTGCCAACATATCCGGATTTTGATGTTCCTCGCGTCGCAAAAGCCGATCGTTGTAAGTATGATTCTGCCATGCTTTTACGAGTATTCACATACATGTGTTTCTTGCTTCAATTGATCTTGGGACTTAATAGAAACCCAACAATGGTATCTTGAGCCATTTTGAGAATGAAACTTGATTAGGGTAAAATTTGGGCAAAATTGATTTGAGCATGTTTGAGTGAAATTGATTGTTTGAGTATGCTTAAATTATGATAACATGGTGTTATGCATTGTCAATTTGATGAAAATTGGATTGGATAAATTTTCCCCAAATCCATTGGCTTGGCCGAATGGTAGAAGTGCCATTAGTCATGGTATTTTTTGTTCCTTTGATCATTGGATGACTTGAAACAATTGGGAAATGTTGATTTGTAATTCAATTGGATTGAAAACGAAATCGGACAAAAAAACCCCTTCAATACCGTGAGCTTAAAGCATGAAAATGATGTGATTTTTTAATTCAAATGTGTTGGACATGTGTTGATGATAATAATCATAATTAAATGAGTGAATTAGTATTTTTTGGACAATTATGACCCATAGCGTCACTATTTGTACAGATCACAGTGTTGTTGTACAAATTAACTATGTAACAAAGGAGATTGCACTCTTATCATTTGTGATTAGATCACCTAGATCTATAAATCATAGGAGGTCCCTGTGATTTGTTCCTGGATTGAGAATGATATGAGACAGTATCAGTCCACGAAGGATAAATCATTAAATATCCCTAGTCAGAGCATTATCGAGATTGGACATCGATGAATGTGTAAAAGACTAGTATTACACTTGTGCGCGTTGTGAGGGCAAAACGTCATAGTTCTCATATATTTGGGGTATAAGATACACATGCAAGTGTAATAGGATGTTGTGTTTCACCGATGGTATGGGAAATAGCTTCGCTCTGGATAAGACCCCCTCAGAATTCTATTGGTAGTATGACTATGTGTCTATGGAAGTCCGAAATCAGGGTAGGTGTATTTGGTCTTAACCTGAGATTTGCACCGCTAACACTTACGACAATCAATATACTTTGGTTGCGGTCGTCCAGCGCTTTAACAGGTTATGTGTACGCAAATACTGGGTATATTGAGAATCGTAGTGTGTTGGGTGTGATGTCAAGACTGAAGTGTCACTCCAGTCATATGGAGTTGATGATCGCGCAGGGATACATAACTGGTTCTCTAAATAAGGTTGTAATCGTCGGGATAATATGACTTGGTCATGATCATCCGATATTAAAGAGACTAGTTGCTCGTAATCCGATATATGCTTCGTACGGGGCAGACACTGTACCAGCCCCAGGCCTTGCATGTGATCAACCGATACTGGAAAGAAATACGCAATACTACGTATACTACGCCTGATACAGATCCTTTATTCCTGTAAGGATATTTCCGGAGAATTTGGGAGGCATGGCGCTTTGCTAGAAGCCAACCTTGTCTTGTAATTCGGTATAAACGTAGTACGAGTTACTTGCGTGTTCAGGTAGTCCGACGACCGAATTTACTACCAATATATCCGGGGATCTCATGGGTCGCTTCCCAAAGATTCACCAATGACGTATGACTCGTACTTTAATTAATCTGGGATTAATTAGATGAGAGAGAAAATTAATTTAGGATTAATTGCGGAGATATTTTATCTGGGATAAAATATCAATTAAAGAGAGATAACGATTAATTTGGAATTAATCGATAAATTAATATATTTGATATATTAAACGAAATTGGATTTCGACGCGGAATTAAAATTAGATTTTAATTCGGGCGAATGAATTAATTCGTTAGCGACGTGAATAGTGACTTCGCTAGGCGTAATCATTTAATTGCATCGCAAAGGAAAATTTGTTAATTTGGAATTAGCGAACCCGAGCCCGAGATTATTTGCGAGCGCATTCGCATTTTGAATTCGAGTGCGGCACGTAAGTCAAATCAAACGTCAAATCGCTATTCGCATCAAGCGTCAAATCACTTGTCACTTTGAGTGATGTGACTTGACAACTTGTGATTGATGTGATTGAGTGATGTGTGTGGTTGGCATTTATGGGCATTAATTGCCTTGACTTTTGAAACCAAATTTTGTGTATTTGATTTGTAAAATCAATTACCAAAATTATATAACACATTTATCTCTCTCTCTCCTCCATTATCTTCATCTTTCTCACGCCCAAAGGGCTGCACATTTTCTGGTTTCTGGTTCACCAAAACCGTGAATGGGGAAGCAAGTGTGATGAAATTTGTGGCAAATTTCTAGAGTGCTAGCACACTCCGGGATCATGCGAAGGTGATAGGGAAGTCCACCCATGAGTCGGGAATCACCACGATGAAGCTTAGAGCTTGGAAGTTGATTCAAAATGGCCGAACCAGTGAGCAAGATGCAGCCCACTGCCGTGACTGTGAGGAGTAGAAATATGAAATTTTTGTTGCCCAAAGCGTCGCTCAACCGCTCGATGTAAGTATTCTGTGACTTCTCGAATGTATTCACATATGTTCATGATTGATTTATGATCCTTGGGACCTAGATAATCTCCAACAATGGTATCAGAGCTTGGTTAAAAACATGAAAATTATTTAGGGCTTAAAATTGGGCAAACTTGATTTTGAACATGATTAATGAAATTGGATTGATTAGTATGCTTAAATGTGTTTGAATTGAGGATTGATTGGATCAATATGTTGAAATTATGTTTGGAACAAATTTCCCCAATTTTTTGGTGTTGGCCGAAAATGTGATGCCCTAAAATGTCTTGGGATTTTTGATTTTTGACAATTGGATGTGTTGGAAATCATTCGGGTATATGATTTAATGTCGATTGTGGAATTAATTGGATTGAATTCGAATCAGACGTAAAATCCCCAAATTGTCGAGAGCATAAGAGCATGTAATTGGGTTTGATTTTTGTTAAAATGTGTTGGACATGTTTTAATGTTGATGGCATGATTACTTAGTACTAATTTGGTGTTTTGGAAATATTGATTTGGGTGATTAATTATGTTAATGCACTTTAGGGAATTAAATTGTAAAATTAGATTTTGTAATTTAATTGAAATTGGGCTAATTTTGGAAATTGGGCTTGAAATGTTGTTATTGGGCTTAGTTGTACTAAGTTGGGTTTAGGAAAAATTGGTTGGATCCAATTGGGCCCAAAACCGCCTCCATAAAGCCCAAGTGCGACAAATGGACCTTTAAAGTTTAATTGGGCCTAATGGGCCAAGATTGATTTCTAGGCGTATGGGGTAACTCCCAGATTGGATTTTGGTTATTCGGTTTGACCCGAGTTGACCAAAAGTCCACGCCTTAAGAAATTAATTAAAAGCCCATTGGACTTTAATTAAATTGACGTTGGACGTTAATCGGGCTTTGAGACCCGATGCGATTAAATTTGGAGTTTAAGTCGTTAAGGTTTATTAATAAAGTGTAATATTTAATTTGGAATTAAATAATGAATTAGAATTGAATGCATATTAAATTGGATTTAATGATGTAGTTTAATTTAATTCGAGAATTCGTACTTTGAGTACTTATTCGCAAAACGAGTTTGACTCGAGAGCAAAATCAAATCGTTGTTTGAACATTAGATGATCACTAATTATCAGATTAATTAATTTGATTAGATTGATTGATAACATGCTTGTGTGAATACATGGTTGCGATGCATGAATAATGTATTTCAGATGGATATTAGATAGGTGGGACAATTTTAGAAATTTTTGTAATAAATTTGATTTATTAATTGGACCTGCGTGTCCAGCCTTGTCACCTCCTTACTCTTTGTATTCTCTTCTCACCTATTCCCCTCAATGTAAATGAGGTTTCTTTAGAAGTGTAGTGTAACGGGTAGAAGAAATATTGGTGCTAGCTGGAGAGAGAAATATAGAGATTTGATCTAGGATCATTTTGTAAAGTATCCATCCGCATATCATTATTATTTTTCATATGCGCTTTATTATGTGTTTAGAATGCATGTTTAAGGGTGTATGATGATGAGACCTTAACAAAGATAATAAATTGGTTGCCAATTACGTGAAAAACCCTAACTACATATTAAGCGTTTTTCCTTCCATTGAGTGATTCTTACTCAAGATCCAAGACTGGCACTGGTTTGTTGGCCAAAGTCAAGACTTTTGTCCGTCGCGGATGTGTTTGAATCATGAAGGCTTTGTTCCATATCAGTGTTTTGTCCAAGTTGTAATTTGTTGGCCAAAGTCAAGATCACTTCTTGTCCATCGACATTGATTATGAAGCTTTCCAAGGTCAATGGGTTCCGCTTAACTGGGATCACTAAGTTTGTTGTGCCAAAGCCAAGGCTTAGTTGATTTAGAGGAAAAAGGTTAGGCAATATATTGGATATATTGGCATATATAGGATATATGTTTCGGACTTGGATGTCCACCTATTGGATCTAGGAATTGGATGTGATCCAATTGATCTTAGAGATCTACCTAGTTAATTATCATACAATTTGTTGGCCAAAGTCAAGATTGTGTGATATTTAACGGGATCCTAGCATACTAGGAAACACGGTTTCCCGAGTACTCGACAGAGGGTTAGAGGCTCGCCGAAAAATAGTGGGAGGCAAGAATTGAATTTGCAATATATCGTTCGTCATATAAATTAAATGTTAGTTGGACTAATATTTAAATTGTTGTTTTAATAAACAGTTGGACTGTATTATAGTTGATTATATAATTGGATTATAGTAATCAATATATTTGAATTAATTAATTTCAATAAATAGTTGATTTTATAGTTGGACTATAGTAATCAATATAATTGAGGTTAATTGATTTAAATTATATTTGATTGTATAGTTGGACTATAATAATCATTATAATATATAGTACCACAAATCGTTGATTAAATAGTTGGACTATTAAAATCAAGATAAAATTGAAAGATTGACATTTAAAACATAATCCTAGGGAAAATGTATTTAAATGATTTAATTTTCAAATTGGGAATAAATTTCAGTATGGTCCTGGAAACTAATAAGTTACTTTATTGGATAAAATAACATATTAAGCCTAAAGCCCGGAGTTAAGAAAATAGTTGAGCATAATATTTGGAAGATTAATGTGATGATAACGTAAGTGCTTAATTCATAATACTTACCGAAGTAGACTCGTTAATTTCTGAATCAGAACTAAGGATTAGATCCTTAAAGTATGATAAATAAATTGAAGGATCTTAATAAATCTATGCTTAGATTTTAGAAGTACTATAATTGCAATAAATAATTCTTGGAGAATTAATGACTATTCTTAAGGAGACAAAGTCAAAGTTTGCAATAGGCAAGTAGCGCAAGGCTCACCTTACTTCGATATTCTAGAAGGCCAAGGCTTGGCCAAAGGCTTCTGGAATGTTGAAAAAGGGCAAAGGCAAAATCATTATAATCTTTTAGAAAGATAAATGACATATCCCAAAATGTCTGCCTAAATGTGGCAAACGGGATCACGGAAGCGTGACTGCCGTTTGGACAAAGCAGACATGAAGGAATTGAAGATGAGCAAGGCTCCGACTTCAAATATGTTTGTCAAAATTATGTTCACTACTAGTATTAAAATTAGATTTTAAATACTTAGTGTGGTACATAAATATATACTGATGTTCAGAATCTGCTATGAGCAGGATTAGGAAACTGTTATAATGTAACTAGTTTGACTAGGAACATTATCTCTATATCAGTGTTTAATCCGTTGCGGATTGAACCTTTATATTCTAGAACACTAAAGTGTTTTATTATATAAAGATGATATTGAGATAAACACATTAGATGTGAATAACAGAATTTATATTTTGAATATAAATAAATCTCAAAAATATAATATGACAAACAAACAGCTCAAACTGATTTGATCAGAAGAGACTAATTGTGGCATTGTTGTCCGGGACACAATTAAACAAGACTCGTATATCCACACTTTTGAAGAGTGGGTACTCGGACTAATTTGATTCTATTCAAATAAAGTCTACGAATCTAGTTTATTGGGCAAAGTGCCTAAAACACTATTTACTTGGTAAAAGTGCAAATGCCACCTATCTGTTAGCCCTAGTTCATAGTGAAGCAAGTGGGCCCATGTCTAGCTAGGCTAGAGGTGGATATGAATATTTCGTGACCTTTACGGATGTGGCATCGCGTTCTGGTTATGTGTTTCTTTTGAAGAACACAAATCGGAAACTTTTACAGTTTCGACACGAAATAGACAAACAGATCGGCTAAAATATTATACCGTCATGGTAAGACCGTAATGGAAAATACTTAAGCAATAAGTTTCTAAAATACTTGAAAGAGTATAGTATTCTTTCAATGAGGACTCCTTCCGGAACACGTCAGTTTGACGGTGTATCCGAACGGAGTAACCGAATTTTGTTGGACATGATAAGGTTAATCATGAGTCGCTCTGAGCTACCATTTCCTTCAATGGATAAGCATTAACAGTGCAGAACTTATTTAGAATAAGGTTCCATAAAAATCTGTTTGACAGATTTCGTGCCAATTGTAGGTTATCCTAGGGATACCAAAGTATTGTACTTATACAACTCACAAGAGAACAATTAGATTGTTGCTCACCATGTGGTTTTTCTAAGAGGAATACTGATATGCAGTGGTAAGTGGGAGGATAGTAAAACACGATGAAAATCAGAGTAATACTATTCAAGGCACCGATTCCTTAATGGAACACATATAGTTCATCAAGGATGAAACTATACCATAATCTTCGAATACACAAGAACCGCGTATGTCGGAAAGAGTCAGAAAATAACTTGGGGTATGGGTTTCTGATCTCACCTCATAAAGATGTCTATCTTATTGAGGTATACCAACTGACTACGTATGAGGAAGTGATACAAGGTATCGACTCCCTAATTATGACAAAGTGTCATGAATCCGAAATGGATTCCTTGTATATCAACCAAGTTTGGATACTAGTTGATGTACCACAAGGCATTGTGCCTATTGGTACTTATAAGTCTTCAAGGAAGACATACATGGATGGCAACATACCAACGTATAAAGCTAGGCTTTTAGCGGAAAGGTATCGTTATCAACATTGTGTCATTACGATTCAACCTTTTACCTGTTGCCACGGTAAATCCATTTGGATAATGCTTGCTAAAGTTGCATATTTCATTTATGAAATATGTCAGCTGAACGGGAAAATCGATTTCCTGAAAAGGAAACCTTTTGGAGGATGTTTAAAACATCCTAACGATTTTGTCGTACCAAAACTAGCAAACAAGGTTTGCGGGTTATTCGATCCATGTTTGGATTGAATCAAGCATAGGTTCATGGAATTATCGTTTTGATGCAATCATAATGATTTATGACTTAATTCAAAACGTAAATGATTCTTGTGTATATAAGAGGGTTAGTGGGAGCGCACTGACAATGGCTGTCCTATATATATAAATAATGATAACATATGTCATTTCTTGGAAATGATATTCCCAAAATAACAATCAGTGAAAGCTTGGCTTTCGAAAACTCTCCGAGAACTCGTACATTGAAAAATGTACGCGACCTAGTGTCTCATACGCTTTGAGCATATGGATTCACAAACAGGCTAATCCAAGTGATAATCACTGGATTGATGTTAAGAACATCCGTTAGTATCTTAGAGATCTAAAGATGGTGTCTTAGTCTATGGAGAAGGAGAACTTGAAGTGACTGGGATCACTGTAGCAAGTTTCCAAACTGATAAAATGACTATAAGTCGCAAACGGTACTACAAAGTTTGAATAATGGTACAGTGAGCTGGAAATCTTCCAAGTAAGATACTCTTACCGAATAAACAACAAATGCGGGTTATTGCTGCAGCTGAAGCAGCAATAGAAGCCTTCTGGGTCGATAAACAAATCTAATTAGATTAGATATAGTTCTGTTAGCAGCTGAGCTAGGCTTGAGCACAGGCTAAAGAATTAATGGTCTCATCAACGATCCAGATACATACTTCGATAATTCATCTGATTCGTTCGGATCATACATCGTGGCGATATGATGATCGTATAAATCTCATCAGATGATAATCATGCAAATTCGCTGACGAAAGCATTTCTCAGCAGTTTGAGCCAACCGTACATAGTTCGGGTGTCAAGCACTCGAGTGACTGGCTATAGGCCAAGTGAGAGATTGTTGGACAATTATGACCCATAGCGTCACTATTTGTACAGATCACAGTGTTGTTGTACAAATTAACTATGTGACAAATGAGATTGCACTCTTATCATTTGTGATTAGATCACCTTGATGTATAAATGATAGGAGGTCCCTGTGATTTGTTCCTGGATTGAGAATGATATGAGACAGTATCAGTCCACGAAGGATAAATCATTAAATATCCCTAGTCAGAGCATTATCGAGATTGGACATCGATGAATGCGTAAAAGACTAGTATTACACTTGTGCGTGTTGTGAGGGAAAAACGTCATAGTTCTCATATATTTGGGGTATATGATACACATGCAAGTGTAATAGGATGTTGTGTTTCACCGATGGTACGGGAAACAGCTTCGCTCTGGATAAGACCCCCTCGGAATTCCATTGGTAGTATGACTATGTGTCTATGGAAGTCCGAAATCAGGGTAGGTGTATTTGGTCTTAACCTGAGACTTGCACCGCTAACACTTACGACAATCAATATACTTTGGTTTCGGTCGTCCAACGCTTTAACAGGTTCTATGTACGCCAATACTGGGTATATTGAGAATCGTAGTGTGTTGGGTGTGATGTCAAGACTGAAGTGTCACTCCAGTCATATGGAGTTGATGATCGCGCAGGGATACAAAACTGGTTCTCCAAATAAGGTTGTAATCATCGGGATAATATGACTTGGTCATGATTATCCGATATTAAAGAGACTAGTTGCTCGTAATCCGATATATGCTTCGTACGGGGCAGACACTGTACCAGCCCCAGGCCTTGCATGTGATCATCCGATACTGGACAGAAATACGCAATACTATGTATACTACGCCTGATACAGAACCTTTATTCCTGTAAGGATATTTCCGAAGAATTTGGGAGGCATGGCGCTTTGCTAGAAGCCAACATTGTCTTGTAATTCGGTATAAACGTAGTACGAGGTACTTACGTGTTCAGATAGTCCGACGACCGAATTTACTGCCAACATATCCGGGGATCTCATGGGTCACTTCCCAAAGATTCACCGATGACGTATGACTCGCACTTTAATTAATCTGGGATTAATTAGATGAGAGAGAACATTAATCTGGGATTAATTGCAAAGATATTTTATCCGGGATAAAATATCAATTAAAGAGAGATAACGATTAATTTGGAATTAATCGATAAATTAATATATTTGATATATTAAACGAAATTGGATTTCGACGCGGAATTAAAATTAGATTTTAATTCGGGCGAACGAATTAATTTAGAATTAATTCGTTAGCGACGTGAATAGTGACTTCGCTAGGCGTAATCATTTAATTACGTCGCAACGGAAAATTCGTTAATTTGGAATTAACGAACCTGAGCCCGAGATTATTTGCGAGCGCATTCGCATTTCGAATTCGAGTGCGGCACGCAAGTCAAATCAAGCGTCAAATCGCTAGTCGCATCAAGCGTCAAATCACTTATCACTTTGAGTGATGTGACTTGACAACTTGTGATTGATGTGATTGAGTGATGTGTGTGGTTGGCATTTATGGGCATTAATTGCCTTGACTTTTGAAACCAAATTTTGTGTATTTGATTTGTAAAATCAATTACCAAAATTATATAACACATTTATCTCTCTCTCTCCTCCATTCTCTTCATCTTTCTCGCGCCCAAAGGGCTGCACATTTTCTGGTTTCTGGTTCTCCAAAATCGTGAATGGGGAAGCAAGTGTGATGAAATTTGTGGCAAATTTCTAGAGTGCTAGCACACTCCGGGATCATGCGAAGATGATAGGGAAGTCCACCCATGAGCCGGGAATCACCACGACGAAGCTTGGAGCTTGGAAGTTGATTCAAAATGGCCGAACCAGTGAGCAAGATGCAGCCCACTGCCGTGACTGTGAGGAGTAGAAATATGAATTTTTTTTTGCCTAAAGCATCGCTCAACCGCTCGATGTAAGTATTCCGCGACTTCTCGAATGTATTCACATATGTTCATGCTTGATTTATGATCCTTGGGACCTAGATAATCTCCAACAGTATTTTGGAAATGTTAATTTGGTTAATTAATTATGGCATACACTTTGGTTAATTTAATTATGAAATTTGGAATTTTGAAATTAAATTAATTGGGCTTAGATTTGGAATTGGGCTTTTAAAGTTGTAATTGGGCTTAATGGGCTTGGTTGGGCCAAGTTTGGTTTAGGCTAAATTGGTTGGATCCAATTGGGCCCAAAACCATATCCATAAAGTCCAATTATGACTTAATGGACCTTTAATATTAATTGGGCCTAAATTGGTTTCTTGTCAATAAGGGTGATTCCTTAAATGGGTTTTGGTATTTGGGTTTGACCCAAATTGACCAAAATTTCATGCCTTAAGAAATTAATTAAAAGCCTATTGGACTTTAAATTAAATTAACATTGGATGTTAATCGGGCTATGAGACCCGTAACGATTAGATTTAGAATCTAAGTCGTAAAAGTACATTAAAAAGTGTAATTATTTAATTTGGAATTAAATATAGAATTAGTATTAATTACATATTAAATTGGATTTAATGTTGTAGTTTGATATAATTCAAGAATTCGTACTTTGAGTAGTTATTCGCAAAACGAGTCGGACTCGCGCAAAATCAAATCGTTGTTTGAACATTGGATGGTCATTAATTATCATATTAATTAATTGGATTAGATCGATTGATAACATGCTTTTTGTGAATACATGGAGGCGATGTATGAATAATGTATATCATATGGATATTAGATGGGTGAGGGCAATTTTGGAAATTGTTGTAATAAATTTAGAATTTATTAATTCGACCTGCGTGTCCAGCTTATTACCTCTTGACTATGTGTATTTCTCTTCTCACTTATTCCCCTCAATGTAAATGAGGTTTCTTTAGAAGTATTACGAATCGGGTAGAAGTAATACTTGTGCTAGCGGGAGAGAGGAAATAGAGAGATTTATTCTAGGAACAATGTGTTTAAGTATCCATCCGCAAATCATTATTATTTTATTTATATGCGCCTTATTATGTGTTTAGAATGCATGTTTAAGGGTGTATGATGATGAGACCTTAAAAAAGATAATAAATTGGTTGCCAATTACGCGAAAAACCCTTACTATATATCAAGCGTTTTTCCTTCCATTGAGTGATACTTACTCAAGATCCAAGACTGGCACTGATTTTTTGGCCAAAGTCAAGACTTTTGTCCGTCGCGGATGTGTTTGAATCATGAAGGCTTTGTTCCATATCGGTGTCTTGTCCAAGTTGTAATTTGTTGGCCAAAGTCAAGATCACTTCTTGTCCATCGACATTGATTACAAATCTTTCCAAGGTCAATGGGTTCCCTTTAACTGGGATCACTAAGTTTGTTGTGCCAAAGCCAAGGCTTAGTTGATTTAGAGGAAAAAAGTTAGGCAATATATTGGATATATTGGCATATATAGGATATATGTTTCGGACTTGGATGTCCACCTATTGGATCTAGGAATTGGATGGGATCCAATTGATCTTAGAGATCTACCTAGTTAATTATCATAAAATTTGTTGGCCAAAGTCAAGATTGTGTGTTATTTAACGGGATCCTAGCCCACTAGGAAACAAGGTTTCCCGAGTACTCAACAGAGGGTTAGAGGCTCGCCGAAAAATAGTGGGAGGCAAGTATTAAGTTTGCAATATTCGTTTAATTACTTGCCATACGCGCTCATTTCAATTTTTCGTCGTTACATTAATATATTAGTTGGACTAATAATTAATCATTGTTTTAATTAAACAGTTGGACTGTATTCAAACTATTTCATTTATAGTTGATTATATAATTGGATTATAGTAATCAATATATTTGAATTAACTAATTTCAATTAATAGTTGATTTTATAATTGGATTATAGTAATCAATATAATTGAATTTAACCTATTAAATTATAGTTGATTATAAAGTTGGACTATAGTAATCATTATAATAAATAGTACCTAAAATCGTTGATTAAATAGTTGGACTATTAGAATCAAGATAATTGAAAGATTAGTGTTTAAAACATAATCCTGGGTGAAAAATGTTTTTAAACGACTTTAATTTTCAAATTGGGAATAAAACTTTAGGATAGTCCTGAAAACTAAGAAGTTACTTTATTTGATAAAATAACATCTTAGGCCTAAGCCCGGAGTTAAGCAAATAGTAGAACATGATATTTGGAATATTCATGTGATGATAACTTTAGTGCTTAATCCATTATGCTTGCCGCATAGACTCCTTAATTTCTTATTCAGAACTAAGGATTAGATCATTATAGTATGATAATGAAATTGAAGGATCTTCATAGATCTATCTTTAGATCTTAGAAATACTAAATTGCAATAGTAAACTCTTGGAGAGTTAATGGATATTCTCAAGGAGACAAAGCCAAAGTTTGTAATAAGGCAAGAAGCGCAAGGCGTACCTTACTTCGAAATTCCAGAAGGCCAAGGCTTGAACAAAGGCTTATGGGGTGTGGAAAATGGGCAAAGGCAAAATCATTATAGTTTTCTAGGAAGACAAAAGACATATCCCAAGATGTCTGCCTAAACTGTGGCAAACAGGGTCACTGGAAGCGTGACTGCAGTATGGACAAGGCAGACATGAAGGAATAGAAGAAGGTGCAAGGCTCCGACTTCAAATATGTTTGTTATTAACATGTTCACTACTAGTATTAAAATTGGATTTTAGATACTAAATGTGGTACATAAATATGTACTGGTGTGCAGAATCTGCTGAAAGCAGGATACTCACTTCAGTTGAGATCTATCTGCGAATCAGAAACGGGACGACATTTGCTGTTTTAACCGTAGATACCTAAGTTTAGGAACTACCCTTCGGGTATGTACTTAAATTAGGAAACTGTTAAAATGTAACTAGTTTGACTAGAAATATTATCTATATATCAGAGTATAATCCGTTACGGATATACCTTTATATTCTAGAACACTAAAGTGTTTTATTTTTTAAAGATGATATTGAGATAATCACATTAGATGTGAATAACAGTACTTATATTTTGAATATAAATAAATCTCAAACATATAACCTGACAAACAAATAGCTCAAACTGAATTAATCAGTTGAGACTTATAAGTGGCATTGATGTCTGGGACACAATTAACAAGATTCGTATATCCACACTTTCGAAGAGTGGGTACTAGGACAAATTTGATTCTATTCAAATAATGTCTATGAATCTAGTTTATTAGGCAAAGTGCCTGAAATACTTTTTTCTTGGTAAAAGTGTAAGTGCCACCGATCTGTTAGCCCTCGTTCATAGTGACGTAAGTGGGCCCATATCTAGCTAGGCTAGAGGTGGATGTGAATGTTTCGTGACCTTTACGGATGTGGCATCACGTTATGGTTATGTGTTTCTTTTGAAACACGGATCAGAAACTTTTGATGAATTCAAAGAGTTTCGACACGAAATAGACAAACATGTCGGCTAAAGTATTAAACCGTCACGGTTAGACCATGATGGAAAATATTTAAGCAATAAGTTTCTCAAATACTTGAAAGAGTATAGTATTATTTCAATGAGGACTCCTCCTGGAACACGTCAGTTTTAAGACGATGTGTCCGAACAGAGAAACCGAATTTTGTTGGACATGATGAGGTTAATCATGAGTCGCTCTTAGCTACCATTTCCTTCATCGGATATGCATTAACAGTGCAAAACTTATTTTGAATAAGGTTCCATAAAAATCTATTTGACAGACATCATATAAGATATGAACAGGAAAGAAACTGGGTTTTCTCATTCATGTAGATTTGGGAATGCTAGGCATATGTTTGGATGATACCAAACTAGAACCCAAATCGGATAAGTGCCTAACTGTAGGTTATCCTAAGGAAACCAAAGTATAGTACTTATACATCTCACATGAGAACAATGTAATTGATGCTCACCATGCAGTTTTCCTAAGAGGAATACCTATATGCAGTGGTTAGTGGGAGGAAAGTAAAACTCGATGAAAATCAGAGTAATACTATTCCAGGCACCGATTCTTAATGGAACACAGATAGTTCATCAAGGATGAAACTATAGCAATAATCTTAAAATACACAAGAACCACGCAAGTCGTCGAGAGTCAGAAAACAACCTGGGAGGTATGAGTTTCTGATCTCAACTCGTAAAGATGTCAATCTTATTGAGGAATACGAACTGACTACGTATGAGGAAGTGATACAAGGTATCAACTCCATATTATGGCAAAGTTCCATGAAGTCCGAAATGGATTCCATGTATACCAACCAAGTTTGGACACTAGTTGATGTACCGAAATGCATTGTGCCTATTGGTACTATATAAGTCTTGAAGGAAGACAGACATGGATGGCAACATACCAACGTACTACGCTAGGCTTGTAGCGAAAAGGTATCGTTATCAACATTGTGTCGATTACGACGAAACCTTTTACCTGTTGCCATTGGTAAATCCATTTGGACAATGCTTGCTAATGCTGCATGTTTCATTTATGAAATATGGCAGCTGGAATGCCAAAACTGCTTTCCTTAACGGAAACCTTTTGGAGGATGTTTATAACATCCTGACGGTTTTATAGTACCAAAACGAGCAAACAAGGTTTGCGAGTTAATTCAATCCATGGGTGGATTGAAGCAAGCATTGAGTTCTTGGAATTATCGTTTTGATGTAATCATAATGGTGTATGATTTAATTCAAAACGAAATTGATTCTTATGTATATAAGGAGGTTAGTGGGAGCGCACTGACAGTGAATGTCCTAAATAATGATGACATATCATTTCTTGGAAATGATATTCCCATAATACAATCGGTGAAAGCTTGGCTTTCATGAAAAATCCTCCATAGAATTCTTGGGAGAAACAACCTTTATTCTAGGAATAAAGATCTACTGGGATAGATTTAAAGTTGTTAATACTCTCCGAGAACTCGTACATTGAAACAAATGTACGCGACCTGGTGTCTCATATACTTTGAGCATATGGAGTTACAATCGGGCCAATCCAAGTGATAGTCATTGGATTGATGTTAAGAACATTCTTAAGTATCTTAGAGGAACTAATGATGCTGTCTTATACTATGGAGAAGGAGAACTTGGAGTGACTGGGATCACTGTTGCAAGTTTCCTAACCGATAAAAACGACTATAAGTCGCAATAGCGGTACTATACAGTTTGAATAACGGAACATTGAGCTGGAAATCTTCCATGCAAGATACTGTTACCGAATAAACAACAAAAGCGGATTATTGCTGCAGCTGAGGCAGCAATAGAAGCCTTTTGGATCGATAATAATCCTAATTAGATTAGGAGTAGTTCTGTTAGCAGCTGAGCTAGGCTACAACGCATGCTAAAGAATTAATGGTCTCATCAACGATCCATTTATATATTTCAAATATTCATCTGATTCGTTCGGATCATACATCGTGGCGATGTGATGATCGAATAAATCGCATCAGACGATAACCCTGCAAATCCGCTGACGAAAGCATTTTCTCAATAGAAGTTTGAGCGAACCGTACATAGTTCGGGTGTAGGACACTTGAGTGATTGGCTATAGGCCAATTGGGAGATTGTTGGACAGTTATGGCCCAAAGCATCACTATTTGTACAGATCATGGTGTTGTTGTACAAATTAACTATGTGATAAAGGAAATTGCTCTTTTATCATTTGTAATTAGATTACCAAGATGTATAAATGATAAAAGGTCCATATGATTAGTTCCGGATTGAGATGATATGAGACAGTATTAATCCACAAAGGTTTAATCATTAAATATCCATAGTCGTAGTATTATCGAGATTGGACATCGATAATGCGGAATAGACTAGTATTGCACTTGTGCGTGTTATGGGAGTATAACGGCATAGTTTTCATATATTTGGGTATAGGATACTTATGCAAGTGTAATAAGAGGTTGTGTTTACCGATGGTACTGAAACAGCTTCGCTCTGGATAGACCCCTCGGAATTCCATTGCTAGTATGACTATGTGTCTATGGAAGTCCGAATCAGGGTAGGTGTATTTGGTCTTAACCTGAGACTTGCACCGCTAATACTTGCGACAATCAATATACTTTGGTTTTGGTCGTCCAGGGCTTTAACAGGTTCTGTGTACGCATCTTCTGGGTATATTGAGAATTGTAGTGTATTGGGCGTGATGTCGAGATGGAAGTATCACTCCAGTCATAGTGGAGATGATGATCATGTAGGATACGGAACTGGTGCTCTTATGTACTGTAGTCATCGGGATAATATGACTAGGTCATGATTATCCGATTATAGAGACTAGTTACCAGAGATCCGATATGTGCTTCGTACGGGGCAGACACAATTCCAGCCCCAGACCTAGCACGTGACATCCGATACTGTATCGTTATACGCAATACTAGATATACTACGCCTGATATAGATAACATGTTCCAGTAAGAATATTTCTGGAGAATTGGTAGGCACGGTGCTTTGCTAGAAGCCAACCATGTCTTGTAAATCGGTAAAAATCGTAGTACTAGGTACGTACGTGTTCAGATAGTCCGATGACCGGATTTACTGCCAACATATCCGGGGATCTCATGGGTCGCTTCCCGAAGATTCACCGATGACGTATGACTCGCACTTTATTAATCTGGGATTAATTATAAGAGAGAGAAAATTAATCTGGGATTAATTGCGGAGATATTTTATATGGGATAAAATATCATTAAAAGAGAGAGAACGTTTAATTTTGAATTAATCGATAAAATAATATATTAGATATATTATATGAAATTGGATTTCGACGCGGAATTAAAATTAGACTTTAATTCGAGCGAACGAGTTAATTTAGAATTAATTCGTTAGCGATGTGAATAGTAATTTTGTTAGGCAAAGTTATTTAATTAAATTAGATTTAATTTCGTCGCAACGGAAAATTCGTTAATTCGGAATTAGCGAACCCGAGCCACATCAAACATTTGCGGGCGCACTCGCATTGCGAATTAAAGTACGGCTCGCAATTCACATCAAACGTCAAATCACTAGTCAATCAATTGATGTGATGTCTAGTCACTTTGAGTGATGTGACAACTTGTCACTTGTGATTGATGGTGGTAGTTGAAAGGCATTAATTGTTTTTTGCCTTTGACTTTTTTGAAAATGAAAAATGGTATATGTTTAATTGATTTTGGAAATCAATTAACTAATACACAACACTTTTCTTCTCTCTCACTCTTCTCTTCTTCTCGGCCTTGGGCCATTTTGGCTCTCCAAAATTCTGCAAATGCCATTAGTTTGCAAGAAGAAACATGTTGATTTTTGTGGCAAAAATTACCAAGTGCTAGCACACTTCCGGAGTCTTGCGAAGGTGATAGGGAAACCGACTTGTGAGCTTGGAATCACCATTCGAAAGCTTGGAGCTTGGACCGTAATCGGAGCAGAAAATCAGCCCAAAGCCGAGACTTCAAGGAAGGAAAAGCTTGAAGATTTTGATGTTCATCGCGTCGCAAAAGCCGATCGTTGTAAGTATGATTTCGCCATGCTTTTACGAGTATTCACATACATGTGTTTCTTGCTTCAATTGATCTTGGGACATAATAGAAACCCAACACTCTGGCCTACCCAAAAGCCTTGTCCTCCAAACCTTTGACCGCCAAGCCTTTCGCCTAGGAATTTTGGATAGTAGTAGTGAAGATGAGGCGGAGCGTGGGAAGAATTTCTGGGAGAAATTCTCGAGCAGTGATAAAGAGGAGGTGAAGGGAATGACCCGTAGTGGATGTTTTTACAGTGATGTAGCGGAGAAAGGCAAGGAAGTGTTGGCCGAAGGAAGAGAAGTGGCAGAGAACATGGATAATGCTGAGGGAGATGTAGTGCTGCGTCAGTTGAAGAAGACATGAGCACATGTGAGTATTTGGGAGTTGTTGTGTGTATCTCAAGAGCATAGGCGTGCCATGGTTGAGGCTTTGAGTAAGATAGTGGTACCGGAGGATGCCAACCCCGCAATGTTCGTAGGGTCAGTCCAAAAGGAAGCTTTACAAGTGATAACATTTTCTGAGGAGGAACTCCCGTTGGAGGGAAGAGATCACAATAGGCCACTATTCATAAGAGCGAAGTGAAGAGAAATATGACATCTTGTGTGATGGTGGATGATGGCTCATCTATCAATGTGTGCCCTTTGAAAATTTTATCGAGGTTGGGTCTGAAGGCGACAGATTTGAGTCCTCCAACATGACTATCAAGGCGTATGATGATAGTAAGCGGGGATTATAGGGTACCTTTACATCGGTAGTTAAGGTGGGCCCAGTTGAGGATGAGGTTGAGTTCACGGTGCTGGATATCCCGGCTACTTTCACCTTGCTATTGGGGAGGCCATTATTTCACAAACTTGAGGACGTGCCCTCCACTTTGCACCAGGTCATCAAGTTTCCGTATGGAGGAGAGATCGTCACCATCAGAGCTAAAGTAGACAATATTGTGGCCGCCTTGGAGATACATCCTTTCACGAGGTTCCAAGTGGCGACAAGCTTTGAGGAGTGGGTGGATCCTAAGGTGGCTAGGATCGTGGAGAAGATGAAGTTCGTGCCTGTCACAAGATCATGTGTTGGGGGAACACTACCAGACTTCAAGGGGCAGACCACCAGGAGAGGATTGGGGTACAAATCCGATGAGGATAAACCGAAGGCCAAGAAGAAAGGGCTGAAGCTGGCAGACTACTTTGTGAAAGCTACGGGGTATCAAGGAGAACCTGAACCAGTGGAAGTCAATGGGATCATGGTGCCAGGATTTGAGATCTTCCAGGATGTGATAGGCAAGGAGCCGCTGGCAGAAGAAGTTGCAAAGGAGGAAGATAAGTGGGAAGATGAGTTGATGCAGCTAGAGAGCCTGACGCTCGAGGAGAGCAATGAGACCAAAGAAGACAAGGCTGCGGACGACGAAAATGTTTATTTCCCTGATTTATTTGATTGTACTCCTGCATTCGCTAATAATAAAGACATTCTTTTCGCTTACTTGCATGAGTCTCTTCCTTGTAACTTATACGACCTGAGCATATTTGACATTAACTCGACCAAAACAAACGCATTTAACCTTGGTACGCCTGAAATCCCCAAGGAAATTCTAATTGCGAGTGAGGTTACCTCTGAGGAACGAAGGAATTAGAAGGGATGTTAATCAAATATGCTAAAGTATTCGCTTGGTCCTACGAGGTCATGCCCGAAGTAGATAGAAGTATCGCCCAACACACAATACCGACTTATTCGAACATGAGACCGATAAATCAGAAGATCCGAAGGATGAGACCTGAGTGGGCCAAAAAGGTTAAAGAAGTAGTCAAGAAGCAGATAGACGTGGGATTTCTAGAAGTAGTGAAGTACCCCGAGTGGTTAGTGAACATTGGGTCGGTGCCGAAGAAGGATGGGAAGGTAAAAATGTGTGTGGATTATAGAGACCTTAACAAAGCTTGCCCAAATGATGATTTTCCTTTACCCCATATAGACGTACTGGTAGATAGCGCAGCTTTATCTGCCATGTACTCATTCGCAGATGGGTTCTCAGGGTGTAATCAGGTCCTTATGGCTGAAGTAGACAAACATACGACTGCCTTTGTCACCGAGTGGGGCACGTATTGTTACAAAGTGATGCCGTTTGGACTTAACAACGTGGGAGCGACTTATCAACGGATGGCCACTACGTTATTCCATGACTTGATGCATAAGAAGATCAAAGTATACATGAACGACATGATGGTGAAGTCAGAAACGAGAAGCGGACACATAGAAGCGCTAGAGAAGTTCGTTCAGCGAGTCGACAAATACAACCTGCGGCTAAACCCTAAGAAGTGTGTGTTCGGGGTAACGTCGGGAAAGCTGCTAGGACATACGGTAGAAATGAGAGGAATAAAAGTAGACCCTGAGAAGATCAGAGCGATTACCGAGATGCCTGCGCCGAAGACGGAGAAAGAAGTTAGAGCCTTCCTCGGGAAGATCCAGTACATCAGTTGATTCATCGCTAAGCTGACGTTAGTATGCCAGCCCATCTTTAAACTGTTGAGGAAAGACCAACCGGTGAAGTGGAACGAACAATGCCAAGAAGCCTTCGACAATATCAATGAATACCTAGTGAAACCTCATGTATTGAAACCTCTAAGACCAGACAAACCTTTAGTGCTGTATTTGGCCATAGAACCCGAAGCGCTGGGGGCGATGATGGTACAAGCAGATGAGACGGGGGTAGAACAAGCAGTCTACTACCTCAGTAAGAAGATGCTTCCGTATGAAGCCCGCTATCAGGAAGTAGAGAAGATCTGTTTGGCAGTGGTGTGGGTTTCCAGAAAATTACATCATTACTTCCAATGTTACAAGATCCAAGTGGTAGCAAAGGAGAATCCCTTAAAGTATCTACATTTGGTACCTTCACTAGTAGGGAAGTTAGGTAGATGGTTGGTATTGTTGACCGAGTTTGATATTGAGTATCTCACCTCAAAAGTAATCAAAGGATGAGCCGTAGCGGAGTTTTTAGCACTGCAACCCATAGAAGGAGATCAATACAAGTTCGAATTCCCAGACGAGGAAATCCAAGCGATAATGGTCCTTGACCGGTGCTTACACACGCGTATAACGCAATCGCACGTATCGCTCAAGTAGTATAAAAATATGGATCCCACGATGGCTTAATATCTAATCTATTAATTTTATGAGGTCAAATGATTACTAGTATCTAACAGGTTGTTTGATTGATTTGAAATGTTGACGATTTTAAATTTAAAAACAAGTAAATAAAATTGTTCGAAAGTAGGTTTTAAGAAAATTCAATATTAAAAACTATCTAAGGTTGTGATTTCTTCCAATATCATTTTAAAGATGAAGTGGTTATCTTAAAGTTGGGTAATATATTGATTTATTAACCTGGAACACTAAATTATGTGTAACCCTCTGTCGATGGTCAGACACGAACAATAAAACTAGTCCGTTTTATGGAGAATTTACAAATTAAATAATTTAAAATGAAATAAACAAAAATTAACTTGTTCCGAAATAGGTTTGAGATACGTCTCAGGAGTGGAAACTCCTTACTCATCTATCTCTTACCAATTTCACTCTTTTAGTCAAAATAAAAATACAAATACACAAAATATTTTTTGTAATTTTTGAAAATTTTTCTATTTTTTTTTGTATTTTTCGAAAAATTTTGGACTAAAAATAAAAAGAACACACAAACTAAAAACAAGGTATTGATCAACTAATTACCTCCCCCAAACCTAAATGAGACATTGTCCCCAATGTCTTAAACACTAAAAGGAGAGTTAAGAAGGTCGTACCTGGTTAGCTGAAAATCTATAGGAAATTAAATGTTAAGATCCAGATTAACATGACGCCTCTTACCACGATCGTCCTCGGACCAATTTATCTTTGAAAGGATAGGGTCAACTCGTGGTTCATAGGCTAAGAGTTGGTCAATTAGATCCGGAGCAGTTCTGGCAGTAAAGAGGAGTTCTTTCAAAGGTTTTGACACGAACCCATTTCTCCGGGCATCATCAAGAAATACACAAAGAAAATCATAAAATCCATCAACGTTGTACAGCCCAATTGGTTTATGGTGTATGTTCAGATTCGCCCAAGATAGCACAATAAAAATTTCCTCAAATATACCCAAGCCACCTGGCAAAACAATAAGAGCATCAGCACTGTTAATCATTTCTACTAGTCGTTCAGACATACCTGGCACAATCAGTTCCTCTCCGTTTGATGGTTCAATAAGATTTGCCTTTGCCATGGGTTTTGGGATGATTCCCAAAACGTGACTGCCTCCTTCTTGTACGGCCTTTGAAACGATCCCATAAGTCCAAGATTGCCTCTGCCATATATTAAATGCATATTTCTTGCAGCTAAGACTCGACCCAATTCTTGTGCTGCTTCTACGTATTGTGGCTTAACACCAACACTACTACCGTAAAACACACAGATGTTTTCAACTCGTCTTCTTGAAGTGGCTTCCATTTTTTTTATTTCTTTCTCAACTCTGGATGCCTTCAAAAGTGCAATGACGGGCTGAATTTATAGTACCTGAAAAGGGTGAGTAAAAATAGCACAAGTATCTTCCAGAGGACGATTAGTAGTGAAATAATATCGTGATAGTCAAAAAGGTCTGGATCCTGTCGGAGAAAATAAAAGAAAACAACGAAACAAATCATAATTATTAAGAAAAGACAAAGAGATATAATATTTACAAGAAAAGTAATGGCTTGATTGACGTCTATGCGTCAGGGACAAGCTTCCCATCCAATTTTCTTATAAATTGGCAAACAGGGTCTTTTTGAGTCAGATTCCCGAGACTTAACAGTTGTCTTTCCTTTTGGAATTGTGCATATAACATGCGAATTTCATGATACACACATCCACTGGGATGCGTCTCAAGAGTTTTAGATATGTCATCCAAAGACTCATTACTCAAGCCATCTCTAATGAAGTTAATCTTATCTTCACGGTTATCGGACACCATTCCTAAAGAACGACAACTAGTATTACAAAACATGCGAGCACATTTATAACAAACACACATTCTTTTGGCTCTTCTCTTTTTAGCATATGTGCTCTTTCCTAAACCAGGCAGATGTGAAATAAAAGAGTCAGAAGACTCACCTGCCAATCAGACCCGTGCTTCAATTAACCAACGAATGTCAGTAGGAATACCTTTGATCATCAGTAACCTCATTCGTTCCAAGCGAGCTTTGTAAACTTTCATCAGAGATTTTTGAGGGATGGAAGGAAATTGCTTGCGAAGATTTGCGAGAGTTTCTTCCATCTTGAAATGACTAAACCTGCAAAAATTAAACACACAAAAATAAAACACACCAGATCACAATATATATAAAAATTGCATGGGTTGCCTCTCTGCTAGCGCTAAGTTTAGAGTCGTCAGCCAGACTTGACTTCTCGAACGTTAAGCTGGATCTGAAAGTGTAACACTTTCTTTTTGTCGCTCAAATGATTCTCCCCAGTAGTGCTTGACACGCTTGTTTTTAACCTTGAAAGTTTTGTTGCAGTCAGGATCATGTATCTCAACGGTTCTATCTGGTAAAACCTTGGTGATCACAAACGGACCTGACCACCGTGATTTTGGCTTCCATGGGAAGAATTTCACCCTTGATTTGTTTAACAGTACCTTCTGCCCTTGTTCCAGTTGTATGCGCACTAACTTCTCATCATGTCTTTTCCTTGTACAATTTGGCATCCTCAAAAGGCTGTATGTGAAATTCCTCCAAATTGTTGAGCTGGTGGAACTTTTTCCCTTCTGTTGCTTGTAGTGCAAGAATAGGCTTCTTCAGTACGCAGTGCGCTTTATCTTCAGGCTCCACAGATAATTGACATGTTTTAAGTTTGTCAGTAGAACTTTGCATTGCATTGGAGCTCTGAATGGTACTGTGTATCACATCAAGTCTGAAACATTCCTCATTCTTTTCATCTTCTGAGAAATTCATGGCCTTGAAAACATTGAATGTTACTTCTTGGTCTTGTACCATCATGGTTAATTCTCATTTTTGTACATCAATAATGGTTTGACCTGTAGCCAAGAATGGTCTCCCAAGAATGATTGGCACGTCTTTGTCTTCCTCCATATCAAGGACAATAAAATCTGCTGGGAAAATGAATTTGTCAACCTTGACCAGTACATCCTCAACTACGCCTCTTGGAAATACGAGCGTTCTATCAGCAAGTTGTAGTGAGACTGAAGTGGGCATTGTTTCTCCAATCTGCAGTTTCCTGAAAATAGAAAAAGGCATCAAGTTAACACTAGCACCTAAATCACACAGAGCCTTACCGAAGTTATGTTCTCATATGGTACATGGAATGGTGAAACTGCCAGGATCTTTCAACTTCGGGGGAAACTTCCTCTAATGATGGCACTGTATTCTTCTGGTAATGCTACTGTCTCGTAATCTCCCAATCTCCGCTTTTGTGAAAGAATGACTTTCATGAATTTGTCATAGCTGGGCATTTGTTCCAACGCTTCTGCAAATGGAATGTTGATATGCAGCTTTTTGAAGATTTCTAGGAATCGAGCAAACTGTTTGTCCATTTTGTTCTTCTGAAGACGTTGAGGAAAAGGTGGAGGTGGAGTGATCTGTTCTTTTTCCTTTGCTTCTTTTTCCTCCATCTGTTGCTTTGTTTCTTTTGGAAAATCTTCAATTGTTGTTGCCTTGATTCCAACATCTTTGTTGATTTAAGTACCGATTTTTAACATGATGGCATGACATTGCTCATTCCCCATGTTCCTTGGATTTGGCTCCGTGTTGCTAGGAAGGGTACCTGGCGGTCTGTAACTCTGAGCATTGGCCAGTTGTCCAATTTGATTCTCCAGTGCTTTAATAGAAGCTGATTGACTTTGAATTAATGCTGCTTGGGATTGAAACATAACATCATATCTTGCTGCTTGAGATTGAAACATAGCATCATATCTTGCTACTTGAGAGTCGTGTTTTGCTTCTATCTTTTTCAAGTGGGTCAACACTTCTCTTAATCCTGGTTCATTTGCCTATTCCTGGCCTTTGTTATGTTGTTGGAATCCGGGTGGTGGATTGTTCATTTGTCCTGAATTGTTGCTCCATGCGAAATTGGGATGATTCCTCCACCCTGGGTTGTAGGTGTTGGAATATGAATTGTTCCCCTGTCTGTTGAAATTATTGACATAATTCACCGTTTCTTTATGTTGGTTGAAAGATTCTGACTTAGGTGCTCCTCCAAATGGTGAACTTGTGGATCCACCATTAACTTTTATGTTAATAGTTTCCATATTTTTGCAAATCACATCCAGCTGGGAATTCAGTGCTGTGTTGGCTCCAACTTCATAAATTCCTGCAATTCTTTGGATCATGCTCCTTTCTGTTGGCCATAAAGAATTGTTGTTGGCCATTTCTTCGATTAGGTCCCAGGCTTCATCTTCTCCTTTTGCCATTAAAGCTCCTCCAGCAGCAACATCGATTGTGGTTCTCATTATTCCAGAAAGTCCATTATAGAATGTTTGGACTTGAAGCCCTTTTGGAATTTCATGGTGAGGACATTTCCGGCGTAAATCTTTGAATCTTTCCCAAGCTTCGCAGAGGGATTCTGAATCTTGTTGTACAAAGGATGTGATGTCATTCCTCAGCTTTCCGGTTCTGGCTGGTGGAAAATACTTTGCAAGAATTTGGTGGCTAAAATGTTCCAAGTTGTGATGGAACTTGCTGGTAGTGAATGTAGCCAAGATTTTGCTCTGTCCTTCAAGGAATATGGAAAAACTCGCAGTCTCATTGCTTCTTCTGATGCTCTGTTGTAGTTGAAAGTACCGTAAACTTCCAGGAAGTTTCTGATTTGAGCATTAGGATATTCAGTTGCATTCCCCCTGAACTGAACTGACTGCTGAATCATCTGAATGCATGTTTTGATGTCACACACATTTGCTGGTAAGGGAGGAAGTACAATACAGGAAATGAGTCTGTCAACCACCGGAATGGTTCTGTCTCGAATGGGAATTGGTGGTGCAACCTCCAACGGTTCAGGTTCCATGTTGACTAAAGCTTCTTGTCCTTCTCGCCTTTCCCTTCTCAACTGTCTGATGGTTCTTTCAATTTCCGGGTCAAGCGGCCGGAGTTCAAAGCTTCTGGTTCGTCTCATGAAGTTTCTGAGAACCTGAAACACAAGAAAACAAAAACAATAAGTAAAAAGAAATTAGATACAAGTAACGTATCTAACCCCTAAACTAATAGTAAAAGATAAATAAGTCCCGGCAACGGCGCCAAAAACTTGACCTGTGCTTACACACGCGTATAACGCAAGCGCACGTATCGTTCAAGTAGTATAAAAATATCGATCCCACGAGGACTTAATATATAATCTATTAATTTTATGAGGTCAAATGATTACTAGTATCTAACAGGTTGTTTGATTGATTTGAAATGGTGACGATTCTAAATTTAAAAACAAGTAAATAAAATTGTTCGAAAGTAGGTTTTAAGAAAATTCAATATTAAAAACTATCTAGGGTTGTGATTTCTTCCAATATCATTTTAAAGATGAAGTGGTTATCTTAAAGTTGGGTAATATATTGATTTATTAACTTGGAACACTAAATTATGTGTAAGCCTCTGTCGATGGTCAGACACAAATACCCAGTTTAACCTAATTGAACCATATGTCTATGTCAACCAAATTATCTGGATTCATTAAGTTTAAGTTCCAATTATGGCTACCCCCGCCCGACAGGTATATCTCTATCCTGTAAGGAAATCTATTAAAGGATTATCTATCCTCAAGGAAGATCGTGGGCTATTAAGTCTAAGGCTGAAACCTAAAATTCCTTTGTCAAGTTTATTTTAGATTTACCAGATCAATCTTATTAATGGCCAATTAACAAGATGCATTAAGTTTAAGACTAAATAAGTAAACCTTTAAATTACCCAAACTATAATTTAACCCCTTATAAATCGTTGATATTGGATTTCATCACAACCCCAGATAACTGGCTTAGTTACGACACATATTTACGGGTAGTAAAAACTTAAATAAAATAAAAGACATAAAGTAAAATGCTGAAAAGTAAATTGCTGAAAAGTAAATGACGGAAAGTAAAATGCTGAAATTAAATACTGAAAATTAAATGCTGAAAAGTAAATGCTGAAAAGTAAATTACTGAAAAGTAAAAGCTGAAAGTAAATTGCTGAAAAGTAAATTACTGAAAAGTAAAAACTGAAAATTAAAGAAAGAAAAGTACTGTGCGTAAAAGTAAATTGCGGAAAGTAAAAACTGAAAAGTAAAGAAAAAAAGTGCGAAAGCGGAAATTAATTACTAAAAGCTATAAATAAACAAACAAGATACAATCTTCTTAGTATTCTTAAGGAATTCCTTAGAAGAAAGTATGAATTTTACAAATGAAATGGCTTGGTATTTATAGGCAAAATTTTGCCTCCATCAAATCATCCACCAAATCAATTATTAATTGTTCCACTAATTGCTCTACTAATTACTCCACCAAATCCATTATTAATTGCTCCACTAATCTCTTATCATGTTTGGTGATGATTTGATAATTTTTATTATTTATTTATTAATTTATTTTTGTGCTTTGAAAATGATTGAAAGTGGCTTTAATAAATACACACAACACACTTCTGGATGGTTCATCAATTTCGGGCATGAAATCTTCAGAATTCGAAATTATTTTGTCTTTCAAAACTGTAGATCTTTCAGTCTTCTGTAATTTGGAACTTGAATCAGCTCAATCTGATATCGGAGTAAAGAGTTATGCCCAAATTACGACATATGCACAAAATTGGAAGTTCCAAAACTGCACTTCGTTAAAACGCCCTTTCAAGTTTCCAATCTCCAAAATTAATATGTCAAGTCCAATTTTTGCCCTTATTTGACCCACATTTCGTCCTAAATGATTTCATTAAGTCCCAATATTATTTTATCTGCAAAATAAACTAAAACATATCAAAACGTTCATCAAACCCGAGAAACTAAACAAAATATTAAGTAAAATGGGCGATAAATATTGATATATTTTCCGCTCATCAGTCCAAGGATGGAAGATGTATTTCGACGGAGCGATGAGTTACAAAGGAGCCGGGATAGGAATCGTGATAGTAACCCCCAAATGAGAAACCTTGCCTATGGCCAATAGGCTGACGTTCGTAGTAACCAATAACATGGCCGAGTATGAAGCATGCGTCTTCGGATTGACAGCACTGATAACCTTAGGAGCTAATGGCATGGAAGTTTATGGAGACTCGATGTTAGTAGTCCGACAGATGCAAGGAGAATGGAAATTGAAAGAAGAACGGTTGAGACCCTACCTATTTCACCTCAGGAAGTTGGCACAAGCTATCCCCGATTGTAAATTCCAGCACTTGCCGCGAGAAGAAAACCAAATGGCAGACGCGTTAGCCACCCTAGCCGCAACTTGGGAGAATCCAGAGAAGTTGGTGATGAGACCTCTAGTGTTGACGAAAGCAAGCAGACCCAGTTACGAGATCGAAAGAATATTAGAAGTAGAAGTCGTTGATGGAAAACCTTGGTACTACGATATTCAACGATACCTAGAACGTGGGGAATTCCCAGAAGAAGCCGGTAGGAAGGACATGATAGCCATTCAGAAGTTGGCTTCCCAGTATATGAGTCTGAAGGGAGAACTATACAAGAGACAAGCTAATGGCATCCAGCTGAAGTGTTTAAGGAAGGAAGAGGCTCAAAAAGCGATGGAAGAAGTACTCGCCGAGGTATGTGGACCGCACATGAACGAATTGAATTTGTCTCGCAAGATAGTAAAAAAAGGCTTTTACTGGTCGACCATGGAAGCTGACTGCGCGAAGTTGGTGAAGCATTGTCACGACTGTCAAGCGCACGGTAACTTAAACCATTTGCCACACACGGAGTTGCATGGACTATCAGAGCCATGGCCTTTCTCAGCATGTGGAATTGACATGATCGGAGAAATTCGACCGCACGCATCGAATGGACATCATTTAATAGTAGTGGCAGTAGACTACTTTTCTAAATGGTTGAAGCCGAGTCGTTTTGTAATGTTACAGCAAAGAAGATGGTGAAGTTCATAGCCCGAAACATCATATATCGATACAGAATGCCGCATCACGTGGTAACGGACAACAGAGTTCAGTTTCAAGGAGAAACCAAGGCGATGCTACAGAAATATAGCATAGGACATCACAAGTCGTCACCTTACAGACCACAAGCAAATGAGGCAGTCGAGGTAGCCAATAAGACAATAAAGAAGATACTAGCCAAGATGACAGAAAGTTACAGAGATTGGGCGGACAAACTACCATACGCCCTGTGGGGGTACAGAACTTCTGTGAGAACAGCAACGAGGGCCACGCCATATTCTTTGGTCTACGGAATGAAATCACTATTACCGGTAGAAGTTGAGATACAGTCAATGCGGGTACTAGCAGAGGCAAAGTTACCTGAACTAGAATGAGCCTTGCAGAGATTCGAACAGTTAGCATTACTAGATAAGAAGAGAATAAAGTCCTTGCATCATATACAGATATACCAGAAAAGGTTGGCTCGAGCATTTAACAAGAAGGTGCGTCCTACCAAAATTAGAAAAGGCAACCTAGTACTCAAGCAGCCAAAGCCGTCAACGTTGGACCCGAGAGGAAAGTTCAGGCCCAACTGGGAAAGACCATACTGTTGGGATTTCTAGGTAAAACCAAGATCAATTAAGCAAGAAATCATGTGAATACAATAAAGTAAGAATACGGAAAATACTCACTTTGATCGGTTTTGGGTGTAGGAGATAACGAAAATTCCAAGCCTTTGTGTTGTGCTCCAAGCTCCCCTTTGATGTATGTAAAGCTTCCAAGCATCTCCTTGAATTCCAAACTCATGGATATGTTTCCCTAACACCTTTGTAAGACTCATTGGATGTGCTAGCACCTTTGATTTTGAAGCAAAATCAAGAAGCAAATGAGCCCTAGGCTCACGATATTGGGAGAAAAAAAATGAAGGCCAAGTTTCGGCCATAGAGAAGAAAGAGAGAAGTGAATTGTTTTTGGTAATTTTTGGTTTCTAAAACAATTACCACACTTTTCAAAAGTCAAACTCAATTTTGGTATATGCTTTTCCAAAAAGCAAAAGTAAAGTGTTGGAGGGAAAAATGCATTTAAAGCCTCCAACCACTTCCATCACCAAATTGACACTTGATGGACAAATGATGTGACTTGAGTTGTGACTTGTGATGTGACTTGTGGGCCCCACTTTAATTCAAAATCTGAGTGGGCCCGCAAACACATTCCGGGCTCGGGTTCGTTAATTCCGAATTAACGAATTTTCCGTTGTGACTTAATTAAATCAAATTTAATTAAATAATTATGCCTAGTAAAATTACCGTTAAAGTCGCTCGCGAATTAATTCTCAACTAATTCGTTTGCCCGAATTAAAATCCAATTTTAATCCCGTTATGAAATCTAATTTCATTTAATATATCGAATATATTATTTTATCGATTAATACCAAATTAATCGTTCTCTCTCTTCAAATAGTATTTTATCCCATAAAAAATATCTCCGTAATTAATCCAAGATTAATTTTCTCTCTCTTCCAATTAATCCCAGATTAATTATGTTCGAGTGATACATCATCGGTGAATCTTCGGGAAGCGACCCATGAGATCCCTGGATATGTTGGCAGTAAATCTGGTCATCGGAATATCCGAATACGTGCGTACCTAGTATCACGTTCTTACCGATTTACAAGACATGGTTGGCTTCTAGCAAAGCACCGTGCCTACCCAATTCTCCAGAAATATTCTGTAAACGAATATGTAATCTTTGTCAGGCGTAGTATACATAGTATTGCGTATTACGATCCAGTATCGGATGTCACATGCTAGGCCTGAGGTTGGAATTGTGTCTGCCCCGTACGAAGCACATATCGGATCTCTGGTAACTATTCTCTATTATCGGATAAACATGACCTAGTCATATTATCCCGATGACTGCAGTACATAAGAGTACTAGTTCCGTATCCTACGTGATCATCATCCTCATATGACTGAAGTGATACTTCCATCTTGACATCACACCCAATACACTATAATTCTCAATAAATCCAGAAGAGGCGTACACAGAACCTGTTAAAGCCCCGGATGACCAAAACCAAAGTATATTGATTGTCGCAAGCTTTAACGATGCAAGTCTCAGGTTAAGACCAAATACATCTACCCTGATTCGGACTTCCATAGACACATAGTCATACTACCAATGGAATTCCGAGGGGTCTATCCAGAGCGAAGCTGTTTCCGTACCATCGGTAAACACAACCTCCTATTACACTTGCATAAGTATCCAATACTTAAATATATGAGAACTATGCTGTTATGCTCCCACAACGCTCACAAGTGCAATACTAGTCTATTCTACATTATCGATGTCCAATCTCGATAATACTACGACTAGGGATGTTTTAATGATTAAACCTTAATGGATTAATATTGTCTCATATCTTATTAATCCAGAACTAATCATATGGACTTTTATCATTTATATATCCCGGTAATCCAATTACAAATGATAAAAGAGCAATTTCCTTTGTCACATAGTTAATTTGTACAACAACACCATGTTATGTACAAATAGTGATGATATGGGTCATAATTGTCCAACAATCTCCCACTTAGCCTATAGCCAATCACTCAAGTGTCCTACACCTGAACTATGTACGGGTCGCTCAAACTTCTACTGAGAAACTGTTTTCGTCAGCGGATTTGCATGGTTATCATCTGATGCGATTTATTCGATCTTCATATCGCCACGATGTATGATCCGACGAATCAGATGAAATAATTGAAGTACATATTTAGATCGTTGATGAGACCATTAATTCTTTAGCCTGCGCTGAGGCCTAGCTCAGCTGCTAACAGAACTATAACTAATCTGATTAGGATTACATAGATCCAAAATGCTTCTTTTTCTACCTCCGCTGCAGTAATATTCCGATTTTGTTGTTTATTCGGCAACAATATCTTGCTTGGAAGATTTCCAGCACACTGTTCCGTTATTCAAACTATATAGTACCCTTATTGCGACTTACAGTCGTTATTATCGGTTTGGAAACTTGCAATGGTGAACCCAGTCACTTCAAGTTCTCCTCCTCCATAGGTTAAGAAAGCATCCTTAGTTCATATAAGATACTTAAGGACGTTCTTAACATCAATCCAGTGACCAACACTTGGATTGGCCCGATTGTGACTCCATATGCTCAAAGCATATGAGACACTAGGTCACGTACATATATTTCAATGTACGATTCCTCGGAGAGTGCCAACAACTTTTAGATCTATTCCAGTAGATCATTATTCCTAGAATAAAGGTTGTCTCTCCCAAGTAGTCTACGAAGAATTTTCATGAAAGCCAAGCTTTCACCGATTTTATTATGGGAATGTCATTTCCAAGAAATGATATGTCATCATTATATAGGACATTCTTTGTCAGTGCACTCTCACTAACCTCCTTATATACACAAGAATCATTTTCGTTTTGAATTAAATTATATACCATTATGATTACAACAAAACGCTGGTTCCAAGAACGGAATGCTTGCTTCAATCCATAAATGGATCGAATTAACTTGCAAACCATGTTTGCATGTTTTGGTACGACAAAACCGTTAGGATGTTTATAAACATCCTCCAAAAAGTTTCCGTTGAAGGAAAACATTTTTGACGTTCAGCTGCCATATTTCATAAATGAAACATGCAGCATTAGCAAACATTATCCAAATGGATTTAATCATGGCAACAGATAAAAGTTTTCGTCATAATCGACACTATGTTGATGACAATACATGTTCTGTACAAGACTAGATGTGTACATTTATATGTTGCCATCCATGTATGTCTTCCTTGAAGACTCATATAGTACCAATAGGTATGATGCCTTTCGGTACAACAACCAGTGTCAAAACTTGGTTGATATACATGGAATCCATTTAAGACATCATGGCACATTGCCATAATAGGGAGTCGATACCTTGTATCACTTCCTCATATGTAGCCGGTTCATGTTCCTTAATAAGATTGATATCTTTACGAGGTGAGATCAGAAACCCATACCTCCCAGGTTGTTTTCCGACTCTCTCCGACTTGCACGGTTCTTGTATATTTGAATATTGTGGTAAGGTTTCATCCCTGATGAACTGTTTGTGTTCCATTAAGGAATCGGTGCCTGGAATAGTATTACTCCGATTTTCATCGAGTTTTACTCTCCTCCCACTTACCACTTGTAGGCACTGTATTTTTGCATGTGAGTCCCTATGATGAGTCTCATCTGGAGGTACTACCTTTTTAGTTAAGGATATTGCGGGAAACGGTCGTCGGAAGGGAATCGATATTTCGTTAGATCCTTGTTCACTTATTTGGCGTCAAGCTCACTTGTTGGACCTCCGTTTAGATCATATTTGGCCCAGAAAAAACCAAAAACCTTTTAATCTAGCCCATTTCACGCACTCAACCAGCACCAAATCTGCCCACAAAATAATAGACCATTGCCGATCAAATACAAAGCCACCTAGACCATTCACGCATGTATTATGAAGTTTCACATAGTTATCTTTATCTTTGTACGCTTCGTAATGAAAAGCACATTTATCCCATTGGTTGCATCACTTACCTTAGTCTTGGCTTAACATATTACAATTCATATGTCCATGTCATGATATCATTTGAGTATTATTTCTTGTGGTATATCGGATGGAAACCCAGACATAAACTCCGTAGCCGATTCTGAATGGACGGTAGTGCGGTCTGTACTTGGGATACAAATCCACGTACCACTTGGAAAAGTGCTCACATGTGTGTTTGTGTCCATATTAGTTATCTTCTTTTGCACCACGTCATAGCATGCTTACTTTAATGCCTAATTGCATCCTTAAGTGTCTTTTTGCATTATGTACTTAGTTGACTCTTTCATTTACACATGGACATGTAATGACTATTTGTTTATGCTTCTGTACGTATAAGTATGATATGTCTATAAAATCACATGGTCACCATTATTTGATTCGCTTTTATGTGTGCTTGCGTGGTTAGTGTGTGCTTGTGTTTCCATGAATACAATATGCCAATGAAGTTGTGTGTTCGTTGCTACTTTGATTCACTTTCAAGCATGCAATCTTAAATGTAAGATATATGCAAATTTAAGTGTAAGTTTTATTTTTGCGCATATGAACTTAGAAGCATGATACTCTTGGAAATAAGTGTTACTTAAGCTTGATTAAATTATTACACAAATCCTTTCATTACAAGTGACATAAGTAAGGGACCATTTCGTACCCAACGGTTTGAGGTCTTCCCTTGCGAGGGGTGAGTGCGGCCTTAAATCTCATTTTCCCCGTTCACACCGGGTGGCAACTCCATTATTCTCCGGTTTAGTCCCCCGTGGCTACTCCGTACTCCCGAACGGGCCGCGAGCCCAGGACAGCATGCGTCGTCCCAGATCCTATGTTCCCACAGTCTGGCGACTCCACTGGGGATAGAGAATCGGCCCCGAAATATTGTCTTGTAATGTTTGGATTTATGTTCTAATTGACCGTGTCTATAGTGGATAAAATTGGGGTTTAATCAAAGGCATTTTGAGGCTAGGTAATGGTTTGGTGTCTTCCTTCATTCACTACCTTTCTAGAAGGAAAAGCTGTGAAGGCACCTATATAGCCATCTACCCGTAGCCTATTGTGATGGACTAATTTGGAGGACTCGTTGTTTATTAATGTCACCAAGCGATAAGAGCCTAAGAGGCTAGGGTACTTAAGAGAGCCTCGCTCCACCCTCCCTCTGGGGAATCTACAACGGGAAATCCATTTGACAGTCAGTCACACACCATTGCTCATTGGCACGTACCTTATTGTATAAAAAAGGGTGCGCTCATTTGGTCGCTCGAACCCTTGATTGGGGAGACCTAGTTGTGGGCCATCCTTCGCCGGTGAGAGTCTTTGTCTACACTCTTGTGAACCCACCCATAGACCGGGGTTGTATGGTTAAAGTAACAATTATTTCCTTGAGTATGTGCTTGTGGACCATCCTCATTTGGATGCAGTTGGACTATTGTCAGAAATGCGAACTTGCAGGGCCATTTAAACTGGGGCGAGTTCGTACCTTATGACCATTAGGCCCAAAGCTTCTGAAATGTTGATGGGCCATTCTGTAGAAATCAATGTTTTATGTTTGCATTATCTTTCTTTTATGCTTGTGTTTGGGAACATCGTCGTTTGGATCCATTTGGACCATTTTTCATGGGATATGGGCTTGTTGGGCCATTTAAACTGGGACAAGAACGTATTTTATGATGATTGGGCCAAAGGCTTCTAAGTGATTGATGGGCCACTTTGTGCTTGTGTTCGGAACATTACCATTTGGAATTAGTTGGGCTCCTTGCCATGAGATGTGAACTCGTTGGGCCATTTAAACTAGGACGAGTTCACTCCTATGACAGTTAGCCCAAAAGCTTCTAAAATGATAACGAGCCGATTTGTCTGAAAATTTTAGTTGATTTAGTATGTTATATATGTTACATACATCTCATGCACCTCATACATACATATATCATGTTAACACATTCTATGTCTCAAAAAGACATCATAGATACCGTTTGGGTTAGAGAAGGGACAAGACTCACTAAAAGAACAGTAACAGGCATGAGTGAATCCGGTAACGAGGTATCCCGTATGGATCAGTTAGAGAACGATTTTGCCAAGATTACCGAACATTTGCAAGCCTTGACTACCGCCCTGGCAAATATGGCTGTACCTCGTGCTGGGGGAAATTCTGAGAATGTGAGGCGCGAGGAGCCTCTGAATTGGTTGGGGGATGATATCCCCACTTTTGATTATGACATGGCAGAGTATGCAACAGGCAGAGTGATTGGGTCTCGGGCAGAATTTCAGAAGCTCCGGGATCAGGTTGAAACAGTTACCCGCAAAATGAGGGGTAAACATGAAGAGTTGTTAAATTATGAGGCAATGACCTTCGGAGAACAGCTGCCAGCTCAGTTTAAAATGCCCGACATGGCCAAGTTTAATAGGAATAGAGACCCGAGAGTCCATCTGCAGTAATATGTCTCAGTCATGAGTTCAGTGGGCCTATCACAGCTCCAGGTCCAAAAGATGTTTGGGATGTCACTCGAGGGGGCACCTGTGGTTTGGTATCATAGCCTTGAGAAGAAGGTTAAGGAAGATTGTAGAGAACTAGCTGATGCTTTTCTGAAGCAATATTTTTTCAGATTTAGAGATTGAATTCTCACTCCGTGATTTGGAGAACATTAAACAAAAGCCAGAGGAAAGTTTCAAAGAGTATGTGGATCGCTGGAGAAGCCAGCTTTTGAAAATACAGACTCGGCCTTCAGAGAAAGACAAATTAAGATGATTATTAAGGGCACCAAGCCCTCTATTTATGGTAAGCTGAGGAGGATGACCTCCATGATTACTGGTTTCCGACAGTTGAGAGAGACTGTTATGGATATTGAAGAAGAGGAGGCTGAAAACAGAAATTTTTATTGCCAGAATAGAAGAACTTTTGGGGGGCATCCTGAGACTAAACCCGCTATCTCCGAGGTTGCTGCCATCAAGAACCGGCATTTCTCTAACCTGGGGAAGCCGTTATCTAAGGTGCTTGAGAAGTTGAAGGGACAAGGACTCCTAAAACCCTTAGAGCCTAAACCACTTCCAGATCCTATACCACCCAACCTTGACCTAAGCTTGTATTGTCACTTCCATCAGAGGAGAGGCCACGAAACTGACAACTGCACCCGCCTTAGGCATGAAATCCAAAACCTCATCGATGCTCACAAAATACCTGACCCAGAGAAAGAACAACCCAACACATATTGGAACCCCCTACCAAATTACCACTCCGTTCCACCCACCTACATGATCAACTCTGGATTGCCCGAAACTTTTGTCCTCCAAACCATTAACCACCAAGCTTCTTACATGGAGATAGGGGATGACAGTGAAGAACCGTAGGTCAAGAAAGAAGGCAATGCTGCGAATGATGAAGTTGTTCCTCCTAGTTTATTTGATCCTGCATTTTTAATATTGACATTGATTTGGTCTACCTGTTCGAACCATTTCTTAAATGATAATAAATACGTTCATTTCGTTTACTTGCCTGAGTCTCTCCCTCCAACCTGCAACATGAGTATATTTGAGAAAAACATTCAACCTTGGTACTATGAAATTCAGTGATGTTTAGAACATGGGGAATCTTCGGAAGCAACAACAGTACAGTCAGTTTCAGAAATGAATCAGTATCAGCTTGGGGGCGAGGCCCACATTATCAGCATCAGTTTAGGGACTTAGGCCTACATCAGCATCAGTTTGGGGATGAGTCCCAGGGCCGAGGCCCACATCAGTATCAGCTTAGGGCCAAGGCCCACATCAGTTTCAGTTTTGGGGATGAGTCCCAGGGCCGAGGCCCACATCAGTTACAGTTTGGGGATGAGTCCCAGGGCCGAGGCCCACATCAGTATCAGCTTGGGGCGAGGCCCACATCAGCATCAGTTTAGGTCCGAGGCCCACATCAATATCAGCCCAGGGCCGAGGTCCATATCAGTATCAGTATGGGGCTGAGGCCCATATCAGTATCAGCTTAGGGCCGAGGCCCACATCAGTATCAGCTTGGGGCGAGGCCCACATCAGCATCAGTTTAGGGCCGAGGCCCACATCAATATCAGCTTGGGGGCGAGGCCCACATCAGTATCAGCATCAGTTTAGGGGCTGAGGCCCACATCAGTTTCAGTTTTGGGGATGAGTCACAGGGCCGAGGCCCACATCAGTTTCAGTTTAGGGACGAGTCCCAAGGGCGAGCCCACATCAGCATCAGTTTGGCCGAGTATGGCACTCCGAAAGTGGAGCATGGTTCGAAAATGGACTACTATCACATCTCGCCGAAAATGGCACTAAGAAAGTGGAACATGGTTCGAAAATGGACTAATTTCACATCTCGCCGAAAGTGGCACTACAAAAATGGAGCACGGTTCGGAAATGGACCAAGGAAGGCCTAACCCATCGGAATATGATACATATCCATGCATACATGCATACATATCACATACATGCAATGTTTGTTTTGTGTTCGCAGGTTTGTAGCGGCAAAGTCCATCTCATCAAATAACGGTTAAAAAATGAGCCACATTCTCGCACAGCACGGTTCGGAAATGGACCGCTACCACAACAGATGCCAAAAATGGCGCCCCAAAATGGAGCACACATAGCGGACGCCGGAAATGGCAATCCAAAATGGAGCACCCACAACAGATGCCGAAAATGGCGTTCCAAAGTGGAGCACACACAGCAAAGGCCGAAAATGGCGTTCCAAAGTGGAGCACACACAGCAAATGCCGAAAATGGCGTTCCAAAATGGAGCACACACAACAAAGGCTGAAAATGGCGTTCCAAAATGGAGCACACACAGCAAATGCCGGAAATGGCGTTCCAAAATGGAGCACACACACAACAGATGCCGAAAATGGCACTCCAAAATGGAACACACACACAAAAGATGCCGAAAATGGCACTCTAAAAATGGAGCACGGTTCGGGAATGAACCAGGGGTCGCAGCACCTCACCTCCAAATCAACTCAACTCAACACATGGTAAGTCAAGTGGCAGCTGGCGAGCCAGGTAAGTGAAAATGCATTGCATAACTTTGATAGGATTGTCACTGTTACACATTACACAAGTCCCATCAAAATGGGGGCGACTGTAGGCACTGTATTTTTGCATGTGAGTCCCTATGATGAGTCTCATCTGGAGGCACTACCATTTTAGTTAAGGATATTGCGGGAAACGGTCGTCGAAAGGGAATCGGTATTTCGTTAGATCCTTGTTCACTTATTTGGCGTCAAGCTCACTTGTTGGACCTCCGTTTAGATCACCTTTGGCCCAGAAAAAAACCAAAAAATTTTTAATCTAGCCCATTTCACGCACACAACCATCACCAAATTTGCCCACAAAATAATAGACCATTGCCGATCAAATACAAAGCCACCTAGACCATTCACGTATGTATTATGAAGTTGCACATAGTTATCTTTATCTTTGTACGCATCGTAATGAAAAGCACATTTATTTCATTGGTTGCATCACTTACCTTAGTCTTGGCTTAACGTATTACAATTCATATGTGCATGGCATGATAGCATTTGAGTATTATTTCTTGTGGTATATCGGATAGAAACCCAGACATAAACTCCGTAGCCGATTCCGAATGGACGGTAGTGCAGTCTGTACTTGGGATACAAATCCACGTACCACTTGGAAAAGTGCTCACATGTGTGTTTGTGTCCATATTAGTTATCTTCTTTTGCACCACGTCATAGCATGCTTACTTTAATGCCTAATTGCATCCTTAAGTGTCTTTTTGCATTATGTACTTAGTTGACTCTTTCATTTACACATGGACATGTAATGACTATTTGTTTATGCTTTCGTACGTATAAGTATGATATGTCTATAAAATCACATGGTCACCATTATTTGATTCGCTTTTATGTGTGCTTGCGTGGTTAATGTGTGCTTGTGTTTCCATGAATACAATATGCCAATGAAGTTGTGTGTTCGTTGCTACTTTGATTTACTTTCAAGCATGCAATCTTAAATGTAAGATATATGCAAATTTAAGTGTAAGTTTTATTTTTGCGCATATAAACTTAGAAGCATGATACTCTTGGAAATAAGTGTTACTGAAGCTTGATTAAATTATTACACAAATCCTTTCTTTATAAGTGACATAAGTAATGGATTATTCCGAACCCAACGGTTTGAGGTCTTCCCTTGCGAGGGGTGAGTGCGGCCTTAAATCTCATTTTCCCGGTTCACACCGGGTGGCGACTCCATTATTCTCATGTTTAGTCCCCCGTGGCTACTCCGTACTCCTGACCGGGCCGCGAGCCCGGGACAGCAAGCGTCACCCCAGATCCTATGTTCCCACACCACTGCATATAGGTATTCCACTTAGGAAAACCGCATGGAGGGCAACAATTACATTGTTCTCTTGTGAGTTATATACGTATTATACTTTGGTTTCCCTAGGATAACCTACAAATAGGCACTTATCCGATTTGGGTTTTAGTTTGTTATCATCCAAACATATGCCCAACATTCCCAAATCTTCAGAATTAAGAAAACATGGAACCTTATTCAAAATAAGTATTTCACTGTTTAATGCGTATCCCTAGAAAGAAAATGGTAGCTCAGAGCGACTCATCATTAACCTTACCATGTCCAACAAAGTTCGGTTTCTCTGTTCGGACACATCATCAAATTGATGTGTTCCGAGAGGAGTCCTTTATGAAAGAATACTATACTCTTTCAAATATTCGAGAAACTTATTGCTTAAGTATTTTCATCACGGTCCAATCGTGATGTTTTAATACTCTTGCCGGTCAATTTTTATACTTCGTGTCGAAACTCTTTGAATTTATCAAAAGTTTCCGATTTATGTTTCAAAAGAAACATATAACCATAACGCGATGCCACATCCGTAAATGTTACGAAGTGTTCATATCCACCTTTAGCCTAGCTAGACATGGGCCCACTTACGTCACTATGAACGAGGGCTATCAGATCAGTGGCACTTGTACTTTTACCAAGTAAAAGGTGTTTTAGGCACTTTACCTAATAAACTAGATTCGTAGACATCATTTGATTAGAATCAAATCCGTCCTAGTACCCACTCTTCGAAAGTGTGGATATACGAGTCTTGTTAATGTGTCCCAGACAACAATGCCACAAATAAGTCTCATCTGATTAATTCAGTTTGAGCTATTTGATTGTCATGTTATACGTTTGAGATTCATTTATATTCAAAATATAAATACTGTTATTCACATCTAATGTGTTTATCTTAATATCATCTTTATAAAATAAAACACTTAGTGTTCTAAAATATAAAGGTATACCCACAACGGGTTATACTAGATATAGAGATAATGTTTCTAGTCAAACTAGGTACATTATAACAGTTTCCTAATTTAAGTACATGCCTCAAGGGCAGTTCCAAAACTTATGTTACTACGGTTAAAACAACGACTCACGTCCCGTTTTTGACTCACAGGTCGATCTTAACTGAAGCCAGTCTCCTGCTTATCAGCAGATCCCGCACATCAGTACATATATTTATGTACCACATCTAGTATCAAAAATCCAATTTTGAAACTAGTAGTGAACATGTTTATGACAAACATGGTTGAAGTCGGAGCCTTGTCCCGCCTTCATTTCCTTCATGTATGCCTTGTCCATACGGCAGTCACGCATCCAGTGACCTCGTTTGCCACAGTTTAGGTAGACATCTTGGGATATGTCCTTTGTCTTCCCAGAAGACTGTGATGATTTTTCCTTTGCCCCTTTTAGAAGTTATGGCTCTGCCTCATTGAGCATAACCATCAACTCTCCAAGGGTTTACTATTGGTTCATAATGAACATGTCCCAGCTTTCGGGTAGAAACTATAAGATCAAATATTTGGTAGTCTCGGCCACGTAGGTAATGCCCAGCTAACCTAGCTGATCGATGTCAGCAATCATCTGCGACACCTAGTGCTCGACAGATGTACTCTCTGACATACATGAGCGAAATAGCTTCTTTTGCAATTTGTACTTCTAAGATCTAAGTATAGATCTATGAAGATATTTCAATTTCAATATCATACTATAATGATTCAATTCTTAGTTCTGACGAAGAAATTAATGAGTCTTTGCGGCAAGCATAACGGATTGAGCACTAAAGTTTTCTTCACCATGAGTCTTCCAAAGCTCATGCTCTACTATTTTCTCAACTCCGGGCTCAGGCCCGAGATGTCACTCTATCAAATAGAATAACTTCTCAGTTCCCAGGACTATCCTGAGGTTCTATTCCCATTCTGAAAATTAAAGCCATTTAAAGACATTTTCACCCATGATTATGTTTTAAACGCTAATCTTTCAGTTATCTTGATTCCAATAGTCCAACTATCTAATCAACGATTTCGGGTACAATTGAATATAATGATTACTATAGTCTAACTATATAATCAACTATAATTTGATTGGTTAAATTCAAATATATTGATTATTATAATCCAATTATATAATCAACTATAAATTGAAGTAGTTTGAATACAGTCCAACTGTTTAATTTAAAACAACATTTAAATATTAGTCCAACTAACATATTTATAAATAAATGACGAAAATGAAATAAGCGCGTATTGGTAAGTATCTTAACGAAATTTCAAATTTAATATTTGCCTCCCACTATTTTTCGGCGAGCCTCTAACCCTCTGTGGAGTACTCGGGAAACCTAGTTTCCTAGTGGGCTAGGATCCCGTTAAATAGCACACAACCTTGACTTTGGCCAACAAGTTGTATGAAACTTAACTAGGTAGATCTCTAAGATCAATTGGATTTCATCCAATTCCTAGATCCAATAGGTGGACATCCAAGTCCGAAACATATATCCAATATATGTCAATATATCAAATATATGCCAATATATCCAATATATTCCCTAACATTTTTTCTCTGAATCAATTAAGCCTTGGCTTTGGCACAACAAGCTTAATGATTCCAGTTAAGCGGGACCCATTGACTTTGGAAAGCTTCGTAATCGATGTCGATGGACAAGAAGTGATCTTGACTTTGGCCAACAAATCACAAGACATGCAATATGGAACAAAGCCTTCATGATTCAAACACATCCGCGATGGACAAATGTCTTGACTTTGGCCAAAAACCAGTGCCAATCTTGGATCTTGAAAGAGAATCACTCAATGGAAGGAAAACACTTAATAATATTTGAGGGTTTTTCGCGTAATTGGCAACCAATTAATTATCTTTGATTAGGTCTCATCATACACCCTTAAGCATGCGTTCTAAAAGCATAATAACGCGCGGTAAATAAATTAATAATGACATGCGGATGGATATATCAAAAATTGTTCCTAGAACAAATCACTCCATTTCCTCTCTCCCGCTAGCACTATTCATACTTCTACCCAATTACATAACACTTCTAAAGAAACCTCATTTACATTGAGGGGAATATGTGAGAAGAGAAATACAAAGAGTCAAGAGGTAATAGGCTGGACATGCATGTCCAATTTAATAAATTCTAAATTTATTACAATAATTTCCAAAATTGCCCTCACCCATCTAATATCTATCCGATATACATTATTCATACATCACATCCATGTATTCACACAAAGCATGTTATCAATAAATCTAATCCAATTAATTAATCTTTGATTAATGATCATCCAATGTTCAAACAACGATTTGATTTGCACGAGTCCAACTCGTTTAAGAATAAGAACTCAAAGTACGTATTCTTGAATTATATCAAACTACAATATTAAATCCAATTTAATTTGTATTCAATACTAATTCTTTATTTAATTCCATATTAAATAATTACACTTTATTAATTAGCCCTTGCGACATAGATTCTAAATCTAATCATTATTTTGCCTTTTACACTCTTGCTTAGGAGTTATTCGCTTACACCCGGTAGGACATGGTTAATCTACTCTTTCATCTTGAATGGGACAAATTGTGAATCTACTCCTGGCTTATGAGGAAAAAAGAGCTTTTTGATGTTGTTTTGCCGTTCATAGTTTAGACTCATGCAGGCCAAAAGTAAATAGTTTAGTCTCATGTTCAGGAGACTGTCCCTAATTTATACTCATAGTGGGTAGTAAAGAGTTAATCCTCATATTCAGGAGGTTGATTGTGAATAAGGTACATCTCATTTAATGAAGTTTTGGTCCTTGGGGCTTTAAACTGCACTCCGGTGGGCAAAGTTTACGGGTCTCAAAGCCCAATTAACATCTAATGTCAATTTAATTAAAGTCCAATGGGCTTTCAATTAATTTATTAAGGCATGAACTTTGGCAACCAAAGTCCAATAAGGAATCACCATTTGCCACAAAATTAATTTTGGCCCATTATGCCCAATTATCATTTTTGAACTTTATGGAAATGATTTTAGGCCCAATTGGATCCAACTAATTATCCTAAACCAAACTTGGCCCAACCAAGCCCATTTAGCCCAAATACAATATTAATAGCCCAATTAATTAAATTCTAAAATTCCAAATTTCACAATTTAATTAATTAGTTAAATTAATATTTCCAAAACACCAATTACACTAATTAATCAAGCTTTATAATTATCAATTCATGTCCAACATAATTGAAACAAAATCAATTCATTTCCATGTTTTGATGGTCACGGCAATGGTGGATTTTTCTTAATTAATTTTGATTTCAATCCAATTAAATCACAAATCAATTTATCCAGCATTTTAAACACATCCAATGGTCCAAAATCAAAATCACCATGACCTAGGGTTCCATACCATATTCGGCCAAGCCTCATCTTTTGGGGAAAATTAATCCAATTAATTTTTCATCAAATTGATCATGCATAACTCTAAGTTATCAATATAGAAGCATACTCAACCAATCAATTTGAAGAAATCATGCTCAAATCACAAAATCCCAAATTAAAGTTTAAGAACCCTAAATTCAATTTCATGCTCAACAATGGCCCTAGAAATCCCAACACCTACATAGTCAAGAAAGTGATGGGAAACGGGGTAGTGAGACTGTCAGATTTAGAAGGAAATGAGTTCACCGAGCCAATCAACATGGACAGATTGAAGCAATATTTTTCCTAAAGGAGAGAAGACCTAACCCAACGGAATAGGAAATTCATCCATGCATGCATGCATACATGTAACGTATTTGCATTCCTTTTTGTGTTTTATTTCGTTTTGTATCCGTAGGTTTTGAAGAAAGAAAAGAAATAAGCGACAAATGCAAGCCAACCAGAAGCAGCAAACAGTACAATGACAGCGGTTTTCGAGAATGAATCCCAGGGTTGAGTCCCACACCATCATCAGTCTCGGGAATGAATCCCAGGGTTGAGGCCCATGTCACCAACAGTTTTCGGGAAGGAATCCCAGGGTTGAGGCCCACATCACTAGCAGTCTTCGGGAATGAATCCCAAGGGGCGAGACCCGCATTATCGGTAGTTGAAAGGAAGAATTCTAGTGGAGTGAAAAAAAAGAGAGAAATGCCCTTAATGGTTAGGCATATGTCCGGTGATGAAATTGTTTACTGTAGGGTGAAACCTTAGAAACGATAAGTGCGAGATACGCTCTCGTCCGATATTTTGAGTGGTTGATCTCAGTTAGACTCGCGGGCACTTAATTACAGGATCTTAGCAGTAGAAGCCTGAGTAGTCGAGGAGATGACTAGTTGAAGAGATGGCAGATCAGTGAAAGGCCGTTTGCTTAGATGTCCATCCTGACTTACTTGTGTTACGATATGTGATATGGTTGAAAATAAAATAAAAGTCTCTGAAGAAGAAAAAATAAACCACCTATAACCGATAAGCGTGAAGCTACCCATGGGCGTGTATTATAACCACCATGAGGAGAAATGCTACCTTAAAGGGTAGGTGTGTTGAAAAAAAATGAATGAATAAAGAGACGAAAGAAAAGAAAGAGAAAACCATATCATATTGAGTATGAGGAAGTAATTGCAGAGCATGATCAAGACATCTAGGTTGGTTAGACCCACTGATCCCGTTCTTTGAAACAAAATCATCAAGTTGGCTTACTTAAGGATTAAGCTGTAAAAGAACCTTGGCACACACACACTTGGAGTCTAGTTCATATCATTTATCCAAACGGTCGGATTTGAGTTGTATCAGATACTTTGAAGATTCTCTGGTTTCGACGCTAGACATCATTTAAGGAAAAAAATATGTATAACTATCGGGACTATCTTGTAAAAGAGAGTAATATGATATGACAGTACGGAACACCGCCGAGTGCAAGCAACGAATAAAAAAAAAGATAAACCAAGTTTGGGGGCGACCGGCCTACCACCTCTGATACAATAACAGTTCAGGAATGGACCACCTCACAGTAACGGTTCGGGAATGGACCACCTCACAGTAACGGTTCGGGAATGGACCACCTCATACAGTAACGGTTCAGGAATAGACCACCTCACAGTAACGATTCGGGAATGGACCACCTTATACAGTAACGGTTCAGGAATGGACCACCTCACAGTAACGGTTCGGGAATGGACCACCTCACAGTAACGGTTCGGGAATGGACCACCTCACAGTAACGGTTCAGGAATGGACCACCTCACAGTAACGGTTCAGGAATGGTTCGGGAATGGACCACCTCACAGTAACGGTTCGGGAATGGACCAGGGGTCGCAACACCTCACCACCATCAAATCAGTTTGAAGCATCTCAACAACAGGTAATTCAGGCAGCAGCTGGCGAGCCAGGTAAGTAAAAATGCATGCATGACTTTGATAGGATTGTCACTGTCACACATTACACGAACCCATCAAAGTGGGGGCGACTGTAGACACTTGCATTTTTACATGAGCTCGATGATGAGCCTCGGTCGAAGGCACTACCCGATAAGTTGCGGAAGTTGCAGGAAACGGACATCGGAAGGGGAAATTCAAGATAAGTACGTCATCAGATTTAATTCACATGTTCACTGCATTTGCATTCGTGCCGCGTTCGGAAACACGTTCGAACGACGAACAGATTGCGGGCGTTCGTGTAGCGTCCAAAGAAGCATTCAAACGACCATCAGTATTTCTATTTTACTGCTAGCCACACGCCCAAGCCCATCCAAAGCCCATTTAGCCCACCAAGCCCAATCCAAAAATAATTGAAACACTTAAAATACATGTCACAAATCAAATCACCTTCCTAAACTAAATAAATCAAATCAAAATAAATCCCCCTTCCTAAACCAAACAAATCAAATCCAATCACCTCCCAAAATAAATATATCCCCACCAAAATTACACAAGATCCTTTCCTTATAAACTAATTAATCACCTCCCTTATGGACATTATTCCATTCATTACCTAGAAACCCTAGTGCACCATTATAAAATAAACCAAAATTCTAAACCCTTAACCCCTTGGAGATTCACAACAACCTTGAAGAAAAAAAATTAAAAATATAAGAAAATAATAGAAAACCCTAAGCTCTCTATTCCCTTAGACATTCACTCATCTCTCTAGATCATCCTCATTCACGGTACAAGCAAAAACCTAGGCATTCTCTCTTCTTCTTGATCTCTCTTAGCCATGAAATACAAAAACAAACCATCCCTACACAAGCCGCAAACCTTAGCCTAAGAAATACCTCACCATCACCGAAAAACACATAGAAAACTGCACTCCAAAATCCCCCTAATTCAACAAAAAAAATTGCACCGTAAAACAGTCCAAGTTTCACCCCAAAACAGTGGTAAAGGAACGGCTAAAAACAGCGAGGAAAGACCAAGAAAGCAGCAGCGAAAATAGTGGAATGGTGAAGGAAAATAGTGGACCAGAAAACCAAAAAAGTTGTGGAGCAGTAACCCTTCCGGCGACGACGTGACGCACTTCCGAGGAGCAACTTAAAAGGTAAGACCTGAGGGCACCTTTTATTACTTTTTATTTTGTAGCTTGGATGCTGCACGCTCGGTTTGACATGGAATATGTCCAACCGGGTGTGCGAGGTCCTATATAAAAAATGACCAAATTCTTCGTCACATCATTCTTTAACGTTCCTTTATTTATTTATCGCACATTTATTTCGCATTATTAGCTCTTTATCATTCCGTATGTTTCTTTCTTTGTTTATGTGTTGTTATATGCATTATCATACTTAATGCCCATTTTTATGATTGCATTGTGTTAACGCGTGAAAGTTGCCTCTCGTGGTATATCAGATGGAAACCCAGACATAAATTCCGTAGTCGAATCTGAAAGGATGGTAGTGCGGTTTGTACTTAGGATACAACTCCACGTACCACTTGCGGAAACATTCCCGCATGTGTTTACTGCATTATGGATGCCACTTTCGCCATCTCGTTCGAACGCGTTCCAGAATGCTACTCGAACGCACACATTATGTCTCACCCCCGTCCGAACGCGTTTCCGAACGCTACATGAACGCTGACATTCTGGACAGATTCCTTTATCATGTCTTAGGCATTTTTGTGTTCATTGTTCCGTTATCGACTTTCTATGTGTCTTTTTCTTTATTGTTAATCTAATGCGCATGGGCTAACTAGGGTGGATTAAAGATCCTCCATTCGAGGGAAATGCTTAAAGGCTACCTTTACCACGATGTTTTGCCGCGCCGGACGAGGTACACTCGATTGAATGTGAAATATGTTCAATCGGGCATACGAGGTCCCATATTATTGCGTTATTTATCTTCTATGTATTGTTACTTGATGCGCATGGGCTAATTATATTGGTTTAAATGTCCTCTATTTGAGAAAAAGTCTAAAAGGCTACCTTTACCACGATATTTTGCCGCGCCTTTTATTATTCCGTTATTTATTTTTCGTATATTATCTCTTTGTTTATTCATGCATTGTAATCTAATGTGCATGGGCTAACTAGGGTGGGTTAAAGGTCCTCCATTCAAGAGAAATGCCTAAAGGCTACCTTTACCACGATGTTTTGTCGCACCGGACGAAGTAAACTCGATTGAATGTGAAATATGTTCAATCGGGCATACGAGGTCCTACATTGTGTATTTGTTTATCCATGCATGTGTTTGTGTCATTTCAGATGCCATTTTGGTAATCTCATTCGAACACATTTCCGAACGCTACATGAACGTATGCATTTTGCCTCGTTCCATTCGAACGTGTTTACGAACGCTACTCGAACGCGCATCTCTTTTGTTTTATCATGCATCAGGTCTTACCTCGTTCAAAGGCGTTTCCGAACGCTATACGAATGCGGGCATTCTGTTTCATTTACGTTCAAACGCGTGTAAGAACGCTACCCGAACGCGTACATATTCTGCTTTACCATGCATCAGGTCTTATCCCATTCGAACGCGTTTCCGAACGCTATACAAACGTGAACATTCTGTTTACCTATCGAACGCGTTTTCAAACACTACACGAACGCACATACAATGCACAGACTTCTTTTCGTCACATTTCATGCTTGTTTTCTTTTTTGATCATTTCTTTTGCACTATATGATTAATCATATCATTTCATTATTTACGCTTAGACAATTATCATCTATTTATATTTCTGCATATATCTATTTAATGTGTTTATGAATTGTGTGCTTGTCGTTATGTCAATTTACTTCTATGCATGCAAACTTAGATATATGTTGTATGCAAACTTAGATATAGGATATTCTTATGTATGTACGTTGCGTATACTTGGTTATATTATTGCACAAATCCCTTCATTATAACTGGCACAAGTAAGGGACCATTCCGAACCCAACGGTTTGAGGTCTTCCCATTTGAGGGGTGAGTGCGGCCTTAAATCATTTACCAGTTCACACTGGGTGGAGACTCATTTATTCTCCGGTTTAGTCCCCTGTGGGCTACTCCGTACTCCCGACCGAGCCACAAGCCTGGAACAGCGTCGCCGATTTATGTGTCCTACAACCTTGAATCCGCACCTTCGTCAAAGTAAGACAAATCAGAAACATTAAACATTGCAGACAAACCATACTCACCAGGAAGATCCAGCTTGTAAGTATTGTCGTTGATCCGCTCCAAGACTTGAAATGGACCATCTTTCCTCAATTCCAGCTTAGATCTCCGCTATGCTGGTAACAACTACTTGCGCAAATATAGTCATACCCAATCTTCAGATTCAAATATAATGCGCTTGAAACCAGTTATTCTCACCAACTCTTCCTTTCTATTTTCATTCCAACTCCCAAGCTTAATAACAATCAAAGATAATAAATCCATAGGAGTGAAAGAATTAAAATCATAATCAATCTCATAAGGTGAGTAATAACTAGAAGAATGAATGCATTTATCATATGCAAACTCTGTCAATGGAGAACATTCCTCCTAAGGTTTCAAATCCATATTAAAATTAGCGTAAACCGTTTCTTTCTTAAAATATCAAGAATATACCTTAGTATCCATTAAACAAAGAAAGTCATTTCGATCTACTAGATGGTCATATATGGACTGATCTTATTCCTGAGTGTACTACGAACTCCTACATGGCAAGCTATGTCATTTGATTTACAAAGGTGAGGTTGGTGTAGCAGTCCCGACCAATAGCTACGTACTTTGAGGGCATGGTCTGTTGTGTAGTTGGGAACATTTTACATAGATATGGAGTTCACTCCTTCGTACGAGAAGTAGAAGAGTATCTTCCTTAAGGGTTGATTCGGTACTTGAACTGTTTGAGCGCTCAAGTCTTTCTATTACGAATAGAAAGATTAAAATTTATAATGGTTATGAATAAATCGTTCATTAGAGAATCAATGATACTTAAGATATAAATAATTAGAGGGGTATAACAGACATTATTACCCAGCTCTAATTATGAGATACCCGTGAAGGGTCAATTCGTATGTAGTGGTTATATCGATGGACATCGACTCGGTTCGGTTTAATATACCATCTGCGGCAACGAGAGTGCAACTTCGGGTGTTTAGTGGAATAACCCGGAGTTAATAATTTGAAATATTTAAATAAGAGCTTAATTGATATTTCGAGATTATTGGAGCTCGGAGCCGTAGGTCCATCTGGTCCCCGTGCTAGCTCGATATACTATAGAGAATTTAGTATAATTAGATAGTCCAATTATATATTCACATATGTATAAATATTATTAATATGATTAATAATATTATTTGTCACACTTGAAACTATATATTAAAATTTAATATATGGTTTTAATAATTATATGATAATTATTAAATGAATTAAATTAAATTATATTTGATATAATTTAATAAGGCTAAAGTTGTAATTTTCAATTTTTGGGTTTTGGAAACCCTTGATTTAATTTTGGAAGTTACAAATCTATAATGGCATTAATCTTTTTGAATCTGTAACATCTTATCTTTATGGAAATTTAATTTTGTTGTTACAAAATTAATAAGAAAATAAAAATTATTCCTTATTTTTTAATGCTTGGCCGATTATGTGCATGGGTGAAGGGGAATGGTTTTGTTTATTTTGGAAACAAATAACCCTAGGTATAAAAAGAAGATTTATTTTTCTTTTTGCCCAAGCCTCTCATTCTTGAACACTAGCCACCTTTAATCTTCTTCTTCATCCTCTCAAAAGTTGAGAAAAATAAAACTAAAGGAAAAGAAGAAAAACAATACAAAACATAAGTGTGATTAAATCTCTAAATAATTTAGGGATTAATATTGTGAGTCTTACCCACACAAGTTTCCGTTGGTAACAAGATATAGTTCGTAAGACATTGTGGTGTCGAACAAATAATCATATTCATCTTATTCTTGTACTCGGCAGTGAGGCTTTATTTTTCTCACTGACACCATTTTACTTGGTGAAACGGAACTAGGTTTGGTTTCGTTTTAATCCAGTGTTTTTGGGGAACATTTTTTGGTGTTTTGGAGCTGTTTTGGGGTTGTTTTCAAGTGAAAAATCAGAACTGAAACACAGCCATTGTCCGTCCATTTCAAGGACTGTTTCGGCAGTGAACTGGGTACGTATCAGGTCTAAAACAGTCCAATTTGTATCCGGCTGTTCGGGGACTGCTCTGAGACTGTTTCGGAGCTGGAATTTTATCTAAAACTCAAGCAAAATTTTAGTGGTGGTGACAGTAACATTCAACCACTCAGTGGGTGATGAGTGGTAAATCTATCACTATTTCCCACTCATTTAACCTAATATTTTGTATAGTTTCTTGAGTTTTATGAATATTTTGATGTGTTTTGTGTTATTTTGTAGATAAATAAAGTTTCAGGACACTCTGGAGGTGATTTGGGCCAAAATAGTGAAAATTGGACGAAAAGGGCAAAATGGTCATTTCGCGCGTCACGACGCGCAAGTCCTTGGCGTCGCGACGCCTAACGTGCGCCGAGTCCTTGCTAAGGTGCGTCGGGTCCATGTGTCAGAATCTGAAAAGTTTGACATTGCTAACGTGCGCTGTGCCATGTGTCACGATCACAGCTGATTTGCTAACGTGCATCGTGCCACTTTTCATTATCCCACGGTGCCGACAGTCACCATCGCCATGTGTGCCACGTGTCACTCCACGTCACCGCCACGTCATCATCCACATCACTAGTTGACCGAGTCAAAGTGCCACGTCCCCGCCACATCATCATCAACCAATCACAGCGTGACACGTGTCGCAATCCTACGGTGCCGACACTTCATTTCGCCACGTAACCGCCACGTCATGCCACGCCAGCATAATAATTGAGCTCTCAGCCGCCTTGCCACGTGTCACCTTATCTTCTTATCCAGAATCGCCATGTGTCAAGCCCTCAGCATGCCACGTCAAAAGAAGCTGGCGTCGCGACGTCAAAGGCCTTGGCGTCGCGACGCCCAGAGCTTATCGAGGCCTATAAATTCAGCTCGATGTTTCAGTTTCAAATGTACCTTTCTCTCTGAATTCTCTGATGTAAATATGGAGTTTTCTATCTAGTTTCTTTTAGTTTTTAGTTTTGTAATTAATTTTAATTACGTTCTGTAATAATAGTAATTTACTTTCTTTACTTTTTTTAGTTTGTACTATTCACTATGAGGAGGTAACTTCCCCAGCTAGGGTGAAAGGTAATTATTTTACTGTTACTATTTAGATTAATCTCCCTTAAAAATAATATATTCACTATTTAAAAAATTGACTTAAAAATGATACCGCCATATTGGTCGGTTGGTAAATCATTTTAATCTGGTTTAAACCTGACTAATCAAGGATACCGCCAGATTGGTCGGTTGGTAATTAAATTTTCTTACCGCCTATATGGCAAGTTTATTTTGGTTCCGCCTTTATGGCTGGTTGGACTTAATTTGACTTAATCAGGTTACCGCCTATATGGCTGGTTGGTAAAATAATCACAAGTTAATTTATTATATTAAGGGAGATATCTAAATAGTAAATAGTAAAAGTTGATCCTTTTACCTTAGCATTTTATTTTATTTTACTTTTCAGCTTTTACTTTATGTCTTTTACTTTTCAGCATTTTTACTTTATGTCTTTTACTTTTAAGTTTTTACTAGCCCTAGTTATGTGTTAGTTATCTGGGGTTGTGATGAATTCTAATATCACCGATTTATAAGGGGTTATTTTATAGTTTGGGTAATTTAAAGGTTTACTTATTAAGTCTTAAGCTTAATGCTTCTTGTTGTCTGATCACCAATAAGATTGATCTGGTAAATCTAAAATGAACTAGACATAGGGATTTTAGGTTTCAGCCTTAGACTTAATAACCCACGATCTTCCTTGAGGATAGATAACCCTTTAATAGATTTCCTTACAGGATAGACATATACCTGTCGGGCGGGGGTAGCCATAATTGGAACTTAATCTTAATGAATCCAGATAATTTGGTTGACATAGACATATGGTTCAATTGGGTTAATTTGGGTATTTGCGTTTGACCATCGACAGAGGCTTTTGCATAATTTAGTGTTCCAGGTTAGTAAACCGATTTATTACACAAACATGAAATAACCACTTCATCTTTTAAAAATATTAGAAAGATTCACAACCCTAGATCTTTGAGTCTTTTGTTATTTTCCTTAGTATTTTCTTTTGTTTATTTTATTTATTTTAATTAAGGAAAACCACATTCAACCAATCAAACAATCATTCTCTTCTCCATTTAATTAGATATTTGTAAATAAATAAATTCAACAATTAATAACAACACTAGGAATTAAGTCCACGTGGGATCGATATTTTTATACTACTTGAACGATACGTGCGCTTGCGTTATACGTGTGTGTTTACGCCGGTCAAATTTTTGGCGCCGTTGCCGGGGATGTATTTTTCTTGAGTTGTTAATTCTGAAGCTATCCAATTTACTTGTATCTAATTTTCTTTATTTTTATCTTTAATTTTTATTTCTTTCTTTTATTTCATGTGGTTGAAAAATAGAACACTACTGGGAGATTGAAAGATTACGAGCCTTACAAGAAGATACACCGCACATCTGGGAGCAACAGTCCGGTTTTCTGAGGCATGTTGTCCAGCCCAACAACTATCACTGGATGGCAGAATCAAGCAATACCACATTTGCTCATCAGAACGAAATGGGGAGATGTATAATTTGTGATGGTAACCACCCGAGCGATCAATGTATATACCTTTCAGAGTGGCAGATTTATTGGAATCATTCAAGGTACGAAGAACCATCATATTTTCCATCTTATCCACCATCTACCTACGATCTTCATCAACAACCAGAACCATCAGAAGAATATCAGTTGATTCACATGTTCAAAGATTGGTTCGAGGAACGAGAAGCTCAATTTGATTCACAAATTCAGAGTCAATCAGCGTCTATACAGAGGATGACAGATCAAGTTAGACAATTAACAGACAACCTGAATCACATATCTCACGGAGCAAATTCAAATACTACTGAAGAAGCCTTCGAATATCCTGAGATTCATCATGACATCATAACAGTGGACGAGGCTGAGCAGTATCAAGAATCAGAGGTATCAATTCAGGAACCTGAACCAGCAAAGTCTCTATTTGACTTTTATTATTCAGATTCTGATGAGGATGAAGCTGATCTATTTGTACCAACTGCACCAACAACGGATGATCAAACTTTTAATCCTCAAAATGAAGATCTTGGAGCATGTCTTACCATGATGTTTGATGAAGATCTACCTGAACCATCCATTCCAGTCGTATCAGAGGATGAAGACCTAATTTCAGAAACATCTTTACATCCTCAGATAGACACTTATAGAACATGCATTTCACAGATGACGGATGAAGAGTTGAATACAGAAATTTTAAAATTCATCTATGAAGAAAAGGTGGAGCAAGAAGCAGAGCAAATGGAGGAGCAAATGTCTGAACTTATTAAAGATCCAGAGCATTCAGAAGAAACATCACTGTTTTGGGGAGTACAATTCGAAGATATCACCCAAAAGTTTGACAGAATGGAACTTTCATTCAAAGTCAACCACCATACGAGACCTCCTGATTTTAATTTTTTCTTTTCAGGAACCACTGGAGCAAAAAAGATAAAAAAAAAGTGGCACAAACACGAAAAATGACAAAATTATTTTTGCCACTTTATTGTTGGAAGAGACCCTTCAAAAGCAATGCTCACGGGATTGTCTTTAATCGGAAATCCAAAACGACATTAAAACCTCCTTAACAGATGGATTTCAGTCACGTCTGGCTGAAGACAAAAAATTTAGCGCTACCAGGGAGGCAACCCATGCACTTTGTTGTAATTTCTATTTTTATATGTTGTGTATCAAGTTGTAGAGTTTTTAATTTTGTGTGTTATTTTTGTAGGGAAAAGCTCAACCAAAGCATAAGATAGAAGGAATGGTGTTTGGCAAAGATAAGAGATAATTCATTAGCGATGGCTAAGTAAGGAATGGATTCTTGAGACGCATCCTAATGAATTTATACTAAGCAAATGGCGTATTGTGAACATAATTTCGTTGCCTTAATTATTTCTTTGATTTGCTTTTCTGTTGTAATTATCTTTATTTTCATAGACAGAATCCAGACTTTTTGACATTTCACGATTTCTTTTGTTGTTTAGCTAACAATCGTCCTTTGGAAGATATTTGTGCTATTATTACTCACCCTTTTTCAGGTACTATAAATTCAACTCATCATTGCACTTTTGAAGACATCCAGAGTAAAACATGGAAGCCACTTCAAGAAGACGAGTTGAAAACATCTGTGTGTTTTGCAGTAGTAGTATTGGTGTTAAGCCACAATACGTAGAGGCAGCACATGAATTGGGTTGAGTCTTAGCTGCAAGGAATATGCACTTAATATATGGCGGAGGCAATCTTGGACTAATGGGTATCGTTTCAAAGGCCGTACAGGAATGAGGCAGTCACGTTTTGGGAATCATCCCAAAACCATTGGCAGAGGCAAATCTTATTGAACCATCAAACAGAGAGGAACTGATCATGCCAGGTATGTCTGAACGACTGGTAGAAATGATTAACCGTGCTGATGCTTTTATTGCTTTGCCAGGTGGCTTGGGCACATTGGAGGAAATTTTTATAAAGATATCTTGGGCGAACCTGAACATACACCAGAAACCATTTGGGCTGTTTAACGTTGATGGATTTTATGATTTTCTTTGTATGTTTCTTGATGATGCCCGAAGAAATGGGTTCGTGTCTAAACCATTAAAAGAACTCCTCTTTACTACCAGAACTGCTCCGGATCTAATTGACCAAATCTTAGCCTATGAACCACAAGTTGATCATATCCTTTCAAAGATAAATTGGTCCAAGGACGATCATGGTAAGAGGCGTCGGATTAATCTCGATTTTAACCTGTAACTTTTCCTGTAGAATTTCAGTTATCCAGGTATTATCTTCTAAACTCTTCTTATAATGTTTAAGACATTGGGGACAATGACTCATTTAGGATTGGGGGAGGGAATTAGTTGATCAGTACCTTGTTTTTAGTTTGTGTGTTATTTTTATTTTTAGTCCAAAATTTTTCGAAAAATACAAAAAAAAAATTGAAATTTTTTAAAAAATTACAAAAATATTTTGCGTTTTTGTGTTTTTATTTTGACTAAAAAGGTGAAATTGGTCAGAGATAGCTGAGTAAGGAGTTTCCACTCCTGAGACGTATCTCAAACCTATTTCGGAACAAGTTAATTTTTGTTTATTTCCTTTTGAATTATTTAATTTGTAAATTCTCCATAAAACGGACTAAAATGGATCTTCATATGCTCAGTTGGCAGATATTATCAACATACATAGTAACATACGGACATGAGCTAAAATTGAAAAGTTTGTAATATTCAGTGCTCTAGTTTAATTGGAGGAAGCATCTCAAAAAGTGATGATGGAATAAAAAAAACGTCTGAGATCCGAGTTATTAAGTCTGTAAGGGTGTTTTAACACCTAGTGCCCTAAAACCAACTGGTTTGGGAGTCACTGGCCCAAAGCTCGCTACATGGATCAAGGATGTTGCAAATATATATATATATATATATATATATATATATATATATATATTTGAAGTCTGAGTAATTAAGTCTGTAGGGGTGTCTTAACACCTGGTGCCCTAAAGCCAACTGGTTTGGGAGCCACCGACCCAACACTCGCTACATAGACGGAAGATATTGTATATAAAAAAATCAAAGAAAAAAAATCAGAAAAATCAGAAAAATTATTCCATTGCTACAAAAAGGTGTGAATTCTGATAAAACTTTAGGACAAAAATATTACTCTATTATCAACTGCACTTATGACTATTGTGGGCAAAAATGAGTTGTTTAATATTTTGTTGGCTGTGTATATGAAGAATGGTAAATATTATCGGATAATTTACTTATTCAGTAATTTAGAAAGAAACAAAACAACTAGTAACTTGGAGTAGAAGTTTCACTTGATTAGTCACTAACTTCTTTATCCTCTTTTCGGCTTGTCTTTTTGCCTTTGTGTGCATTAGTTTCACTACCTTTTTACTTTTGTAAAATGTTTGTGAGTATCATTGCTGTAAACCGTCACGAGACTACAACTCGTCCACTAGGGACACCAAGAGGTTTAAAAGCTTGTTGCATACGCTAAATGCAACTGTGATCCCTACGAAAGTGGCTTAGTTAAATTTTATTATGTTATTTTATTTTGTGTTTTGCTCGAGGACTAGCAAAATGTTAGGTTTGTGGGTGTGATGAGTGGTAAATCTATCACTATTTCCCACTCATTTAACCTAATATTTTGTATAGTTTCTTGAGTTTTGTGAATATTTTGATGTGTTTTGTGTTATTTTGTAGATAAATAAAGTTTCAGGACACTCTGGAGGTGATTTGGGCCAAAACAGTGAAAATTGGATGAAAATGGCAAAATGGTCATTTCGTGCGTCGCGACGCGTAAGTCCTTGGCGTCGCGACGCCTAACGTGCGCCGAGTCCTTGCTAAGGTGCGCTGGGTCCAAGTGTCAGAATCTGAAAAGTTTGACTTTGCTAACGTGCACCGTGCCACGTGTCACCATCACAACTGATTTGCTAACGTGCGCCGTGCCACATGTCATCATTCTACTGTGCCGACAGTCACCATCGCCACGTGTGCCACGTGTCACTCCACGTCACCGCCATGTCATCATCCACATCATCAGTTGACCGAGTGAAAGTGCCACGTCACCGCCATGTCATCATCAACCAATCACAGCGTGACACGTGTCGCAATCCTACGGTGCCGACACTCCCTTTCGCCACGTGTCGCCACGTAACTGCCACGTCATGCCACGTTCAGCATAATAATTGAGCTCTCAGCCGCCTTGCCACATGTCACCTAATCTCCTTATCCAAAATCGCCATGTGTCAAGCCCTCAGCATGCCACGTCAAAAGAAGATGGCGTCGCGACGTCAAAGGCCTTGGCATCGCGACGCCCAGAGCTTATCAAGGCCTATAAATTCAGCTCGATGTTTCAGTTTCAAATGTACATTTCTCTCTGAATTCTCTGATGTAAATAAGGAGTTTTCTATCTAGTTTCTTTTAGTTTTTAGTTTTGTAATTAATTTTAATTACGTTCTGTAATAATAGTAATTTACTTTCTTTACTTTTTTTTTAGTTTTTACTATTCACTATGAGGAGGTAACTTCCCCAGCTAGGGTGAAAGGTAATTATTTTACTGTTACTATTTAGATTAATCTCCCTTAAAAATAATATATTCACTATTTAAAATATTGACTTAAAAAGGATACTGCCATATTGGTCGGTTGGTAAATCATTTTAATTTGGTTTAAACCTGACTAATCAAGGATACCGCCAGATTGGTCGGTTGGTAATTAAATTTTCTTACCGCCTATATGGCAAGTTTATTTTGGTTCCGCATTTATGGCTGATTGGACTTAATTTGACTTAATCAGGTTACCGCCTATATGGCTGGTTAGTAAAATAATCACAAGTTAATATATTATATTAAGGGAGATATTTAAATAATAAATAGTAAAAGTTGATCCTTTTACCTTAGCATTTTATTTTATTTTACTTTTAAGCTTTTACTTTATGTCTTTTACTTTTCAGCATTTTTACTTTATGCCTTTTACTTTTAAGTTTTTACTAGCCCTAGTTATGTGTTAGTTATCTGGAGTTGTGATGAATTCTAATATCACCGGTTTATAAGGGGTTATTTTATAGTTTGGGTAATTTAAAAGTTTATTTATTAAGTCTTAAGCTTAATGCTTCTTGTTGTCTGATCACCAATAAGATTGATCTGGTAAATCTAAAATGAACTAGACATAGGGATTTTAGGTTTCAGCCTTAGACTTAATAACCCACGATCTTCCTTGAGGATAGATAACCCTTTAATAGATTTCCTTACAGGATAGACATATACCTGTCGGGCGGGGGTAGCCATAATTGGAACTTAATCTTAATGAATCCATATAATTTGGTTGACATAGACATATGGTTCAATTGGGTTAAATTGGGTATTTGCGTTTGACCATCGACAGAGGCTTTTGCATAATTTAGTGTTCCAGGTTAGTAAACCGATTTATTACACAAACATGAAATAACCACTTCATCTTTTAAAAGATATTAGAAAGATTCACAACCCTAAATCTTTGAGTCTTTTGTTATTTTCCTTAGTATTTTCTTTTGTTTATTTTATTTATTTTAATTAAGGAAAACCACATTCAACCAATCAACAATCATTCTCTTCTCCATTTAATTAGATATTTGTAAATAAATAGATTCAACAATTAATAACAACAGTAGGAATTAAGTCCCCGTGGGATCAATATTTTTATACTACTTGAACGATACGTGCGCTTGCGTTATACGTGTGTGTTTAAGCCGGTCAGTGGGAAGGGAAGAAAAAATTTCAAGTCTGATCCGTGTGCCTAAGCCACTTCCGCTGCATAAGGAAAGTGTTTCCTACAATTGACATCGAGAGCAAGGTTGAAAAGTGTTCTTAACCCTTCTCTTTTTCATTTATAGTTACTGTTTTTAATATATTTATATGAGTTATAAATATTGATATGCATGTTTAGATGAGTATGCACAAAATAATATTCATATGATGTTTAGATGAGTAGGCACAAAATAATATTCATATGATGAATGATTATTGTTTTTCATGTGATGAATGGATTTTGCATTGGTCGTAAATTTTTCCGGCTCTCATTTTTATGTTGTTTTTGTTTTTGGGATGTACTGTCATAAGGTCATTGTTTACAATTTGGTTTATTTTAATTTTCCAATATAAAAATTTCAATTGTTGTTATTTGGAGCACCAAAGTCGCAAAAGGAGCCAACAACACCTTGGAGCGTGATTTGAAGACCAATGGATGCCTTGGGTATTTTTGTACTAATTAGATTAGTATAGGAAAAATAAGAGCCCGGTCAATGCAAAATATTTTTTTTGTTTTGTTATATGTATGTTTAATTCGAATTGTTTGAATAGCATGTCATATAGCTTAGGGTGCCTACTCTTGCATTTCACATGCCATAACATGTATTGGATGCATAATCATTATAGACATGAAATGTGATTTTATGTGATTTAAAATGTTTAAATTAGAATACGATATGCATGGAAAAACAATTAATTGGATTAATTTGTTTTATGGTTTAAAATTTGAATTCTAATATATTGGGCTTAATAAATTCCATTTGTATATAGGATGGAAATCCGGACATAAATTTCATAACCGAATCTGAATGGACGGTAATGTGGTATGCATTCGGGATACAATTTCACGTACCATTGGATTTTATAACGCACTAAGATTAATTAAATAGTTTAATATAAATCTTGACCATTTTAGGATTCTAAAATTTTAAACCAATTAGTGTTCTAGTATTTTAAAAGTTAAAATATAATAGGCCACTAATACCACTCTAATTAAATTAGTTTAATTGAGTAATACAATTAGTAGAGACTCATGGAAATTAGTGATATAAATTTTAAGAGTTAAAATTGGTTAGGTCACTAATTGTGTACTAGTGTAAATAAGAGTTATGATTTAACCGCCATAAATTTATTCACACTAGTTAAATTAAAATGTTAGATAATTTATAAGTAGAAACCTTAAACTCAAAATAGTGAGTGAGAGAGGGATATAGGACAATATATCCCGCGATCTCTGTTGCTAGTCCGAAAATGTGAGATTCAAAAGGCGCCTCGAGATGGCTTTGCTTTCGTCCCCTATGGCTGGGGTCCATTTTGGGTCAATATCAGGTTTGGATTCCTAGAGGATAGAGATTCTAGATATATCTGGTGAACTGACCTACCATACGGCGTACTTCACTAGTTAAGTCCAAGGGTCCCGAAATGACCAGTCACACTCACAAAGGAATGATTAACTGTTAATCGATATTCCTTGATCGAATCAAATGGTAGTTGGTTAATATATGAATAAGAGTTATTCTCGCATATATTAATCAATTGAGATTGTCTCGATCTATCATGCAAATACTTGACCTACCATACAACGACACTTATTTGTGGGATGATAGATTTTTGTGGCATAGTAATTCTCTTAGGTTTCTAATTCGTTATTCATGGTTCATGCATGATGTTTAATTTTATGCCAAAATTGTTTGATAATCTTAATATTCGATGAATGAATGTTAAATGCATGTTTATTTTATTTTTCAGCCATGCTTTCTCCGATTATTTCCATACTCTCAAATGATAAATTAACGGGAGAAAATTATGTTAAGTGGAAAAGTAACATGAACGCAATCTTGGTTTGCGAAGACCTAAAGTTTGTCCTGACGAAGGAGTGTCCTCCCAAACCGGCCAGAAATGCTGGCCAAGCTATGCGCGATGCCTACCAGAAATGGGTCGCAGCTAATGAAAAATCCCGCTGCAACTTGCTAGCAGGGATGTCTGAGGTCTTTGCTGCAAAACATGAACCTATGGCTGTTGGAGTTTGCTAAGGTCCCAAGGATCATTAAACAAGCATGAAACATGTGCGAATACAACGAGGGAGTTGCGGAATACTCACATCGATCGATTGAGCGACGCGCGAGGCAACAAAAATTCTTTTCTGCCTCCATGGACTGCTCGGCAGTGAGCTTCTGGTTCCTCCAAGAATCGGCTTCTATCTTCATGAATCCAAGCTCCAAGCTTCGTCAAACGATTCCCGGCTCATGGGTGGACTTCCCTATCACCTTCGCATGTATCTCAGAGTGTTAGCTCTTATGAAATTTGCCACAAAAAGCAAACACTTGCTTCCCATTTCTCCTTGGCTCACGGCAGTTCACTGCCAAAACCAGTGAAGAAATTGCCCCTCCATGGGCGTGAGAGATGAGAGAAAATGTGAGAGAGAGAGATGTGTGTTAGTTGTGTTTTAAGTGTATCTAATACACTTTATCCATTTTTAAAAAGCAAATAAATGAATTACCAAATATTTGGCTTTCCAAAAGTCAAATACAAAAGCTTTCCAACAACTCCAACAACTCACATCACTCAATCAAGTGACAACTTGTCACATCACTCAAAGTGACATTTGATTTGACGCTTGATGTGACTTTCGTGCCGCACTCGCATTCGAAATGCGAATGCGCTCGCAAACAATCCCGGGCTCGGGTTCGCTAATTCCAAATTAACAAATTTTCCGTTGCGATGTAATTAAATGATTATGCCTCGCGAAATCACTATTCACGTCGCTAACGAATTAATTCTAAATTAACTCGTTCGCCCAAATTAAAATCTAATTTTAATTTCGCTTCGAAATCCAATTTCGTTTAATATATCAAATATATTAATTTACCGATTAATTCCAAATTAATCGTTATCTCTCTTTAAATGATATTGTATCCCAGATAAAATATCTCCGCAATTAATCCCAAATTAATTTTCTCTCTCTTCTAATTAATCCCAGATTAATTAAGAGTGTAAGTCATACGTCATCGGTGGATCTTCGGGAAGCGGCCCATGAGATCCCCGGATATGTTTGCAGTAAATTCGGTCGTCGGATTATCCGAACACGTTTATACCGATTTACAAGACAAGGTTGGCTTCTAGCAAAGCACCATGCCTACCCAATTCTCCAGAAATATCCTTACAGGAATAAAGGATCTATATCAGGCGTAGTATACATAGTATTACGTATTTCGATCCAGTATCAGATGATCACATGCAAGGCTTGGGGCTGGTACGGTGTCTGCCCCGTACGAAGCATATATCGGATTACGAGTAACTAGTCTCTTTAATATCGGATCATCATGACCAAGTCATATTATCCCGACGGTTGCAACCTTTTTAGAGAACCATTTCTGTATCCCTACGCGATCATCATCTCCATATGACTGGAGTGATACTTCCATCTTGACATCACACCCAACAAACTACGATTCTCGATATACCCAGAAGAGGCGTACACAGAAACTGGTTAAAGCCCTGGACGACCAAAACCAAAGTATATTGATTGTCGCAAGTATTAGCGGTGCAAGTCTCAGGTTAAGACCAAATACGAGTCTTAAACTAGATTCGTAGACTTTATTTGATTAAAATCAAATTTGTCCTAGTACCCACTCTTCAAAAGTGTGGATATACGATTCTTGTTTATATTGTGTCCCAGACAACAATGCCACAATTAGTTTCTTCTGATCAAATCAGATTGAGCTATTTGTTTGTCATATTAAATATTTGAGATTTATTTATATTCAAAATATAAATTCTGTTATTCACATCTAATGTGTTTATCTCAATATCATCTTTATATAATAAAACACTTTAGTGTTCTAGAATATAAAGGTAAGTCAGCAACAGATTGTACACTGATATAGAGATAATGTATCTAGTCAAACTAGTTACATTATAACAGTTTCCAAATTTAGGTAAACACCCGAAGGGTAGTTCATAAACTTAGGTATCTATGGTTAAAACAGCGACTTTCGTCCCGTTTCCAATTCACAGATAAATCTCAATAGATGTCAGTATCCTACTCATAGCAGATTCTGCACATCAATATATATATTTTATTTACCACACTAAGTATTTAAAATCCAATTTTAATACTAGTAGTGAACATAATATGACAAACATATTGGAAGTCAGAGCCTTGCTCATATTCAATTCCTTCATGTCTGCTTTGTTCAAACGGCAGTCACGCTTCCGCGATCCCGTTTGCCACATTTAGGCATACATTTTGGGATATGTCATTTATCTTCCTAGAAGATTATAATGATTTTGCCTTTGCCCTTTTCAACACTCTAGAAGCCTTTGGCCAAGCCTTGGGTTTCTAGAATATCGAAGTGAAGTGCGCCTTGCGCTACTTGCCTAATTGTAAACTTTGACTTTATCTCATTGAGAATAGTCATTAACTCTCCAAAAGTTTAGTATTGCAATTTAGTACTTCTAAAATCTAAAGATAGATTTATGAAGATCCTTCAATTTCATTATCATACTTTAAGGATCTAATCCTTAGTTCTGATTCAGAAATTAAGGAGTCTACTGCGACAAGCTTAATGGATTAAGCACTAAAGTTGTCATCACATGAATCTTCCAAAGATCATATTCTACCTTTTGCTTAACTCCGGGCTTAGGCCTAATATGTTATTTTATCAAATAAAGTAACTTATTAGTTTCTAGGACCATCCTGAAATTATTCCCAATTTGAAAATTAAACCATTTAAATACATTTTCCCTAAGATTATGTTTTAAATGTCAATCTTTCAATTTTATCTTGATTCTAATGGTCCAACTATTTAATCAACGATTTAGGTACTATTTATTATAATGATTACAATAGTCCAACTATTTAATCAACTATAATTTAATAGATTAAAATCAATTATATTGATTACAATAATCTAATTATAAAATCAACTATAAATGAATAGTTTGAATATAGTCCAACTATTTATTAAAACAACATTTAAATATTAGTCCAACTAACATTAATTTATTTGACGAATGATATTTGTTTGAGCGCGTATTGCAAGTAATTAAACGAGTATTGCAAATTCAATTCTTACCTCCCACTTTTTCGGCGAGCCTCTAACCCTCTGTCGAGTACTCGGGAAACCGTGTTTCCTAGTGGGCTAGGATCCCGTTAAATATCACACAATCTTGACTTTGGCCAACAAATTGTATGATAATTAACTAGGTAGATCTCTAAGATCGATTGGATCCAATCCAATTCCTAGATCCATAGGGGGACATCCAAGTCCGAAACATATATCTTATATATGCCAATATATCCAATATATTGCCTAACCTTTTTCCTCTGAATCAACTAAGCCTTGGCTTTGGCACAACAAACTTAGTGATCCCAGTTAAGCGCGACCCATTGACCATGGAAAGCTTCGTAATCAATATCGATGGACAAGAAGTGGTCTTGACTTTGGCCAACAAACCACAACTTGGACAAGACACCAATATGGAACAAAGCTCTCGTGATTCAAACACATACTCGACGGACAAAGGCCTTGACTTTGGCCAATAAGCCAATGTCAGTCTCGGATCTTGAGTGAGAATCACTCAATGGAAGGAAAAAGGCTTAATATTTTGCGAGGGTTTTTCGAGTGCAAATTGGCAACCAATTTATTATCTTTGTTAAGGTTTCATCATCATACACCCTTAAACATGCATTCTAAACACATAATAAAGCGCATATGAAAAATAATAATGATATGCGAATGGATACTTTACACAATGATCCTAGATCAAATCTCTCTCTTTCTCTCTCCGCTAGCACAAGTATTTACTTCTACCCGTTACACTACACTTCTATAGAAACCTCATTTACATTGAGGGGAATAGGTGAGAAGAGAATACAAAGAATAAGGAGGTAATAAGGCTGGACACGCAGGTCCAATTAATAAATTCCAAATTTATTACAATAATTTCTAAAATTGCCCCACCCATCTAATATCCATCCGATATACATTATTCATGCATCGCAACCATGTATTCACACAAGCATGTTATCAATCAATCTAATCAAATTAATTAATCTGATAATTAGTGACCATCTAATGTTCAAACAACGATTTGATTTTGCTCGAGTCAAACTCGTTTTGCGAATAAGTACTCAAAGTACGAATTCTCGAATTAAATTAAACTACACATTAAATCTAATTCAATTTGTATTTAATACTAATTCACTATTTAATTCCAAATTAAATATCATACTTTATTTACGAACCTTTACGACTTAAATTCCAAATTTAATCGTTACGGGTCTCAAAGCCCGATTAACGCCCAACGTCAATTTAATTAAAGTCCAATGGGCTTTTAATTAATTTCTTAAGGCGTGGACTTTTGGTCAACTCGGGTCAAACCCAATAACCAAAGTCCAATCCGGGAGTTACCCCATAAGCCCATAAATCAAGTTAGGCCCATTAGGCCCAATTAAACTTTAACGGTCCATTAGTCGCATTTGGGCTTTATGGATGCGGTTTTGGGCCCAATTGGATCCAATTCATTTGACCTAAACCTAACTTGGTACAACCAAGCCCAATTAGCCCAATAACAACATAACAAGCCCAATTCAATTTAAGGCCCAATTAATTAAATCATAAAAGTCCAATTTCATAATCTAATTAATCCTAAAGTGTATAACAAAATTAATCACCCAAATCAATATTCCAAAACATCAAATTAGCTTAATTAATCATGCTTATCAATATTAAATCATGTCCAACACAATTTAATTAAAATCAAACCCAATACATGATATATCATTCTCGGCAATCATAGGGAATTTTAAATCGATTTCGATTTCAATCCAATTGAATCCACAATCAATATTAAATCAACATTCCCAATTGATTCAAGTCATCCAATGATCAAAAATCAAAAAATTCTAAGACATAGGGCACATTGACATTCTCGGCCAAGTAAGAAATTTTGGGGAAATTTGTTCCAAATACAATTTCAACAAATTGATCCAATCAATCCTCAATCAAAACACATTTAAACATATTCATTCATCCAATTTCATAAATCATGCTCAAACACATTTTTACCCAATTTTAAGCCCTAAAATATTTACATGCTTAACCTTGCTCTTGATATCATTATTGGAGTTTGCTAAGGTCCCAATGATCATTAAACAAGCATGAAACATGTGCGAATACAATGAGGGAGTTGCAGAATACTCACATCAATCGGTTGAGCGACGCGCGAGGCAACAAAAATTCTTTTCTGCCTCCATGGACTGCTCGGCAGTGAGCTTCTGGTTCCTCCAAGAATCAACTTCTATCTTCAAGAATCCAAGCTCCAAGCTTCGTCAAACGATTCCCGGCTCTTGGGTGGACTTCCCTATCACCTTCGCATGTCTCTCGGAGTGCTAGCTCTTATGAAATTTGCCACAAAAATCAAACACTTGCTTCCCATTTCTCCTTGGCTCACGGCAGTTCACTGCCAAAACTAGTGAAGAAATTGCCCCTCCATAGGCGTGAGAGAGGAGAGAAAATGTGAGAGAGAGAGATGTGTGTTAGTTGTGTTTTAAGTGTATCTAATACACTTTATCCATTTTCAAAAAACAAATAAATGAATTACCAAATATTTGGCTTTCCAAAAGTCAAATACAAAAGCTTTCCAACAACTCCAACAACTCACATCACTCAATCAAGTGACAACTTGTCACATCACTCAAAGTGACATTTGATTTGACGCTTGATGTGACTAATGATTTGACGCTTGATGTGACTTGCGTACCGCACTCGCTTTCGAAATGCAAATGCGCTCGCAAAAAATCCCGGGCTCAGGTTCGCTAATTCCAAATTAACGAATTTTCCGTTGCGACGTAATTAAATGATTATGCCTAGCGAAATCACTAATCACGTCACTAACGAATTAATTCTAAATTAACTCGTTTGCCCGAATTAAAATCTAATTTTAATTCCGCGTCGAAATCCAATTTCGTTTAATATATCAAATATATTAATTTACCATTCCAAATTAATCGTTATCTCTCTTTAAATGATATTTTATCCCATATAAAATATCTCCGCAATTAATCCCAAATTAATTTTCTCTCTCTTCTAATTAATCCCAGATTAATTAAGAGTGTGAGTCATACGTCATCGGTGGATCTTCGGGAAGCGGCCCATGAGATCCCCGGATATGTTGGCAGTAAATTCGGTCGTCGGATTATCCGAACACGTTTATACCGATTTACAAGACAAGGTTGGCTTCTAGCAAAGCACCATGCCTACCCAATTCTCCAGAAATATCCTTACAGGAATAAAAGATCTATATCAGGCGTAGTATACGTAGTATTGCGTATTTCGATCCAGTATCAGATGATCACATGCAAGGCCTGGGGCTGGTACAATGTCTGCCCAGTACGAATCATATATTAGATTACGAGTAACTAGTCTCTTTAATATTGGATAATCATGACCAAGTCATATTATCCCGACGGTTGCAACCTTTTTAGAGAACCAGTTCTGTATCCCTACGCGATCATCATCTCCATATGACTGGAGTGATACTTCCATCTTGACATCACACCCAACACACTACGATTCTCGATATACCTAGAAGAAGCGTACATAGAAACCGGTTAAAGCCCTGGACGACCAAAACCAAAGTATATTGATTGTCGCAAGTATTAGCGGTGCAAGTCTCAGGTTAAGACCAAATACACCTACCCTGATTTCGGACTTCCATAGACACATAGTCATACTACCAATAGAATTTTGAGGGGGTCTATCCAGAGCGAAGCTGTTTCCCGTACCATTGGTAAAACACAACCTCCTATTACACTTGCATGAGTATCCTATACCCAAATATATGAAAACTATGTCGTTGTGCACTCACAACGCGCACAAGTATAATACTAGTCTTTTACGTATTTATCGATGTCCAATCTCGATAATACTCTGACTAGGAATATTTAATGATTTATCCTTCGTGGAGTGATACTGTCTCATATCATTCTCAATCCAGGAATAAATCATAGGGACCTCCTATCATTTATACATCTAGGTGATCTAATCACAAATGATAAGAGTGCAATCTCATTTGTCACATAGTTAATTTGTACAACAACACCATGATCTGTATAAATAGTGACGCTATGGGTCATAATTGTCCAACAATGGCTTCAATATCTCAGATGATGGAGTCATTGCAGGGCATGTTCGGGCATCCTTTGAAGCGTCAATATCATGAGGCTATGGTCTCAGCGATGACTGCTAGGATGAAGGATGAGACATCAGTCCGAGAGCACGTCTTGAGGATGATGACTTATCTCAACACTGTTGAAACCCATAGAGCTCGTATTGACGATCGTAGCCAGGTGACCATGATTATGGAAATTCTTCCGAAGAGTTTCCTGCAGTTTAAAAGCAATTATGTTATGAACAAGTTGACTTTTACTTTGAACCAGCTGCTTAATGAGCTCACCCACTACGAGTCCATACTTATGGATCCTCGTAAGCCCAGTGTTGAGGCAAATATTTCTGAGTCTTCAAAATCTGCAAAGATGAAGAAGAATAACAATGGGAAGGCTAAGGCTAAGCCCATGAAGAAGAAGAACAAGAAAAGCTCCAATGATGTCAAGCCCAAGGGAAAGTGTTTCCACTGCAACAAAAACGGGCGGAAAAGGAATTGTTATAAATACATCGCTGAGCTGAAGGAGAAAAATGATACTGGTAAATATGATTTACTCGTTATCGAATCTCTATTAATGGAGGATGATAAATCCGCCTGGATTGTTGATTCTGGAGCCACTAACCATGTTTGTTCATCTTTGCAGCTACTTGACTCATGGAATGACCTTGCTGAAGGTGACTACACCATGAGGGTCGGGACATGGGATGGCGTTTCAGTAAGAGCAGTGGGATTTTCCTGTTTAAATTTTACAAATAATATTTATTTAAATTTGAACAATGTATTATTTATTCCTGGTTTTCGCAGGAATTTGATTTCTGTTTCTAAACTTTTGGATGATGGTTATTCAGTTTCTTTTAATAACAATTTGGTTATTATTGGTAGAAATGGATTAACCATATGCAGAGGAAACTCAAAAAATAACTTATATATGTTAAGACCGTTAACACATAGGTCACTGCTCAACGCTGAAATGTTTAAAGTTGAGAAACCTAAAACTAAACGATTAAAGATTTCTCACGATGACACATATCTGTGGCATTTTAGACTTGGTCATATCAGCCTTGACCGGATAGATATGTTGATAAAGAATGGAGCCTTAAACCAGTTAAAGCTCGAAACTTTACCAGTCTGTTAATCTTGTTTAGAAGGAAAAATGACCAAGAGACCTTTTACTAGAAAAGGTATAAGAGTCAGTCAACCACTTGAGCTAATACATTCAGAAATTTCCGGACCGATGAATGTAAGAGCCCGAGGTGGTTATGAATATTTCATCACATTTATTGACGATTATTATAGATATGGGTATGTTTACCTAATGCAGCTCAAGTCAGATACTTTTGAAAAGTTCCAAGAGTATTGTGCTGAGGTTGAGAACCAATTAGGAAAAACAATACATTGACAGAGATTTCGAGGAATTCTTGGTTGAGCATGGGATAGTATCACAGCTCACAGTGCTTGGAACACCACAACAAAATGGTGTTACAGAAAGGAGAAATCAGACCCTACTAGAAATTATGAGATCTATGTTTAGTTATAGCTCACTACCTAGTTCGTTCTGGGGATATGCGTTACAAACTGCAATGCATATCCTTAATGTAGTTCCATCTAAGTCTGTTCCTAAGATTCCTTTAGAGTTGTGGAGTGGTCGTAAAACTAGTTTATGACATTTCCGTATATGGGGGTGTCCAGCACATGTGCTGAAGAATAAGACTACAAAGTTGGAGCCACGTTCTCAGGTGTGTCTATTTGTAGGCTATCCTAAGGAGACTAGCGGTGGATTCTTTTATAGCGTTGAGGATAACAAAATATTTGTATCGATAAATGCTACATTTCTAGAGGATGACTATATGAGGGAGTTCAAACCTCGAAGTAAAATATTACTTAAGGAGTTACTCACTGGTTCGACCAGCACACCATCGTCAACGACAGTTGACAAATACATAGCACCTTCGACATCTGAGCATCAGATGCAAGCTCGTCAGAATGATCTGCCACCTACACATAGTGGGAGGGTTGTATGACAATCTAATCGCTATCTAGGAGTTGGAGAGGCACAAGTTGTCGCATCCAGCGATGGTATAGTTGATCTATTGACCTATCATAGTGCAATGAATGATTCTGATAAGAAGGAATGACTTAAAACAATGAACCTATAGATGGAGTCTATGTACTCCAACTCAGTCTGGGAACTTGTAAACCAACCTGATGGGGTGAAACCCATAGGTTGCAAGTGGATCTACAAGAGGAAGAGGGGATCATATGGGAAGGTACGGACCTTCAAGGCTAGGCTAATGGCCAAAGGTTATACCCAGAAAGAGGGAGTTGACTATGAGAAAACTTTCTCACTGGTAGCCATGCTCAAATCCATCTGCACTCTTCTATCCACTGCCACATATTATGACTATGAAATTTGGTAAATGGATGTCAATACTGATTTCTTGAATGGCAATCTTGATGAGTGTATCTATAAGGGACAACCAGAGGGGTTCATAGCCCAAGGTCAAGAGCAAAAGGTTTGCAAGCTGCAAATGTCCATTTATGGACTTAAGCAAGCATCTCGAACTTGGAACATAAGATTTGATACCATGATCAAGTCTTATGATTTTGAGAAGAATATTGATGAGCATTGTGTATACAAGCACGTCATTGACGGAAATATAGTTTTTCTTATTTTATACGTCGATGATATTTTACTAATTGGGAATAATGTAAAGATATTATCGGACTTGAAAACCTGGCTAGCTAACAAATTCCAAATGAAAGATTTGGGAGATGTCAGTTATGTTCTTGGGATTCAGATACTCAGGGATCGCAAGAAACGACTGTTAGTTATATCTTAGGCATCCTATATCGATAAGATCCTTATGCGATTTGGGATACAGAATTCTAAGAAATGCAATTTGCCTTATCGGCATGAAATTCATTTGTCAAAGGAACAATCTCCTAAGACACCTCAAGATGTTGAGGAAATGAGACATATCTCATATGCCTCAGTAATTGGTAGTCTCATGTATGTTATGTTATGCACGCGACCAGACATCTATTTTGCATTGGGAGTAGTTAGTAGGTTTCAGTCAAACCCAGGATTGGATCACTGGGTGGCTGTGAAACACATTCTTAAGTATCTTAAGAGAACGAGAGATTATATGCTTGTATATTCCGGTGAGGATATGATCCTAAGGGGGATATACAGACTCTGATTTTCGGACATATGTCGATTCTAGGAAATCAACATCTGGATCAGTGTTTACCCTAGGTGGTGGGGCTATAGTATGGCAGAGTATAAAGCAACATTGCATTGCTGACTCCACCATGTAGGCTGAATACGTAGAAGCTTGTGAAGCAGCTAAGGAAACAGTCTGGCTCCGTAAATTCTTGGGAGATCTGGAAGTTTTTCCAGATATGGGTAGACCACTCACATTTTATTGCGATAATAGTGGTGCAGTGGCGAATTCAAAAGAACTAAGAAGCCACAAGATGGGAAAGCATATAGAGAGGAATTATCATCTCATCAAGAAGATAGTGCAGAGAGGAGATGCTACTGTTACAAAAATATCCGTAGAAAACCTAGTTGATCTGTTACAAAGACCTTATCGGCTAAAGTGTTTGAATGTCACCTAGATGGTCTAAGATTATGTGACATGTCTCATTTACTCTAGTGCAAGTGGGAGATTGTTGGGATGTATGCCATAGAGCTGCATGTAATGTAAATGGCTTTATATATGTTTTGAAATAAAATGATGCATTATTCATTTATCAAAGTGTTTGTTTAATTTTCGCATATTATGAATTATCTTGAATACCCTAGGTTACTTATGTGCCTTCAGACTTAGTGTATGAGTGTCATACACAAGAGGATTTAAGACTGAATTTAGTAATCTTAAGTAGTCCATAGAGAGTAAACAAAATAGGTACTTTGTTTGTGGTTTATCTATAGCTGCGGTAAATCTATATTTGTATGACGATCTTGATCCGGGATCTTCCATGTAGAGACATGAGAATGGAGGCACATTGTATGATGTGATCATATAGGACTGGACCCAGATGGAAATGACATTCTTATAATATCCGTTAAATAAAGAAAGTCATTTCGATCTACTAGATGGTCATATATGGATTGATCTTAATCCTGAGTGTACTACGAACTCCTGCATGACAGGCTATGTCCTTTGATTTACAAAGGTGAGGTTGGTGTAAAAGTCTCGACCAATAGCTACGTACTTTTGGGGCATGGTCTGTTGTGTAGTTGGGAACGTTTTACATAGATATAGAGTTCACTAATTCTTACGAGAAGTATAAGAGTATCTTCCTTAAGGTTTGATTCGGTACTTGAACGGTTTGAGAGCTCAAGTCTTTCTTTTACGAATAGAAAGATTAAAATTCATAATGGTTATGAATAAATCGTTCATTAGAGAATCAATGGTACTTAAGTTATAAATAATTAGAGGGGTATAACAGACATTATGACCCAACTCTAATAACGAGATACCTGTGAAGGGTCAATTCATATGTAGTGACTATATCGATGGACATCGACTTGGTTCGATTTAATATACCATTTGCGGCAACGAGAGTGCAACTTCGGATTTTTTGTGGAATTACCCGGAGTTAATAATTCGAAATATTTAATTAAGAGCTTAATTGATATTTCGAGATTATTGGAGCTCGAAACCGTAGGTCCATTTGGTCCTCGTGCTGCTCGATATACTATAGCGGATTTAGTATAATTGGATAGTCCAATTATATACTCACATATTTATAAATATTATTAATATTATTAATAATATTATTTGTCACACTTGGAACTATATATTAAAAGTTAATATATGGTTTTAATAATTATATGATAATTATTAAATGAATTAAATTAAATTATATTTGATATAATTTAATAAGGCTAAAGTTCTAATTTCTAATTATTGGGTTTTGGAAATCCTTGATTTAATTTTGGAAGTTACAAATCTATAATGGCATTAATCTTTTTGATTTTGTAACATCTTTAGCTTTATGGAAAGTTAATTTTGTTGTTACAAAATTAATAAAAAAAAGTAAAAATTATTCCTTATTTTTTAATGCTTGGCCGATTGTGCATGGGTGAATGAGAAGTGTTTTGTTTGTTTTGGAAACAAATAACCCTAGGTATAAAAAGAAGATTTAATTTCTTTATGCCCAAGCCTCTCATTCTTGAACCCTAGCCACCTTCCGTCTTCTTCTTCATCCTCTCAAAAGTTTAGAAAAATAAAACTAAAGGAAAAGGAGAAAAACAATACAAAACATAAGTGTGATTTAATCTCTAAATAGTTTAAGGATTAATATTGTGAGTCTTGCCCACACAAGTTTCCGTTGGTAATGAGATATAGTTCGAAAGACTTTGTGGTGTCGAACAAATAATCATCTTCATGTTGTTCTTGTATGTACTCGGCAGTGAGGCTTTATTTTACTCATTGACGCCCCTTTAATTGGTGAAATGAAACTCTTTTTGGTTTCGTTTTACTCTAGTTTTTTTGGGGAATATTTTATGGTGTTTTGGGGCTGTGTTGGTGCTGTTTTCAAGTGAAAAATCAGAACTGAAACACAGCCACTGTCGGCGCATTTCAGGGGCTGTTTCGGCAGTGCACTGGGCGCGTATCCGGTCCAAAACAGTCCAGTTTTTGTCCGACTATTTGGGGCTATTCGGGGACTGTTCCGGGGCTGGAATTTTATCTAAAACTGAAGCAAAATTCAGTGGTGGTGGCAGTAACATTCGGCCACTCTGTGGGAAGGGAAGAAAAAATTTTCAAGTCTGATCCCTGTGCCTAAGCCGCTTCCGATGCGCAAGGAAAGTGTTTCCTACAGTAAATTGGTCGCAAATAGCGTAATTCATATGAAGACTAGAGCCTATTGAAGAAAATCTTTTGTGGTCTTAGTTTAGCGCTCTCTTTGCAAGTGAGTTGATAATTATAAGTCTCTAAGCTCATAGGACATATGCACATTCATTTAGATGAATTAGAGTCATGTGCAAAATATTTTGAACTTTCAAATTCTGCATTTTTTACACTGAGACTGGCATATCGGTCCCCCACACCTGCATATCGGTGACCCTACTACGCCTTTGGAAGATTTACATGCTCTCTGGAAACAAGTTACTCCATACCGGTTTCCCATATCGGTCAACTGGAGTTTGCATAACTACTGAAAACTGGACGGATCATACCGATCCTCATACAGATACGCTAACCAGCATACCAGCCTCCATATCGGTTAGTAATTCGGTATTGCGCTTTAATCTTCGATGGTAATATAGCCGTGATGTTTTTGCAGACCGAAATACCGGCCTCAGAGACCGATATATCGGTCTCAGACATAAATCAAGGGCTGGTTTACACATTCTCTATAAATTGAGCCCCAAATCCATGTTTGCACAGTTACAACACCTTCTTATATTTTCTAATAAGCAACAACATAGGGTTTTACTAAACCTTATTATCCATACACTCTTATAATCAAAGTCCACACACTACACTTTCATATCATTTGTAGTGAGCTTAATTTACTTGGGTTAACAATTCACATCTTAAATCTTTTTTATATATTATGAGTGTCCAAGTTGTACTTAAATCTTCATCATTCAAACAATTGTGATAGTGAAGTCCCTTTGTACTGACCCATATAGAGCAAATAGTCTTAAAAAGAATGATTATGAAAAATGATGCTTGAGTATTGACTAATGCCCAGTGTTTTTAGAACCGACCAGTGACTTATTGAATCTTGTAAAATCGTATGATGTTATAATTAATTTTAATTAATTATAAATTATAAAAAATATTAAATTTTATTTTGTTGTCAGGAACCAGGAACCATTCCAGTCTGATTTTTCGATTTTGACCGATATTGGAAATTCAAAATTTGGGATTTAAATGGATCAGAGTCACGGATGGTTCCCGATTTGACTAGTTCAGCCGATCGATCTAGTCCGATTTTCAAAACATAGCTAATGGAAAGAAAATGAAAAAAGAAAAATGGCAATGATACAAATCTCAAAAACAAAGTAAAATGAAGGTGTAAATAGGGTATTCTATAACAATGTTAGAAATCTACAAGGGGACGGGGTCCTCGGGAACCCTTTTCAATTAGGGAGGGGATCATGGATTAAAAATTGAAAAAATAAATGTCGAGGATGAGAAAAATTTAATATTCATTTCTTATTCGGGGAGAGACAAGGATTATGTAAAATCATTATTCTTATCCCTTCCCCATTTTGGGACACAGAAACTGGGCGACGCATGCTGTCCCGGGCTCGCGGCCCGCTCGGGAGTACGGAGTAGCCACGGGGGACTAAACCGGAGAATAATGGAGTCGCCACCCGGTGTGAACCGGGAAAATGAGATTTAAGGCCGCACTCACCCCTCGCAAGGGAAGACCTCAAACCGTTGGGTTCGGAATGGTCCCTTACTCATGCCACTTGTAATGAAAGGATTTATGTAATAATTTAATCAGGCTTAAGTAGCACTTATTTCCAAGAGTATCATGCTTCTAAATTCACATGTACAAAATAAAACTTACACATATATTTCACATCTAAGATTGCATGCTTGGAAGTACATCAAAGGAGCGACAAACATACAACTTCATTGGCATATTATATTCAAGAAAACACAAGCACACATACTAACCACACAAGCACACATGTGAGCACCTTCTCAAGTGGTACGTGGAATTGTATCCCAAGTACAGACCGTACTACCGTCCATTCGGAATCGGCTATGGAATTTATGCCTGGGTTTCCATCCGATATACCACAAGGAATAATACTCAAATGTTATCATGACATAGGTATATGAATTGTAATACATTAAACACATTGTATTCATACGTGTGGGGATAGCTACTAGGAAAACTATGTATGAAATCTGATGAAAAGGACTCAGTTCAGTGGGTGCGCGTTCGCGTAGCGTTTGAAAACACGTTCGAACGGTAAACAGAAGGTTCGCGTTCGTGTAGCATTCGAGAACGCGTTCGAATGGAACCAGACCTGATGCATGATAAGACTAAGAAAGTGCGTGTGCGTTCGCGTAGCGTTCGAGAACGCGTTCGAACGGTAAACAGAAGGTCCGCGTTCGTATAGCATTCGATAACGCGTTCGAACGGAACCAGACCGGATGCAGGATGATACTAAGAAAGTGCGTGTGCGTTCGCGTAGCATTCGAGAACGTGTTCGAACGGTAAACAGAAGGTTCGCGTTCGTGTAGCGTTCGAGAACGCGTTCGAACGGAACCAGACCTGATGCATACAACACAAGGAATAAAGACAACAATGTCAAGCTTAGTATGTCCGATTAAATGTATCTTGCATTCAACCGAACACACAACAACCGGCGCGGCAAAGCATCATGGTAAAGGGCTTTAACCCCTCCCCATAGGGGATCTTTCATTGCACTTACTAAGCCCATGCGCTCGATTGAATCACGCATACAAAGAATTAAAAAAACAATAATATCAGACTTAGTATGTCCGATTGAACGTATCTTGCATTCAACCGAACACACATCAACCGGCGCGGAAAAGCATCGTGGTCAAGGGCTTTAACCCCTCCCCATAGGGGATCTTTCATTGCACTTACTAAGCCCATGCGCTCGATTGAATCATGCATACAAAGAATTAAAAGCAATAATATCAAACTTAGTATGTCCGATTGAACGTATCTTGCATTCAACCGATCACAAATCAACCGGCGCGGCAAAGCATCTTGGTAAAGGGCTTTAACCCCTCCCCATAGGGGATCTTTTATTCCACTTACTAAGCCCATGCGCTCGGTTGAATCATGCATAAATACGCAACATGCAGAATTCAAGTGACGAAAAAATAAATAAACCAAAGCGACACAAAACAAAAGAGGGTGTCGTTTACTCAAGCGGTACGTGGAGTTGTATCCCGAGTACAGATCATACTACCGTCCATTCGGAATCGGCTATGAAATTTATGTCGGGGTTTCCATCCGATATACCGCGAGAGTTGACACATCTCTCATTTTATTCCAAAGCCACAACATACAACATCTCATAATTCATGCATATTTATCTACTCAAGGGCCACAACATGCATTTCAACATGACAATCATGCAAGCAATACTCAATAGATAATACAAATAAAAAAAAAACAAAAAACGAGTGTGAAAAATACCCTCAGGTCTAACCTTTTTGCCAACTTTCGGGCTTGCGTTTCACGGACATCGGAAGGGGTACAGCTCCTCAACTTCTCCGGTTCACTGGTTTAGCATCCTAGCTCACTGTTTTTCTGTTTTACTTACTGTTCGGTCTCCGTTCTGCTGCTGTTCGGTCTCTGCTTTGCTACTCACTGTTCAGGTCACCTGTTTTGACGTTTCAACGAACTGTTTCGAGTGTTTTTCGTGGTTTTTTAGTGTAGTTTTGTGTGGTTATTTCAAGGATTATAAGTGCAGTTTATGTTACTGTTTTAAGGGATTTTAGGGACTGTTTTGGGAGTGGTTTGGGCTGCTGTCCAGGCGTGTTTCAAGGGCTGTTTGGGGTGTTTTTGGGCCGCTGTTTGGAGGTGTATTTTCGGTGATGGAGGGCTGCTATATGGGGGAGATTTTCGGTGATGGGTAGAGGTTTAGGGGGTGCTGTTTTCGGTTATGGAGTGGAGGAGATGAAGGGATTTTTTTGTGTTCTTCTTGTTGCTATTGTCGTGAGTGGCTAAGGCTCTTTGTGTTGTGATTTTTGTGTGAGTTATCTGTATGAGCCAGGGGAGTGCATGTCTTGGTTATGGGTTGTTTATATAGAGAATGGCTAGGGTTTAACCTTGTCTCACAAGGAAGGGATTTGATTTTGTGTTGAGCAAGGAAAGTCAAAGATTGAGGGGGGACAAATTTGGCTTAGATTAGGAATACAATATCTTTAATTTGTTATGATTGATTTTAATTAGGCATGACATCTTTTTAATTTAGTATGTGATTTTGTTTAGTTTGATTTATCTTTATTAGGTATGATTATATTTTATGTTTTATTTAATTGGTAAATGGTTTAATTATTTTATTTAATATTTAATTTAATTTCCCATGCGTTTTAAATGTGTTTTATTAATTGGGATGTGTTTTATGGGCTTTGGGGGGCTAATTGGGCTGGGGTGCGAGGCTAGCAGCAAAACCAGAAACACCGGCGCCGTTCGAACGCTACACGAACATCCGCAATCTGCCTGACGTTTGAACGAAGTAACGAACGTAGCACTAACGAAGACAGTGAACTTGCGAAATGAATCTGATGACGTACTTATTCTGAATTTCCCCTTCCGACCTCCGTTTCCCGCAATATCCTTAGCTAAAAAGGTAGTGCCTCCAACTGAGCTCATCATCGGGTCTCACATGCGAAAATGCAATGTCTACAGTCACCCCCACTTTGATGGGACTTGTGCAGTGTGTGACTTTGAACAATCCTATCAAAGTTATGCAATGCATTTTCACTTACCTGGCTCGGCTGCTGCCTCGAATGATTTTCTTATTCCGTTGGGTTAGGTCTTGAATGATTTTCTTATTCCGTTGGGTTAGGTCTTCTGCTAATTCCCGTGGTGACTGCTCGGTCTTCTCTCCCTCAGGCAAAGTATTGCTTCAATCTGTCTACGTTGATCGGCTCGGTGAACTCGTTTCCTTCCAAGTCTGATAACCTCACTGCCTCATTTCCCATTACCTTCTGCAATTTGTAAGGTCCTTCCCAGTTTGGTCTGAATTTTCCTCTCAGATCTGTCGTCGACGGCCTCGATTGCTTAAGTACCAAATCACCCTTTCTGATCTTGGTGGGAAGCACTTTTTTGTTGAATGGTCGGGCTAGTCTCTTCTGATACAACTGCATGTGATACAAAGACTTAGTTCTCTTCTCATCCAATAGTGCTAACTGATCAAACCTCTGTGCGACCCACTCCTGGTCCGATAATTCTACCTCTGCTAATACCCTCATAGACTGTATTTCCACTTCTACTGGTAACACTGCTTCCATTCCATAGACCAAAGAGTAAGGTGTGGCCCCTGTTGCTGTCCTTACTGATGTTCTGTACCCCCACAGAGCATATGGTAGTTTCTCGGCCCAATCTCTGCAGTTCTCTGTCATCTTGGCTAAAATCGTCTTTATGGTCTTGTTGGCTGCCTCAACTGCCCCATTTGCCTGCGGCCTGTACGGTGATGACTTGTGGGGGCCTATCCCGTACCTCTGTAACATTGCCTTCGTCTCTTCTTGGAACTGAACCCCATTGTCTGTCACTACATGATGCGGCATACCATACCGACAAATGAGGCTCCGAGCTATAAACTTCTCCATCTGTTTTACTGTAACACTGCGGAATGATTCGGCTTCCACCCACTTCGAGAAGTAATCTACTGCCACTACTATAAAGCGATGCCCATTCGATGCATTCGGTCGAATTTCTCCAATCATATCAATTCCCCATGCTGAGAAAGGCCACGGCTCCGACAACCCATGCAACTCTGTGTGTGGTAAGTGATTCAAATTACCATGTGCTTGACAGTCATGACAGTGCTTCACCATCTTCACGCAATCTGTTTCCATGGTTGACCAATAAAAACCTTGTCTCACTATCTTGCGGGACAGATTCAACCCGTTCATGTGCGGACCACATACCCCAGCGTGTATTTCTTCCATTACATGCTGAGCTTCTTCTTTTCTCAAACACTTCAACTGAATACCGTTTGCTTGCCTCCTGTACATTTCCCCTTTCAAAGTCACATACTGGGAAGCTAACTTCTGAATGGCTATTCTGTCTTTTCTGTCTGCCCCTTCCGGGAGTTCGCCATGTTCCAGATATCTTTGAATGTCATAATACCAAGGTTTACCGTCGTCGACCTCAACTTCCAGAATTCTTTCTATCTCATAAACAGGTCTGCTCGCTGTTGTCAGTATCAACGGTCTCATCACTAACTTTTCTGGATTTTCCCAAGTTGCTGCGAGCGTAGCCAATGCGTCTGCCATCTGATTCTCTTCTCTCGGTAAGTGCTGAAACTTACACTCGGGGATAACCTGTGCCAACTTTCTGAGGTGAAAAATGTAAGGTTTCAACCGTTTTTCTTTCAATTCCCATTCTCCTCGCATCTGCTGGACCACCAACATAGAGTCTCCGTAGACTTCCACACTCCCGGCCTTCAAGGCTATCAATGCTGTCAAACCAAAAGCACATGATTCATACTCGGCCATGTTATTAGTCGCTCTGAATGTCAACCTCTTGGCCAAAGGTAAAGTAACTCCCTCGGGGGTTACTATCACGATCCCAATTCCGGCTCCCTTGTAATTCACCGCTCCGTCAAAATACATCTTCCATCTCTGAACTGTTATTGCTTGGATCTCTTCATCTGGAAATTGAAACTTATATTGATCCCCCTCAACATGTTGCAATGCCAGAAACTCTGCTACTGCTCGCCCTTTGATCACTTTGGAGGTGAGATACTCAATGTCAAACTCTGTCAGCAATACCAACCATCTGCCCAATTTTCCCACTAGCGAAGGCACCGAATGAAGATATTTTAGAGGATTTTCCTTGGCCATTATCCGGATCTTGTATGACTGGAAATAATGCCGCAATTTTCTGGAAGCCCATACCACGGCAAGACAGATCTTCTCAACTTCTTGATACCGAGCCTCATACGGGAGCATCTTCTTACTCAGATAATAGACTGCATGTTCTACCCCTGTCTCATCAGCCTGTACCATCATTGCCCCAGTGCTTCTGATTCTATAGCCAAATACAATATCAAAGGTCTGCCCGGTCTCGGCGGTTTCAATACAGGAGGCTTTACCAAGTATTCTCTGATCTTGTCGAAGGCTGTCTGACATTGTTCATTCCATCTCACTGGCTGATCTTTTCTCAACAGTTTGAAGATAGGCTCACATACTGATGTCAACTTGGCAATGAACCGACTGATGTACTGAATCTTTCCCAAGAATGCTCTGACTTCTTTTTCTGTCTTCGGTACAGGCATTTCTGTGATTGCCTTGATCTTATCGGAGTCTACCTCTATTCCGCCCATTCCCACTGTATGACCAAGCAATTTCCCTGATGTCACCCCAAACACACATTTCTTGGGATTAAGCCGCAGGTTGTATCTGTCAACTCTCTGAAGGAACCTATCAAGTGCTTCAATATGCCCAACTCTTGTCTCTGATTTCACCATCATGTCATCTACATACACCTCAATCTCTTTGTGCATCAAGTCATAGAAAAGTGTAGTGGCCATCCGCTGATAAGTAGCCCCCGCATTCTTAAGCCCAAACGGCATAACCTTGTAACAATAAGTACCCCACTCAGTAACAAATGCAGTCTTATATTTGTCTTTCTCAGCCATAAGAACCTGATTGTAACCTGAAAATCCATCTGCAAATGAATACATAGCAGATAAAGCCGCACTATCAACCAGAACATCTATATGCGGCAGAGGAAAATCATCTTTCGGACAAGCCTTGTTGAGATCTCTGTAGTCCACACACATTCTGACCTTCCCATCTTTCTTCGGCACCGGTACTATATTAGCCAACCACTCGGGATATTTTACTACTTCCAAGAACCCCACATCTATCTGTTTCTTAACTTCCTCTCTGACTTTCTCAGCCCATTCTGGTCTCATCCGTCGGAGTTTCTGTTTTACTGGCCTCATATTCGGATAAGTTGGTATCGTGTGCTGGGCAATGTTTCTGTCTACCCCAGGCATGTCCTCATAGGACCAAGCAAATACTTTGGCATATCTGACCAACACTTCTTCTAGTTTCTCCCTCTCTTCGGAGGTTACTTCACTCGCAATCAGAATTTCCTTGGGGTTCTCAAGTGTACCCAAGTTAAATGCAATAGTTCTGGCTGAACTGATGTCAAATATGCTTGATTCGTGCAGTGTAAATGGAAATGACTCAGGCAAGTAAGCAAAAGAGATGTCTTTATTATTGGATAATGCGGAAGTACATTCAAACAAATCAGGAAGGTAAATGTCTTCATCATCTATAGACACTTCTTCCTCTGCAATCAGATCTTCCTCAGGCTTTTCGTCCTCTCCCAGAGTCAGGCTCTCCAACTTCATCAGTTCTTCCTCCCAATTCTCTTCTTCTTTCTCCACAATTTCTTCAACTATCAGCTTCTTACCCAACATATCTTGGAAGATCTCAAACCCAGGTACCACAATTCCATTAACTTCCACAGGTTCAGGCTCCCCTTGATATCCTGAAGCTTTCACAAAACATTCCATCAGTTTCGGGCCTTTTTTCTTGACCTTTGGCTTTTCTTCATCAGACTTGTACCCCAAACCCTTCCGAGTAGTCTGTCCTCTGAAATCTGGTAATTTTCTCCATAATCCTAGCCACCCTACGATCCACCCACTCCTCAAAAGTAGCTGACACCTGAAACCTCGTGAAAGGTTGTATCTCCAAGGCAGCCACGGTATTATCTAACTCAGCCCGGATGGTAACAACTTCTCCCTCATACGGGAACTTGATCATCTGATGTAAAGTGGAAGGCACGCCCCCAAGTTTGTGAAACCAAGGCCTTCCCAACAACAAGGCAAAAGTAGCCGGGATGTCCAGTACTGTGAACTCAACCTCATCTTCAATCGGTCCTACCTTGACCATAGCCACAAAGGTACCCTCGACTCCCCTTTTACTGTCATCATAAGCCTTAATAGTCATACTGGAGGGGTCCAAGTCTGTTGCTTTCATACCCAATCTCGCCAGAATTTTCAGCGGGCACACATTGATGGACGAACCGTCATCCACCATTACACATGAAGTTCTCTTGCCCCTCACCTCGGCTCTGATAAATAGGGGCATGTTATGATTTCTCCCCTCCGCTGGGAGTTCATCCTCAGAAAAAGATATCTGCAGAGCTTCTTTCTGAACCGACCCAACAAACATTGCAGGGTTGGCGTCTTCTGGTACCACAATCTTGCTCAAGGCCTCAACCATAGCCTGCCTATGCTCCCGAGATGTACATAACAGTTCCCAGATACTCACTTGTGCTATAGTCTTCCTCAATTGCCTCAGCACTATATCCCCCTCAGTATTTTCTGCAGTCTCAACCACTTCTCTACCATCCATCAAAACTTCCTTACAATTTTCTGACACATCATTGTAAAAACGACCGATGCGCGTCATTCCCCTTACTTCTTCCTCATCACTGCTAGAGAAATCAAGCCAAAAGTTTTTCCCCTGCTCAGTCTCATCTTCACTAGTACTATCCCAGATTCTCAGGCAAAAGGCTTGAGGGTGAAAGGATTTTAGGACAAGGTCTTCTGGGAGGCCAGAATTGATCATATAGGCTGGTGGTGGTACGGCACGGTAGTTGGGTAAGGGGTTTCTGTGTGTGTCGGGCTGTTCTATTTCTGGGTTAGGTATTTTCTTGGAGTCTATCAGGTCTTGGATTTCATGGCGGAGTCGGGCGCAGTTGTCGGTGTCATGGCCCTTTTGTTGGTGAAAGTGACAGTAAAGGCTTAGGTTATAATGTGATGGTAGGGGATTGGGTAATGGTTTGGCTTCCAAGGGTTTTAAGAGCCCTTGCCTCTTCAATTTTTTCTAGCACATTGGACAGGGGCCTTCCCAAGTTGGAAAACTACCGGTTCCGGATAGCGGCAATCTCAGCAGAAACGGGCTTTGTTCCCCCAACGGGCCTCCTGTTCAGACCATAGAATTTTCTGTTTTCCGCCTCTTCGTCTTCAATGTCCATGACAGTCTCCCTCAACTGCCGAAAGTCTGTAATCATGGAGGTCATCCTCCTCAACTTGTTGTAAATGGAGGGTCTGGTGCCCTTGATAATCATTTTAATCTGGTCCTTCTCCGAGGGCCTAGTCTGCATCTTCAACAACTGACCCCTCCACCAGTCCACATACTCCTTAAAACTTTCCTCCACTTTCTGCTTAACATTCTCCAGATCACGGAGTGATAGATCGATCTCTAGGTCAGTGACATACTGCTTCAGGAAGGCATCCGCCAACTCCCTCCAATCTTCCTTCACTTTCTTCTCCAAACTGTGGTACCACACCACGGGAGCTCCCTCGAGCGACATTCCAAACATTTTCTGCACTTGGCGCTGAGACAGGCCAACTGAACTCATGACTGATACAAACTGTCGGAGATGCACCATTGGATCCCCATTCCCGTTAAACTTAGCCATATCAGGCATCTTGAACTGTGCCGGAAACTGTTCCTTGAAAGTCAGTGTGTCATAATCCAGCAGATCCTCATTCTTACCCCTCATCTTGCGGGTAACCGACTCAAACTGATCCCGGAGCTTCTGTAACTCTGCCTGAGACCCAGATACTCTGCCTGCTACATACTCTGCCATATCATCATCAAAAGCGGGGATATCATCCCTCAATCTGTTCGAAGGTTCCTCTTGTCTTACATCCCCAAAACTACCCCCAGCACGAGACCTGGCTATGCCAGCCACAGCAGTAGTCAAAGCCTGCAACTGTTCAGTGATCTTGGCGAGACTGTTCTCTAACTGATCCATACAGTACACCTCATTATCGGATTCACTCATACTTGTTCTTTTAGTGAGTCTTGTCCCTTCTCTAACCCAAACGGTATCTATGATGTCTTTTTGAGACATAGATGGTGTTAACATGATATATGTATGTATGAGGTGCATGAGATGCATGTAACATATATAACATACTAAATCAATTAAAACTCTAAAAAAAATCGGCCTGTTATCATTTTAGAATCTTCGGGCTAATTGTCATAGGAGTGAACCCATCCCAGTTTAAATGGCCCAATGAGTTCACATCTCATGACAAAGAGCCCGACTAAATCCAAATGGTAACGTTCCGAACACAATCACAAAGTGGTCCATCAATCACTTAGAAGCCTTTGGCCTAATCGTCATAAAATACATTCTTGTCCCAGTTTAAATGGCCCAACAAGCCCATATCCCATGACAAATGGTCCAAATGGATCCAAACGACGATGTTCCCAACACAAGCATAAGATAATGCAAACATAAAGTAATAATTTCTACGGAATGCCCATCAACATTTCAGAAGCTTTGGGCCCAATGGTCATAAGTTACGAACTCGCCCCAGTTTAAATGGCCCAGCAAGTCCGCATTTCTGACAATGGTCCAACTGCATCCAAATGAGCATGGTCCACTAGCACATACTCAAGGAAATAATTGTTACTTTAACCATACAAACCCGGTCTATGGGTGGGTTCACAAGAGTATAGACAAAGGCTCTCATCGGCGAAAGATGGCCCACAACTAGGTCTCCCCAATCAAGGGTTCGAGCGACCACGTGAGCGCACCCTTTTTTATACACTAAGGTACGTGCCAATGAGTTATGGTGTGTGACAGACTGTCAAATGGATTTCCCGTTGTAGATTCCCTATAGGGAAGGTGGAGCGAGGCTCACTTAAATACCCAAGCCTCGTAGGCTCTTATCGCTTGTTGTCATGAATAAACAACGAGTCCTCCAAATTAGTCCATCACAATAGGCTACGAGTAGATGGCTATATAGGTGCCTTCATAGCTTTTCCTTCTAGAAAGGTAGTGAATGAAGGAAGACACCCAACCATTACCTAGCCTTAAAATGCCTTTGATTAAACCCCCCCATTTTATCCACTATAGACACAGTCAATTAAAACATAAATCCAAACATTACAAGACAATATTCGGGGCCGATTCTCAATCCCCAGTGGAGTCACCAGACTGTGGGACACAGAAACTGGGCGACGCATGATGTCCCGGGCTCGCGGCCCGGTCGGGATTACGGAGTAGCCACGTGGGACTAAACCGGAGAATAATGGAGTCGCCACCCGGTGTGAACCGGGAAAATGAGATTTAAGGCCGCACTCACCCCTCGCAATGGAAGACCTCAAACCGTTGGGTTCGGAATGGTCCCTTACTCATGCCACTTGTAATGAAAGGATTTATGTAATAATTTAATCAGGCTTAAGTAGCACTTATTTCCAAGAGTATCATGCTTCTAAATTCACATGTACAAAATAAAACTTACACATATATTTCACATCTAAGATTGCATGCTTTGAAGTACATCAAAGGAGCGACAAACATACAACTTCATTGGCATATTATATTCAAGAAAACACAAGCACACATACTAACCACACAAGCACACATGTGAGCACCTTCTCAAGTGGTACGTGGAATTGTATCTCAAGTACAGACCGTACTACCGTCCATTCGGAATCAGCTATGGAATTTATGTCTGGGTTTCCATCCGATATACCACAAGGAATAATACTCAAATGTTATCATGACATAGGTATATGAATTGTAATACATTAAACACATTGTATTCATACGTGTGGGGATAGCTACTAGGAAAACTATGTATGAAATCTGATGAAAAGGACTCAGTTCAGTGAGTGCGTGTTCGCGTAGCGTTTGAAAACACGTTCAAACGGTAAACAGAAGGTTCGCGTTCGTGTAGCGTTCGAGAACGCGTTTGAATGGAACCAGACCTGATGCATGTGTGTGCGTTCGCGTAGCGTTCGAGAACGCGTTCGAACGGTAAACAGAAGGTTCGCGTTCGTATAGCGTTCGATAACGCGTTCGAACGGAACCAGACCTGATGCATGATGAGACTAAGAAAGTGCGTGTGCGTTCGCGTAGCGTTCGAGAACGCGTTCGAACGGTAAACAGAAGGTTCGCTTTCGTGTAGCGTTCGAGAACGCGTTCGAACGGAACCATACCTGATGCATACAACACAAGGAATAAAGACAACAATGTCAAGCTCAGTATGTCCGATTAAACATATCTTGCATTCAACCGACGCGGCAAAGCATCATGGTAAAGGGCTTTAACCCCTCCCCATAGGGGATCTTTCATTGCACTTACTAAGCCCATGCGCTCGATTGAATCACGCATACAAAGAATTAAAAAAACAATAATATCAGACTTAGTATGCCCGATTGAACGTATCTTGCATTCAACCGAACACACATCAACCGGCGCGGCAAAGCATCGTGGTAAAGGGCTTTAACCCCTCCTCATAGGGGATCTTTCATTGCATTTACTAAGCCCATGCGCTCGATTGAATCATGCATACAAAGAATTAAAAGCAATAATATCAAACTTAGTATGTCTGATTGAACGTATCTTGCATTCAACCGAACACACATCAACCGGCGCGGCAAAACATCGTGGTAAATGGCTTTAACCCCTCCCTATAGGGGATCTTTTATTCCACTTACTAAGCCCATGCGCTCGATTGAATCATGCATAAAAAAGCAACATGCAGAATTCAAGTGACGAAAAAATAAATAAACCAAAGCAACACAAAACAAAAGAGGGTGTCGTTTACTCAAGCGGTACGTGGAGTTGTATCCCGAGTACAGATCATACTACCGTCCATTCGGAATCGGCTATGAAATTTATGTCCGGGTTTCCATCCGATATACCGCGAGAGTTGACACATCTCTCATTTTATTCCAAAGCCACAACATACAACATCTCATAATTCATGCATATTTATCTACTCAAGGGCCACAACATGCATTTCAACATGACAATTATGCAAGCAATACTCAATAGATAATACAAATAAAACAAAAAACAAAAAAACGAGTGTGAAAAATACCCTCAGGTCTAACCTTTTTGCCAACTTTCGGGCTTGCGTTTCACGGACGTCGGAAGGGGTACAGCTCCTCAACTTCTCCGGTTCACTGGTTTAGCGTCATAGCTCACTGTTTTACTGTTTTGCTTGCTGTTCAGTCTCCGTTCTGCTGCTGTTCGGTCTTTGCTTTGCTACTCACTGTTCAGGTCACATGTTTTGACGTTTCAACGAACTGTTTCGAGTGTTTTTCGTGGTTTTTTAGTGTAGTTTTGTGTGGTTATTTCAAGGATTATAAGTGCAGTTTATGTTACTATTTTAAGGGATTTTAGGGACTGGTTTGGGAGTGGTTTGGGCTGCTGTCCAGGCGTGTTTCAAGGGTTGTTTGGGGTGTGTTTGGGCCGCTGTTTGGAGGTGTATTTTCGGTGATGGAGGGCTGCTGTATGGGGGAGATTTTCGGTGATGGGTAGAGGTTTAGGGGGTGTTGTTTTCGGTTATGGAGTGGAGGAGATGAAGGGAATTGTTCGTGTTCTTCTTGTTGCTATTGTCGTGAGTGGCTAAGGCTCTTTGTGTTGTGATTTTTGTGTGAGTTATCTGTATGAGCCAGGGGAGTGCATGTCTTGGTTATGGGTTGTTTATATAGAGAAGGGCTAGGGTTTCACCTTATCTCACAAGGAAGGGATTTGATTTTGTGTTGAGCAAGGAAAGTCAAAGATTGAGGGGTGACAAATTTGGCTTAGATTATGAATACAATATCTTCAATTTGTTATGATTGATTTTAATTAGGCATGACATCTTTTTAATTTAGTATGTGATTTTGTTTAGTTTGATTTATCTTTATTAGGTATGATTATATTTTATATTTTATTTAATTGGTAAATGGTTTAATTATTTTATTTAATATTTAATTTAATTTCCCATGTGTTTTAAATGTGTTTTATTAATTGGGATGTGTTTTATGGGCTTTGGGGGGCTAATTGGGCTGGGGTGCGAGGCTAGCAGCAAAACCAGAAACACCGGCGCCGTTCGAACGCCCATTCGAACGCTACACGAACGTCCGCAATCTGCCTGAAGTTTGAACGAAGTAACGAACGCAGCACTAACGAAGACAGTGAACTTGCGAAATGAATCTGATGACGTACTTATTCTGAATTTCCCCTTCCGACCTCCGTTTCCCGCAATATCCTTAGCTAAAAAGGTAGTGCCTCCAACTGAGACTCATCATCGGGTTTCACATGCGAAAATGCAATGCCTACACCCATCACTCATTTAAGTTTTAGTTTATTTATTTTTACTTTTTAATAAATATGTTCACATTTCTATTTACAACTTTAAATAGATGTAAATAAAAAAATATCTTAATATTTATAAAAATATACAAATTATAAATAGTATAAGGTCTTACATGAAATTATTATATATATAATTAATTTTAAATGAGTGATTCATTATTTTTACTAAGTTACGTACCAAACAAAAAGATAAAAAATATGAATTTCAATTTTTTATAAATTGTTATTTATGTAATATATATTATCAATTTTTTAAATATGTATATTTGATTTCTAGATAAAATAATAGTTCAATTAATATATTTTTCAATAACTTAAATTTATTTTAAAACAAAAATTATTTATTACTCGAAATTTATGACCTTTCATGAATCTCCTTTTATTATTCAGGAATCATCATTCCTCCCCCGAAACAATTTCTTGGAGACAGAGAGATTACGGAGACATCAAAAAAAGTTCAAAAATAAATACAAAAAAATATGGATCCCTTTCCATTGTAATCTCTAGTCTTCCAGAAATTGTAACAGTCAAAAAAGGTCGGCCCACAAAATTTTATAAGAGACAAAAGAAGTGGAAAGAAAAAGAATTTGTCCAAATGCTACTGACGCCATGCCTGACATCAGCTTCACTAATAATATAATCCAATATTTCAATAAAATGGCACTATGTTTATAACAAACAAATTAGAACAATAATTTGTTTTCACCCGTTTAATTAATCGTGTCACTTTTTTTTTTATATATATTGTTCGTTTAATCGTATTTATTATATAAAAGAATTTTGTTTTCACAAATTTAATCAAAATTAACACGCTTTTCAAAATAATTATGACGGAATTGATGAATAAAGCAATATATAATTTTAGGGGTGGGAACCAAACCATATTTTACGGTTCGGATTTTTTACCTTTCAAACCAAACCATTAAATAACGGTTTGGTTCGGATTGAAAAATTTTTAAATCAGCGGTTTACGGATTGGTTCGGTTCTTTACGGATTATTATATTTAAAACAAATTTTCATCCACTTAAGTGAAGACAAAAAAAAAAAAAAAATTATTCTATCCAACAAATAGTATGAAGTGCTAGGGTGTAAGTTGTGACTCAAAGAAACACATACACTCCATAAAGGATTGAAAAATGAGGCACAATTAATTCTTGTATTTTTTAAAAATTACCTCGAATAATGATGCTACCATCATTTTATTTAAGAAACAAATCAAACATCTTACTTTCAAGAATAATGATGCTACCATAAAACAAAAAATTTAAGAATAAAAGTATTAACAAATAAATTGAAGAATAAAAGTATTAACAAATAAATATATAAAAAAAAAATTTAAGAATAAAAATATTAACATACTAATAAAAAGAAAACATATAATAAAATTAAAAGAAAATTACAATTTTTTTTTTTATAAAAATATATAATTTTTTTAATTATAACGGTTCGGTTCGGTTTAACAGGTGCGGTTCGGATTAGCTCCTGAACCAAACCGTAAACCGTTTGGGGTGGGCCAATCCGAACCGCAAACCGAACCGTTAGAAAAAAAACCGTAAATTCGGTCCGGTTTGCGGTTTGGTTCGGTTCGGTCGGTTTTTTTGCCCACCCTTATATAATTTCATCATTTAGTCAAAATTTCGTAAGATACTTCGGTCAACTGACAAACCATATATATAACAATTAAATTTGGATTCAATACTTAATTGAATTGTGATTAAAAAACAAAATTTAATCTTTTGTCACGTGTATATTAATAATAATGAACTGTTAAAATTTAATAACATATAAATTCTTAACTCAACATCAAATCTAAATCCATAACAAATAGCTAATATTAAATATTTAGGAAGAGTGAAAAGTAAAAAAATGATACAACTATGAATAATTTAGAGTTTTTAAAAATAATTTTATCATTTTTTTTGTCAAAATTATTTATTTTTAATCATAGTAGTAAGTATTATTGTTTGTCATATAAATATTCCAAAAAGGTTATTTACTTAATTAATTTATTAGTAGTTTGGTAATCCCAATACTAGTTGTTGGATTACTAGTTAACAATTAATATTTTCTTAGAAAATTTAGGCATCAAATTTCAGATAGTTAGTCAACAGTCAAGAACAAGGCAACTTGAATTTGGAACCTTCAGAAAAGTTATAGTCAAAGAGGACTGCAAATTTTTTTAAAAACAAAAATGAAATATAAAGCAGACAAATGCTCAAAAGTCACAAAAGAATCCTAATTTTTATTTTTATTTATTTGAGTTTGTTATAAGTGATTGGATTTTTTTTACTTGTAAAATAGGAATAACTTTACTATTTATTCTTCCCACCAAAAAAGTATTCTTTCAACTTTTTTCCCAAAACTTTACACATTTTCTACATGTTATTTATATATATATATTTTTGGCTATAAATATTCATTACTAATAATTAGATTAGAAATATATTCTAACCATACTAGTTTGAATGTTGAGATCAAAACGATCGGATAGTTTTTACAAAATTAAGTGTGAATTAAAAAAAAAAATAACATAATGAAATAATTTTAAAAATAAATGAGAAGTTGGTGTGATAATAAATATAAATATAAATGTAAATACACTAAATTTAAAAGTTTTAATTGATGATAAGATCAAACTTTCTAGTTTGAAAAATAATAATAATAATAATATACATAAAGAAAGAGAGAAGAAAAAGCCTCTCAACATGCAAAGTGTCAGAGAACTTTTGAATGCATGCATGAAAAAGTTATTTTTTTAAAAAAAAAAAATTAAATAGCATAAATAAATAATAACACCACGTGGGTTTTCCAAATTCTTGTAGAATTATATGTCTTTATACATTTCGTATTCTTGCATACCACGGCACTGCAAAATTATTGCTTTGTAAGGACCACCTAACGTTTCATAAAGAGATTGGTGAATTTATAAGGTGACTTATATTCTCATTGTAATATTTTTTCTGGAAATATTGGAAATCCCACCATCTAATCACCCAACCCGACGGAGAAGGTAAAACTTTCGATTGCCCCAAACTCTTACAAAAAATACACCCCCTAAACTCAAATACAGGACGTGACAATCAAATCGTAAGCCTTTTTGTCACCAAGCCATACCTCCCCTTTATACTTTCAATTAATACTCTCTACTAAATAATTTAGTAATAATTTTTCGAATCACTGATTTTTCAAAAGAGATGACAATCTTTACAACACTCTATACAAGAAGTCATAGAATAAATGTTTGATTTGTGAGGGGGGAAAAATGTTTAGTAGTCAATCAAATGGGAACCAAAGTTTCTTTACAGAAATTCATCTAAATGCCAATTTCAGAATTCAGGATGAACATGAGATTAACCTATTCCCTAATATTCATTGAAATATAAAGTCTCTAGAATTCAATGAGCTAAATGTATGATTAGGAGTTTCAGAAGTTGGGTTCCTTGTGTTTTATAATGAACCTCACCGGCAAGACTCAAGAGTGAATGCGATCCCTTATTGCTGTGCTCGTAGGGCAAGACAGAAACCCGAGAGTTATTGTTGTTCTTTCGATCAGTTTTGAAAAAACTTGGAAGGCTGTGAAAGAAGTCTTCCGAACTAGAGAACCTACCGCCGTCCATTTGCCCAATGCCGGTTATGGTTGTTTCCAGGCCGCATATGTGTATTTCTGTGGCCAAATCCTTGCTTAGGGAGATCATGTAACTCCATTACCTGTATCGTCCTTTGCTTCTTTGCTGTTGAACAAGAAATTACAGTTAACAGTCAGAGTAGCTCGAAACTCCGGAACAATTTTGAACAATATTTGGTTTCCAATGCCTTTCGGAAATGTATTTCAAATTCACTCCGGATAAACTAATATCAAAATGGGAATTTCAAGCCTTAAAACAGAGAGTATATTAAAAATCAACAGGAGAAGAGACAAACCGTTCTCAGCTAGTTGATAACTTTCCTGAAGTTTCCTCTTTGTGGCTTCAAGTTTTACTTGGACTGCATCTTCATCTGAACACTTGAATTTCTGCAGCAGAAAAAAATATATTCAGATTAAATCATGGTTACAGATTCAAACTTACCAGAATTTTTTTTACTCACATTGTATTGACCGTTGAGTGGCTTCTTATGGATGGCAGCCTTATCCGACTTCTGCAGAAACTTCGATTCATTATCTGCTTTTTGCCCCATATTTTGCTTGAGAGGTTTCCCAGGTCCGGAATTTGTATTTGAGGGCCTATTTAAGGGTTTATTAGGTCTCACAGCAGCTTCTTGTCTCTTCATTTGTTGGCTATTGTTCTCCTTGGGAAGCACATTTGCCTCATTAGGAGTTTGTGGTTTCCGATTCGTGATATTTTGGTTCTCCACTGATGGTTTTCTTCCACTTTCACGGTTCTTGATGAATTCCCCACTGTTTCGAGGATCTGAAACTAGGGGTGGCAATTTGGGTCAGGATTCGTTTATTCGTTCGATTCGATTCGCTTTAAAGCGAATACGGGTTTGAAAAAATGGATTCGTTTAATAAACAGGTCAATTCGATTCGATTCGATTCGTTTATTAAACGAATCGAATACGAATTTAAGCTCATAGATTCGTTTATTCGTTTAGGATTTTTTTTATTATTTTTATTTATTAGTTCTTGTTAATTTTCAATTAAGATTCGAGAAATTATAACTAATAATCATAGAAAAAGTAATATTTTCGATATTTGGTGAGATATTTTTAGTAAATATATTAATTACATATTTCATATGTATATATTTATGAAGAATTAATGTAAATTAAGTGTGGTAAATTATTTTATTAAATAATATCATTGACTAAACGAATAAACGAATATTCGTATTCGATTCGTTTAATAAGCGAATCGAATATGAATCCTGATATTAGGATTCGTTTAATAAACGAATCGAATACGAATCCATCACATTTTGATTCGATTCGTTTAGGATTCGATACAAATTCGATTCGTTGATTCGTTTTGCCACCTCTATCTGAAACAACATTTCCCCGTTCATAATTATGAATCCTAGATGTGGGGAATTCAAATAAAGAACCGAATAGCTAAAGCTCTCTAAGAGTAGCATAAGAGATAGCAAATTGTACTCACTTCCAAAATCATCCATGCCATCAAAAAACTTCACGTGTCGGATTTATGGTGACATCCAGATAGAAAAAAATCCAGTCAGCCTTCAATTATCAAACAAACTCGCATACTATATTTGGTATTATGTTTGAAACAGAAATGGGTAAAGATAAACACCTGTGAGAGCTCTATCCCAGAAGTTGGAGCAGCAAAGAAAGCCAATTCATCCAGAGGAGGTGACGGAAGCCCTTCATCTTCGTCAACAACAGATGGGTTCACAGAATCAGGAGTACCTTCTGCACCCACAAATTAATTGAATAAACCAATTCCAAACAGAAGCCTCAATTAAAAATTTTGGAAAGATAGTTCAACTCAGTTAAATGTAAATACTCGGAAGCATGTCCCTACCTGCAATAGCCTTTGTAGCACTGACCCATTCATCCACCAACTTCTTCCATCCACTGTAATTCACAAAACCGGTTATGAATAATATATCAAGTGTTATTTAATCTGAAATATTAGACACAAGTTTCGTTACTACCTATTAAGTCTGGAAAAGAACAAAGTCAAGCATTTACATGTACTTCATTAATACATCAAAATGAATCCACTTATAAACCCCTAATTAACTAGAAAAATGAGACAACAACAGTTATTGCTTATTTATATGCTTTCATGCTAAAATTGAGAATAAAAGTATGCTACTGAGCTGTTGGCTCATTCATACTTGAAGAAGCAAAATGAAACACGGCAGAGCTATGTCATCCAGCAGATGAGCAGACAAAGTAAAGAAAATGGATGAACTACCAATAATGGTCCAGAAGAAATTAAAAATGGGCCTTTAACCGAAAGTGACGCTGAATCTTTTTTCAATGCACATGCTAAAGTAAAGAATACACAAATACAATAAAAATAGATATGCCATACTTGGAGAGTAGCCCCTTATTGAGCTCTTAACTCAACCTAAAAAGCTTAGCTTAAGGCAAGGCAAGCTATAAGAACTGCTTAATCTTACCAATGCATGGAAATGGACATCAGAGTTAAATTGGACACTACAAATATAGAATCATCAATGTCACCAAACTAAAAGAAGTAAATGCTAATAGTGTTATACGAAGTGAGTAGCTGATTCCTCCTTAGAAATATACAAGAGAAGAAATTATTTAAATCAAATTTAGCAATTGCTGCAACACTAAAATTGCCTACCGAAAACAGAAAAACACAGAAAATTCTACATATAGCCACAAGAAACAAACCCGTACTCGATAAGACTCCGAGCAAGATGTCGAATTTGCTTAGAACCATGTTTTCTGAAGCCATTAACAGCCTTTCCAATCTCAGTTGCCTGTAAGAAATTATAAAATGGTACCTCTATTAGTCCAAAACAGAGAACAGTAACCACAAATATATATATCAAATCAAAGAATAAAGAAAGCTTTGATCTAACCGTTAGAGTATCCACAGTAAGAGCCATCAATTGAAGCTTCCTCAATGATTCAAACAATACAGAATCAGACTGTACCACATATAAAAACCATAACACCTCCAATCAATAAAACAAAAAGGAAAACAAACACTCAGAGGATTGTAATCAAAACAATGGAAGAAACAAACAGAAACCTCATCTTGGGTGTTGTGAAGAATCTCTTTGATCCTTAAGACCTCACCAACAACTTGAAACTCCTCTTCAATCTCATCAGTCAATGCCTCAGCAATATCTCCATGGCTAAAATTACTAACAATCTGATTACTCAAATGATCATCTCTACTACTATTCACTTTGCTCTCTTTACTACCACCAGCTTCAAACTCAAAGCCATCTCTTTGACAATCAACTTCATCATCATCAAATTCATTACCAGAAGGAACAGCCAACTCAACACGATCGCAACCCGAACACCGAATCAAATTACACGTAAACAACTTCTCAGCAATACGATCCCTGCGTAACTTAAACTCTTTTGGGCAATCCAAAGCTGCCACCATCACTGCGTGATCGATAATATCGAAAATATCACCATTTGCTGAACGAAAATAGTCCCTCCAGTTATCTAAAGAACCCGATTTCATTGACATGGTTAAATAACCAATACCCGGATCCGAAACTGCTCAGTTCAGATCAAAAAATCGTCCTTTTTTTTATAAACAAATTGGAGTTTCATGTGAGATTGAGATACCCAGAAACGAAAATTTGATTTTTTTTTTTGGATGAATTTGAGAAGAACCCAGATATCAAAAACCGACTTTGAGGTTTGTATTATTGATTGATGATCAAAATTGACTTATTTTGGTAGGTGGGTTGTGACCATGATGAGGAAAAAATATTACGTGAAGATGGGATTTTAAGAATATGATCAAAAGAATCGACCCTTTTTTTTCCCTGAACACAAACAAACGTGAGGAGTTTTATTTTCTTTTTGTTTCTGTGATTTTGAGAAGATCGCAAAATATTAAAAAGAGAAAACGTAAAACGTTATTTAGGGGGATATTATTACCAAAAATAAAAAATAAAAGGAGAAAATTAAAATAAAGAATTATGGTGTTTTTTGTTTTGTTTTTTGTTCTCTGTTCTCTGTTTCTGTTTTCCCTTTCCCCATTGCTTCTTGTTTTCAGAATTGCCAAATGCTGCTAAATGCCAATATTTTTTTTGTTTTTTTTTTATTTCTCAAAAACCACACACACTTTCTCTCTCTATCCCTTTCTCTTTCGCTTCCTCTAATGTTTTTTATTTTTATTTTTAATTTTTTTTATTATTTACTCACTCTGATCTTTTTTGACCTTACCGGACTCTGAAACAAGTGAGAAGGAGAGAGAATGCGCTTTTTGGTTGAAAGATTCGAGTTTTATGTTTTGATCCCTGAACATTTGTAATTTCTTGGATAAAGATACATTATATGTCCATTTATCAAATAGATCCGTAATACTATAACCCGTATCTAAATGCTCTTTAAGTTAGAGGATGTTTGTTTTTATGGCTCGATATTTATTGTGATTTAATTGTCCAATATAGTGTTAAAATATTGTAACTTTTTTATTATATCAACTTCACATTATAATTAACATAACACACAAGTTAATTAAGTGAATTTTAAAATTTTCTCTTTTTTTTTTTTAATATTATCGTCGTCTCAATCTTCAATTAATAATATCACAATTATTCATCTCATTTTTTTCAATCAAAGATAAAACTCTTTACGAGAAAGACGATTTCTTTTTTCATTTTCTTATATGTTTCTTTTCTTTCATTTTAATTTATTTCCATATGATTGTTTACTAAACAAAAGTGTGGAATAAGAGTGTGAGTCTTTGAGACTTTTTTTTTTATAGATACCTCTTTCTAGAATTAGACTATTTTTGGGTTATTATTAATGTTGACGGCTGATTTTGGTCTCAGTGCAATATTGGAATATTACTCCCGAGGCCAATCCTCCCTCAATAGTGAATTTGTTTGGTTATGGGGGACTAAAAGCAAACTTAGCAAAAGACAGATAATACGCCAATCGACAAGGATATTTAACGTGGTTCGGCGGATCTGGGTCCGACCTACGTCCACGGGCACAAAAAGGATGATACTTTTATTACTGAGATATGCTTCTCCGATATCTCTTGTGTTTACAAGTCTGATCTTAATGATTCTGATCTCAACTCTCAATGCCTTCAACTTGTTCCTCTTATGCACACTCTACCATTCTATTTATAATAGTGTAGAAATCAGATTCTTTCTCCTACAAGAATTTCCTAGTCAAAACTATTCTCTTTTCCCATAAGGATTCCTAGTCAAAACTATTCACTTTTCTCATAAGGATTCCCAATCAAAACTACCTTTACTTTCTTTATCCTACTAGGACTCTGACTCACCAGTTTTCCCCATGAAAATAGGATAACTTGTCGTCTTATCCGCAAGAATAGGGTGTCATCTTCTGGAGCGTATCTCGCTATCTGGTCGGTCTTCATGAGGTCGGTCATGATAGTCATTTGAACCGAGAATGCTGCTACCGATCTGATAATTGCCCGGTCATCTAAACCCAAGTGCCCGGTTACCGATCATAAAGTGCTCGGTCACTTATTGTTTGGCTCTTAGTGGTCGGGTTGGCATTAATGATTTCGACCGAGAAGGGAATTACCATTTTTACCCCTACCGTACTCCTTAAATAACATAGGTCCTGAAAACACCATCAACAATTAATATTATGCTATGATTTTTTTTTTTCATATTCCATCCTTTGTTGTTCAGATAAAGAAATTTACAATTTATATAGTATAAGTTGGTGGAGCTTGACATGGTAGTGAAAGGTAAATTGATGGAGCGATCTAAGGATCTCTCTATTATGATTTAAATTAGGGGTATATTGATCCTATATCAATGGATTATTATTGTAAGTGGAAAATTAATTGATATAACGATCTCTAATTCTATAATTTACTATGAGGATTGTGGCCAAACTTACTCTCTACACTGATATCTTTATTGAATGATGTCATCCTCCCCCAAGTCATATATATATATATATATATATATATATATATATATTAAAGCATAATAGTGTGTCATTTAGTGGGTGAAAGAGAATGTAACGAATGATTATGATTAAGGAAGATAATGTATCCAAAGACTTATGTTTATCTGGTTTAATTGACGGCTATGATCCTTTTATTATAATTTAATGACAGATACATAATCAATAAATTATAAAATCTCTCTAAAAATGACAATTATAGATTACTAAATAAATTAAAGAACAAAATCATTTCATTATAAAATCTTTCTAAAAATGGCAATTGTGGATAACCATATAAATCAAAGAACATAATTCTTTGATTATAAAATCTCTCTGAAAATGATAATGATAAATCATGTGATAAAATTCAAACATATTTATTGTCCACTAGGCATGGCCGATACGTTAAGGGTAGGAAATAAGATAATTTTCTATAATCGTTGGTTAAACAGATCGGACATGCTATTGACATTCCATTCAAATATAGGTAAAATTATTATTAAATTTTTGTTAGTGTTCAAGCCTAAAAATAAACAACTCAAGGGAAAAAAGACCTTTATTATATAATCAATTAATTATCCTTTTCGCTGTCAAAAACTAATCAATTTTTAACTATACTTTGAAAGAATAAATAAGGCTTTTCTATATTAAGGGTAATTTCAACGCGACTAGGGTTATGGCCTTTATTATATTAGTCAGAAAAACTATATCATTATGTGAGAAAAACTAGAAATGAGGGATCTAGGCGTTATTATCCTCTTTCCCTACAAGTTTGTTGAGACCGACATTTATTTATTCATTGAAGAGATTTTATTTATTTTTTTGAAAATGGATTTATCAATTGGCGGTTTTGAGACGAGTGTTTGGTAGGAGAGAACGACTTTTGGAGCCTTGTTCATAAAATCAAATCGGACTAATTAGTTAATTGTGAGTTTGATTTCATTAAATTTTAAAATTTAAAATATTAAAAATCGATCAAAATCGATGAATCTGTATAACTGATTTTTAATCTAAATTTTTTTCTAAATCAAAAATTAAAATTAAAATTAAAATTATTTATCACTTAATAAATTTTAATAATTCAATCAAAATGTTTTGATCGATCGAACTAATGATGAATTAAACCTTGGAGTTGGAGCTGATGTGGCAAAATAACGATTGACGATCGTGTTCGTGTCTGAAATCGTTAATGATCTTTGGTAGCGACCAGATGACATTGGTTTGTTATATTTGGAAAACTCGGCGACTCGTTCATTTATTAGAGTAACATGCCTGTCACTTTCAAGAAAAATAAAGGTCATATATCGAAATATTTTTTTCATACATTATAAATATGCATAGAAACTAGGGGTGTTCATAGGGTCGGGTCAATCCGAGACCCGACCCGACCCACGCGGGTTCATAAAAAATTTGCAAAATTTTGACCCGACCCGAAATTTTCGGGTTGCACAACGGGTTTGACCACCTGGACCCGACCCGACCCTATATAAAATTATTATTTTTCTAAAATTTTTATTATTTTTCTAAAATATTTATTATTATTTTTAAAGTTTTTACTATTATTTCATTTGTTTAATATTTTTTTGTATTAAAACTTTATATATATATATGATATTTTTGGGACATAAAATAACTAATATTTAAATTTCAAAATAATTAATTCATTTAAAAAAAATTTATTTTTTTTAAAATGACCCAACGACCCGACCCGACCCGACCCGAACCCGATCGGGTTCCACTTCTCCGTGACCCGACCCGCGACCCGATTTTCCCTTGACCCGACCCGATCGGGTCTAACAAAATTTCAAAAAACCCAACCCGACCCGACCCGTAAACACCCCTAATAGAAACGAATCTACATATATGATTTTTATTTAATGTATAAATATATTCTATTGCCATAGCATATAATTTTGTTCTGATAATTTCTACACACACACATATTATAAATCATAATAGTGTGTCATTTAGTGGGTGAAAGAGAATATAACGAATGATTATGATTAAAAGAAATAATGTATCCAAAGACATATTTATATGACTTAATTGACAGCTCAAATCATTTTATTATAATCTAATTGCAGATACATAATCTTTTCATTATATTATAAAGCACAATAGTATGTGTCATTTAGTATGTGAAAGAGAATGTAATGAATGGTTAGGATTAATAATTATGTGGTTTGATTGGTGGTTCAGATAATTTCATTATAATCTAATGGCAGATACATAATCATTTCTTTATAAAATCTCTTTGAAAATGACATTTGTAGGTTACCAAAAAGTCAAAAAATAAAATCCTTTAATTATAAAATCTCTATGAAAATGGAAATTGTAGATTACCAAATAAATCAAATAACAGAATCTTTTCATTATAACATTCATCTGAAAATGACAGTGTTAGATCATGTGATAAATTCTATAATATTGTATCGTAGGCACATACAATATATATATCTAAAAGTTAATCATTTTTAAGCATTCTCATCATGTCATTTGGCGGCTCCATATTAAAGTTATAAATAAAATTAATAAGTCTATTAAATAAAAATCATATTACAATAAAAATACATATTTAATTTTATAAGAATTCTATTATAACAAGAAAATATATTATATATCTACAGTTAATTTAATCTCTACTATTAATTTTTTATTATTAAATTATAAAAATAAAATATCTCAATAATTATTTTTATTTTTAAATTATAAAATTATAAAAATAAATTATTAACATAAGAAACCTATTAGAATATAAAAATATACTATTAAAGTAAGAAAACTATTAATTTAATTAATTAATTAATTAATTATTTTAATTAATTATTATAAATTATAAAATAAAATAAGAAACCTATTATAATAAGAAAACATATTATAATACTCATTAAAATAAAAAAACATACGTGAAACTTAATCTCTACAATTAACCTTTATAATTAATTTTTTATTATTAAATTATAAAATTAAAATATCCTTACAATTAATTTTTATTAAATAAAAAATATATTACAATAAAAATACATATAATAGTTTTATAAGGACTGTATTATAATAAAAAAAAATATTATAATATCATATTATAATTAAAAAATACTATTAAATTATAAAATTAAATTAATAAATCTATTAATTAAGAACGATATTATAACAATAAAACATATTATTGATTGAGTTGGTGCTTAGAGTGCCAATCCGATTTGTATATTTTATTATTTATTAATAAAATAACTACATTTTTTTCATTTCATACATTATTAATGATATTGTCATTATGCGTATTAGATTGATGTATATATATGCTAAGAATGACATTTATGGGTGTGCATTAATCGGTTTTAACCGATTAACCGAACCGTTCCGACCCATATTTTTATTACGGTTCGGTTAATTTGGTTAAATCGGTTATTGCGGTTAAAATTTTTAACTTTTTTGGTTATTCGGTTCGGTTACGGTTATGAGATTCGTATAACCGAACCGACCGATTAACCGAAATTAAACCATATATATATATTAGCGCGTGTGAATCTTTTAATTTTTTAGAGTTAAGATAGTCTGCATGTAAACTCTCAATTGGTTATAGTTATATTGATTTGATAATACTACCCGAAAATAAAATTGATAAAATTCAAATGACAAGCTGCATTAACAGCTTGGTTTTGACTCTTTTTAATTTATCTCAAGAATTTAAAGGTAAAAATACATAAAATTTCAAATGTGTAGATTTTGCATCGTGGTGGATTCGTGACCCTTAAAATTTCTAACATGGCAGGTTTGGAAGGAAATCAGAGGCTGTGACAATCATCGAGGGTTTAAAAAATATTTCTCTCGCATGTAATTAAATATAGATATATTTAATCAAATGTTAGTTAGAATCGGTATTTTTAGAATTGGATATGTGATCGAATTAGTGATCCAAAAAATTTAATGCGTCAGTGGTTCGACCGGTTGAAACGTTCTGAAAAAATCGATAGAACCGACCTACATCATATATAATTTTACTAATTAAAAATTATAAAAAAAATATTAAATTTTAATTATTTGGTGATTGTTAATAAACCGAATTAACCATAACCAACCGAAATATAATGGTTAATTGGTTAATGGTTATGTGTCATAAATTGGTTAAATCGGTCACACTTTTATTTAACCGAAAATTTCGGTTACGGTTAAAAAAATCAAGGATTAACCGATCGAACCGACCGATGCACACCCCTAATGACATTGACCTTAGAAAAGTTTTGACACTAGGTGTAAACTATTCTTAAAGTAAATATTCATAGTCGTTGGTTTTGGAATACGGTCGAATTCCTATAACCTATAAGACTAGCACATGTCGTATATTGGAATTAGAGTTCCAATGGTTTAACCCGATGTACCATGAGTTTTGGAAACTCGTATAGACATATGGGTACTCGTTGAAGCAAATACTGAATGACTCACAAGTGATTCCTAATAGTTAGAATTACACGCGTGTTGGTTTTATTCTAGGTCCCAAGATCATCAAACAAGCATGAAGATGTGTGAAATACATATCAAAGAAGTTGCGGAATACTTACATTGATCGGTTGAGACGATTTGAAGACAAACAAAACCATTTTTCAGCCCTCCAAGGTGCGCCCACTGCATGCAGTCCACTGCTCAAAAATTTCAGTTTTGAGTCTTCAAGAATCCAAGATTTCAAGCTCCAATCTTCGTCTAATGATTCCCGGCTCGTGGGTGAGTTTCCCTAACACTAGGGGTGAGCAAAACCGGTTTCGGTTCCGGTTCCGCATGGAACCGGAACCTACCCGGAAAAAATCGGTTCCTAACTAAGTGGAACCGGAACCTACCCAATTAAATAGGGTACCCTATTATTCGGTTCCAATTCGGTTCCGGTCCGGTTCCGAATTACCCTATTTATATAACTTTGTCAAACTTTAAAAATTGAAACTGCCAAAAAAAAAGATATTAAAAGAACACGGATAAAGTATAAACAGAATGTTCCCTCGATATATTTTTGTCATAATAATCAAAATTGAAACTGCTAAGTGCTAATAAACAAGAAAAGTAGAAAACAGAATGCATAAGAAAATTAAATATCAATAAATCATGTAACTAACTCTGTCTGCAACTTCATTACTTCAAAAACAGACTGTATTTAAAAGTAAATGGATAAAGGCATAAAGCATAAGCATAATATTTGAGATACATGGATATCAATATTTTTTGTATCTAGATACATGGATAAAGCATAAAAATCATAAACAGATTAACACATTGCAACAGCAGCAGAACAGTAGGCCATGAGAAGTTGAGAACAGTAGAACAGTAGGCCATATGAACAGCAGAGCCAGAACACAGAACAGTAGGCCAGCAGAACAGCAACAGAAAACAGCAACAAAAAGCCAAAAATATCTTCCATGTCCATGAGATGAAACTGCAGACAGTACATAAACAAAAGAAATAGAAATACATAAAAGGCAACTCATCTTTTATAATACACCTAGCAAGCATAATCCTACAGTACTCTTGATCAAATTTCCATGTTGTAAGAGTATTAGGTTCATTGTTACCACACGTCTTGCCTGAAAGTTGTTTTTGCTTCTTATCCATATTTTGAGGATAACTGGTGCATCTTTTAAGATGTTTTTTCATTGAAGAAGTACCTGATGTCACTTTGTATGATAAAATTTTTCCGCAATAATTGAATTTTGTCTTTTCACATGTCCCCGTTTCTGGATTAGGCAAACGCTCAAAATGATCCCACATATCGGAAGCATTTCTGTGAACTCGTGATAACTTTGAAGTAGCGTGACTGCCTTCATTAACATCCATTTTTTATAACTGCGAAAAAAATTACAACAGAAAGATCATTTTCCAGGATGTAGCAACTAGCAAGCCTATGGATATGATTACTCAAATTTCAGAAAACTGCCCAAACTTTCCTTATGATTACTTAAATTGAATGCTTTAGTAAGTTTTAGTTATTTGTTTTGAATTTTAGACTGTTCATGCAAAGCTGAGAATATGAAACAAGTTTCAGTTGACTAATGCTTGTGCTTTATTTTATGAAATTAATTGTATCAATGTGATTGTTGAACTAAAAAAAAAAATTGAATCTTCGAATTGCATCCCAGTTTATAATTTATTAGTGGAGAATAAAAAAACAATCTAAATCATGAAATCAATCAACTCCAATTATTGAAAAAACTGAAACAAGTTATACTTCAAGCTATAGAGAACAAAACTAAATCAATGTGATTGTTGAACTAAAAAACAAAATTGAATCTTTGAAGTTTGAAATTTGAATTGCATTCCAGTTTGTAATTTATTAGTGGAGAATTAAAAAAAATCCCAATCTTGAAATCAAGCTGCTCCAATTATTGAAAAAACTAAAACAAGTCATTATCATACTTCAAGCTACAGAGAACAAAACTGAATGCTAATTCTCTCTTATTCGTTTGATTAAATAAATTTCAAACATCAAGTGAAAGACTGATTCACAATCCAAACTATATTTTCATACCTGAAATATTATTTCATAGATTCTCATAACAAATGACAAAATTCAACAAAGAAACAGGTAATGAAATTCATCCCATCAAATTCGAAAGAGATCAAGAAGCTACAGAGATCAAGTCATACTTGAAGCTACAGAGATCAAGAAGACAAGAACTCAACCAAAAGTCCAAAACAGGAGATAAAGGAAAAAAAAAACTAAAATAAGAAACATGTTCAAACGACAAACATGAAACATGCATGCTTATATCTTCAATTAATGGAATAAAAAAAAGATTATTGGCTCAAAAGAGAAATGGTGAAGGTGAATTACCTGAAAGTCTGAAACGATGGCAGTGATGCCAATGACAGCGATTCAAATTCGAAGAAATGAGAAGTGAAGACTGAGGAGAAGTGAGAAGAAGTGAGAAGAACTGAGAAGATCTAACCTAAGAAATGTGCGATGGTAGGCTGGCAGGCGGCAGCAATGCAATTGCAAATTTGCAAATGGGTTTTACTTCTTAGCCTTTAGGGTTGCTGGCTTGCTGCTTCTTGACTTGAGTTAATTTATCCTGCAAAAAAAAAACGATGTCGTTTTATCTATTTAGTATCAAATTCGGTTCAACATTCGGGTATTAATACGGGTATCAAATCCGGTTCTAAATCCGGTTCCGGTTCCGGTTCTATGGTCCGGTTCCGGTTCCGATTGTTCTGGAACCGGAACCGGACCGGTTAAAAATCGGTTCCATGTATTTGGAACCAGAACCGGACCGGTTACAACCGGTTCCGGTTCCAAACCCGGATTTTCGGTCCGGTTCCAACCGGTTCCGGGTATACCCGGAACCGGTGCTCACCCCTACCTAACACCTTCGTATGCCTCTTAGAAGTGTACTAGCACTTGGATCTTGCCACAAAATCCACAAAAACCTTCCCTCACTGCTCACGTTTTTCAGCAGCAAAAACAGTGAGCTTTGGCCCTTTGGGCGTGAACTTGAAGGAGATGGGAGAGAGATAGAGTTGTCTAGGGTTTACTAAAATTCATCTAATGAATAATAATAATTATCAAAGTGTAGAGAGAGATTTTTGTTTATATACTTTAGGTAAAACCATTTCACCTTTTACCCTAAACTTGGTAGGTGTGGGTAAATGGTTTTCCAAAAGTAAAACAAGGTAGTTGGGTGGTAGGTACACCTACCACACATGGGCCCCACATATTTGAATTCAAAATTCAAATATCTCTACGAACATTTGCCGCGGCTCGGTTCCGTTTAATCCGATTAAACGAACTTTCGTCGTTAAATAATTAAATCTAATTTAATTAAATATCGATGCGACGCAAATATATTACGAACGTCGTTTACGAATTAATTCTAAATTAATTCGTTCGTTCGCATTAAAGTCCGACTTTAATTTCGTAATGAAATCCAATTCATATTAATATATCCGATATATTAATTTTAGCCCATTCGAATAAATTAAATAGAAAAATCAAATTTAACTATTAAATTTATTTTACCGATTAATTCCAAATTAATCGCGTTCTCTCTCTTTAGACGATATTTTATCCCAGATAAAATATCTCCGTAATTAATCCCAGATTAATTTTCTCTCTTATCGAAATAATCCCAGATTAATTAAAGTGCGAGTCATACGTCATCGGTGTATCATTGGGAAGCGACCCATGAGATCTCCGGATATGTTGGCAGTAAATTCGGTCGTCGGACTATCCGAACACGTAAGTACCAAGTACTACGTTTTACCGATTCACAAGACAAGGTTGGCTTCTAGCAAAGCGCCATGCCTACCCAATTCTCCAGAAATATCCTTACAGGAATATATTGATCTGTATCAGGCGTAGTATACATCGTATAGTGCATATCGATCTAATATCGGATGGTCACGTGCTAGGCCTGGGGCTGGAGTTGTGTCTGCCCCGTACGAAGCACATGTCAGATGTCTGGTAACTAGTCTCTATAATCGGATATACATGACCTAGTCATAATATCCCGATGGCCGCGCAGCACTTAAGAGCACTAATACCGTATCCTACGTGACATCATCTCCACTATGACTGGAGTGATACTTCCGTCTTGACATCACACCCAATACTCTACGATTCTCAATATACCCAGTATTGGCGTACACAGAATCGGTTAAAGCCCTGGACGACCTCAACCAAAGTATATTGATTGTCATAAGTATTAGCGGTGCAAGTCTCAGGTTAAGACCAAATACACCTACCCTGATTTCGGACTCCCATAGACACATAGTCAAACTACCAATGGGATTCCGAGGGGGTCTATCCAGAGCGAAGCTGTTTCCCGTACTATCGGTGAAACACAACCTCCTACTACACTTGCATAAGTATCCAATACTTAAATATATGAGAACTATGCCCGTTATGCCCTCACAACGTGCACAAGTGCAATACTAGTCTTTTACGCATTACCGATGTCCAATCTCGATAATACTCTGACTAGGGATATTTAATGACTAATCCTTTGTGGACTGATACTGTCTCATATCATTCTCAATCCATGAACTAATCATAGGGACCTCCTATCATTTATATATCTAAGGTGATCTAATCACAAATGATAAGATAGCAATCTTCTTTGTCACATAGTTAATTTGTACAACAACACCATGATCTGTACAAATAGTGACGCTATGGGTCATAATTGTCCAACAACGCGACCGTCAATAGGAATCTCCTCGAGTCGAGTAGCATATGTAATCCTTTGACTATATGATAACATTGATTTTGTGTGAGATCCTCCACACTTTGATGCCATGTATGTCAGAAACCTTTCATGGTCTGGCCTCTAGATGTTCGTTGGGTGTGAACCGATGCACTCAGTAATCAAGTACGAAGCAAGATAGGATCCGTCGGCCCGTATGTGTACCATAAAGGGTTTAGGTATTAATGTTAGTAAAGTCATGATTCTTAAATTTTTGGCCAAAGTCGATCACCTAGGGTGGATCGCATCAGTTATGAAGAATCGTGGACATGTCGACATGAGATGTGCGTCTCGGAAACTTGACGATATATTCTATGTTTCCTAAGCGCAACTCGGATAGCCTACGACAGAGGGATTGTTAAACATATGTGATGACCTCGACTTGTATAGTTCAGAAAGTTCGTTCGTGTTCTTCGCGAATTCGGAGGTGGCCGAATTGCGTACATATTAGCTAGGCTTATATGATGATCATGTCTGAACTTAGAGAGTCCCAATATGAAGTGTACTCGTTGAGCACTTGGGTAGCCAATTAATTTTGATAAAAGATAATATTCGATATTATAATTATCAACTAAGATAATCAAGTGTTATTGGATAACATTGATTATTTACTTTGACCTAGTTGGACTAATTGGATTAATTCAATAATTACACAATGGCTTAATTGTAAAATCATAATTATCTCTACCATTTGAGGATATTATGGTAATTGTAAGTATGTAATAATAAGTGGTTTTGGCTTGATTTAATTGGATTAAATCAAAGTGGCAAACATTGAACTAATCCATTTCCTAATCATTGGCTTAATTTCATTGGATTAAATTAAAGTGGGAGACAATGGAGATTAGTCACACATAATTATACATATTTGGACAAATTAGATTAAGCCCACTTAAAAGTTGATTACAACTTTTATTAATTAAAAATTGCCTAAGTTTTGTATAAATAGCAAGCTTAAGGAATGTTTTAATTACAAGTACAAGAACAAGTTTAAACATAAGCAAAAGCTTGAGTAAGCTATACGCAAGTTGTTCTTAAGAGATTAGCATAAGTTAGAGAAGTGTTTAGAGAAGCTTGTGAGGTCTCTAAAACATTTCATTAAGGAGAAATCAAGATTAGATCTTGAAGTGAAGCTTGCTTGCGTTGGAAATCGAGATTGGATCTTGAAGTCAAGCTTGCACACCTTAGAGATTCTCCAACAATTTCAACAAAGGAGAAGTAGATTGGATCTTGCATCAAGCTTACTAGGTAATGTTTGATCTTCTCCTAAGCTATGTATATTGTGTATTAGATGCATGATCACATAGCTTAATGTTGAAATAAAACTAATCAATTGTGTTAGGATACTTTAGAAGTATAAACACAACATGCTTATGTATTAGGTCAAAGATTTTCATGTTGGACATGGAACAATAAATAAGAGTTTGGAACTCTAAATTAAAGCTTAGAGCTATGACTACCATTCTAGATTCACTTGACCACCTTTAGGTGAACTAGAATTGTTCATAAGACATTTGTAATTGGGAATCTAAAATGGTTCTTAATTAGATTCGAACAAATGCATATAAGTATTTAGAATGCATGTATGCTGGTTGTAAAACATGTGATGATGGTGGTTATGAAGTTAAAATTAGATTTTATGTGTATTTGAAGTATTGAGAGAAAATTGGAAGTGTTTAGTAATGTTTTGAAATGAAAAATCATTCACTGCCTGATCTGTGTCGCGACACAAACCCTTTTGCGTTGTGACACAACTAGTTTGCGTCATGACGCGTCGTCGTTGATGTTCAGCGCCCTCTCGGCATTTTGGGTTGTGTCGTGACGCATAAGACTTGCGTCGCGACTCAAAGACCTGATTCATACTAAAACTTATTTTTCTCCGTTCCGGAGCTTCCAGACTCCGATTGGGTCCCCGGTTTTTCCTACGGACTAGTATCGGAATGTAGTTTTACATAAAAATATTTTAAAATATACATATCCTTGTTATCCATGGGTTAGACCCATTTCTGCTGCCCGGGGCACCGATCTGACGCTAGGGGTTCCATAACTGCCCCAACAGAATGGTATCAGTAGCAAAGACTTAACCACACAACAATGTTTTGAATCTATGCCATATTAATGTTAATTTAATTATGCATAAGACATATTGGATATGTATTGCATGTTTTAAATTAAAACTTTGACCTAATTAAGTTAATGACATAATTGTCATAAATCTGCCGTGATTAGGTGATTACTTTAAGTAATAATATTAATAATATTGGAGCATTATTGGATGATTCGTCTTGTCAATACGGAGATGAATGGGTTCTTACTACTTATATCCAATATCGTCATTAGTGTGGGGGTATAAGTGCTCAAAACTTAGGTCGCTCCGGTAAAATATTAGATGTAGCTTGATGAGTTAACGTAGTCGCCCAATATCGTCATTAGTGTGAGGGTGTTGACCGGCGTAAACACACACGTATAACGCAAGCGCACGTATCGTTCAAGTAGTATAAAAATATCGATCCCACGAGGACTTAATTTCTACTGTTGTTATTAATTATTGATACTATTTATTTACAAATATCTAATTTGAGGGAGAAGAGAATGATTGCTTGATTGATTTGGTTGATTGTAGATTTGCTAAATAAATAAATAAATAAAAATACAAAAGAAAATACTAAAGAAAATAACAAAAGACACAAAGATCTAGGGTTGTGAATCCTTCTAATATCTTTTAAAAGATGAAGTGATTATTTTATGTTTGTGTAATGAATCAGTTTACTAACCTGGAACACTAAATTATGCAAAAGCCTCTGTCGATGGTCAGACGCAAATACTCAGTTTAACCCAATTGAAACATATATCTATGTCAACCAAATTATCTGGATTCATTAAGTTTAAGTTCCAATTATAGCTACCCCCGCCCGACAGGTATATGTCTATCCTGTAAGGAAACTATTAAAGGGTTATCTATCCTCAAGGAAGATCGTGGGCTATTAAGTCTAAGGCTGAAACCTAAAATCCCTATGTCTAGTTCATTTTAGATTTACCACATCAATCTTATTGGTGATCAGACAACAAGAAGCATTAAGCTAAGACTTAATAAGTAAACCTTTAAATTACCCAAACTATAAAATAACCCCTTATAAACCGGTGATATTAGAATTCATCACAACCTCAGATAACTAACACATAAATAGGGCTAGTAAAAACTTAAAAGTAAAAGACATAAAAAAATACTGAAAAGTAAAAGACATAAAGTAGAAGCTGAAAAGTAAAATAAAATAAAATGCTAAGGTAAAAGGAATTACTTTTACTATTTACTATTTTAGATATCTCCCATAAAATAATATATAAACCTGTGATAATTACCAACCGACCAATCTGGCGGTATCCTTTATTAGTCAGGTTTAAACCAGATTAAAATGAATTACCAACCGACCAATCTGGCGGTATCCTTTTTAAGTCAATATTTTAAATAGTGAATATATTATTTTTAAGGGAGATTAATCTAAATAGTAACAGTAAAAGAATTACCTTTCACCATAGCTGGGGAAGTTACCTCCTCATGGTAAATAGTAAAAACTGTAAAAAGTAAAAAAGTAATTTACTATATTAACAAAACGTAATTAAAATTATTTACAAAACTAAAAACTAAAAAAAAAAACTAAAAACTAAATGAAACTAGAGAGAGAAACTCTCTCTTTACATCAAAGAGATGAGAGAGAGTGGTGCAACTAAAACTGAAATTTGAAGCTCTATTTATAGGCCCTGGTAGGCTTCCAGCGTCGCGACGCTAAGGACTTTGGCGTCGCTACGCCAGCTTCTGTCGACGTGGCACGCTCTGGTTCGTCGGTTTGCAGATTCTGGATAAACTGATAAGGTGACACGTGGCGAGGTGGTTAGGCTTCAATTATTGTGACACGTGGCGGCTTCTGATTGGTCGATGAGATTCTTATCCGCCACGTGTCAGATAAGGATTAGATACTCAATGATTGATGCTGATGTGGCGCTGACGTGGTGGTGACGTGGCGACACGTGGGAAAAAGACTGTCGGCACCGTAGGATTGCTACACGTGGCACTTCCTGATGGATGATGATGATGGCGGTGTGGCGGTGAGGTGGCAGTTTGACTTGGTCAACCTGGTGATGTGGCTGATGACATGGCAATGACGTGGAGTGACACGTGGCACACGTGGCGATGGCGACTGTCGGCACCGTAGGATGCTGACACGTGGCACGTCGCACGTTAGCAAAGTCAAACTTTTCTCAGATTCTGACACGTGGACCCGGCGCACGTTAGCACTATTCGACGCACGTTAGGAGTCGCGACGCTGAAGGTCTTGGCGTCGCGACGCGGGAATTTACCAAAATGCCATTTTCGTCCAATTTTCATTGTTTTGGCCCAAATCACCTCCAGAATGTCCTGAAACTTTATTTATCTACAAAATAACACAAAACACATCAAAATATTCACAAAACTCAAGAAACTATACAAAATATTAGGTTAAATGAGTGGGAAATAATGATAGATTTACCACTCATCAGGTGTACATACGAAGCTAATTAGTGCACATTGACAAGTATACACCTAGAACACCTCTTAATTCAATATCGTCATTGGTGTGAGGATAAGAAACAGTTCAGGACCAAACTAGGAGTCACATTAATTGATTGACCTTGGAGGTCTACCTAATGAGTTTACAAAGGCCAATATCGTCATTAGTGTGAGGCTGGAGTAAATGTCATGAGATCCACTTCCCGCTATGAAATGTTGATAGTCAAATTTCTATTTTTCCGTTAAGGGAGATTACAGAATTATGTAAAGTAGTGGGAGGGCACTAATAGATTTAAAATTCCATAATCAATTAGTGTTATCACTTTTGAAATGAAAATTATTCTGTTACTCAAAAATATTGTCTTGTAGATGGCTGCCACTAATCCATTAATGAAACTTTTGTATTCTAATAAGCTAAAAGGAGCCGAGAACTATTTCGAATGGGAAATGAACATACGCCTTGTCTTGGAGTATGAAAAGCTGACTTATGTCACTATCAATCCATAGCTTGTTGATATCGATTCTGACTCCACTCCAGAAGAGCGAGAAACTTTTGATAGATGGAAGGATGATAACTTGAAGGTGAAATCCTACATCTTGGGATCGATGGTTCCAGATTTGCTGAGACAATACATTGAATTACCAGATACTTGGAGCATCATGCAAAATCTCAAGGAGTTGTTTGAGGCAAATCAAGAGATTGAACTTTATCAAAGGTCTAAGGAATTGTTCCGTGCTGAACTCAAGGAGGGATGAGCTGTCAGCACTCATGTTTTGAACATGATCGACCAGATTCGATATCTGGAATGACAGGGCATTGTGTTTGATGAACGGTTGGGCCGTAATTTGATTTTGTCTTCTTTGACTGGTTCTTATGCTGGCTTTGTATTAAATTTCCATATGCATTCGATGCAAGCCACATACGAAGAACTTCATAACATGCTACGCATGGTGGAGCAAGATTTGAAGAAAGATAACCCCACATTGTATCTCCATGGTGGAGCTAGCTCTTCAAAGACTTCTGGGAAGTCAAAGAAAATCAAGATGAGGAAAAAGAAGATATCAAAGAAAAACTCCAAGAAGCGCAAAGGCGTAAAACTGAAAGTAGCTCGTGACCAATGTCTACAATGCAAGAAGTCTGGACACTGGAAGAAGGACTATCCAGAGCTTAAAGGAAAAACAGGACCCTCATGTACGCTTTATATTTTTCCAATTATTGACATCTCATTAGCCTTAGATGCAAATAGTGGATAAGTGTTAGACACTGGCAGTTATACTCATATTTGCAATTCCCTGTAGAAAATAAGGGTTAAAAGAAGGCTGAATAAAGGGGAGATCCAGCTTAGAGTTGGCAATGGCGAGACATTGGATGTCAAGGCCATAGAAACCGTTGTTCTAGATCTCCCAAATGGATGTAAATTAGATTTACATGACTGTTATTATGTTCCCTCACTTATCAGATAAATAATATCACTGCCGATATTAGATAAAGAATGATATAAAATAAACATTAAGAATGAAACTTTATGTTTATATGATAAAGAAAATTTATTGAAATGTGAATGTTATTTATCAAATGGTCACTATGTTTTGGAAATATGTAGAGATATTTTTAATATAGAGAAAATACAAGTCAGAAGTCTAAGTTAAATAATACTGAATTATGGCATATGAGATTGGCCCACATAGATGTTAGACCTCTATCCAAATTGGTAAAGGATGGTTTGATTGAAAATCTTACCATAGATCCTTATCCAATTTGTGAGTCATGTATCTAAGGAAAAATGACAAAGGCCTCATTTCAAGGTGTTGGACATCGTACTAGAGATTTACTGGAGCTAATACACTGCGATGTGTGTGGTCCATTAAATCATGTCACTCATGATGGTTCCACATACTTTGTTACCTTCACATATGACAAGTCTAGATATGGATATGTATATCTGATGAAACATAAGTCGGAAACATTTGACAAGTTCAAAATATTTCGAAACGAAGTGGAAAAATAAACCAATAAATTCATCAAATACCTTAGATCAGATCGAGGCGGTGAATACATGAGTGAAGAATTCAGAAATTATTTTAGGGAGAATGAAATTCTCGCCCAATATAGCCCACCAGGAACACCTCAACACAATGAAGTGTCTGAGCGTAGAAATCGTACTTTATTGGATATGGTGCGAACGATGATGAGCTATACAGATCTTCTCTATTACCTTTGGGGTTACGCTTTACATACTGCTACCTACATACTTAATAGGGTTCCATCGAAAGCTGTTTCTACGACCCCCTATCAGATATGGTTCGGTAGAAATCCAAGTCTTAGACATTTAAAGATTTGGGGTTGTCTTGCATACGTTAAAATTATGCAGCAAGATAAACTAGCACCCAGGGGGTATAAATATAGGTTCATTGGATATCCTGATAATTCCATGGGATATCAATTCTATGATTTCATAAGCATAAATGGGATAGCCTATGACAGAGGGATTGTTAAACATATGTAATGACCTCGACTTGTATAGTTCAGAAAGGTCGTTCGTGTTCTTCGACAATTCGGAGGTGGCCGAATTGCGTATATATTAGCTAGGCTTATATGACGAACGTGTCTGAACTTAGAGCGTCCTAATATCAAGTGTACTCGTTGAGCACTTGGGTAGCCGATTAATTTTGATAAAAGATAATATTCGATATTATAATTATCAACTAAGATAATCAAGTGTTATTGGATAATATTGATTATTTACTTTGACATAGTTGGATTAATTGGATTAATTCAATAATTACATAAGGGCTTAATTGTAAAATCATAATTATCTCTACCATTTGAGGATATTATGGTAATTGTAAGTATATAATAATATGTGGTTTTGGCTTTATTTAATTGGATTAAATCAAAGTGGCAAACATTGAACTAATCCATTTCCTAATCATTGGCTTGATTTAATTGGATTAAATTAAAATGGGAGACAACGGAGATTAGTCACACCTAATTATACATATTTGGACAAATTAGATTAAGCCCACTTAAAAGTTGATTACAACTTTTATTAAATAAAAATTGCCTAAGTTTTACTATAAATAGCAAGCTTAAGGAAGGTTTTAATTACAAGTACAAGAACAAGTTTAAACATAAGCAAAATCTTGAGTAAGTTATACGCAAGTTGTTCTTGAGAGATTAGCCTAAGTTAGAGAAGTGTTTAGAGAAGCTTGTGAGGTCTCTAAAACATTTCATTAAGGAGAAATCAAGATTAAATCTTGAAGTGAAGATTGCTTGCGTTGGAAATCGAGATTGGATATTGAATTCAAGCTTGCACACCTTGGAGGTTCTCCAATAATTTAAACAAATGATAAGTAGATTGGATCTTGCATCAAGCTTACTAGGTACTATTTGATTTTCTCATAATCTATGTTTATTTGTGTATTAGATGTATGATCACATAGCTTAGTGTTGAAATAAGGCTAATTAATTGTGTTAGGATACTTTAGAAGTATAAACACAACATGTTTATGTATTAGGTCAAAGAAGTTCATGTTGGACATGAAACAATTAATAAGAGTTTGAAACTCTAAATTAAAGGTCATAGCTATGGCTACCATTCTAGATTCACTTGACCACCTTTAGGTGAACTAGAATTGTTCATGAGACATTTCTAATTGGGATTCTAAAATGGTTCTTAATTAGATTCGAACAAATGCATATAAGTATTTAGAATACATGTATGCTAGTTGTAAAACATGTGTTGATGGTGGTTATGAAGTTAAAATTAGATTTTAAGTGTATTTGAAGTATTGGGAGAAAATTGGAAGTGTTTAGTAATGTTTTGAAATGAAAAATCACTCACTGCTGATATGCATTGCGATATAAACCCTTTTGCGTTGCGACACAAAGCTGCGCGTCGTGACACAACTAGTTTGCGTCGCGACGCGTCGCTGTTGATTTTCAGCGCCCTCTCAGCATTTTGGGTTGCGTCTCGATGCACAAGGCATGCGTCGCGACTCGAAGACCTGATTCATACTAAAACTTATTTTTCTCTGTTTTGGAGCTTTCGGACTCCGATTGGGTCCCCATTTTTTCCTACGGACTCGTATCGAAATGTATTTTTACATAAAAATATTTTAAAATACACATATCCTTGATATCCATAGGTTAGACTCATTTCTGCTGCCCGGGGCACCGATCCGACTCTAGGGGTTCCACAACTGCCCTAACAATTATACTATTCGATTAATTTTTGAATAATATCATAGATATTCTGACAAAGATATATATATATATATCTATTGTAGACTTTTTTTTTTCACCGGAGGTCCACAATCAAGAATTTATAGTTTGTGGCACTAGCGATCCTGCAAAACGAAATTAGAGTGAGCGGGGAGTTCTTATCTACCGATATGATTGGCACCGTAGGCTCTCCGACGCTAAAGTTGGTAGTGAAGACGAGCGGTAAATAGTGGAAGATGAAGGCTTGAAGTTACCTTGACATCCGTAGACTGCCGTGAGGGTGGCGATCCGGTGTCTGGAGGGGTAGAATGCTCTGAGAGCTCAAGAGTGAGAGCTCGGACTTCCCCCAGAGTGGTGATCCTGTATATAGAGGGGGAGAGGTTTGGAGAGATTTAGTATGAGAGCCGAGGGTTGGAATTAGAATGCTTAAGCTTTAATAAATATGATTAGGCCCTGTCGTAAGAATATTGAGGCCCCATTATATTATGAATTTTATATCCTTTTATAGGTCTGAATGATTTACTTTTCTAGTTGGTACATGGGCTGTATTTATGGGGTGAGATCCATAATGGGTTTTAGCATTTATCTTTCGGGTGATGAGATGAGTCAGCTGAATGTGCGGAGAAGAGGAGGTGATGTTTTTCGGTGGAAAGAAAATGGGATGCTTGAGCTTTCACTGGAATATGAGCGAGATGCAAAGGGTTTGGCCAAAGGTTTGGGCCTTTGGCCAAACCTTGGTCTGGATACTATTGAAAGGTATTGGGTTTATATTGGACCTAAGGTGGAAAATCGATTATGCCATTGGCCCAAATTTGGCTCGTACAGTTTTTCCCCTACATTCTACTCACTTGGAGAGTATTTCGATGGGTATATCATCTGGGTTCGGCGTAGGCGTACCTGAACATTGAAGTTATTTGGACCCGTCAAAGATCATACTATATTGATGGAGCAAAATAAATATCAGGGATAATACTCGATCGACTAGACATAGACTTTTATGTTGCTTGGACCTGTCAAATGTCATATTATGTTAATGGAACAAAACAAATACCTGAGATGTGTTAGGGTAGGTGCTCGGATTGCCAATCCGGATCGTATTTATGTCCGATTCATGAATACGAACAATGTATTTTTCCATAATATTACTTATTTCATGATAGCACCTCTTATCTTTTATATACATATTCGATCTAATTACGATTAGATATTTAATTATGATTAGATTGAAACTAAATCTATTTTAGTGATACATGTATATTAGACAAAGACACTAGGATTTACAATATAGTGCACAGTTACAACGTAATTTGTAATTGACATTGGGAAGCATCATTATAAGTTGTATATCCTTAAATATAGTTCCTGGTCAAGATTTGCTAACACGGGTCGGTTAGTAAAATCCTCTGAGACCAGTACATGTCGTATATCGTGACTTGATCCGATGGTTTATCCCAATGAACCATGAGTCTCGGGAGACTCGTATAGACATGTAGGTGCTTATTTGATAAACACCGAATGACTCATTGAATATTTTCTAATAGATGGTACACCAACGTCAATAAGAATCATCTCGAGTTGAGCGAGCATAGTGGTTATTCGACTTGAGATATAACAGTGGATATATGAGTTATCCTCCACACTTTGATGACAGTCACATCACAGATCTATTTAGATCAGACCTCCGCCTGTTCGTTGGGTATGGACTGATGCTCATGATATCCAGTGCGTATCAAGATAGAATCTGTCAGTCATGTGTACAGGGCATAGGTATCCTACACGTGTTTGTGATCTAGTAAATTCATGGCCGTGATATAACTTCGGAAGCAAGTTTCGAGTGTTATTTAAAGATCGTAAATTTGAAAGTCGACTATATTATACCATAAGGATTTGACATTATTATCTATATCCCAAGTATAATATGGATAGCCTGTGACAGAGGGATTATATGTATGCAATGACCTCGACTTGCATAGTTTAGCGAGATTATCTATGGTCGTCATAATTTATGAGTGGGTGAATTATAGACACAAAATTGGATTTCGTGACAGATAAACCTAAACTTACAGAGTCTTACAATATGAAGTGTACTCGTTGAGCACTTGGGCAACGCGTTATGAATAATACGAATTATTCATAATACTTCATCAGATTAAATAAGTTAATTCGAATCGTTTAAACGGTTAAACGAAAACACATGTTTTAGAGAATTTTGGTATTGTGTATTTGTATCTGATACATAATTTGATTAGATACACATTAATTATTTGTCAAATGAGACTTTGACACATGCCATTAATATATGTATTTGTTATTTAATGTAAATAAATATACATATATAATAACAATTATATAAATTAAATATTTTGATATTTAAATGTTAAATATTTGAATAATTAAATAATATCTATATCACATAAATGTTATGCAATATGTTTGATTATTATTGGCTACAAGCGACATGATTTTTTTAAGTTTTAAGTGTATAAATTTGATTTGTCAAATTAAAGTTTATTATTAATTAATTAGATTAATCAAGATAAATTGACCAAAATACCCTTATCAAATTCAGTCATGGTGTTTTTTAAGTGAAAAAATTTTCTTTTCCCTTCCAAGGGAAGCCATGGCCGAAATCCTCCATTAAAAAAGCTCACAAATACTTGTTTGATGAAACAAGAAAGAAAGTGAAGAAAATCAAGAAAAAACTTAAGGAAAGATGAAGATTAAGCAGTAATCTTTAATATTCTTAAGTTTAGAAAATTAGTTTCTTGTTCTTGTGTTACCAGAATATTTCTAGGGTTCTTTATTCTTAGAAATTAGGGCTTTTTGATTTAAAGGATGGATTTGGAGGCTTATTGCATGTGTGGAGATGAATTGAATGATATTATTGTAATATTAGTTCAATTTGATCATTTGATGATATGTTGCCATTCTAGAGTGTTATGACCACTCTTGTAATGCCTAGAATTATTCTTGGGTGCTTCATTGGTGGTGGCTTGGATTGTTGTTAGTATTAATATGATTAATATTGAGAAAGTTGGATTAAAGCATGAAAAATTGATAATTTTTGTTATAAAATCAGATCTGAAAAAATATTTTTATGGTGATGAAAATTATTTCATATTAATGTATTGGATGTTGGAATAATTGACGGAAACTGTTTCGGAGTTGAAATATGCGAAAACGGCAAAAAACGACGTTACCGGGTGACTTTTGAGCTAACCGGGTGACGGATGCCCAAACAGTAAATTAGTCACTGTTCGGGTAGCCCATGAATTGCCCTAGTACTGTTGGGACTGACCTGGGCAGCCCCCATATAAATTGGGTAGTTGGTTCGGTCAAAAACGCGTTTTATGCCATTTTACGGAAAAATATTTTCGTAAAAGTTTCGCGATGTTTCTTAACTATTTGTGTCGTCATTTGATATCGAATAAATATGTTTAGGTGAAATATGAATGAATTATTCATATTGGATATTGAATAATTTATTCGGTAATTTGAAAAGGTTTAAAATTACGATTTCATCTGAATCGCGAGCTTCCGCTGCGCCCGCGTCAAAACCCCAACAAAAATAGTATCAGAGCAGGTCTGATACTTCATCCATTATATTTTTCATGCTTGATATATGATATATAATCCAATTTTTATGTTTACACATGCATATAATTTAGATATTTCGTGACTTTTCGGTTCTACGCTAACGGGAAACATAACATAAATTTAATGGTTAAATTAAGTTATGTTTTCTAAGGTAGAATTGAACTATTTAGAAGTAGATCTAGATTAAACTCTGCATTTGATGTAGAGCAAAGCTTTCTTGAGGAATATCCCCGCTTAAATAAGGTAGTAAAGTGACATGTATTGGATGCATGTTTCTTGGTCTGCCTTGTCAATACGGTTTATGGATATCTTTCTATGGCTGCATCCGAGATCGTGCCAAAGCAGTGAGGGTGTAGTTGATAGAATTTTATCTATGCCGGTTGTATATTTGATACTAGATAAATTCAAGTGAAAGTGGAAATCCTGAACGTGCCAAAGCTGTCAAGACTACATCGGTAGCTTGAGTTTGTCATTGGCAAGTGAAGCCTTGATACACCTCCTTGTGAATGTGTCAAAGCTGTTATAATGAGAAACATTTGATATTAGTGTTGTGCTTGCGGTTGTCTGCATAGTATTTGGATTTTATCCCTAAATACATAGATAACTCAGTAGCTGTAGCACAATATTGATGTCGCATCTGAGTCATATTGATGTATAACTTAGGTTATACAATATATGAATGATGTTGGCTAAGGGAAACGATTGGGTTTGTTGGACAGATTCAAAATGTTATCGCGGGCTTACTTGTTGTTGCCTACCTCTTGAGTGCTAGGTAAGTTCTTGAGGGCCATGAGTATGTGATACACATTGAGATGTGTATATGATACCGTGGATTGGCACCAGAGCAAGTGGGAGAAATTGTTAGGGTTGGTGCTCGGAGTGCCAATCCTGATCGTATTTATGCCTGATTCATGAATACAAACAATGCATTTTTTTTCCATAATATTACTTATTTGATGGTAGCACCTCTTGTCTTTTATATACATATTCGATCTAATTACGATTAGATATCTAATTATGATTAGATTGAAACTAAATCTGTTTTAGTGATACATGTATATTAGACAAAGACCCTAGGATTTACAATATAGTGCGCAGTTACAACGTAGTTTGTAATTGACATTGGGAAGCGTCACTATAAGTTGTATATCCTTAAATATAGTTCCTGGTCAAGATTTGCTAACACGGGTCGGTTAGTAAAATCCGCTGAGACCAGTACATGTCGTATATCGTGACTTGGTCCGATGGTTTATCCCAATGAACCATGAGTCTTAGGAGACTCGTATAGACATGTAGGTATTTATTTGATAAACACTGAACGACTCATTAAAAATTTCCTAATAGATGGTACACCAACATCAATAGGAATCTTCTCGAGTTGAGCGAGCATAATGGTCCTTCGACTTGAGATACTGAAGGGCCAAATTTGGTCCAATGGTAATTTAGACCTTTTACTTCGGGCCCAATGATGAGTGCACCCAAGACTCCCCAACATAAAGATCCAGACCCGGATTGCCACCTCAAAGGGCCAGGTCTCATAAAGTCTGAATGGACCCAAAGATGTTTATAAAGCCTATATCCAATGAACACCAGCACCATCACCCAACCCATAACTGAAGGACCTTCAATACGTCAGTCTACGTAACGCCCAAGCTCATAGACTCAAACCAGCTATTCCAACGGCTAAGAACAGTAAATACCTCTCATGAAGTCGCGACCGTTACGAGTGATCAAGGGTGATTAAGACATGCGCCCATGGGGGTATATAGGGAAGGAGGCTCCATGAGGAAAAGGACGAAACTTCTATCTCACCAACATTCAACCTCTAGTTCTCCGACTCATTGCTTTGGGACATCTTCAAGCCTACCATTCCTCTCCTACCCGCCCTCACGGCATCCTACGGAGTTCAAGGTAACATCTAGCCTTGACCTCCCATCTACACATCATTTTTCATTTACTTTACTGACTTGGGCATCGGAGTGCCTATGGCATCCACCACACCGGTGGGTAGACCCTCCTCGCTCATCCTACCTTTTTTGTTTTCAAGGATCGCCAGTGCCCCCTTCAGAAAATCTCAATTGTAGACCTGGAGCAAAAATCAGCGTCTACAGTTTGGCGCCCACCGTGGGGCCCTAGCGATTCATAGCAGACAAAGATCTCTCCATCTACAATCCTTTCAAACACCCATTGTCCATTCTAATCTTCAATCCTTCAACGTGATTGAGGCCAGTGTGCATACTGCCGAGGAAATTCTTCTGCTTGCTAAAACTGCAAGTGAGGTTGGCCCTAGTGGTTCATTCGACAAGACTAAATGCGCAACTATCACAAATATTCGCATGGGAACTTGCTAAGATAGTACAAATGAAAGACAACTCCACATACATGAGGCCTATTGGAACAAGAAGCAAAAGACGTAGGTTCCAAGAAGATTGCGAGTAGTCAAAAGCTGAAGATGCTCAATGCCTAAGATATTCTCCATCAAGCCTCACGTGGCTGGAAAATTGACTCGACAAAGAGCTCACAATCAGGCAAATAGCCACGCTAGACCATATGCTAAAGAAGAATGTCATACACATGTCACATCACGTGGAACTCCCTGCTATGTGCAATTTTCTTACTCGACAAAAGCATCCCTCCAGCCCATGCAGCCAAGTCACTCCGATTCACAATAAGTCCATAAGCATCCTAAGCCCAATTTGACAACTTATCAAACAGGCCCACGCAAGTGCAGCATGAAATAAATTGCTGAAGGATGAGCCCCACTCGACAAAATAAGGTCCAAAGAAACTTTATCAACAACAGAAAAAGTCGTCATAGTTTCCGCAGCAAAACCCTCTTATCCCTCGCCAGTATGCCAAACCCAAGCAGAACCCACTTCCTAAAAAGCCCCTCAACCCCTAAAAATTACCAATTACCACACCACTATCGCCTCCATTGCCGGCCATATCAAGAATATAGAGCTGACAAGAGCCATGTCTGCTTCTTCAAAATCAAACCATTATAAGTTGTCAAGAAGTGATGTGTAATATGAAGGTGAGTGGTTAATGACTGTTAACAAGCTTCAAGAGGTTTACTGTGAGAGTGTTTTGGCTTCTGTTCCACGTCCTCTTGCTAGTGACTCAGACGAGTCAGAGACTGGTCGACTCAGTGAAGGGACCAAACCCAACCTTCCAGAGCTCCATCCTGCCAATCGACTTGGTCCTATCATAAATAGTGTTATGGTCATTACTAAGTCTCACAAACACCCTGTTGCTTGGCTACATGGTGGAGTTAGGAGTAAAAAGTTGCAATGTATTTAGGCGGCTCCTTATAATCAATTGCTTATGTCGAATCAAGAATTTGTGGACCTTGTCAATGCACACAAGGAAAATGTTGGTTCTGAGAGAATTGCTGAAGTCACTCCTTCCAAGAAAAGTAGAACGCCTTCCAAGAGATAAAGATTTGTTATGTTGTCGTGAAACAATCTATAGATTCCAAAGATATCATAGAACTCTTGGATGGCTGCAAGCGTAGAAAATCCTAATACGAACACATTATGGCTGATTGCGGTTCACATGTTGATTGGAGTCGCCTCAACACCATTTCAGATATGTAGATCTCTATGTACTGCTGTTTTAGGTCTTGTATCGTCAAGTTCATTATTTTCGTAGCTTATAAATTCCCTTTTCCGTGCACCTATGTCCTTTTATGACTCGACACTCTGGGAAGGATACTTAGTAGGGTTTCTTATAATCTTACTATTGTCGATTTTGATGTTCCCATCAAACTAATCTATGATGTCGGAGCTACCGCAAATGTTTATAGTACTCATGGAGTACTTGAGGCATGTGTCGCCTGGGACGATGCCATATTATGTTAGTGTACTCGACAATACAAAGATGTAGTCTCGACTCAAGGAAGATGCTTCAAATGAAGATTCATCATAAGGTTAGTGTCATACTGGACACTACATTCAGCACGAGGCGAATGTCTCAGTCGACATAACACATATGAGGCTTGACACTTATTTAAGATCACATTCGACAAGACATAGATCTCACCTCCCACAGAAAACATGAAAGGTTAGTCATTATCTCTATACGATATCAATTTAATATCGCCAACTCGAGACTACATAGAGAATCTTTTAACATACCTTGTAGTATGAAAAATACCTATGACCACAATTAGGTCCAATCGATCGAACTTCATCAAGTTATGTAGTATGAAGAATCCCTAGGACCACAATCAGGTCCAATTGTCCAGCTTTCATCATGTTAGGAAGTATAAAGATCTCATTGGACCTTCATCAGGTCTAGTAAAATGAAGATTCTCATTGACGTTCATTAGGTTCATACGACTGTGTCACATGGACCTTTGTCAGGTTCAGTCGACAATAGTCTCATGGTTAAGTAGAATTGAGATTCAGTTGGATTTACAACAATTTCATTCGACCATAGATTCGTGGACCTTCATTAGTTTCATTCGACCGTAGTCTCCTGACCTTCATCAAGTATATTGTAGAATGAAGAATGAACACCTTATTGACCTTTCTTAGGTCTAGTAGAATCAAGAATGATGACTTTGGACTTTCATTAAGTCCATTCGACAGTAGTCTCGTAGAATAGAGATGACATGATGGCTTTCATCAAGTTTATCAATGGTAGTATCATGGGTCATAAACGAGTCTAGTATTTAATGAGTAATGACTTCTTTGGACTTCCGTCAAGTTCATTCGACAAATCCTTTCATCCGTAGTCTCATAAATCCTCATCAAGAAAATGAGTAATAACCTTGATAGACATTCATCAAATCCATATGACATGTCTATTCGGCAGTAGTATCATGAACCTCCATCAGAACTAGTAGTATGAGAAGAAAAGACTCTCATAGACCTACTTCAGGTCTAGTAGAGTAAAGATCCCCATTGATTCATATTAGATCATGTAGAATGAAGAATGAAGACCCCGTGGATCTTCATCACATTTGAAGACTCCCGTGAACCTTCATAAGGTATAGTGGAGTGTGTATACTTTCTTGGACCTTCATTGGGTCATGTAGAGTTTAAACTATGATTTACCTTATTCAAGTATAGTAGAATGAAAACTTTCTTCGACCTCCATCAAGTCTTGTAATTTGTATACTTATTTACTTTCATCAATATGAATGGTCATCTTGATACATAAGACAATGAAGCATCATTCATATGGGACGTCATTATCAACCTTCTGCCCAGTCGACACAACAGGCACGTAAAAGATCTCTCATTGCTTCAGTCAAACAGAGTATGCTTCCTATATTGAAGAGCAATTGATTAGTCACTCGACAAATCCTCCAGACGACAAGTATCATTATTCTCCTTATATACTTACCTTGATTGTGGTTTTGAAATTTGCAAGGCAATGCCATGTGACAAAGTTGAAGACCTGGACTACTCTTGTATGGAGTGTATCCTGAACCCCTATATGGTTCAGTCGACTGGGAACATCTCCTATGGCTCATGTAGAGTCAATATATGACCTTCATCTGGTCTAGAAAAATTTGAAGACGCCCCTGGTCCATTACCAGTAGTATGAAGATTGTCTTGACCTTCATCTGGTTCAATCGACCAGGGACATGCCCATGGACTCAGATCGAGTCAAGTTGTAGACATGGATTACACATGTCGTATGATTTATATCTTCCTGGCCTCATCAAGTCCAGACGATCGGGGACATCCGCCATAGACTCATGTCGAGTCAAGTTGTAGACATGGATTACACATGTCGTATGATTTATATCTTCCTGGCCTCATCAAGTCCAGACGACCGGGGACATCCCCCATAGACTCATGTCGAGTCAAGTTTTAGACATGGATTACACATGTCGTATGATTTATATCGTACTGGCCTTATCAAGTCCAGATGACTGGGGACATTCCCCATGGACTCATGTCGAGTCAAGTTGTAGACATGGATTACACATGTCGTATGATTTATATCTTTCTGGCCTCATCAAGTCCAGACGATCGGGGACATCCCCCATAGACTCATGTCGAGTCAAAATTATAGACATGGATTACACATGTCAAGTGAATTATATCCTGAATCTTCATCTAGATCAGTCGACCGGGGACATCCCCCATAGACTCATGTCGAGTCAAGTTGTAGACATATATTACCCACATCGTATGACATATATCCTGACCTTCATCTGGTTCAGTTGACTGGGTACTTCTCTAATGGTTCTTATAGAGTCAAGTTCATGATCTTGACCTTCATCTAGCTCATTTGACTAGACACATCCATGATGGATCATGTAGATTCAAGTTCATAACTTGACATTCGTTTGGTTCAATCAATAGGTAGCATCGACGCTCAGGTACACCTTCATCGAATGGCTCGACACGCGCATCAAATACTCTCTAAGCCAATGACTCTTTAACTTAGAGAGTATGGGACAAACTGTACGGGCCAAATTTGGTCCAAGGGTAATTTAGACCTTTTGCTTCGGGCCCAATGATGAGTGCACCCAAGACTCCCAAACATAAAGATCAAGACCCGGATTGCCACCTCAAAGGGCCAGGTCTCATAAAGTCTGAATGGACCCAAAGATGTTTATAAAGCCTATATCCAATGAACACCAGCACCATCACCCAACCCATAACTGAAGGACCTTCAATACGCCAGTCTACGTAACGCCCAAGCTCATAGACTCAAACCAACCGTTCCAACGGCTAAGAACAGTAAATACCTCTCATGAAGTCGCGACCGTTACGAGTGATCAAGGGTGATTAAGGACTTGCGCCCATGGGGGTATATAGGGAAGGAGGCTCCATGAGGAAAGGGACGAAACTTCTATCTCACCAACATTCAACCTCTAGTTCTCCGACTCACTGCTTTGGGACATCTTCAAGCCCACCACTCCTCCTACCTACCGCCCTCACGGCATCATACGGAGTTCAAGGTAACATCTAGCCTTGACCTCCCATCTACTACATCCTTTGTTCATTTACTGACTTGGGCGTCGGAGTGCCTATGGCATCCACCTCACCATGGCTCATGTAGAGTCAATATATGACCTTCATCTGGTCTAGAAAAATTTGAAGACTCCCCTGGTCCATTACCAGTAGTATGAAGATTGTCTTGACCTTCATCTGGTTCAATCGACCAGGGACATGCCCATAGACTCAGATCGAGTCAAGTTGTAGACATGGATACACATGTCGTATGATTTATATCTTCCTGGCCTCATCAAGTCCAGACGACCGGGGACATCCGCCATAAACTCATGTTGAGTCAAGTTGTAGACATGGATTACACATGTCGTATGATTTATATCTTCCTGGCCTCATCAAGTCCAGACGACCGGGGACATCCCCCATAGACTCATGTCGAGTCAAGTTGTAGACATGGATTACACATGTCATATGATTTATATCTTACTGGCCTCATCATGTCCAGATGACTGGGGACATTCCCCATTGACTCATGTCGAGTCAAGTTGTAGACATGGATTACACATGTCGTATGATTTATATCTTCCTGGCCTCATCAAGTCCAGACGACCGGGGACATCCCCCATAGACTCATGTCGAGTCAAAATTGTAGACATGGATTACACATGTCAAGTGAATTATATCCTGAATCTTCATCTAGATCAGTTGACCGGGGATATCCCCCATAGACTCATGTCGAGTCAAGTTGTAGACATATATTACCCATGTCGTATGACATATATCCTGACCTTCATCTGGTTCAGTTGACTGGGTACTTCTCTAATGGCTCTTATAGAGTCAAGTTCATGATCTTGACCTTCATCTAGCTCATTTGACTGGACACATTGTAGGCATTGTATTTTTGCATGTGAAACCCGATGATGAGTCTCATTTGGAGGCACTACCTTTTGAGTCACGGAAGCCGCGGGAAACGGATATCGGAAGGAGAAATTCAGAATAAACAAGCTCACTGTCTTCGTTAGTGCTGCGTTCGTTACTTCGTTCGAACGTCAAACAGATTGCAGGCGTTCGTGTCACGTTCGAGGAAGCGTTCGAACGGTGTCGGTAATTCTGGTTTTGCTGCTAGCCTCACACCCCAGCCCATTTAGCTCCCCAAAGCCCATAAAACACATCCCAAATTAAATAAATAAATATTAATTTAAATATTAAACATTAAATAAAATATTTAAACCATTTACCAATTAAATAAAACATTTACCAAACTTAAACTAAAATTAAAAAGAAGATATGCCTAATTAAAATCAATCTTAACCAATTAAAACCAATCAAATATTTGACTTCCTAATCTAATAAGACATCTACCAATTTAAAATAGTTGACTTCCTAATTTAAAATATTTTGTCCCCCCTCAATCTTGTGTATACCATCCTTAGGACTCCTAATTTGGAAACTAGATCTCTTCCTTGTGAGACAAGGGCAAACCCTAGCTCTCTTCTATATAAACAACCCCTAACCAAAGCCATCCTCTCCTTGACACATATAATTCACGCCCAACACTCTCTAATACACGCCCAAAACACTTCACATATACAAAAAAGAGAAAACAAAGAGACCTAACTATCTCCTCCATAGCCGAGACAACAAGAGCCTCAATCCTCCACCATAACCGAGACCACCACAAGCAATAACCCTCCTTAGCCAAATCAAAACACTCCCCTCCTGCACCGAGAACACATCCCCCCATACAGCCCTTACAATCACTAAAACACCCCATAACAAACACTCAAAAACAGCCCCTGAATCACCTTAAAACAGCAGCCCAAATCCTCTTAAAACAGTCCCTAAAAACCTTAAAAATAGTAACATAAAAACTGTATAGATAATCTTAAAAATAATCACACACAACTGCACTAAGAATCCACGCAAACTTGGAACAGTTCATTAAAAACGTTAAAACAGGTGGCCCGAGCAGTGAGCAGCAAGACAGAGGCCGAACAGGAGCAGAACGGAGTTCGAACCGCAAGCAAAACAGCAAAGCAGTGAGCTAGGACGCTGAACCAGTGAACCAGAAAAGTTGCGGAGCTTTACCCCTTCGATCTTTGTGAAACGCGAGTTCGAGAGACGGCTTAAAAGGTTAGACCTGAGGGTACTTTTCACACCCATCTCTACGTGATTTTTGTTATTTATTTTGATTATATTTTACTTATTCGTTGAATCCTGTTTATGTATGATGTGTGTTGTGGGTATGGGATGAATGAGAAATGTGTTAACTCTCGCGGTATATCGGATGGAAACCCGGACATAAATTTCATAGCCGATTCTGAATGGACGGTAATATGATCTGTACTCGGGACACAACTCCACGTACCACTTGAGTAAACGACACTATCTTTTACCTTGTGTTGCTTTGGTTTGTTTATTTTTCGTCACTTGAATTCTGTATGTTGTTTATTTATGCATGATTCAATCAAGCGCATGGGCTTAGTGAGTTAGTCCAAAGGTCCTCTATTTGAGAGACGAAGAGCCGAAAAGGCCACCTTTGTGACACTACTTCGCCGCGTCGGTTGATGTGTGTTCGGTTGGATGCAAGATACGTTCAATCGGGCATACTTAGTTTGATATTATTGACTTTATCTTTTTATGCATGGTTCAATCAAGCGCATGGGCTTAGTAAGTGGAATGAAAGATCCCTTATGGGGAGGGGTTAAAACCCTTTACCACGATGCTTTGCCGCGCCGGTTGATGTGTGTTCGGATTGGACGTAAGATGTGTTCAATCGGGCATACTTGGTTTTGATATGATTGGCTTTATTTTTGTATGTGTGATGTGACGCGCATGGGCTTAGTATGTTGGTCTAAAGGTCCTCTCTTTGAGAGACCAAGAGCCCCAAAAGGCCACCTTTACGGCAGTACTTCGCCGCGCCCCTTTATTTTGTTGTTTATGTATTGCGTCCCATTTCATGCATCAGGTCTGTTCCCGTTCGAACGCGTTTACGAACGCAACTCGAACGCGCATACATTTTTGCCTTATCATGCATCAGGTCTCATTTCCGTTCGAACGCATTCACAAACGCCATACGAACGCGTTAACAAATGCCATACGAACATGAGCATTCTGTTTCATTTCCGTTCGAACGCGTTAACAAACGCCATACGAACGTGAGCATTCTGTTTCATTTCCGTTCGAACGCGTTTACGAACGCTACACGAACGCGAACACACTGAACTGAGACATATTCATCACATGCCACGTATAATTGTTTCTTAGGTGATTTTTTATGGAACCACACATAGTCATTCTTATCTTTGTGCACATAATAATGAAAAACATGTTTATTCCATTAGTTGCGTCATTGCCTTAGTCTTGATTTAACGTATTACGATTCATATACCTATGCCATGATGACTTTGGAGTATTATTTCTTGTGATATATCGGATGGAAACCCAGACATAAATTCCGTAGCCGATTCCGAATGGACGGTAATGCGGTCTGTACTTGGGATACAATTCCACGTATCACTTGGAAAAGTGCTCACATATATGCTTGCACGATTATTATGTATGCTTGTGTTTTTCATGAATATGGTATGCTGAATGAAGTTGTATGTTCATTGTTACTTTGAGGTATTTTCAGGCATGTGTTCTTAGATATGAGATATATATGAAATGTATGTATAAGTGTTATTTTGTACCCGTGAATATAGAAGCATGATATTCTTAGGAATAAGTGTTACTTAAGCCTGATTAAATTATTATGTAAATCCTTTCATTACAAATGGCATAAGTAAGGGACCATTCCGAACCCAACGGTTTGAGGTCTTCCCTTGCGAGGGGTGAGTGCGGCCTTAAATCTCATTTTCCCGGTTCACACCGGGTGGCGACTCCATTATTCTCCGGTTTAGTCCCCCGTGGCTACTCCGTACTCCCGACCGGGCCTCGAGCCCGGGACAGCATGCGTCGCCCCAGATTCCTGTGTTCCCACACACATCCATGATGGATCATGTAGATTCAAGTTCATAACTTGACATTCGTTTGGTTCAATCAATAGGTAGCATCGACGCTCAGGTACACCTTCATCGAATGGCTCGACACGCGCATCAAATACTCTCCAAGCCAATGAATCTTTAACTTAGAGAGTATGGGACAAACTGTACGGGCCAAATTTGGTCCAAGGGTAATTTAGACCTTTTGCTTCGGGCCCAATGATGAGTGCACCCAAGACTCCCCAACATAAAGATCAAGATCCGGATTGCCACCTCAAAGGGCCAGGTCTCATAAAGTCTGAATGGACCCAAAGATGTTTATAAAGCCTATATCCAATGAACACCAGCACCATCACCCAACCCATAACTGAAGGACCTTCAATACGCCAGTCTACGTAACGCCCAAGCTCATAGACTCAAACCAGCCGTTCCAACGGCTAAGAGCAGTAAATACCTCTCATGAAGTCGCGACCGTTACGAGTGATCAAGGGTGATTAAGGACATGCTCCCAGGGGGGTATATAGGGAAGGAGGCCCCACGGTGGACGAAACTTCTATCTCACCAACATTCAACCTCTAGTTCTCCGACTCACTGCTTTGGGACATCTTCAAGCCCACCACTCCTCCTACCTACCGCCCTCACGGCATCCTACGGAGTTCAAGGTAACATCTAGCCTTGACCTCCCATCTACTACATCCTTTGTTCATTTACTGACTTGGGCGTCGGAGTGCCTATGGCATCCACCACACCGGTGGGTAGACCCTCCTCACTCATCCTACATTCTTTGTTTTCGAGGATCGCCAGTGCCCCCTTCAGAAAATCTCAATTGTAGACCTGGAGCGAAAATCAGCGTCTACAGATACCACGGTTGATATATGAGTTATCCTCCACACTTTGATGACGTCACGTCACCGATCTATTTAGATCAGACCTCCGCCTATTCCTAGGGTGTGGACTGATGCTCATGATATCCAATGCGTATCAAGATAGAATCCGTCAGTCCTGTGTACAGGGCATATATATCCTACACGTGTTTGCGATATAGTAAATCCATGGCCATGGTATAACTTTGGAAGCAAGTTTCGAGTTTTATTTAGAGATCGTAAATTTGAAAGTCGACTATATTATACCATAAGGATTTGACGTTCTTATATATATCCCAGGTATAATATGGATAGCCTGTGACGGAGGGATTATATGTATGCAATGACCTCGACTTGCATAGTTTAGCGAGATTATTTATGGTCATCATAATTCATGAGTGGGTGAATTATGGACACAAAATTGGATTTCGTGACAGATAAACCTAAACTTAGAGAGTCTCACAATATGAAGTGTATTCGTTGAGCACTTGGGCAACGCGTTATGAATAATACAGATTATTCATAATAGTTCATCGGATTAAATGAGTTAATTCGAATCGTTTAAACTGTTAAACGAAAACACATGCTTTAGGGAATTTTGGTCAATCGTAATTATTGTGTATTTGTATCTGATACATAATTTGATTAGATACACATTAATTATTTGTCAAATGAGACTTTGATACATGCCATTAATATATGTTTTTGTTATTTAATGTAAATAAAAATACATATATAATAATAATTAGATTAATTAATTATTTAGATATTTAAATATTAAATATTTGAATAATTAAATAATATCTATATTACATAAATGTTATGCAATATGTTTGATTATTATTGGCTACAAACGGCATGATTTTATTAAGCTTTAAGTGTATAAATTTGATTTTCCAAATTAAAGCTTATTATTAATTAATTAGATTAATCAAGATAAATTGACCAAAATACCCTTATCAAAGTCGTTCATGGTGTTTTTTAAGTGAAAAAATTTTCTTTTCCCTTCCAAAGGAAGCTATGGCCGAAATCATCCATTAAAAAAGCTCTCAAATATTTGTTTGATGAAACAAGAAAGAAAGTGAATAAAATCAAGAAAAGCTTAAGTAAAGTTGAAGATTAAGAGGTAATCTTTAATATTCTTAAGTTTAAAAAATTAGTTTCTTGTTCTTGTGTTACTAGAATAGTTCTAGGGTTCTTTACTTCTTAGAAATTGAGGCTTTTTGATTTAAAGGATGGATTTGTAGGCTTATTGCATGTGTGAAGATGAATTGAATGGTATTCTTGTAATATTAGTTCAATTTGATCATTTGATGATATGTTTCCATTCTAGAGTGTTATGACCACTCTTGTAATTCCTAGAATTGTTCTTGGGTTCTTCATTGGTGGTGGTTTGGATTGGTGCTAGTATTAATATGATTAATATTGAGAAAGTTTGATTAAAGAATGAAAAATTGATAATTTTTGTTACAAAATCATATCTGAAAAAACTATTTTTATGGTGATGAAAATTATGTCATATAAATGTATTGGATGTGTTTTGGGTGTTGGAACAATTTCCAGAAACTGTTTCGGAGTTGAAATATGCGAAAACAACAAAAAACGGCGTTACCGGGTGACTTTTGAGCCAACCGGGTGACAACTGCCCAAACAGTGAATTAGTCACTGTTCGGGCAGCCCATGGACTGCCCTAGTACTGTTGGGGCTGAGCCCCATGTGCATTGGGTAGTCGGTTCGGTCAAAAAAGTGTTTTATGCCATTTTACGGAAAAACATTTTCCTAAAAGTTTCGCGATGTTTCTTAACTATTTATGTCGTCATTTGATATTGAATAAATATGTTTAGGTGAAATATGAATGAATTATTCATATTGGATATTGAATAATTTATTCGGTGATTTAAAAAGTTTTAAAATTTCGATTTCACCCGAACAGCGAGCTTCCGCTGTGCCCACATCAAAACCCCAACATGATGATCATCAGCCGACCAGACATGATGATGATCTGGGAGACTATCACGAGCAGTGGGGAATATTCCCGTCGACTAGAATGGATGAAGGTCCAGGACCACATCCAGTCGACCAGACTTGATGTGGGTCCGGTGGAGTCTATTATGTCGGCTGGACAAGATGAAGGTCCTGTTGGGGTTGATGTGGAACCCATAGGGTCGGATCGGAGCCCTGTGGAGCGGAAGTGGGTCTAACCCATGGATATCAAGTATGACTATAATTTTAAATAATTTAATGAAATGTTATATTCCATTACGAGTATATAGGAAAAAACTGGGACTGGATCGGAGTTCGGAATCTCAAGAACAAGCGAAAATAATATTCAGTGCGCGCGCCGCGCATACTTTGTGTAGTCAATCAACAATTTTTTTTTTATTTGTTTTCTTTAAACTCCTTCAGCTCTCTGGAACAAAGATCTGAAAGCAATAAGGTTTACTACTCTAATTGCTTCCAACCTTTCCTAAACACTCTCAAAACACCCAAAATTAATTTTAACATCAAAACCAACAACAACACATATTATAGAACAAAATTCAAGTTTTTCAAAATATCAAATATTTTTACAAAAAAATAAATTTATTCTAAATATGCACTTGCGTAAATTTTAATCAAAACACAAACCAAATGAGAATCCCACAATGAAGTGACTCGTGAACAATTCTAGGTCACCCAAAGGTGGTCAAATGATTCTAGAATGGTAGCCATAGCTCTAAGCTATTATCTAGAGTTCCAAACTCTAATTTTATGTCTATGTCTAACATAAATATTTTGACCTAATTACAAGCATATTGTGTTTATACTTCCAAAGCTTCGTAACACAATTAATTAGCATAATTTCAGCATTATGTATCTAATACATAATTCATCACTATATGTCTTACTAATGAAAAACTCACTAATGAAAAATATAGCTTTTGTTAAAGATCAAACTTACCTAGCAAGGTTGATTCAAATATCCAATCTGCTTCTCCTTGTTAAAATATTGTGGAGAAAATCCAAAGTAAGCAAGCTTGACTTCAAGATCCAATCTTGATTCCAATGCTAGCAAGCTTCACTCCAAGATCCAATCTTGATTTCTCCTAATTGAAATATTGTAGAGATCTCACAAAGCTACTCTAAACAATTCTCTAACTTAGGCTAATTTCTCTAATTCTTGCTTGTATTTAGCTTTCTCAAGCTTTTGCTTTGCTTAATTAAAATCTTCATAAAACTTGCTATTTATAGCAAAACTTAGGTAATTTTTAATTAATAAAAGTTGTAATCAACTTTTTTGTGAGCTTAATCTAATTTGTCCAAATATGTATAATTATGTGTGACTAATCTTCATTATCTCCCACTTTGATTTAATCCAATTAAATAAAGACAGGGATTAGGAAATGGATTAGTTTAATGTTTGACATTTTAATTTAATTTGACACTTTAATTTAATCATATTAAATCAAGCCAAAATCACATATTATTACATACTTACAATTACCATATATCCTCAAATGTTAGAGATAATTATGATTTTATAATTAAGCATTTGTGTAATTATTGAATTAATCCAATTAGGTCAAAGTAAATAATCAATATTATCCAATAACATTAGATTATTTTGGTTGATAATTATAATATCGAATATTATCTTTTATCAAAATTAATCGGCTACCCAAGTGCACAACGAGTACACTTCATATTGGGACTCTCTAAGTTCAGACACGTTCGTCATATAAGCCTAGCTAATATGTACGCAATTCGGCCACCTCCGAATTCGCGAAGAACAAGAACGAATTTTATTAACTATACAAGTCGAGGTCATCACATATGTTTAACAATCCCTCCATTGTAGGCTATCCGAGTTGTGCTTAGGAAACATAAAATATATTGTCAAGTTTCCGAGTCGTACATCTCATATTGACGTGTCCATGATTCTTCATAACTGATGCGATCCACCCTAGGTGATCGACTTTGGACAAAGCTTTACGAATTGTGACTTTACTCACATGGATACCTAAACCCCTTATGGTAGACATATGAGCCGACAGATCCTATCTTGCTTCATACTTGATTACTGAGTACATCGGTCCACACCCAACGAACATCTAAAGGCCAGACCATGAAAGATTTATGACATACATGGCATCAAAGTTTACAAGATCTCACACAAAATCAATGTTATCCTATAGTCAAAGGATTACATATGCTACTCGACTCGAGGAGATTCCTATTGACGGTGGTGTGTACTTCCAACTATTGGGGTTGGTGCTCAGAGCGCCAATCCGGACCGTATTTATGTCTGATTCATGAATACGAACATCCATCCCATTTTCCATAATATTACTTATTTATGGTTGCACCTCTTGTTTTTATATACGTATTCGATCTGATTACGATTAGATTGAAACTAAATGTTGTTTAGTGATATGTATATATTAGACAAAGGCCCGATAATATATAATGCAGTACACGGTTACAAAGGTAGTTTGTAATTGACATTGGGAAGTGTCAATGCTAAATGTATATTATCAAATATAGTTCCTGGTCAAGATTCACTAACACGGGTCGGTTAGTCAAATCCGTTGAGACCAGTACATGTCGTATATCGAGACTTGGTCCGATGGTTTATCCCAATGAACCATGAGTCTGGGGAGACTCCTATAGACGTGTAGGTGTTTATAATGGATAAACACTGAACGACTCACCGAAGATTCTTAATAGATAGTACACCAACATTAATAAGAATCTTCTCCTGTTGAGTAGCATAGTGGTCCTTCGAATTGAGATACCACTGTGGATGTATGAGACATCCTCCATACTTAGATGACAGTCACGTCACCGATCTATTTAGATCATACCTCCGCCTGTTCGTTGGGTGTAGACCGATCCTCAGGATAACAGAATCATTTACGAGTATTTGATACTTAATGATTATGTTGTTTTCTTAAGAAAAATATCCTATAACTTACAATGGAAGCGATATTTAATATCGATTCTGGAAGTTCATCATTGAACCATAGATCTAAGATTGTTCATAGCTTACTACGATCGAGTTTTGAACTTGATTAAGCTTTCATTATGAATTAGTTCATGATATGTGCTAATTGTTTGCGCAGCGAAAGCGGTGTGAGCTTATTAAAGGTTTGACCATTATAGTATGACAGTGAGAAAGATTATACTCAGCAATTTATTGTAGATTCTGAGAAAACTTGTCTCTAGTCACGCTAATTGAACAATTAAAGATATATTGGCTAATGTTGATATTAAACTGTACATTTTAGCTAAATAATGTAAAGTGGCGTTTTTGAATGATTTATTCAGATAAGAGATCAGTTGTGATTTCTTTGTTTGAAGAGTTCATTCTGGAATGGCCCTAAAGTTTGTGTTCTGCTGAGATCGCAGTTTAGTGTTCTAGCTTATAGAGCCTATTGTAGACTCGGATAAGTCTTCCGGAAATCTGTGTTCTCTGTTTTTGATATAATCGGATTGTATGATATTGTCAAAGTATAGAGAATACATATGTGTTTGGAGGGTTAGTGGGAGCGTACAAATTACTTTGTAGTATTATATATCCTAACAACATTATCATTATTATAGTAATAATGAGATGTTTGTAAGGTAAAAGGTTTACCTAAGGCTTCTTTACTCCGTGAAAGCAGTGATAGTAGTCTATGTTATATTCGATATAAAGTTTTATATAAGATATAAAACCAAGAGACTTGTGAGATACTCCTATAATTCGTGCATTAGATATGATCTAATAAAGGACATAACTAGGCTATCTGTATGACAGTTAGTAAAACTGTTTGACAGTTAATGTGTGTATTGTATATAATATTCATCTTTCGTAAAGGATGATTCCTTTTTCAAAAGAGATATTGATTATAATGTCTAATCAATCTTATGTATCATTTGATGATGACATAATGAATGCTTTATTATGTGCGATTAAAGATATCGATTTAATCATAATTTTTACGAGTTATTTTGATATCCTATAGACCATATGATGGATCTTGAAACACGTTCTTTGTGATCTTTGAGATATTAAGAACGAGTTTCTAATTCATGGAGAATACACTCTGCAACCATTAGGGTCATATTAGTTTTGAGACTAATTATGACGTTAGACAATCTACGTCATAAAGAGTCACAAAAGATGCAGTGGGAGTGTCACGAAGGATTCTACTATTCCGTGGAATTAGATGCAACTTATGAAGTATTGACTTATGAAGTTGCATAGTGACCTTATAAATTAGAAGTTTTATATTGGTGTTGTGCTTGCGGTTGTCCGCATAGTATTTTGGATTTGATCCATAAATACTTGGACAACTCAGTAGCTATAGCACAATACTGATGTAGCATCAGAGTCATATTAATGTATAATTTAGATTCTACATAATATGAATGATGATGGCTATGAGAACGATGGAGTTTGTTTGACAAACTCAATCTGTCATAGCAGACCTGCTTCTTGTTGCCTACCTCTTGAGTACTGGGTGAGCTTTTGAGGGCCATGTGCATACGATACACATTGAGATGTGTATATGATATCATGGATTGGCACTAGAGCAAGTGGGAGAAATTGTTGGGGTTGGTGCTCAGAGCGCCAATCCGAACCGTATTTATGTCTGATTCATGAATACGAACATCCCATTTTCCATAATATTACTTATTTATGGTTGCACATCTTGTTTTTATATACGTAGTCGATCTGATTATGATTAGATTGAAACTAAATGTTGTTTAGTGATATGTATATATTAGACAAAGGCCCGATAATATATAATGCAGTACACAGTTACAAAGGTAGTTTGTAATTGACATTGGGAAGTGTCACTGCTAAATGTATATTATCAAATATAGTTCCTGGTCAAGATTCACTAACACAGGTCGGTTAGTCAAATCCGTTGAGACCAGTACATGTCGTATATCGAGACTTGGTCCGATGGTTTATCCCAATGAACCATGAGTATGAGAAGACTCGTATAGACGTGTAGGTGTTTATAGTGGATAAACACTGAACGACTCACCGAAGATTCTTAATCGATAGTACACCAACGTCAATAAGAATCTTCTCGAGTTGAGTAGCATAGTGGTCCTTCGACTTGAGATACCACTGTGGATGTATGAGACATCCTCCATACTTAGATGGAAGTCACATCACCGATCTATTTAGATCATACCTCTGCCTGTTCGTTGGGTGTGGACCGATCCTCAGGATATCCTATGTGTATCAAGATAGGATCCGTCAGTTCTGTGTACAGAGCATAGGTAGTCTATATGTGATTAGCAATCAGTTAAATCTATGGCCATAGTATACTTCGGAAATGAGTTCTTAATGTTATTTATAGATTGCTAATAGAAACGTCGACGAGATAATACCTATAGAGATTTGACGTTTACATATATATCTCTGGGATTATCCGGATACCTGTGATGGATGGATTATACGTATGCAATGACCTCGACCTGTATGATTCAGCTAGTTTATCCATGGTCGTCATAATTTACGGGTGGGTAAATTATGGACACGAAATTTGATTTTGTGACGGATATACCTGAATCTAGAGAGTCTCACTAATGAAATATACTCGTAGAGCACTAGGGCAACTTTTATGAATAATGGTGATTATTTATAAATCGTTTAAACGTTAAACGAAAGATGCATGCAAACGGGCCGAACCGTCATTTCCCAATTAATGTGTATTTGTATTTAATATATGATATTATTAAATATACATTAATAAATTGTCAAATACATGTATTTGACATATATCATTAATATATGTATTTGAGATATTTAAAGTAAATATAATACATATATTTGAGATATTTGTATTTAATTAATTAATAATTAATTATTTAATTGTTAAATGATTAATATAATTAAAATATAAATATCTCACCAAATGATAAAGTTAGGAAATGATTATAAGTGTAAATGTTTGACTTTACATTAAAGGAAAAAGTTGTCAAATTGAATTTGACTTCCTTGGATATTTGTTTTAATTGTTAAAATTGAAAATATCCATTTTCCTTTTTATTTGTAATTTTCGGCCAACACCCTAAATTGAATATAAGTGTTATATTTTTTGTGTTGCTTTATTTGACTTTAAAGAAAATCATTAAATGGTTTGATGATTGCTTATACAAGTTGATTAAAGCTTTATTGAAACAAAATAAAAAAAAATATCTAGAAATTATATATACATCACAATTTCGGCCAAGGGTAATTTTGGGGAGTATATATTGTTTTGTTTCATCTTTTAGGGTTTAACAAGTTAATTAGACACCAAATAGAATACAAAAGTAGATGAGAGAAAAGCTTGAAGGCTAAAGGAAGATGGCTTGGAAAATCATGATTTTGTAAGTTATTTTTCAAAGTCTTCAACATGAAAATTGTTTCTAACATGCTTAGCATCATTTTGTGTTACTTTGGTGCTGTCTCTCTTCTTATAGTTTGTGTTTATTTTGGTTGTGAACTTTGATGAAAGATTGAAGCATGTAAGTAAGCTTGAAATGGTTTCAAAGCTTTACTTTTGATTTTTAGAAAATCAAGTTACCATTCTAGAGTTGGTAAGCCACTCCTTGGTGACCTAGAATTGTTCTAGAGTTATTTCAAAGTGGTGAGGCTAGATTGGTGAAGTATTGAATGGATTAAAGTGTTGGATTTTGTAAATTTGGTGAAATTGGACAATTTGATGAAATTGAAAAATTAGGGTTCATAACCCACTCCAAATTTGGGACTTTTCATATATGTGATGTATTATTGTATGAATATGATGCATGTAAAATTTTAGGTTGATTGGATTTGATCTTGACATGTTTTGAACTAAAGTGACCAAATTGTAATTAATTGAAAATTTTGGGTGGCTCACGGCATTAGACTAAAAATTGGGGATTTGTGTGAAATCTGATTTTGATGCATTAGATGTGTTGAAAAACATTTTAGAAATGATTTAGAATCATCCAAAATTATATTTGATAATTTTGGTCTAAAATAATCAATTTACAAAGTTTTTGGGAAATTCGATAATTACCAAGAAATTTGATCTCTTGTGTAATTTTTCAGAATTTGATAATTGGATAATTAAATAAATAAGTTTATTTAATTGATCCGAGAAAAAGTTTTGAAATCAGAAATTTTGATTTTCCGCGATTCCGCTGCGTTACCTGTAGGGGTTGGTGCTCAGAGCGCCAATTCCCGGTATACTTCTGTAAAACATTATTATTAGTAATAATATATGCAGTTTCTATAATATAATCTATTCTTTTGTATGGTAAAGACGTAATGACCCTAGAATGATTAGTCATGATACAGTTGCAAAAGCGTCGCAACAGACATTGAGATGTATCATGACGTTGTCATTCTCAGACAGTTCCTGGTCAAGGTTTACACTACTTGGTCAGTATAGTAAACCCGTTGAGACCGGTACATGTCGTATACTGGAATATATGATTCCAATGGTTTCTCAATGAACCATTAGTCTTGGAGACTAGTATAGACGTGTAGGTGTTTATAGCGGATAAACACTGAACGACTCACCGAAGATTCTTAATGGATGGTACACCAGCGTCAATAAGAATCTTCTCGGGTTGAGTAGCACTTGTGATTCTTAGACTTGAGATGCCATTGTGGGCACATGAGACATCTTCTACACTTGATGGCAGTCACGTCACCGATCTATTTAGATCAGACCTCCGCATGTTCGTTGGGTGTAGATAGATCCTCAGGGTGTCCTATGTGTATCAAGATAGGATCCGTCAGTTCTGTGTACCAGAGCATAGGTAGTCCATATGATTAGCAATCAGATAAAACCATGGGCCCGTGGTAAGTTTAGAAGTTAGTTCTAAACATTCTTTTTGAGATTGCTAATAGAATAGTCGACTGGATAATCCCGATAGAGATTTGACGTTCATATCTATATCTCTGGGATTTATCCGGATACCTGTGACGGAGGAATTATACATTTGCCATGACCTCGACCTGTATGGTTTAGCGAGATTATCCGTGATCGTCATAATCTACGGGTGGATAGATTATGGACATGAAATTTGATTTCGTGACGGATATACCTGAACCTAGAGAGTCTCAATAATGAAACATACTCGTAGAGCACTAGAGCAACATAAATAAATAATATTGATTATTTATAAAGTCGTTTAAAGGTTAAACGGAAGATACGTGCAAAGGGACTGAATAGTCATTTACGTAATTATTGTGTATTTACATTTAATACTTGATTAATTTAAATACACATTAATTAATAGTCAAAATGAGATATTTGACTTATTTCCTAAATGAATATATGTTTTTAATATTTAATGTAAATATTATACATATATTTAATATATTTGTATTTGATTAATTAATTAATTATTTAATTGTTAAATGATTAAATTAATTAAAATATAAATATCTTAAGTTAGGATATTTAAAGTAAATGACTTTAGTTGCCATATTTGACTTAAATAAATATCTAATAAAGGTTATAAAAGATATTTATGCAAGTTGTATTAATAATAATGCAAATGAAATTGAAATTACAATTTGTTGAATTTGGTATGCAAATTTCGGCCAAGGTGCAAATGTTGCACATATAAATTGTTTTTTCATTTTTCATTTTCACTAACCTAATACACTTTATCAAAAACAAAGTTCCATTGAAGAAAGACAAAGAAAGAAAGTGAAGGAGAAAAAGAAAAAACTAAAGAAAGGCTTGGATTTTGTAAGTTTCTTAAACTTACTATTAGAAAGGAATTTGTTCCTTATGATCTAGGCTACCTCTCATGAGTTTCTTAAGTTATTCTTTTCTTTATTTCTTGTGGTTTTTTGATGATGGAAATTTGTTTAAAAGTGTTGAGCATGTATGATGAACAAAGAATGTAACTAGTGTAGTTATATGTATTCTTTTAAGGTTTATGAAACCATGTTGCTATTCTAGAGTTGTTGACCCACTCTTAAATGACCTAGATTTGATCTTGAGTTGTTTCATTGTGTTGAGTCTTGAATTGGATGAAAGATTGATGATTGAAACATTTGATTTAATGTAATTAGCCTAATTTGTCCAATTTGTGGAAATTGAAAAATTAGGGTTTCTAACTAATTCCAAATTTGGGGGTTTTCATATATTTTGAGAATTTGGGTGTGTATATGATGCATGCAAAGTTTCATGTTGATTGGATTTCATTGGATGAGTTTTGAAGCATGAAATGACCAAATGGCCAAAATGGCACCAAATGGTGCTCTCGGCCAAGTGAGAGGAAATTTGGGATTTTGTGTGTTTGGTGTTTTTGATGTTTAGAACATGCAAAGTTCATCTTAGAAGTGATTTAGAATCATTCAAAATTGATTGGATCAATTTCGGACTAAAATGGACAAAATACCATATAAGGGTAATTTGGTAATTTCACTTGAATTTGATTCATTTGAAATTTTATTTCATAATTTAATTATTGGAATATTAAATAAATATGTTTATTTAATTTATCCGAGAAAAAGTTTTGAAATCTGAAAATCGGATTTTCACCGCTTCCGCTGCGTTACCGGATTCACCCCCTAAATAACCCCTTCATTACCGATATTACCCCCTTAAACACCCCAACATTAATTATTAGGAATCACATTTGAGTCATTCAGTATTCGGTCCAAACAATACCCACATGTCTATATGAGTTTTCAAAACTCATGATACATCAGGTTAAACCTTTAGAACTCCAATTCCAATATACGGCATGTGCTTGTCTTCTAGGTTATAGGAATTCAACTGTATTCCATAACCAACGACTAGGAATATATATATGTATATATATATTAAGAATAATTTACAATAGTAATATTTATCCCAATGTTATACCACCTAGTGTCCAGTGTCACTACAAAACTATTCTAAGGTCGATGCCATTATTAGCGTATCTATACACCAATCTAATACGCATAACGACAATAACATTAATAAGATATGAAATGAAAATGTAGTTATTTTATTAATAAATAATAAAATGTACAATTCAGATTGGCACTCCAAGCACAAACTCCAACAAACTCCCACTTCTTTAGTGCCAATCTGGATGGTACCGCAATCACATCTCCTCCACATGTTTATCGAATAACTTAGGAGGTAAGGCCTTTGTAAGCGGGTCTGCTATGTTGTCTAGTCCTTGAACCTTCAAGACCACTATGTCTTTTCGTTCAATTATCTCTTCAATTACACGGTATTTCCTTTCCATATTTTTATACTTGGAATGTGCTCTCGTCTCCTTAGCTTGCACAATGGCTCCGCTATTATCACTGTACAATGGGATCGAATCCGCAATACTAGGCACAAAGCCAAGTTCTGTGAAAAAAATTCTAATACATACAACTTCTTTAACAGCTTCTGAAGCCGCTATAAATTCCACCTCAGTGGTGGAATCAGCTGTTGAGCCTTACTTTGATTATCGCCAACTAACCGCACCACCGTTAAGGGTAAATACGTAACTTGATGTAGATTTTCTATCATCTGGATCTCCTTGGAAGTCGAAGTCTGTATAACCATTAACTTGTAGCTCATTTTCTCCATATATCAGAAACTTATCCCTAATACCCTTAAGATATTTTAGGATGTGTTTCACGGCTGTCCAATGATCATTACCTAGATCAGATTGATATCGGCTAGTCACACTGACGTCGAAACTGATGTCAGGTCTTCTACATAGCATAACATACATTATGCTTCCAATACAATAAACATATGGAAAGTTAGAAATTCTAACTCTCTCTTTCTTAGTCTGATGTGTCATTTTCATCGAAAGATAATACTAAAAAGTGTACATTTATTAAAAGAAAAAATAATCATTTTATACTTATAGTTTCATTAATCCCCTTAATTTAGCACATTTGTTAAATAAAAATTATATTTATGTTTATTGTGATTTTTATCTTTTATGTAGGTGAAATAATACTTTGGATGCATATGTAGAAAAATGGACTTGATAGTTGGATTTTGGAGGCCGAAAACTTAATAGGGCGTTCTAACAGTGTACAACTTCATAAATTCCAACCCTGCGTAATGTTTGTATTTTGGCCATAACCTTTTATTTCGATATCGGATTGAGGCGATTTTAGTTCCATATGAAAGAAGACTCAAATATCTACAACTTAATTGTTTACAAGATTTTCTAATTTTTAAGTTTTCAAGGCCGAAATTGATGAAATATCCAAAGTATATTATATGTAATTATTATAAACACAAACAAACAAGAAAAGAAAAAAAAATATAAAATAAAATAAATAAAAATTTCCTCCACCTTTCCACCGAAAAGTGGAGGATTTGTCAAAAGCATGCATAGAAATTTGCATGCTTTGACAAACAAATAAAGACAACAAAAAAAAGAAGAAGAGAAAAACGAGTGTTTTCTCTCAAATTGTAAGTGAAAGGTGTCGAGCACCTCTATAAATCGAGGTTCTCGGTACCTTATAAACTTAGCAAAATTTCCACAGGTCTCTATGAGACTTTGTGAGATGAACTTTTGTGTGTATTTTTTATTTTGTAATTTATTTTTCTTTTATTAATAAAATTATGAGTGTTTTTATTTATATATTGTTCTGCTAATTTTTATCATGTTGGGATAAAAGGTGAAGCTAGTGGTATAAAAATATATGTGATTTTTATTTATATTATATTTTATAAATTGTGATAATTTCTCAAATAAAATTTATACTCTTTCGAGTTTATTTAGGCCTCTTGACTAGCTGTAGACAGTCCCCGACTAGCACATATAATACTTGAATCCCATAAATGAGAGAGTTGACTATTAAAGATATGAATTAATTATAGACAATACAGTTCCGCCTATATGACTGGTTTTATTGTTTTGACATATTTAGTACATTGGCAAGACTAATTATGGATATGACGAATTACATATGTTGACATAATTAATACCTGATAATGATGAAATAAATTAATTGGGAAATAATTATAAGTTATATTTTATAAAAAGTAAAAATTATTTTATATTTAAAATATCAAGAGTGGATCATATAACCCAAGTATTTTATTTTATTATTATTTTATTAGTTGAATTATTATTTAATCCTATTAAATTTATTCTATGTGGATCGACCCCGGACTTACCAAGTTATTTTATTACTTCAACACTCTTATACTTGGGAGTAAAGAACCACTTTTTAAGCATGTCAAGTTTTTGAAGCCGTTGCCTGAGAATAAATTTTAATAGATAGAGTAATAATTTAATATTATTGTATAATTTTCACTTTTGTGTTGTTTTCTGTGTTTAAAAAAAATCTTTTATATTTTTTGTTGTTTTGTGTATTTTGTAAAAACAAAAAAAAAAAACAATCATTTTGCTAAATTATAGTCTCAGGAATCTAACTTTAAAATACCATGTTTGCTAATTTATAAGAAAATTGGATGAGAAGCATATCCTCGACCCATAGAGGGCGTTGAAACCGTTACTGGACGTAAAACCAGAGGAATATGTGAGACACAATCACAACTATATTTCAATTTACTATTTTGATTTTTTTTTAGCTATAATCTTTTTTTAGTAGCATTGTTGTAGATTCAATTGTCAATGTCACACGAATGAAATCGTAGAAGAATAATATTGAGTAAGAATCATATTCATTCAATAACCTTAGAACTAATTGCCAATATATGTTTGATCATATCAAACATCTTTGAACAATTCAAAAACTCACGATGAATTTTAATGATACAGTTTTCAAAACTTTAGATTGAATATCTTTGAATCAGTCAAAATATTCTATCTACGTTTCATCAGAAACACGAAACTAAGTCACGACGATTCATTGACTAATTTACGAAATAAAGAAAACTACCTTAAGCAATTTACAACTAATTAAAATACATACATCCAATGTATCAGTTTAATAAATTTTCTGGTCCAATGAGAATCATTGGTTAAATGAGATTTAATCACCTTCCTGAATACAATATTCATTAAATGGATAAGGATATTGGTGTAACTAGTATCAGACCATCCTTTGCCACATGGAATAAACATCTAATACTTAAGTGATAAAATCTCATAAAACATTGTTTTAAGTTATTTACTTAACCGAATATTTTTCTTAATGTTTATCTATTCGTCAATGAGACTACTAGTTGTATTAAAATATGTAATAATTGTTTATATAGAACAAGTAACTATCTAATAGTTGCAAGTTCTGATATCAAATATCAAAATAATCATTCAACAATATTTTAAATAACTAGATGAGAGATCTGATATCCAATACTTATAGTTGTCATGTTGTGAGAATCAATATTTTCTACAAATAACTCTATGCATCTCATTTCTTTAGCTTTACTATTTACCTTCAAATATTTATAACATTTGTAAATAATTGAAAAGTAAATAGTGTCTGACACGTGACCTCTAAATGTCACTAAAGTCAAGAAACGTCATTATCAGATAAACAAATACCTAATGAGGTTTTCTTAATGCTAGTGAAGAATCTCGAGACATGAACCAATTTATGTCAATTTTTATTGCATAAGAAACTATTCTCTCTAGAATGATTATATCATAATCTATTCTAATCTAGAACATATTCTAGAAATCTGCAACCATATGTGAAGTCAGAAAACATATATAAAATATGCATGCAGTGGATAAAAGTTTAATTCTATCAAAATAATAGAATAAGGAAAAAACATAAGCGATAATTTTCATAATATTACACACTACATTAGTTATGGATTTTTAACCCAGCAGTGCCTCCCATTACTTTACGTGATACCGTAATCCCCAACGGAAAATGAGAATTCAATAATTAAATCGAATTCCATAATGGGAAGTGGACCCCATGAATATATTTCGACTCACAGCTTTGGCACGTTCTCGCCTACGTATATTCACGGGTAGACAACTCATTGTCAATCACACTCGTTGTGACTCCTGATTTTGTCATGATCGTTTCTCATTGTGATAGCTTTGGCACGTTCACATGAGTCGTATCAAGCCTTCACTTGTCAATGACAAACTCAAGCTACCGATGTAATTCTGACAACTTTGGCACGTTCAGGATTTCCACTTTCACTTGAATTTGTCTCTCATCATATAAGTTCTACCGACGCAAATGAACTACCTTCAACCATAACTGCACAACTTTGGCACGATACAACTATAGCATCATGAAATCATTCACATCCGTATTGACAAGGCAGACGAAGAAACAAGTATTCATATTACTAGTCACTTTATAAAACCTTATTTAACAGAGATTTTCCTAAAATATGTAATTCACTTTATTTAATCAAATTAAATAAATACATGCATGTAAAAAGTAAAGATTAGATTAATATAGAATTTAAAGGGCTAATCATATCATGGGTTCAGAATCAGGCTCACTCTGATACCATTTTGTTGGGGTTTTATCAGGGGGGCGCAGCGGAATAAGCGCAGTTCTGGTGAAATCGTAGTTTAAAATTCTTAAACTTACGAATAAATTATTTAATATCCATTATTAATAACTTCATATTTCACCTAAACATATTTATTTGATATCAAATAATGACATAAAATAATATAAAAACACCACGAAACTTTTACGAAAACGTTTTTCGCAAAATAGCATAAAACGCGTTTCCGACCAATGCACATGGGGGCTGCCCAGGTCAGCCCCAATAGCATTTGAACAGTTTTTGGGCTGCCGAACAGTGACCAACTCACTGTTTGGGCAGTCATTACCCGGTAACGTCATTTTTCACCGTTTTCGCGTATTTTCACTCTGAAATAATTTCCGGTAATTATTTTATTGGGTAATTAAAATAAACCAATTTATTCTAATTAATCAATAAATAAAAATTGAATTTTTAATCCAAAAATCATATTTATCACTAGTTGCCGTGAGACCCCAATACTTTGTATTTTGATCATTTTAGTCATAATTTGTCAAAGATAAATTTAAGTGATTTCAAATCCCTACCAGAATGATTTATACTTATCATTGTAGACGTTGGTTTTCGCCCGAGGCCTACAATTGAGATTTCGTGAGGGGGGGGGCACTGGCGATCCTGCAAAACAAAGGAATTAGGGTGAACGGAGGAGGTCTACCCACCAGTGTGGTGGATGCCGTAGGCACTCCGATGCCTAAGTCAGTGAAGGAACTACAGAAGTAGTAGATGGAAGGTCAAATTTAGATACTACATTGAGCTTCGTAGAGTGTCGTGAGGGCGGTAGGTAGGAGGTGCTGAGGGCTATGAAGATAGTATTCCCAGGTTATGAGTATGAGAGCTCGCCGTTCACTCCATCGTGGGGCATTGTGTCCTATATATACGTGTGCCTTTATTGCCTTTTGATTTCTCGTCCGTTGGATCATGGTAACGGTTGAACTTCATGATGAGCTATTACTGCGTCGTAGGCTGGAACGGATGGGTTATGAATGACGTTTATGAGTCCGGGCGTTATGTGGACTGGCGTAGGGTGAGCCCCAATTATGCTTTGAGCACGTGGTATCTCTCTAGGTCTGAGCCTGTGATTCTCCGGGCCTCTATACACTCCAACCTTGGGGCTTCCTTTTGAGGTGGAAACTTGGGCCTGGGTCTTGTGTTGGGGAGTCTGGGGTGCGTTCAGCATTGGGCCTGAAAGCTAAAGGACGAAATTGCCCTTAGACCAAATTTGGCCCGTACAATCATATACATCAAAATACAACTCACAACACAACATCTTGATTTTCTTCGAATTTCCGAATGTGCCCAACATTTCCAATTTTGTGCAATTTGGTCCAAATTTGTCCAAAACAACTTTGAATGATTTCCAATCAACACCAAATTAATTATATATTTTATATACATCAATATTTAACACATATATGAAAAGCCCCAATTTTGGTGGAGGTATAAACCATAATTTCTCAAATTAATCCAATTAACAAAATTAGCCAAAATTAAGCAAATTCAACACTTTAATTCAATATCTACAACACCAAACAAGTATCACCACTTTGAAATAACTCAATAACAATTCTAGGTCATCAATGAGTGGCCTAACAACTCTAGAATGACAACATGATCATCAAATGACCAAAAGAAAGCTTAATAACCATTTAATAAGCTTACTTTACTTAACATACATGCTAACACCTTTCATTCAAGCTTCTAACGATTTAATTACAAACTAAAAGAGTAGAGAAAACATCCAAGCAACACAAGTTGAAGCCAAGATTCATAGAAACAGTTTTATAGTTGAAGAAAGTTAGAAAAACTTACAAATTATTGGAGACTTTGCTCAAGTTTTCCTTTTCCTTCACTTTTTCTCTTAAACTTTTCTTTGTAATTTTATTTTGGTAACTTAAGCTTGTGAAAGAAAAAGAAACAAAAACAATTTATACTCCCTTGCTTTGGCCGAAACTAGGGAAATAAATATCCAATTTTTTTTGTTTCATTATAATTAATTAAAATGGCTTTAGATTACTTGTTCCATTTGTTCACTACAACCTTTAATGAACTTAACAAGTGTAACCAATGATAAAATGTCATTTCCTAACTTAAATCATTACTTAAGATATTTATATTTTAATTATATTAATCATTTAATAATTAAAAAATTAATTAATTAATTTAATACAAATATCTTAAATATATGTATTATATTTACTTTAAATAATCCAAATACATATATTAATGATATATGTCAAATATCACAATTTGACATTTAATTAATGTGTATTTAATAAAATCAAATATTAAATACAAATACACATTAATTAGGAAATGACCATAAAATCCTATTGCATGTATCTTTCGTTTAACCGTTAAACGATTTATAAATAATCAGTATTATTCATAAAAGTTGCCATAATGCTCAACGAGTATATTTCATTAGTGAGACTTTGTAAGTTCAAGCATATCCGTCACAAAATCTAATTTCGGTGTCCATAATTTACCCACCCGTAAATTATGACGACCATAGATAAACTCGCTGAACAATACATGTCGAGGTCATCGCATACGTATAATCCCTCCGTCACAGGTATTCGGATTATTCCAGAGATATAGATATTAACGTCAAATCTCTATAGGTATAATCTCGTCGACGTTTCTATTAGCAATCTTATAATAACACTTAGAACTCGCTTTTACAGTGTACCACAGATCCATGGATTTAACGGATTATTAATCCCATAATGAATACATATGCCCTGTACACAGGACTGACAGATCCTATCTTGATACACACAGGATATCATGAGCATGGGTTCACACCCAACGAACAGGCGGATGTATGAAATTAATAGATCAGTGACGTGACTGCCATCTAAGTGTGGAGGATAACTCATATATCAACAATGATATCTCAAGTCAAAGAATCACTATGCTACTCAACCCGAGAAGATTCCTATTGACGTTGGTGTACCATCTATTAGGTAATCTTCGGTGAGTCGTTCAGTGTTTATCCGATATAAACACCTACATGTCTATACGAGTCTCCCAAGACTCATGGTTCATTGAGATAAACCATCAGATTAAGTCCGATATACGACATGTACTGGTCTCAGCGGATTTTACTAACCGACCGTGTCAGTAAATCTTGACCATGAACTTAATATGATAATATATTTCTAGTAGTGACACTTTCCAATGTCAATTACAAGCTACGTTGTAATTGCGCACTACATTATATATTATCGGGTCTTTGTCTAATATATATACATATCACTAAACCAGATTTATTTTCAATCTAATCGAAATTAGATCGAATATGTATATAAAAGATAAGAGGTGCAACCATAAATAAGTAATATTATGGAAAAAGATATTGCTCATATTCATAAATCAGACATAAATACGATCCGGATTGACGCTCTGAGCACCAACCCTAATAAGTGTCACAGAATCAGGTGATGTCTTCTAAACTCTACTTCTTCTTATTCATATATTGGGGAACATGTCTCAATTTGGTTGAGGGAGGGGATAATTGACTAGAATTTTTTTTTAAAAAAAATATAAAATAAATTATTTTGTTTTGTGTGTAAAAATTAAAAAATAAAAAAATAAAAAATTATATTTATTTTTAATGTAATTTGTAACAAGTTATTTTTGTTTCTTTTCTTTTGAATCATTTAAATTTGTGAATTTTCCATGAAATTATTTAAATTTGATTTTCACATGCTCATTTGACAAGTATTATCAACATACATGGTGACATATGATCATGAGTTGAAAGTGAAAATTTTATAATATTCAGTTCTTTAGTTTGCTGGAGGCAGCGCTTAAAAGCAATGGAGTTGTGTTTTTAATTCAAAAAAAAAACAAATAAAAAAAAACTAACTAATTTAATACTTAGTAACCGTACATCTTGCCTCAGCAAGTAGTGATTGTTCGCGTAAAACAGTAGAGCTTGGGTTAAAAAAAAAAGAAAAAAAGTGTGAATAAGTTTGATTTCTTAGTCTCTCTAACTCGAGTAATTAAGTCTGTATGCGTGTTTTAATACTTAGTACCTTAAGGCCAACTGTTCTGGGAGTCACTGACCTAAATCTCGTTACATGGGTTAAAGAGAAAGCTTAAGGAAACCATACACTTCTTCTTTTTAACATCTGAGATCCGAGTAATTAAGTCCGTAGGGATGTCTTAACACCTAATGCCCTAAAGCCAATTGGTTTGGGAATCATTGGCCCGAAGCTCGTTATAAGGACTAAAGATATATTATTATTAAAAAAAAGATTTTTGCATATAAATAAATTACCATTGCCAAAAAGTGTGAATTCTGATATAACTTTAGGACAAAAATATTACTCTCTTTTCAACTAGACTTGTGAATATTTTAGGCACAATAAATTGATTGATACTTTGTTTTTATGTGTGTATGGAAGAATAATAAAAAATACAGAAGAATTTACTTATTTGATTATTTAGAAAGAAAGAAAACAATTATTAACTTGGATAAGAATTGTTCTTTTAAGTTTTCGCTTAAAATTACTAGGGACTAGTAATAAGCCGGTTGATGGGTGTGATGAATACTAAAAAGTGCACATTTATTAAAATAAAAATTAATCATTTTACACTTATAGTTTCATTAATCCTCTTAATTTAGCATATTTGTTAAATAATAATTATATTTATGTTTATTGTGATTTTTATCTTTTCTGTAGGTGAAATAATACTTTGGATGTATATCTAGAAAAATGGACTTGACATTTGGATTTTGAAGGTCAGAAACTTAATAGGGCGTTCTAACAGTGTACAACTTCGGAAATTCCAACCATGCATAATGTTCGTATTTTGACCATAACTTTTTATTCCGATATCGGATTGGGGCGATTTCAGTTCCAGATGAAAGAAGACTCAAATATCTACAACTTTACTGTTTACAAGATTTTTCAAGGCCAAAATTGATAAAATATCCAAAGTGTGTTATATGTAATTATTAAAAACACAAACAAATAATTTGCATACTCTTGATTCAAACATATAATTTTTAGTATTAAACATGTAACTTAAATCATTAAATATGCAAACCCTGTCAATAAACATGAAACTTTTCAAAATATGAAATTAATTGCATGTTTATTGGTAGAATTTGCATGTTTAATAATTTAAATTACATGTTCAATGCTAAAAATAACATGTTTTTATCCAAGGATATTTGATACCCTTGAGTACCATATTAGTAGCCCATCAAAAAACTTGGATATTCTTGTAAATTAACTCTAATTTTGAGCCCTTTCAAAATAAAAATAAAACTCTAATTTTGAGCAAATTTTTGGTAACCTTTTTTTCTCTCTCTTTCAATGAAAAATTGAAACTTTATCTCTTAAATTAGCCCTAAAATACAAGTAAATGGGTGAGAAAAGGGACTAGTTAACTATTAAGCATTGTCTGTTTTATAAGAGAGCGAAAAAATATCCTTCCATAGTAACATGCTCACTAAAATTCATTAGGGTAGAAAATTTCTCGTGGGGAGTTGTCTACCTATTTCTTAAAAATACTTCCCTATCTGAAACTAATAAAAACCTTGAGGGTGCTTTATGATAATTACCGTTCAACATTAATAATTTCGTATATCCCTCCACCATCAAAAACCTTTCTTCTCTTCGTTCTCAGAAAAGGAGTCGGCTGGAAACTGAAAGCTTTCCTGCAAAAACCGAACTCGAAGAAAGCACAAAGCGTTTCGACAGAGAAGAAAGAGTTAATATTATACATAAGAGAGCGAAAAAAGATGGACAAAATGAAGATTGAAGAAGTTCAATCTACTGTCAAGAAGCAGCGTGTCGCTGCTCACACCCACATTAAAGGCCTTGGCCTTGAGGTTTTCTCTCTCTTTCTCTCTCTCTCCCTCCCTCTAATTATCACATCATTATTTGTTTAATGGGTTATTGTTAACATTACCGCCCAAAGCATAAAAGTCTCTTTTTTCAGGATTTAGGGTTTAGGGTTTAGTCTCTGTATGAATTGTTTCTTTTAATTTTTAGTTTAATTTATGGAGTTCCCCAGCTTTGGGAATTATGCTGTACGGATTGAATGTGTAAGTTAGGCCTCTATTGATAGAATCAGGTTCGTTTATGGGGATTACAGTCCAATCCCACACTTGGGACTCTTTTAAGTTAATCCGGCGCCTAGTTTGATCCTAACGTTTTGTCCCTTAATCATGTGACTAAGTTTGAGATGAAATCTATATTACATTGTTATTAATATTGTAATTTTTCATACAGATTGTCGATATTATAGTTAAAACATAATTTCTAAATTATTCGACTAATGTTTTATGCTTTTAGCATGAATAACTAGTTTTTCCAATCTAGTCCTATTTCAGTCTTCTTCTAAATAATAATTTAATCCGGCTTGAATGTAAGAGGCACTTTCTTGGACAGTTTAGATTATTGTACTGGTTTACTTGATTGCTCTTCGTTTGATTACTTTGGTAAATTTTGTTTTGTGAATTTTCTGATACCCTTCTGTTTGTTTTGTTTTGTTTTGTTTTTTTAAGGCCAATGGAAATGCAGTGCCTCTGGCTGCTGGCTTTGTGGGTCAGGCGGAGGCAAGAGAAGCGGCTGGCCTAGTAGTTGATATGATACGGCAGAAAAAGATGGCTGGTCGAGCACTCTTACTAGCTGGTCCTCCTGGTACTGGGAAGACAGCTTTAGCTCTTGGAGTTTGCCAGGAGCTTGGGAGCAAGGTACTCTTGATATATAGACATCTTTTTAAATATTTACAGCACTTCGATTATCCTAATAGATATCTTTCATTCATGTCCCCTTTTCTTCTGGAAAATTGCAATAATTGGCAGTAATACATTGATGCATATAAACTGTGCAATCTTCTTACTTACTGGCAGGTTCCATTTTGCCCTATGGTTGGTTCAGAAGTATACTCTTCAGAAGTAAAGAAAACTGAAGTGTTGATGGAAAATTTCCGACGGGCTATTGGTCTACGAATCAAAGAAAATAAAGAGGTCTATGAAGGAGAGGTAAGCTCTATGGAGATATGATTCTCTATTAGTAGCCTGATGTGATTGTGATTATCTTTTTAATGTATATCTGGGTTGGATGTTAATCCTGCTTTTATTCATGTTTTAGGTGACCGAACTCTCCCCTGAAGAAACTGAGAGTATCACAGGCGGATATGGTAAAAGCATTAGTCATGTAATTATAGGATTAAAATCTGTCAAAGGAACCAAGCAACTGAAGTTGGACCCCACTATTTATGATGCCTTGATTAAGGAGAAAGTAAGCTCTTGTTATTTCTTTTATCTTTTTTTTTTCCCTTGTAATTTCTGGAAACTCGTTGTGGATCTGTTGCATTTGACATGTTGACAATTTCAATTATTTTTGCTTGCGCAGAGGAAGCAAATGAATTTTTGTTTTTCATTCATTTGTTTTTCTCTTGGGCCTCTTTCATGTTTAAGATTGTAAATGAATTTTTGTTTCTTATTTTAATTTGATCTCTTGCAGGTAGCTGTTGGAGATGTTATATACATTGAAGCAAATAGTGGAGCAGTCAAAAGGGTGGGAAGAAGTGATGCATTTGCTACTGAATTCGACCTGGAAGCAGAAGAATATGTTCCCCTACCTAAAGGAGAAGTTCACAAAAAGAAAGAGATAGTTCAGGTTTGTGTCATCTGAAGGGTTCTTTTTGTTTTTCTGAGTTAGACCATGGATGTGCCTTTTTCTCTTTTGGCTACCGTACAAATGAGCAATGCTCGGCCTTTTTTCCAAAATGATCACTGATGTGTTCTGTCTTTCCAAAAGACTGATTATCTGTGAAGAATAATGATATAAGTTATAAGAACTCAAGTTGTTTTTGTGCTTCCTATTTCTAGAGTCTGTCCACTAGAATTTCTAGATGAACATTTCTGGACCTGCAATATTTAGTTTTTGGGCTTGATGGATGTTATCACCTCAATAGAAATTAGCTACGGATTAAACAACTTTATAAGTTTCTGATATTTTCTATTCATTTCAGGTTCAAGTGGAGTTCACTGCACCCTTAATTCAACTAATTTTATGTTATGCTTATTTCTTACTCAGGATGTAACACTACATGATTTAGATGCTGCAAATGCAAGGCCTCAAGGTGGACAAGATATATTGTCTTTAATGGGTCAGATGATGAAGCCCAGAAAAACAGAAATCACTGACAAGCTACGACAAGAAATAAATAAGGTATTACTTTCCTTCCCCTTAGTTTTATTAGTTACAAAGATGCCCTGCAATTATGTTTTCCCATGATCCCACTGAATTGCATAGAAGGTAAAATAGTCCGAAGTAAGGTAAAATAGTCTGAAGTAAATTTTATTAGCTGAAAAGTTATGTTGATGCCAGGTTGTTAATCGGTACATCGATGAAGGGGTGGCAGAGCTTGTTCCTGGAGTTCTATTCATTGATGAGGTCTTTTGTCCCTCTGAAGACCATTACTTTTCCTATATACATTCCAGCTTCTTTTATGTTTCTTAAATCACAATCTGTAGGTACATATGCTGGACATGGAGTGCTTTTCCTATCTGAATCGTGCTTTAGAGAGCTCGCTGTCTCCTATCGTAATATTCGCTACAAATAGAGGAATATGTAACATAAGGTATGAAGTAAGATTAAATTTTTGAATTTCTTAAATCACGATACATTCATACCTCAACCAAACATGAGCTCCGTTTCCTTCAGTTATAGGGTAAATGAACAAAATGAATCCAAAAAAATTATTATGTGTGGCCTTCCCTAGTTTAATTAGAGAACTGATTAGACTTTGGTTGCATGTGAGAAGTAATTGGTTTGAATGTAAGTATCATGTTGGTCTAGCTTTTATTGAAGAATAACTGTTATCTCGTGTTCTCATTCATATATGCACAAGGTGAGGAATAATTCAATTAATTTTAGCTATTTAATTGAAGTCAGGATATAATGTTTAGGACAAGTATGACAGCATACAGGGCACTTAGGTTGAATATCGTTGTATTGCCATATGGGGGCATGGAAATTTGTACATAATTCAATTTCTGAACAACTTGTTCATTTCCAATAATTTAAATATGTACTCTCTTTTGTGATGTGAATTAATAAATTTTATGTTTTACGTTTCTTTCCTTAATGAGTTAAGTAAACTAAAAGATTGGCATATGGGGTTGCAATCCTTATACATAGTATTAAACAAGTACTGAAAGAGAAATGAAAAACTAAATCCTAAACTGGAATACATTGATAATTCCAAGAGAATTTTACTGGGGAATAATTCTGATTTATCCAATTTTCATCATGCTATTTTTATTTTCTTGACAATGCCTCACTTTTGAAATTACAAATTACTTGGGATTTCCTGTGCACTTAAGACAATGTCGCCTATGACATCTTGATCTGAACATTTATATACTGTGATGCAGAGGGACTGATATGAATAGTCCTCATGGCATACCTCTTGACCTGTTGGACCGGTTGGTCATTATCCGGACGCAAATTTATGGTCCTGCTGAGATGATTCAGGTTTTAGCCAATTTATTTGTTTTTATTGGGCCTGGTTTTATTCCTGGATTTATCGATGCTAATTGCTCTTCCTTGTTGCTTGTCCAGATTTTAGCAATTCGGGCACAGGTTGAGGAAATTATTTTAGATGAAGAGAGTCTGGCTCGCCTGGGAGACATTGCAAGAGACACTTCCCTAAGGTTTGATTAAAATTCTATATTCGCTGTTGGGCTTCATCTGATATGCATAATCACTCATCTTTTGTTTTTTCAGGCATGCAGTGCAATTGTTATATCCTGCCAGTGTTGTGGCAAAAATGAATGGGCGAGACAGCATTTGCAAGGCAAGAACAAATTCGGATAACATTTATCGTGTTTAAAATAAACCATAGGAAACGCTACTGATTACTTTTTCGAACAAACTAGATCAGCATTTTATTGTTTCTTATTTTATGATCTACAGGCGGACGTGGAGGAGGTGAAAGCACTTTATCTGGATGCCAAGTCTTCGGCAAAGCTTCTTCAACAACAACAGGAAAAATACATTACTTGATGGTTCTATAAGATCCTTTGAAGATGTATCGGAGACTGGTATGAACTTATAAGTGGTACTTCTGTGTTCAATTAGCTCCCTTGCTATATACTACATGTGAAATGGCAGGGTCTGGTTTAAGAATGTTTCCCCAACATTTTAGGTCAGTTCCAGTGAACATCGAGAACCAAATGGATGAATTCTGGAGGGATTCCGAATTAATGTGTAACACTGGCGTGGGGGACCTATTTAATGTAAATTTATATACTGTTTGGAAAAAAAAAACTGATATTTAATGGAATTGAATTTTCTGATCCTAGAAACGATGAATCATATCTTCGATGTAAGAATGAATCACTAAAATGAGATTTTTTTTTTATTTTTTTTATTATTATTATTATTTTTTTTACAAAAAAAATAATAAATATCACATTTTGAGGAAAGCATTTGAAAATATAGAATCAAATAAGTTTCTGGAAGGCATTTGAAAATATAGAATCAAATAAGTTTCTGGAAAGCATTTGAAAATATACGATCAAACAAGTTTCTGAATCCAAAAATAACAAATACAGTTTTTTTTGGAAACGTTTTTGGATGTCAAATTATTCGATCCGAGATTAAGCGGAACAAGTAAAATCTATTCCAAATTTTAAATCCTTTGTAAACCCCTTGGGCAACAAACAAATAGAAAGCATCAAAAGAAATTCGAAAGACTATTTGATTGATGAATTTGGGTTCAAATTAGCAGGTGAACACAAAGGTTCCGAGAATTGCTTGCAAAAGCTTACGTGCCCAGCAAATAATATGCGTTCTCTATTCGAAAAATTACTTTACACAAAAGTTCTATCATGCACGCCAGACATCCAAATTGTACTTGAAGTTGAAGCCAGCTGTTTTTAGTGGCTCTTCAAGTACTATCAGCTTAAGGAAATCTAACATACTAAATGTGATGGAAAATTAAAATTTTTTCAATTTTAAACATAAATTTTCATTCCAAGATCATAATTAATTTTTCATGTTTCATGATAATATTTATTTATGAAACATAAATAAAAACATACCTTAAACCTTTAAGTAATCATCTGATGAGTGGTAAATGTATCACTATTTTCCACTTATTTGACCTAATATTTTGTATAGTTTCTTGAGTCTTGTGAATGTTTTGATGTGTTTTGTGTTATTTTGTAGATAAATAAGGTTTCGGGAGTCTCTGGCGATGATTCGGGGCCAAAACAGTAAAAAACTGACAAAAAGGGCAAAATTCTCATTTGGCGCGTCGCGACGCAGCGACGCGCAAGCTGCGTCGCGACCGTTAACTTGCGCCGAACCTTGCTAACGTGCGCCGAATCATGCTAAAATGCACATTTGCTAAAGTGCGCCCGCCATGTGTCAACATCAGAGCAGATCCGCTAACGTACGCCGTGCCATTTGTCATCATCACATGCTGCCGACAATCGCCATCGCCACGTGTCGTCCACGTGTCAGTCACGTGGCGTCCACATCAGTCACATGCCGAGTCAGCTTGCCACGTGTCAGCCACGTCATCATCAGCCAATCATCTTATGCCACGTGTCACCATCACATGCTGCCGACAATCGACATCGCCACGTTAGTGCCACATAAGCACAATTATTGAGTAATCATTCAGTCGTGCCACGTGTCACCATCTCCGCAACCCGCGTGCCATGCGTCCTTCATCAACGGCGCGTCGCGACACAAGAACAAACTTGCGCGTCGCGACGCGCGGAGCTAATTTTTGCCTATAAATAGAAGGCCGAATTTCAGATTTGATTTCATGCTTTCTTCTATGTAATTCCTTAAGAATACTAAGAAGATTGTATCTTGTTTGTTTTTTACAGCTTTCAGTAATTAATTTCCGCATTTTCACTTTATTTTCTGTACTTTTCAGTCTTTACTTTCTACAATTTACTTTTACGCACAATACTTATCTTTCTTTACTTTTTCAGTTTTTACTTTTCAATAATGAGGAGGTAACTCCCCCTGCTGGGGTAATAGGTAAAGCTTTTATTACTAATATTTAGATTAATCTTCCATAATTATAATATATAAAATATTTAAAACCTGACTTAATGAGGATACCGCCTTATGGTCGGTTGGACTTAAGTTATAAATTGGTTTTAACCTGACTAAGCTTGGATACCGCCTATATGACAGGTTGGTAATTAATTATAAATTTGACTTAATCAGGTTACCGCCTATATGGCTGGTTGGTAAAATCACGCAAAGTTAATATATTATAATAATGGAGATATCTAAAATAGTAGTGATAAAGTGGATCATTTAACCTCAACATTTTCTTTTATTGTACTTTTACATTTTTAATTTCCAGTATTTACTTTTCAGCATTTACTTTTCCGCCTTTACTTTCCGTCATTTACTTTCCAGCATTTACTTTATGTCTTTTATTTTATTTAAGCTTTTACTAGCCTTAGATATGTGTCATAGCTAAGTCATTTATCCGGGGTTGTGATGAATTCCAATATCACCGGTTTATAAGGGTTATTTTATAGTTTGGGTAATATAAATGTTTATTTATTAAGTATTAAGCTTAATGCTTCTTGTTAACTGGCCATTAATAAGATTGATATGGTAAACTTAAAATAATCTTGACGAAAGAATTTTAGGTTTCAGCCTTAGACTTAATAGCCCACGATCTTCCTTGAGGATAAATAACTCTTTAATAGATTTCCTTACATGATAGACATATACCTGTCGGGCGGGGGTAACCATAATTAGAACTTAATCTTAATGAATTCAGGTAACTTGGTTGGCATATACATATGATTTAATTGGGTTACACTGGGTATTTGCATCTGACCATCAACAGAGGCTTTTGCGTAATTTCATTTTCCAGGTTAGTAAACCAATATATTACACAAACATAAATAACCACTTCATCTTTTAAAAAGATATTGGAATGATTCGCAACCCTGAATTGTTTATTAATATTGAATTTTCCTCAATCTACTTTCGCGTTATTTCTTTTACTTGTTTTAATTTTAAAGTCACCACCCAATCAAATAATCAATCCATTAGATACTCGTAAATATTTGGCTTCATAAATTAATAGCTTAGGTTTTAAGTCCTTGTGGGATCATTACTTTTTATACTACTTGAACGATACGTGCGCTTGCGTAATACGCGTGTGATTGCACTGGTTAAGTTTTTGGCGCCGTTGCCGGGGACTTATTTATCTTTTACTATTAGTTTTGAGGTTAGATACCTTTACCTGTATCTAATTTCTTTTTACTTATTATTTATGTTTTCTTGTGTTTCAGGTTCTCAAACACTACATGAGACGAACCAGAAGCTTTGAAATCCGACCGCTTGACTCAAAAATTGAAAGAACCATCAGACAGTTGAGAAGGGAAAGGCGAGAAGGCCAAGAAGCACTGATCAACATGAAACCTGAACCTTTGGAAGTTGCATCACCAATTCCCATTCGAGATAGAACTATTCCAGTGGTTGACGGCTTAATTTCCTGTATTGTACTTCCTCCCTTACTAGCAAATGCGTGTGACATCAAAACATGCATTTAGATGATTCATCAGTTAGTTCAATTTGGGGGGAATGCAACTGAAGATCCTAATGCCCATATCAGCAACTTCCTGGAAGTTTGCGGTACTTTCAACTACAACCGAGCAGCTGAAGAAGCAATGAGACTGCGTGTTTTTCCATATTCCTTGAAAGACAAAGATAAGGCTTGGCTACATTCACTACTAGCAGGTTCCATCACAACTTGGAACACTCTAGCCACAAAATTCCTTGCAAAGTATTTTCCACCAGCCATAACTGCAAAGCTGAGGAATGACATCACATCATTTGTGCAACAAGACTCAGAATCCCTCTGCGAAGGTTGGGAAAGGTACAAGGATTTGCTCAGAAAATGTCCTCACTATGAGATCGCAAAGTGGCTACAAGTCCAAACCTTCTACAATAGACTTTCTGGAATAATGAGAACCACAATTGATGTTGCTGTTGGAGGAGCTTTGATGGCAAAATGAGAAGATCATGCTTAGGACTTAATTGAAGAAATGGCCAACAATAATTCTTTGTGGCCAACAGAAATGAGCATAATCCAAAGAATCACAGGAATTTATGAAGTTCGAGCCAACACAGCACTGAATTCCAAGCTGGATATAATTTACAAAAATCTGAAAACTCTTAACATGAAGGTTAATGGTGGATCCACAAGTTCACCATTTGGAGGAGCACCAGAGTCAGAATCTTACAACCAACAAGAAGAGACGGTGAACTATGTCAATAATTTCAACAGACAGGGGAACAATCCATATTCCAACACCTACAACCCAGGGTGGAGGAATCATCCCAATTTCGCATGAAGCAATAATTCAGGGCAAATGAACTATCCACCACCCGGATTCCAACAACAAAACAAAGGCCATGAGCATGAAAAAGAACCAAGAATAACGGAAGTGCTGACCCAGTTAAAAAATATGATGCTATGTTTCAAAGCCAATCAGCTTCTATAAAAGCACTGGAGAATCAAATTGGACAACTGGCCAATTCTCAGAGTTACAGACCGCCAGGAAATCTTCCCAGCAACACAGAACTAAATCCAAGGAACATAGGGAATGTGCAATGTCAAGCCATTACTTTGAAAAGCGGTACTGAAATCAACAAAGATGTTGGAATCAAGGCATCTACTGAGGAAGTTCCAAACGATGCAGTTCCACAGATGGAAGAAAAAGAAGCAAAGGAAAAAGATCAGAAAAGAATCACTTCTTCTCCATCTTTTCCACAACGACTCTAGAAAAGTAAACTGGACAAGCACTTTGCTCGATTCCTGGAGGTATTCAAAAAGCTGCATATCAACATTCCATTTGCAGAAGCCTTGGAAGAAATGCCCAGCTATGTCAAATTCATGAAAGACATTCTTTCACGAAAGCGGTGTTGGGAAATCTCTAAGTCCCGAGGATCGAATCAAGCATAGAAACATACATGTGAATACATCGAGGAAGTTGCGGAATACTTACATCGATTGGTTGAGCGATGCGGTGAAGAATAAAACTTTTTATGCCCTTTGAAGCTCCTTGAACTCTCGGCAAACTGCTCCATTTTGCTCTTCCAAATTCGGCCATGGATGATCTCAAGCTCCAAGCTTTGTGTTGATCCCTTGCTCAAGTGTGCGGTTTCCCTATCACCTTCGCAAGACCTCGAATGTGTGCTAGCACTCTTGATTTTGCCACAAAATCATCACCATGCTTCTCCTTCAAGTTTCGGTAAAACCAGAAAATAAAGGAAGAAGAAAAGGCCGTGAGCAAAGAGAGAAGAATGAGAGAGAGAGATTGGTTTTTGTGTATTAGGTTAATTGATTTCTAAAATCAATAAAACATATATCATTTACAACTTTCAAAAAGTCAAGCATTAAAATTTTGCCAACTACACCCATCAATCAATGAATAGTGACTAGATGTCAATCACTCAAAGTGACAAGACATACATCAATTGATTGACTAGTGATTTGACGCTAGATGTGACTTGCGGGCCGCACTTGAATTCGAAATACGAGTGCGCTCGTAAACACTCCCGGGCTCGGGTTCGCTAATTCCAAATTAACGAATTTTCCGTTGCGACGTAATTAAATAATTATGCCTAGCAAAATCACTATTCACGTCGCTAACGAATTAATTCTAAATTAACTCGTTCGCCCGAATTAAAATCTAATTTCAATTCCGCGTCGAAATCCAATTTCGTATAATATATCGAATATATTATTTTATCGATTAATTCCAAATTAATCGTTTTCTCTCTTTAATTAATATTTTATCCCAGATAAAATATCTCCATAATTAATCCCAGATTAATTTTCTCTCTTCTAATTAATCCAAGATTAATAAAGTGCGAGTCATACGTCATCAGTGAATCTTCGGGAAGTGACCCATGAGATCCCCGGATATTTTGGCAGTAAATTCGGTCGTCGGACTATCCGAACACATAAGTACCTAGTACTACGTTTGTACCGATTTACAAGACAAGGTTGGCTTCTAGCAAGCGCCATGCCTACCCAATTCTCCAGAAATATCCTTACAGGAATATGTGATCTATATCAGGCGTAGTATACGTAGTATTGCGTATCTCGATCCAGTATCGGATGTCACGTGCTAGGCCTGTGGCTGGAAATGTGTCTGCCCCGTACGAAGCACATATCGGATCTCTGGTAACTAGTCTCTATAATCGGATAAACATGACCTAGTCATTTTATCCCAATAGCTGCAGCATATAAGAGAACGAGTTCCGTATCCTACGTGACCATCATCTCCACTATGACTGGAGTGATACTTCCGTCTTGACATCACACCCAACACACTACGATTCTCAATATACCCAGCAGAGGCGTACACAGAACCTGTTAAAGCCCTGGACGACCTAAAACCAAAGTATATTGATTGTCGCAAGTATTAGCGGTGCAAGTCTCAGGTTAAGACCAAATACACCTACCCTGATTTCGGACTTCCATAGACACATAGTCATACTACCAATGGAATTTCGAGGGGTCTATCCAGAGCGAAGCTGTTTTCCGTACTATCGGTAAAACACAACCTCCTACTACACTTGCATGAGTATCCTATACCCAAATATATGAGAACTATGCCGTTATGCCCTCACAACGCGCACAAGTGTAATAATAGTCTTTTACGCATTATCGATGTCCAATCTCGATAATACTACGACTATGGATATTTAATGATTATACCTTCGCGGATTGATACTGTCTCATATCATCTCAATCCAGGAACTAATCATAAGGACCTCCTATCATTTATATATCTTGGTGATCTAATCAAAAATGATAAGAGAGCAATTTCCTTTGTCATATAGTTAATTTATACAACAACACCATGATCTGTACAAATAGTGACGCTATGGGTCATAACTGTCAAACAAGCAGAGATTGGGAGATTACAAGACAGTAGCATTAACAGAAGAATGCAACGCCATCATTCAAAGGAAACTTCCCCCAAAGTTGAAAGATCCTGGCAGTTCACTATCTCATGCACCATTGGAGAACATTATATTGGTAAGGCCTTATGTGATTTAGGTGCCAGTGTTAATTTAATGCCTTTTTCTATTTACAGGAAACTGAAAATTGGAGAAGCAATACCAACCTCAGTCTCTCTGCAACTTGCTGATCGAACGCTCGTATTTCCAAGAGGTGTAGTTGAAGATTTGCTGGTAAAAGTCGACAAACTCATTCTCCTAGCAGATTTCATTATCCTTGACATGGTAGTAGACAAAGATGTACCTATCATCCTGGGAAGACCATTATTAGCTACAGGTCGAACTGTTATTAATGTACAAAAATGAGAACTAACCATGAAAGTACAAGACCAGGAAGTTACCTTCAATGTTTTCAAAGCCATGAAATTCCCGAGTGATGAAAAGGAAGAGGAATGTTTCAGAATTGACGTTGTTGATAGTATCATCCAGGATACTGATACAATTCCCACGGATAAACTTGAAGCTTGCATCACCAACATGACTGACAGCGAGCTAGATGCTGAAATTCTGGAATGTATCAACTATCTTGACAAACCCTTTCGCTTCAAATTGACACCACAAGTGGAAAATCTGGAACTACCGAAAAAGAGCGAATCAAGCCTTCGATTGAAGAACCACCACAACTGGAGCTAAAGTTACTCCCGAACCATCTCAGGTATGCTTTCTTAGGAAACTCTTCTGAATTACCTGTGATTATTTCTTCTTCGCTAACATTGGAGCAGGAAGAAAAGTTATTGAGAGTGTTACGAGAACACAAGAAAGCCATTGGCTGGACTATAGCAGACATTCGAGGTATTAGTCCATCATTTTGCATGCATAAAATTCTGATGAACGACGAGTACAAACCCACAGTGGAACATCAACGGAGACTAAATCCAATCATGAAGGAGGCCGTGAAGAAAGAAATCATTAAATAGTTGGATGCTGGCATCATCTACCCTATCTCTGACAGCACTTGGGTGAGTCCTATGCAATGTGTGCCAAAGAAAAGAGGAATTACTATAGTCACAAATGAAAAGAACGAGCTAATTCCAACAAGAACAGTGACTGGATGGAGAGTATGCATGGACTACAGGAAGCTGAACAAAGTAATAAGGAAAGATCATTTTCCGTTGCCATTCATTGACCATATGGTGGACAGACTGGCGGGACATGAATTCTATTACTTTCTGGATGGATATTCGGGGTACAATCAGATAGCCATCGCCCTAGAAGATCAGGAGAAAATAACTTTTACATGTCCGTATGGTACTTTTGCTTTCCGCAGGATGCCATTTGGACTATGTAATGCTCCTGCTATGTTTCAACGTTGCATGATGTGTTGGACAATTATGACCCGTAGCATCACTATTTGTACAGAACATGGTGTTGTTGTACAAATTATCTATGTGACAAAGGAAATTGCTCTTTTATCATTTGTAACTGGATTACCGGGATATATAAATGATAAAAGTCCATATGATTAGTTCTGGACTAATAAGATATGAGAAAGTATTAATCCTTTAAGGTTTAATCATTAAAATATCCATAGTCGTAGTATTATCGAGACTGGACATCGATAATGCGGAATAGACTAGTATTGCACTTGTGCCCGTTATGGGAGCATAAATGCATAGTTCTCATATATTTGGGTATTGGATACTCATGCAAGTGTAATAGGAGGTTGTGTTTACCGATGGTACGGAAACAGCTTCGCTCTGGATAGACCCCTCAGAATTCTATTGGTAATATGACTATGTGTCTATGAAAGTCCGAATCAGGGTAGGTGTTTTTGGTCTTAACCTGAGACTTGCATCGCTAATACTTGCGACAACCAATATACTTTGGTTTTGGTCGTCCAGGGCTTTAATAGGTTCTGTATACGCCTCTTCTGGGTATATTGAGAATCGTAGTGTATTGGGTTTGATGTCGAGATGGAAGTATCACTTCAGTCATATGGAGATGATGGTCACGTAGGATAAGGAACTGGTACTCTTGTATGCTGTAGCTATCGGGATAATATGACTAGGTCATGTTTATCCGATTATAGAGACTAGTTACCAAAGATCCGATATGTGCTTCGTACGGGGCAGACATAATTCCAGCCCCAGGCCTTGCATGTGACATCCGATACTGGATCGCAATACGCAATACTACGTATACTACGCCTGATATAGATTATATATTCCTTTAAGAATATTTCTGGAGAATTGGGTAGGCACGATGCTTTGCTAGAAGCCAACCATGTCTTATAAATCGGTAAAAATGTAGTACTAGGTACGTACGTGTTCGGATAGTCCGACAACCGGATTTACTGCCAACATATCCAGGGATCTCATGGGTCGTTTCCCGAAGATTCACCGATGAAGTATGACTCGGACATGATTAATCTGTGATTAATTATTAAAGAGAGAAAATTAATCTAGGATTAATTGCGGAGAGATTTTATCTGGGATAAAATTCTATTTAAAGAGAGAGAACGATTAATTTGGAATTAATCGGATAAAATAATATATTCGATATATTATACGAAATTAGATTTCAATGTGGAATTAAAATTGGATTTTAATTTGGGCAAACGAGTTAATTTAGAATTAATTCGCGAGCGACGTGAATAATAATTTTGCTAGGCATAATTATTTAATTAAATTTGATTTAATTACGTTGCAACGGAAAATTCGTTAATTCAGAATTATTGAATCCGAGCCCGGGAGTGTTTGCAGGACCACTCGCATTTTGAATCAAGTGGGTCCCACAAGTCACATCACGCGTCACATCATTAGTCATTCTTGTGATGAAAGTCACATCAACTTTGAGTGATGTGATGCATGTCACTTTTGTGATTGATGAGAGTTGTTGAAGACTTTAAAGTCTTGTACCAAATTTTGAAACTAGGTAATTGATTTTTGTTTTTTGAAAACAAATACACAACACACTTAATCTTCTCTCCCTCTCCCTCATTCACGGCACTTGGTGCCAATTTTCTCTCAACTTTCTCTCTTGGCCGAGAGTCACACAAGAAGAATAAGAAAATTATGGCAATTTTCTAAGGTGCTAGCACACTTCAAAGGAGTCATTCCAAGGTGATAGAGAAACCCATTCATGAGCATGGAATCTCAAATCAAAGCTTGGAGCTTGATGACAACACAAGGAGGACAACCTAGGAGGCTTGGCCGAAACTCATGGAGGAAATTTTTTTTGTGTTCTTCGCATCGTAAAGCCGATCAAAGTGAGTATTTCCGCTACTTTACTTTGATGTATTCACACGTTTATATGCTTAATTTGATCTTGGTTTGACCTAGAAAACCCAACATGATGGCCATCTTCTCAGACATGCTGGAACAAAGTATGGAGGTTTTCATGGATGATTTCTCTGTGTTTGGAGACTATTTCGACCACTGTTTGCAAAATCTGGAACAAGTGTTACAAAGATGTGAAGATACCAACCTGGTACTCAACTGGGAGAAATGCCACTTCATGGTGCAAGAAGACATTGTTCTTGGACATCGGATCTCACAAAATGGAATCGAGGTAGACAAAGAAAATATCGAAAGAATTGAAAAACTACCTCCACCAACATCTTTCAAAGGGATTCAGAGTTTTCTCGGACATGCAGGCTTTTACAGGAGATTCCTCAAAGAATTCTCAAAGATTGCTAAACCTCTGTGTAATCTTATGGAGAAAGATTTGCATTTTAACTTCACCAAAGAATGCCAAGAAACTTTTGAGATCCTAAAACAGAAGCTGGTCCCTGCCCCCATCATTGTAGCACCAGACTGGACCCTTCCATTTCAAGTGATGTGCGATGCTAGTGATTTTGCTGTAGGTGCAGTTTTGGGACAATGTAAAGCAAAAATTTTCCATACCATTTACTACTCCAGTAGAACTCTGAATGAAGCTCAACTCAACTACACAACCACTGAAAAGGAGTTGCTCACAGTTGTTTTTGCTTTTGATAAATTCCGCTCTTATCTGCTGGGTCCCAAAGTGGTGGTCTACACAGATCATTCAGTAATCAAATATCTGATCGCGAAGAAAGATGCCAAACCCAGATTGATCTGTTGGATACTTCTACTGCAAGAATTTGATGTGGAGATCCGAGACAGGAAATGAACAGAAAACCAAGTGGCAGATCACTTATCGAGGTTCGAGAATGGAGAAACAGTTGGCAAAGAACTTACAATCAAAGAAACTTTTCCAGATGAACATTTGTTTGCCATGAAACAGCATGATGTCCCTTGGTATGCTAACTACGTCAACTACATAGTATCGGGAAAATGGCCGTTGGAATGGACAACTCAGCAACGGAAGAAATTCTCCAAAGAAGTCAAGCATTATGTCTGGGATGAGCCGTACCTGTTCAAATGATGTGCTGATCAGTTACTAAGACGGTGCGTTCCACATGAGGAGGTCAACAGTATTCTGAAATACTGTCATTCATCACCTTACGGTGGACACTTCAGCAGGAATAAAACTGCAGCCAAAGTCCTACAATCAGGTTTGTTCTGGCCCACTATGTTTAAAGATACTTACCTATTTGCTCTTCAATGTGACAGGTGCCAGAGAATGGAAAATATTTCAAGGAGAAATGAAGGACCTCTGCAAAATATTCTGGAAGTGGAAATATTTGATATATGGGGGATTGACTTTATTGGACCATTTGTTCCATCATTCGGAAACCTGTACATACTAGTTGCGGTAGACTATGTCTCCAAATGGGTTGAAGCAATTGCACTAACATCAAATGATTCAAAAGTGGTGATAAATTTCCTTAAAAAGAATATTTTCACTCTCTTTGGAACACCTCGGGCAATTATCAGCGGTGGTGGCACATATTTCTGCAACAAATACTTCGATGCACTTCTATCCAAATACGGAGTTACTCATAAAGTTGCCACTGCTTACCATCCACAGTCAAATGGACAAGTTGAAGTTTCAAACAGGGAGATCAAAAGAATCTTGGAGAGAACCGTTGGATCAACAAGGAGGGACTGGTCTACAAAACTGGATGACGCATTATGGGCCTACCAGACAGCTTATAAGACACCCATTGGTATGTCCCCATATCGAATGGTGTTTGCGAAAGCGTGCCATCTGCCAGTTGAGCTTGAACATAAGGCGTACTGGGCACTGAAGAAGTTAAATCTTGATCTGCAAGCAGCAAGAGAGAAACGACTCCACCAACTCAAAGAATTGGAGGAATTTCGCCTACATGCTTATGAGAATGCCAGATTATACAAAGAAAAGACCAAGAAATGGCTTGATCGAAAAATAGTACGCAGACAACTGGAACCAAGGCAGTAGGTGTTGTTATACAATTCAAGGTTGAAACTTTTCCCTGGAAAGTTGAAATCAAGGTGGTCAGGTCCATTTGTGATCACTCAGGTTTTGCCATATGGAGCCGTTTAGTTACTTGATCCCAACACCAACGAAACATTCAAAGTTAACAGCCAGCGTGTCAAGCCTAATGTTCGAGAAGTCATGTCTAGCTGACGACTTTAAACTTAGCGCTAGCAGGGAGGCAACCCATGCAATTTGTGTATATATTGTGATCTGGTGTGTTTTATTTTTGTGTGTTTTATTTTTGCAGATAAACTCATTTCACGATGGAACACGTTCTCGCAAATCTTAACAAATAATTTCCTTCTCTCCCTCAAAACTCTCTGATGAAAGTCTACAAAGCTGGGTTGGAACGAATGAGACTACTGATGATCAAAGGTATTCCTAATGACATTCGTTGGATTATTGAAGCACGAGTCCGATTGGCAGGTGAGTCCTCTGACTCATTTGTTTCACATCTGTCTGGTTTAAGAAGAAGCACCTATGCTAAAAAGAGAAGAGCTAAAAGAATGGGTGTTTGCTATAAATGTGCTCGAATGACATATAAAACTCGTTGTCGTTCTTTAGGAATGATGTCTGATAACCGTGAAGATAAAATTAAATTCATTAAGGATGGCTTGAGTAAGGAGTCTTTAGATGACATATCTAAGACTCTTAAGACGCATTCCAGTGGATATATGCATCATGCAATTCACATGTTATATACATAATTTCGAAAAGAAAGACAACAGTACAGTCTCGGGAATCTGACTCTATAAGACCCTGTTTGCCAATTTATAAGAAAATTGGATGGGAAGCTTGTCCCTGACACATAGACGTCATTCAAGCTGTTACTTTCTTGTAAATATTATATCTCTTTGTCTTTTCCTAATAATTGTGATTTTTTTTTGTTATTTTCTTTTATTTTCTCCGACATGATCTAGACTTTTTGACCTTTCACGATTTCTTTTTTTGTTTTGCTAATAATCGTCCTTTGGAAGATACTAGTGCTATTATGACTAACCATTTTCAGGTGTTATAAATTCAACTCATCATTGCACTTTTGAAGGCATCCAGATAAAAATGGAAGCCACTTCAAGAAGACGAGTTGTAAATATATGTGTCTTTTGTGGTATTAGTGTTGGTACTAAGCCACAATACGTAGCGGCAGAACATGAATTGGGTCGAGTCTTAGCTGAAAGGAATATACACCTCGTATATGGCGGTGGCAATCTTGGACTAATGGGGATCGTTTCAAAGACCGTACATGATATGGGCAGTCAAGTCTTGAGAATCATCCCAAAACCTTTGGCAGAGGCGAATATGATAGGACCATTAAACAGAGAGGAACTAATTGTGCCAGGTATGTCTAAATGACTGGTAGAAATTATTAACCGTGCTGATACTCTTATTGCTTTGCCAGGTGGCTTGGGTACAATGGAGGAAATCTTTACAGTACTGTCTTGGGCGAACTTGAACAAACATTAGAAACCAATTGGACTGTTCAACGCATATGGATTTTATGATTTTCGTTGTGTATTTCTTGATGATGCTCGGAGAAATGGGTTCGTGTCAAAACTTTTAAAAAAACTCCTCTTCATTGCCAGAACTGCCCATGATTTAATTGACCAAATATTAGCCTTTGAGCCACAAATTGACCCGATCATTTCCAAGATAAACTGGTCCGATAATGATCGTAAGAAGCGACATATAAATCTGGATCTTAACCTTTAATTTTCATTTTAGATGTAGAATTTCAGCTAACCAAGTACTATCTTCTAAACTCATATTTTACTTTTTAAGACATTGGGGACACTGTCTCATTTAGGTTTGGGGGTGGGGAATAGTTGTAGTATTTTATTTTTATGTTGTTTTTATTTTTAGTCCAAAATTTTCGAAAAATTCAAAAAAATATTTTGTGTTTTTAATTTGATTACTCAGGTGAAATTGGTGTGAGATAGTTGTGTAAGGAATTTTCACTCCTGAGACGTATCTCAACCTATTTCGAAACAAGTTAATTTTTGTTTATTTCCTTTTAAATTATTTAATCTGTGAATTCTCCATAAAACTGATTAAATGAATCTTCATATGCTTAGTTGACATGTATTATCAACATACATGGTAACATACAGACATGAGTTGTAATTGACGAGTTTGTAATATTCAGTGCTCTAGTTTAATTGGAGGAAGCATCTAAAAAAGCGATGGGATAAAATAATAAAAAACAAAACGTCTGAGATCCGAGTTATTAAGTTCGTATGGGTGTTTTAACACCTAGTGCCCTAAAACCAACTGGTTTGGGAGCCACTGGCCCAAAGCTTGCTACATGGATCAAAGATGTTGCATATATATATATATATATATATATATATATCTGAAGTCTGAGTAATTAAGTTCGTATGGATGTCTTAACACCTAATGCCCTAAAGCTAACTGGTTTGGGAGTCACTGGCCCAAAGCTCGTTACATGGATGAAAGATATTGTATATAAATAAATAAAAAAATCAGAAAAATCAAAAAATATTCCATTGCCTAAAAAAGGTGTGAATTCTGATATAACTTTAGGACAAAAATATTACTCTCTTCTCAACTACATTTGTGACTATTGTGGGCAAAATGAGTTGATTAATATTTTGTTGGCTGTGTATATGGAGAATGGTAAAAATAATCGGAGAATTTACTTATTCGGTAATTTAAAAAGAAAGAAAACAACTCTTAAATTGGATAAGAAATTTCACATGTTTAGTCACTAACTTGTTTATTCTATTTTCTCTTATCTTTTTGCTTTTGTGTGCATTAGTTTTATTATCTTTTTGTTTTTATAAGACGTTTGTGGGTATCGTTGCTGTAAGCCCTCACGAGACTACAACTCGTTCACTAGGGACACCTAGGGGTTTAAAGGCTTGTTGCATATGCTAAATGTAACCGTGATCCCTACGAAAGTGGTTTAGTTTAATTTTATTTTAAATGTATTTATTTTATTTTATCTTGTTGTTTTGCTCGAGGACTAGCAAATGTTAGGTTTGAGGGTGTGATGAATGGTAAATGTATCACTCATTTGACCTAATATTTTGTATAGTTTCTTGAGGCTTGTGAATATTTTGATGTGTTTTGTGTTATTTTATAGATAAATAAGGTTTCGGGAGTCTCTGGAGATGATTCGGGGCCAAAACAGTGAAAAACGGACAAAAAGGGCAAAACTGTCATTTGGCGCGTCACGACCGCTAACGTGCGCCAGATCTTGCTAACGTGCATCGAATCATGCTAAATACACCGGGACACGTGTCAAAATTTGAGAAGTCTGCTAACATGCGCCGTGCCACTTGTCATCATCACATGCTGCCGACAATCCCCATCGCCACGTGTCATCCACGTGTCAGCAATGTGGCATCCACATCAGTCACATGCCCAGTCAGCTTGCCACGTGTCAGCCACATCTTCATCAGCCAATCATCTTATGCCACATGTCACCATCACATGCTGCCGAAAATCGACATCGCCACATCAGCGCCACGTCAGCACAATTATTGAGTAATCATTCAGCCGTGCCATGTGTCACCATCTCCGCAACCCGCGTGCCACGTGTATTTCATCAATGGCGCGTCACGACGCGCGAAGTTAATTTTTTCTTATAAATAGAAGGTCGAATTTCAGATTTGATTTCATGCTTTCTTCTATGTAATTCCTTAAGAATACTAAGAAGATTGTATCTTGTTTGTTTATTTACATTTTTCAATAATTGATTTCCGCATTTTCACTTTCTTTTCTTTACTTTTCAGTCTTTACTTTCTGTAATTTACTTTTACGCACAATACTTATCTTTCTTTACTTTTTCAGTTTTTACTTTTCAGTAATGAGGAGGTAACTCCCTCTGCTGGGGTAAAAGGTAAAGCTTTTATTACTAATATTTAGATTAATCTCCCTTAATTATAATATATAAACTATTTAAAACCTGACTTAATGAGGATACCGCCTTATGGTCGGTTGGACTTAATTTATAAATTGGTTTTAACCTGACTAAGCTTGGATACCGCCTATATGGCAGGTTGGTAATTAATTATATATTTGACTTAATCAGGTTACCGCCTATATGGATGTTGGACAATTATGACCTGAGACTTGCACCGCTAATACTTACGACAATCAATATACTTTGGTTGCGGTCGTCCAGGGCTTTAACAGGTTCTGTGTACGCCTATGTTGGGTATATTGAGAATCGTAGTATATTGGGTGTGATGTCAAGACGGAAGTATCACTCCAGTCATAGTGGAGATGATGATCACGTAGAGATACATAACTAGTTCTCTAAAAAGGTTGCAACCGTCGGGATAATATGACTTGGTCATGATTATCCGATATTAAAGAGACTAGTTGCTCGTCATCCGATATATGCTTCGTACGGGGCAGACACTGTACCAGCCCCAGGCCTTGCATGTGATCATCCGATACTGGATCGAAATACGTAATACTACGTATAATACGCCTGATATAGATCCTTTATTCCTGTAAGGATATTTCTGGAGAATTAGGTAGGCATGGTGCTTTGCTAGAAGCCAACCTTGCCTTGTAAATCGGTATAAACATAGTACTTGGTACTTACGTGTTCGGATAGTCTGACGACCGAATTTACTGCCAACATATCCAGGGATCTCATGGGTTGCTTCCCAAAGATTCACCGATGACGTATGACTCGCACTTTTAATTAATCTGGGATTAATAAGATGAGAGAGAAAATTAATCTGGGATTAATTGTGGAGAAATTTTATCTGGGATAAAATATTATTTAAAGAGAGAAAACGATTAATTTAGAATTAATCGATAAATTAATATATTCGATATATTAAACGAAATTGGATTTCGATGCGGAATTAAAATTAGATTTTAATTCGGGCGAACGAGTTAATTTAGAATTAATTCGTTAGCGACGTGAATAGTGACTTCGCTAGGCGTAATCATTTAATTACGACGCAACGGAAAATTCGTTAATTTGGAATTAGCGAACCCGAGCCCGGGATTATTTGCGAGCGCATTCGCATTGAGTGATGTGACTTGACAACTTGTGATTGATGTGATTGAGTGATGTGTGTGGTTGGCATTTGTGGGCATTAATTGCTTTGACTTTTGGAAGCAAAATTGTGTATTTGATTTTAGAAATCAATTACCAATAACACTTAACACATTTATCTCTCTCTCTCCTCCATTTCTTCTCCATCTCTCACGCCCATGGAGGGCTTTTTCTTTTGGTTTTTGGCAGTCCACTGCCGAGTTTCAAGAAGAAAAAGGGAAGTAAAAGTCGCGATTTTGTGGCAAAATCGGGAGTGCTAGCACACTACGAAGTCATGCGAAGGTGATAGGGAAGTCCACCAATGAGCCTAGAATCTTTTGACAAAGCTTGGAGCTTGGATTCTTGGATATGAAACCGAAAATGAAGCAGTCCAAAATAGCCACTGCCGAATGCAGTAAAGAGGAAGCAGAAAAGTTTTGTTGCCTCGCGCGTCGCTCAACCGATCGATGTGAGTATTCCGCGACTTTCTCGATTGTATTCACACATGTTCATGCTTGTTTATTGATCCTTGGGACCTTAGTAAACTCCAACAATGGCTGGTTGGTAAAATCACGCAAAGTTAATATATTATAATAAGGGAGATATCTAAAATAGTAGTGATAAAAGTGGATCATTTAACCTCAACATTTTCTTTTATTGTACTTTTACATTTTTAATTTCCAGCATTTACTTTTCAGCATTTACTTTTCCGCCTTTACTTTCCGTCGTTTACTTTCCATCGTTTACTTTATGTCTTTTATTTTATTTAAGCTTTTACTAGCCTTATATATGTGTCGTAGCTAAGTCAGTTATTTGAGGTTGTGATGAATTCCAATATCACCAATTTATAAGGGGTTATTTTATAGTTTGGGTAATATAAAAGTTTATTTATTAAGTTTTAAGCTTAATGCTTCTTGTTAACTGGTTATTAATAAGATTGATATGGTAAACTTAAAATAAACTTGACGAATGAATTTTAGGTTTCATCCTTAGACTTAATAGCCCACGATCTTCCTTGAGGATAAATAACCATTTAATAGATTTCCTTACATGATAGACATATACCTGTCGGGCGGGGGTAGCCATAATTGGAATTTGATCTTAATGAATTCAGGTAACTTGGTTGACATAGACATATGATTTAATTGGGTTACACTGGGTATTTGCATCTGACCATCGACATAGGCTTTTGCAGAATTTCGTGTTCCAGGTTAGTAAACCAATATATTACACAAACATAAATAACCACTTCATCTTTTAAAAAGATATTGGAATGATTCGCAACACTGAATAGTTTATTAATATTGAATTTTCCTCAATCTACTTTCGCGTTATTTCTCTTACTTGTTTTAATTTTAAAGTCACCACACAATCAAACAATCAATCCATTAGATACTCGTAAACATTTGGCTTCATAAATTAATAGCTTAGGTTTTAAGTTCTCGTGGGATTGATACTTTTTATACTACTTTAACGATACGTGCGCTTGCGTTTTACGCGTGTGATTGCACCGGTCATCCTCGTACTGTTCCTATGAATTCTTCAGAGCCACCCACACGTTTGGCCTCCAACGGTATCCACACAAAGCAGAGAGTTAAGGATTTTGGATTGCTCAAATCCAATATTATGTAAGTGTATTTTCTTTGGTGCTAGCTTAAGAAAAGAGACCCGTTTAGGGTTTATGGAATCTTAGGAATATAAGAAATTTTGCTTAAAGAAAATTAAAAGAAAAATCAATTTTCTCTTTCTTTATTTTGCTTCTCACGCCAAAATTTCTTTCCAATTTTTCCTTTTCAATTTTTGTACTTTTTCACGTTAATGGCAAGGGCTTAATTTATAGGCTTTTGATTTGAGTTGTTTTAATTCCAAAAAAATTAGAATTAGTAGGATAAGATTTAATCCTATTAAAATAGGAATTTTAATCCATCCTAAATAAACAACCATTATCCTATTTTATTTAATTAAATTAATTAAATAAAATTTATCAATTCTAATCAAATTAGAATACTATAAATATGAAATTATAATTTAATACAAACACTTTGTTAAATTATATTTCAGGCCTTATAATTTTGGAAATTACAAAATGACCCCTGCACTTTTGGAAATTACGAAACAATCCCTAATTTCCAGATTTGCACATTGGTCCTAAAATTTCCAGAATTCCATTTTTATCCATAGTTTCTAAAATTATGAATTTACCCCAAAGTTTAAGAACTTAACATTTAAGTCCTAAAACTTAAATCTACATAATTTATTATTAACTCCTCAATACTCTAAAGTGTGTGACCCATTAGGTTCTTTCTTATGTTTGCAATGGAGATAGTTATAGACTTCACAAGTATAAATTAATCTAATTAATTTATCCTCAATTAACTCTTTAATTAAGAAACTAATTTCCATAGATCAAGAGCATGATCTAGCAATGCATCATGACCCCCAATTAAGAAAGAATACTAACTTTAGTGAAACCTATTCCGTATACAATTACCGTATGATTCAATCCTTTCGCCTCATACATATCCCGCCAACGATTCTAGAGTATGGAAAATGTCTACTATATTAAATCATGGCTATTAGAACATTGACTTAAGCTGATAATATACATATTGAGTTTCTGAAACTCCTTTCAGAACTCGCCATGGCCATGAACTTATATTATCACTTATGTCAAATCGCACCTCTTGGGATATCGACTCTATATTATCCAGAGCGGCGAATCCTTTATTGATCACTCACTATCTTCGTACGCTTTTCATATTGCCCAATCATTACCGTATACGCAATCGAGCTATGGACTACAGAGGTGCAATGTCAAAGCATATATGATCCACATACAAGATGCCATGGAGACCTCAAGTCTAAGGATCATTCATACTATCGTTACAAAGAGAAATCCCATAGACATGTGGATAACACTCCATATGGGTTCTCAAGCGGGTCAGTTCGATGTACTTGTTCTCCAACAAGCATCCATATGTTAGACTAAGTGAACACTTTCACTAGTAGCTTATGAGATCAACTACCTTCCTTCGATAAAGAAGCAGACATAATATATGTCGATCTAAACTGGATCTATCAATATCCTGTGTTGATAATCCTACGATCGGGAACATTTAAGAATGACTGGATCTCATAAATTAAACTAATTTAATTTCTTTAATCGTCATTCTAAGGACTTTATTTTACAAGTAGTCAAAATTACTTATGGACAATACTTGTAAATAATTTTCCAAATTTTATTAATCAGTGCAATAATATAAAATTACATATTTATCCCTATTGGATCTAAGGCATATGACCAACAATCTCCCAATTGCACTAGAGCCAATCTCTATGATATTTTACACCAAACAATTCAGCATGCCTATCATGCTTCTGTTGGGTAAGTGCTTTAGTAAGAGAATCTGCTAAGTTCTCTTCAGTAGGAATATTCTCTAACTTCACATCACCTCTTTAGATTATCTCTCTAATCAGGTGATATCGTCTAAGAACGTGTTTGGATTTCTGATGAGACCTTAGTTCTTTAGCCAGTGCTATGGCTCCGGTGTTGTCACAGTACATCACAATCGCATTGTTACTGTCAGGAACAACACTTAAATCTGTGATGAACTTCTTTATCCAAAATGCTTCTTTAGCTGCTTCTGAAGCGGCTATATATTCGGCTTCCGTTGATGAGTTTGCTGTTGTAGTTTATTTAGAGCTCTTCCAACTTACTGCACCTCCAAACATAGTAAACAAGTATCCGCTTGCTATACTACATTGGCAGGGTCTGGTTTAAGAATGTTTCCCCAACATTTTAGGTCAGTTCCAGTGTACATCGAGAACCAAATGGATGAATTCTGGAGGGATTCCGAATTCATGTGTAACACTGGCGTGGGGGACCTATTTAATGTAAATTTATATACTGTTTGGAAAAAAAAAACTGATATTTAATGAAATTGAATTTTCTGATCCTAGAAACTATGAATCATGTCTTCGATTTGAGATTGAATCATTAAAATGAGATTTTTATATATTTATTTATTTATTTATTTTTATATATATATCTCACATTTTGAGGAAAGCATTTGAAAATATAGAATCAAACAAGTTTCTTGGAAAGCATTTAAAAATATACTATCAAACAAGTTTCTGAATCAAAAAATAACAAGTACAGTTTTTTTGGGGAATGTTGGAAATCTGGAGGTTAAATCATCCGATCTGAGATTAAGCGGAACAAGTAAAATCTTTGACTGTTTCAAGATACAAAAAAATATATTCCAAGTTTTAAATCGTTTGTCAATCCCTTGGGCAACAAACAAATACAAAGCATCAAAAAAAATTCGAAAGACTATTTGATTGATGAATTTGGGTTCGAATTAGCAGGTGAACACAAAAGTTCCGAGAATTGCTTGCAAAAGCTTACGTGCCCAGCAAATAATATGCGTTCTCTATTCGAAAAATTACTTTACACAAAAGTTCTATCATGCATGCCAGACATCCAAATTGCACTTGAAGCCTGCTGCTTTTAGTGGCTCTTCAAGTACTATCAGCAGCATCCCCCCCCCACCCTCTTTTTTTTTTTTTTTTTTTTGAAATCATTGAAAATCCCACCGCTAAACCACCCCCTCCGGATTGAAACGGAGCAGATAAAACCTCCGGCTGTCTCAGATTCTTATAAGAAACGCACTCTCTGGATTCGAACCCGAAATCTGAAGATCAGACCCTGAACTTTACACCAACAAGCAGTGACGTATCCAAAAATCTCAGTCAGTGGGGGCAAAATTTTTTTCTTATCAAAATAATATATAATGAATTCATACATATTTTTTGAAATTATAAGATGATCCATATACTTTTAAAAATTATGAAATAGCCCCTTATTTCTAAACTTATAAATTAACCCAAAATTTTAGAATTATATTTTTATCCTTAATTTCTAAAAATATCAATTTACCCTAAAAATTTAAGTAAAAATTTAATTTTACAATTATGTATTTTAAGTTTATGTCGTATATTATATACTAAATTTCCGCTAATTTATTGTAGATTTAATCAATTTTTTAATTAAATTATTAAAAACCTAGTGTTAAAATACAATATTTGTGCTTTAAACAACTATAAATAAAAAAATAAATATACAAAATAATTACATTAATATTAATATGAGAATATTTTACACATAACAACTATATACGACGTGGTTTAGTAAAAGAATCACAATCAATTTATCAATAAATTAGAATATCAATAACCAAACCTAAGTATAAATATAGTTATTTTTATTTTTATTTTTATTTAAATATAATGGAATCTCTATTCTTTTGCAAATGTAAAAACACATAAATGAGTGGATTTAAAATAAAAAAAATAGTCAATTATCTATACACATATAAATTAAATATAATTATTTTAGATATGTTTAAGAAATAAGATTGATGCAAAAGTGTATTGGATTTTTTTAACTAATTTGGGCTTGGGCCTACATTTTATATTAAAAAATACAACTCAAAAAATTAATAAATAATGTATTTATGGGTGTTGTTTAATTATTTTTATATATATATATATATATATATATTATATATATATATATATATATATATATAATATTTATAAAAAAAAAAAAAGTAATGTTATATATATAACATAACATTCCCAGTAGAACCAATAGAAAGATGAAAGCCACTAGCAATACAAAACCACTCCAAAATAAATAAATACTTGTAGACAATCCATGAGATCCCAGGGACCAATATGATTAAATTGCCGTAGCATAAATTACCAATTACAATAATATATTATGAGTATAATTATAATAAAGGTCTTTCTCAGTGCACAAAACTACTATAAGAAGTGTATTGAGAATGTCTTGATATAAACCATAAATAAATGGTTAGTAAATTAACCATTGACCAACGCTAGGCACAGATCTTGAAGATTCTATACATGTTGAAAAAAACTTTTTTTTTTTTTTTTTTTTTTTTTTTTTTTTTTTATACTTTTTTTCTACATAAGATATATAACATAATTCATTCAGTTTCTTCCCCTTATGAGATCCTATAGCTAAAGGTTGTTGATGAAAAATTTGCTATGAACCTTGTCCCTTGTATGTGACTGATTAGCTGGCAAGCAATATTGACAATAATCATTATTGCTTGGTTACTAATATTTGAGACAATATATATTATAGAGCTTAGTCACTAGCTCCATAGAAGTGTCATGCAAATTTGTTTTTGTTTTTTTGTTTTTAGTTCAAAAGACTTTGATATTTCTAGCTTCACTAAGCTAGAAATATCAAAGGACCGCAAAGACCTCAGGACAGATATTTGAAGGCTTCATTTCTGATACACACAACAAATGAAATTTATGTTTCATTTTTCATATTATATTACAAAGAAAGCTATCATAACAATTTAATAAATAAAATGTGCGTGGTACCATAATTTTGATGATGTTAATGAAGCAAAAAGGCTCAAAGATAAAAAGCTCAAAGACATGAAAAATTTGGGAAAAAAGATCAACTTTAGCGACTTGGTTTCGATGGTGTCAAAATGTTTGCGAATCAAGTTCGATGAAGCAAAAAGATGATGAAAAAGTCAAAGTAAGAGACAAGAAATATGAAGATCAAGATGATGAGTAAAAGCTAAAACTAATTGTAAGTGAGTTTATTCAAATATTTTAAAGCTCTTAGGAATCATACATTTTGCATCACTTGTATTTAAAATGGCTTATAATGCTTAAAGAATTATTTGCACTAAAATGAATTTCAATGCACAAGTGCATCGGAAAATGATTTTGAAAAATTAGCAAACGATTGAATTAAATTTCAAATGATATATCATTAGATAGATATGTGTCTCTAGTTTGTTACTGTTCAAACGGAACATAATTCCGATATATAGAACTTTTTCTAAAGCCATATTACTACAACATGTTCAGATGTACATTTTCTGCAGACCTATCATATTTGAGGAATTTCATAACATTTATCTTAAGGTCTTTGAGGCTGAAATTATAGATCATATATCTATATGTCTAGTTTATATAAAAATTTAAGTATCTTGATTTGAAATTTTCTAGAGCAAGTTATGGCCAAAATATTGAGTGCTGTCTAGCTTGACTGGTCATCATAAAGTTGCCGAACATGGAACCAGTATACTGGTCTCAGAGGTCTCGACTGTCAGTTTTTGGAGCCGTTTGAGCTGTTAGACCAGTATATCAGTCATGTAGATCGGCATACCGGTATCAGAACTGGAAAATAGCTATAAACAACTAGTTTTATGAAACGTCTGTATATTGGCCATTTTTCTCACTTCTAATAGATCTCTTCCACATATATTCATCCTCTAATCATGTCAAAATATTATCGAGAGTTTATAAACATCTTCAAATCATTTTCTCTCCAAAATCAAATTTATAAAGCTCATTATTTTACATCTTCATATTTAATTAGTGAGATTATTTTTCATTTGGGTAATACACTCACATTCAAAATTTTGTAATCTTTTGTGAGTTCCCAAATAGCAAAAAGAATTTTTAAAATTTTCTATATCTTACACTGCCTACATTTAAAAAAATTCATACTTCATCTTCATAATTCATATTAGTGAGCTTTGATATATTTGGGTTGAGAAACTCACATTTTTAATATTCTTTGTAATATTTTGTGAGTACCCAAATTGTGATTATAAAAATTTCATCATCAAACACTTGTGGTTTTAGAAATTCCTTGTTGAGTGAGAATACGTAAAATGGTGATTTTGTTGTAAAAGGTTTGGAGTGAGCCTACGAACAAAACTCTCATTGTAAATGTTTAAGAGTGAACCTCTTGACAAAGCTCTTTGTGTAAAGGTTTGGGGTGAACCTATGGACAAAACTCTTGGTTTATGAGTGAGATACAAAAAACTCTCAGTGTAAATGTGGATTCACTTTTACATAGTGGAAAGCTTCAAGCACGGCTTGAAGGAGTGGACGTAGACATTATTACCCGAACCATTATAAATCACGGTGTCAAATTTCTCTAAACCTTATTCCTTTTATTTATTGCAAGTTATATTTTGTATTTGTATATTATTTAGTAACTTTCATTTTGACAATATATTGTGTTTGAGATTTAATTGTTGAATTCAATAAGTTAGAAAATTCGTAAAGCTATTAACTAGGTAGCATAAAATCAAAAGTATAGAGATTGTATGTGTTGGGATATATGTCATAGAGCATCATGTAATGTAAACAGTATTATATGTTATGAAAGAAAATGATGCATTATTCATTTATCAAAGTGTTTGTTTAATATCGCATATTATATATTATCATGTTTACCCTAGATTACTCATGTGCCTTTAGACTTAGTGTATGAGTGTCATATACACGAGGATTTGAGTATGAAGTTAGTAATCTAAAATAATACACAGAGAGCAAATAAAACGTGTACTTTGTTTATGGTTTATCTATAGCTGCGGTCCATTATATAATTATATGGTGATCTTGATCTGAGATCGTCCATGTGGAGACATGAGAATGAAGGCTCCTTGTATGATATGATCATATAGAATTGGACCCAGATAGAAATAAGTTTCTTATAATTTCCGTTAAATAAGGAAATTTATTTCGATCTACCAAATGATCATATATGGATTGATATTAATCCTGAGTGTATTACGAACTCCTGCATGACAGGCTTTGTCCTTTGATTTACAAGGTGATGTTGTTGTAGCAATCCCGACCAATAGCTACGTACTTTGGGGACTTGGTTTGGTGTGTAGCTGGGGACGTTTTACATAGATATGAGTTCACTCATTCTTGCGAGAAGTAAATTAGTATCTTTTTTAAGGGTTGATTCGGTATTTGAATGGTTAGAGCGCTCAAGTCTTTCTATTACAAATAGAAAGATTAACATTCATAAGGGTTATGAATAAATTATGCATTAGAGAATCAATGGTACTTAATGTAAAAATAATTAGAGGGGTAAAATGGACATTATGACTCGGTTCTAATTACGAGATACCCTGAAGGGTTAATCCGTATGTAATGAATATATCGATAGACACCGACGTGGTTTGACTTAATACATCTATCTGTGGCAATGAGAGTACAACTTCGGGTTTTTAGTGGAATAACCCGGAGTTAATAATATGGAATATTTAATTAAGAGCTTAATTATTATTCCGAGATTATTGGAGCTCAAAACCGCAGGTCCATTTGGTCCCCTTACTAGCTCGATATACTTTAGCAAATTTAAAATAATTGGATTGTCCAATTATATACTTACATATGAAAATATTATTAATATGATTAATAATATTATTTTGTCACACTTGAAACTATATGTTAAAATTTAATATATGGTTTTATTAAATATTTGATATTTAAACACATGTTATTAAATTATATAAGATATAATTTAATGAAAGGTCAAATTTGGAATTTCTAAATTTGGGTTTTGAAAACCCTTGGATTGGTTTGGGAAGTTACACCTTTTAATAAATGATAACTTATTAATTTTTATAACATCTTTTCAATTATTGTAATTGAAAATTTGATGTTATAAATTTTTTTTAAAAAAACCCTACTATGACCGAATTTCAGCATGTGTAGAAGGGGAAGAGTTTTGTTTTATTTTATAAATAAAACCGTAGGTATAAAAAGAATTTTATTTTTTCTTTTGACCTAAGCCTTTCATTCTAACCCTAGCCTCCATCTTCTTGTTCTTGGAATTCTCTCAAGAGTTGAGAAAAAGAACAACAAAAAGAAAAAAAAAAACCTAATGTGATTTTTAATCTATAAAAAGTTTAGAGATTTATTTGTGAGGATAACCCACCCTATTTTCTATTGGTACCGAGACACATCACGGAAGGCTAATTGGTGTCGAACAAAAATTCATTATCTTCTTCATCTAATACATTACAAGGCAGTGAGCAATTTTCTGCTCACTACTGCACACAAAACTATTCTAACCGGGCTCGGTTTGATTTCCTTTTAATCCAGAATTTTTAGGGAACTTTAAGGGATGTTTTGGGGCTGTTTTTAACTAAAAATCAGACCAGAAATTCAGTGGCTATTGACGCAAATAGGGGCTGATTCAGGCAGTGAGCTGGATGCATTTCGGGTCTAAAACAATCCAAACTTTCACTGTTGTTCGGGGGCTGTTCTAGGGCTGAAATTTTGTTGAAAATAGAAGAAAAATTTCAGGGGTTGAGTTGGTTAGATTCAGCCTTAAGAAGAAAAGGGCATACAATTTTTCTAGTCTGATTCCGGGGTGCCTAACGTGTTTCCATTACGCAAGGAAAGTGGTTCATACAGTATGTTTGTGTGTGCTTGTAGGTAATTTCATTTAGTATCAGAGCGATATTTTCTCAACAAAGACTTAATTGTTTGAGAATTAATCATGGTCTCTACAAGCTACACAACATATTTTGCTGAAAAAGCATTCACTAATAGACCGTCATTTTATAACGGAACGAATTTAAATTTTGGAAAAAAAATGATGCTCATATTTTTGCTCGCCTACAAAATTTGTGGATATAAAGAGATCACGAGAGGGTGAAAAACTTTGATAAATTCTAATGCACTTAAATTTTTATATGAAGCATTAGATAAGAGCATAATTGATAGGATTCCCAAATTTACAAATGCATATGAATTATGAAAATCATTGGAATTGCTAAATGAAAGAAATAGTCAATTAAATGAATGTAATATTTATTCTAGCTCATCAAACGGTGAAACTTGTAATTTGATATTCATGATTATTTGTAAAAATGAAATTTTCGATCGTGATGAATTACTTGACATGTTGAATAAGTTGCATGATAAATATGATGCTCTTAGAAAGAAATATAATTTGATTAAGAAAGAGTAGATATTATTTCAACATGAACACGCATCATGTATGGATAAAATTAATTCTTTGGATAATGATGATATTTGTTTAAAAGCCAAACATATGAAGATGATGTGTTAATTGATCAAAATGAATATGCATCTCTCATTAAACAAAGTCATGCTTTAGAAAATGAGAATATGTGTTTAAATAAAGAGCATGAACATTTTGTAGAGAACTTGCAAAATGAAGTATCTACCTCTAAATCATCATGTGTTTGTGAAACTTTGAATATTGAAAATGATGATTTAAATAAGAAAGTAAATGACTTGTAATGCATTGTGACCAAGTTCACTTAATATGAAAAGAATTTTAAAATGCTATTTGGTTCACAAAGATGTGTTTTTGAAAATATGGATTATGATATAAGCCTCACATGAAGCAAAAATATTTGAAAAATTATTTCGTGAAGGCATCCAATTCATATACACATTCATCATATACACATGCATCTAACGTCATTAAATCAAATGTTGAATGTCATGTATGTAATATGATTGTTGGACCAAAAAGAGAAATGTAAATGTTATTTGGGTTCCCAAAGGAACTAAAATTAACCCCCAGGACCCAAGAAAGTTTAGGTACCAAAATGTATTTAAATAATTTTATAGGTTAAATTTTGGAAAAAAATTAATGAGAAATTTAAATGATCCCAAAGACTCAACACAAAGTGAAGAAATAATTCAATAAAAAGAATACCAAGTGCAACCTCAAAACGACTAAGATGATGAATCTTACACACTTCTCAAGTGAGTGGAGGCATGCAAACTATTGCAATCACTTGACATGATAAACATAAATAAATAAATTATGTGAATTATAATTGATGCTTTTGGATAAAGTTTGAAATATGCAATTTGTGGTACTTAAATAAATTATACTAGGATTACCGCACAAATTGTCATATATGTGTTTGATCTCATGTTTTGATTGTATAAATGATTTTAAGATTGATTGTATGATTGAAAGGTATATTGAGTGATTTTATTGATTAAAATGCCTTAAATCTTACTTTGTTGAGCATGATATTTCTCGTTAATTTCATTGGTTAATTATGAAAGGAGGAGAAATAATCTTACGTTTTTGAAAAAAAATATGTTGTTGATGGTGTTTTCCGGGCACTATGTCGTTTAAGCATCACGATAGGAGTAAAAGGGTAATTCCCTTATTGGTCCGGATCATTAATACCGACCCGACCACATGAGTCAGGGGCCGAGCACTTAAGATCGTTAACCCGACCACTTAAAGATTGGATGACCGGGCAATTATCAGGTCGACAGCAGCACTCTCAGTACAAAAAACTATTGTGACCGACCTCATGAAGACCGACCATATAGCGAGGCGTGCTCCTGAAGATAATACCATATCCTTGTGGATAAGATGACAAGTTATCCTATTTTCATGAGGAAAACTGGTGAGTTAATATCCTAATAGGATAAATGAAGTAAATGTAGTTTTGATTAGGAATCCTTATGGGAAAAGGGAACAGTTTTGACTAGGAATCCTTATGGGAAACGAAATTGTTTCAACTAGGAAATTCTTGTACAAATAGGAATATGATTTCTTCACCATTATAAATAGGAGGGTAGAGTGAAGAGAAGGAGAACAACAAAAAAGAGAGAATAAGGGGTAACAAGTTGAAGGTTAAAAGTGGGCATCAGAATCATCAAGCTCTGACTTGTAAACACAAAAAAGATCCGAGAAGCATATTTTAGTAATAAAAAGTATCATCCTGTTTGTGCCCGTGGACGTAGGTCGGACCAAGATCCGCCGAACCACGTTAAATCTCCTTGTTGATTGGTGCATTTATCTGTCTTTTGCTAAGTTTGCCTTTGGTCCCCCATAACCAAACAAATTCACTATTGAGGGAGGATTGTCTCGGGAGTGATATTCCCATATTACCCTGAGACCAAAATCCACCGTCAACAGTTGGCGCCGTCTGTGGGGAATCGAACAAAAAGCAACTCGTGTAGTGAGACGATGGCGGAAGGCGGAAACCACCAATCATCAGGGAGCTCGGCTGCAGATTGGATGGAGAAAATGGAGGAAAATATTAGGAAAGATAGGGAGGAAAATCAAATCCTTCTGAAATCCATGATGAACAAACTGGAGAGGATGGAAGAAACGAATAATGAGAAACTTGAAGCCGGAACCAGTCGGAGGAGAGGCGAAATAGCGGAAGGAAAAAGGGTCACAGATGTGAATGATGACGAAGAACCGAGGAGGAAGGGTCCCTACGGATTGAGGTACGTAGTGGTAGAAAAAGATTTACAAACGGAGGATACGTGGGAAGAAGAAGAGGGGAGACAGTCGCCAGATTCATCCCGTGATGGCCCTCGCGACACCAGAAGGGGAAACATGAAGGATAGTGAAACTGGACGGGAAGTCTCAAGTCATAAGGAACGCCGCACCCGTGGTGACAGACGCGAAGGAGGCCGCGTGAGGCAACATAGTGACACAGATGGCAGTATAAAGTCTTGGTTAAGAAAAGAAATGGCCAAGTGGGGAGTAAACCCCAAAACTGATCCATCAGATGCTCGGGATGACGAGGTTGAATCTCCATTCACAGAAGAAATAAGGTCGGCAAAATTCCCAAGACGTTTCAACATGCCATCCATGACGCCCTACAAAGGCCATTCAGATCCAAAGTCTCATATTGAAAGTTTTGTCCTATTAATGGAGGTCCAAGGAGTAGTAGGGGATGCCGTTTGTAAAGTTTTCCCTCTGACCTTAGGAGGATCTGCCATTCTGTGGTTCAGAAGTCTAGCCCCAGGGAGCATCGGAAGCTTCGTGCAACTCAGGAAGTCATTTGTTCGGCACTTCAAAGGGGCATGCGTCCCAAAGAAAATGGTGGGAGAATTGAGACTGATGAAGCAGAGGGATGATGAGCCCCTGAGGAATTTTATTGAAAGGTACCACAATTTGGTTCTTGAGGTCGGAGCGTACGAGTCATCGGAAGCGCTAGAAAGTCTCAAGGGAGGTCTGAAGGTCGGGAAGTTGTGGACTCACCTGAGGATTCAAGACGTATCGGATTATGCCACTGCCCTGGAGTTGGCCAGTAAGTTTATCTTAATAGATGAGGAGAAAAAGATTGTCCGGGGAGTAGACACCCGAAAGGCTAAGATACTCAGGTCGGACAATCAGTGGGATTCGATCAGAAATTTGAGGAGATCGGTCCCGGAGCAGAAGAAACTCAGACCGACACCTCCGAGTAGTAATGTTCAAGAGATAAAGTCACCTGTCCAAGTCAACCGTGTCGCGGGAAGGACAGTATACACCCCCCTGAACAAACCTATGACCCAGATAGTTCGGGAAATCCAGGACAAAGGTCTGTTGGCCGAGCCTAATTTGAGAAGGTTCCCGATTGAGGAGGGAAATAGTAGGGCTTACTGTATATACCATAACGTAAGGGGACATGCCACGAATGGGTGCAGAGACCTGCGGGAGCAGGTGGAAGACTTGGTGAAAGAAGGCTATCTCAGTGAGTACATAGACCATTCTGTTTTTGAGGTCGACCAAAGTTGATAGCGGAAGTCATCCGGTCGGATGCATGGAATGCTGAGATGCAGAGAGGATGTATTAAGAAGAGCCTTACTTGTAGTGACCTTTGTAGAGTTGCAAGAAAGACAACGGATCCCAAAAATGTGAGTAAGACCTCTTCTGTCTTAGGCTCACATTTATTTATGCTTGTTTGTTGTGGTCCACACAATAGTTTTGATATTTGTTTTACGGCTCGGGCCTGCTCTTGTACCGCCGAGACCGATGTTTCTTTCCGGCTCGGGTCTGCTCTTGTACCGCCGAGACCGATGTTTATTTCCGGCTCGGGTCTGCTCTTGTACCGCCGAGACCGATGTTTCTTTCCGACTCGGGTCTGCTCTTGTACCGCCGAGATCGATGTTTCTTTCCGGCTCGGGTCTGCTCTTGTACCGCCGAGATCGATGTTTCTTCATGGCTCGGGTCTGCTCTTGTACCGCCGAGGCCGATGTTTATTCGGCTCGGGGCTGGATTTCGTTCCGCCGAGGCCGCTTGGTTATTCGGCTCGGGGCTGGATTTCGTTCCGCCGAGGCCGCTTGGTTATTCAGCTCGGGGTCGGGTTATATCCCACCGAGTCAGCCCTTCGGACTGGGGACGTAACATTCCCCCAGGTCCAAGTACCTTCTTCAGCTCGGGGTCGGGTGCATCCCACCGAGTCAGCCCTTCGGACTGGGGACGTAACATTCCCCCAGGTCCAAGTACCTTCTTCAGCTCGGGGTCGGGTGCATCCCACCGAGTCAGCCCTTCGGACTGGGGACGTAACATTCCCCCAGGTCCAAGTACCTTCTTCAGCTCGGGGTCGGGTACATCCCACCGAGTCAGCCCTTCGGACTGGGGACGTAACATTCCCCCAGGTCCAAGTGCCTTCTTCAGCTCGGGGTCGGGTGCATCCCACCGAGTCAGCCCTTCGGACTGGGGACGTAACATTCCCCCAGGTCCAAGTACCTTCTTCAGCTCGGGGTCGGGTACATCCCACCGAGTCAGCCCTTCGGACTGGGGACGTAACATTCCCCCAGGTCCAAGTGCCTTCTTCAGCTCGGGGTCGGGTACATCCCACCGAGTCAGCCCTTCGGACTGGGGACGTAACATTCCCCCAGGTCCAAGTGCCTTTCTCCGCTCGGGGTCGGGTACATCCCACCGAGTCAGCTCTTCGGACTGGGGACGTAACATTCCCCCAGGTCCAAGTGCCTTTTTCAGCTCGGGGTCGGGTTACGTCCCACCGGGTCATGCTCATTGGACTGGGGACAAGACATTCCCCCAGGACCAAATATCTCTTTAGCTCGGGGTCCTCAGGGACATACTCGATGCATAGGATCCATGGGAAGCATAGCACGGGGAGGGATGATACCCCTGTGGCGATTGCTTGCTCCAGTGTTACCGAACATAAGGAGGAATATGTCCTTAATGTATCGAGCACTCTTTGATCCTCATTTACCCGATGTAATGGATCCGTGGGAAAGCATAGCACGGGGAGTGACAAGGCCCCCGTGACGATTGCTAGCTCCAGTGATACCGGACCTAAGGAGGGATATGCCCTTAGCGCCCCGGACACTCTTTGATCCATTCATCACTTGGATCCGTGAGAGGCACAGCACGGGGATGCGTTGAGCCCCTGTAGCGTGTGCCTACTCCAGCGTGGTAAGGAGGAGCCCTCACGAAAACACACAGGCTCCCCAGTGGACCGACGTGTAGAGGATGTGCCCTTACCAATCAAACGCTCTTTTTGATCCAAATCTTGGTTCGCCGGGACACTGAATTGAAAGATTCAGAATTGTGTTTTGGAGGCCTCGGGCAGGACGCTGTTGTGAGGCATCTGTGCTGTTGTTTACATTTGTAAAAAGTTTTCTTTTGGGACAAGTGCCGAGTCACCCCCACCTTTTTGGTCTTATTTTTCAAAGTTTTGATTTTATTTTTCACTGGTCTGGCAAGGGGACGCCCGTGCCAGATTCGGTAGGGCTTCACAAGGTTGATTCAATTCCCTTCTGAGCAAGTCCCAAAGATTACCTGGCTCGGGGCTGGATTTCGTTCCGTCGAGACCACGTGGTTAATCAGGCTCGGGCTGGATTCGTTCCGCCGAGGCCGCTTGATTAATCGGCTCGGGGCTGGATTCTTTCCGCCGAGGCCACTTGATTAATCGGCTCAGGGCTGGATTCGTTCCGCCGAGGTCACTTGGTTTCTCTCAGCTCGGGGTCGGGTTACGTCCCACCGAGTCTGCCCTTTTGGTCTGGGGACGTAACATTCCCCCAGGGCCAAATGTTCATCTCAGCTCGGGGTTGGGTTACGTCCCACCGAGTCCGTCCTTTTGGTCTGGGGACGTAACATTCCCCCAGGACCAAGTGTTCATCTCAGCTCGGGGTCGGGTCGTGTCCCACCGAGTCCGTCTTTTGGTCTGGGGACGTAAAACATTCCCCCAGGACCAAGTGTTCATCTCAGCTCGGGGTCGGGTCGTGTCCTACCGAGTCAGTCCTTTTGGTCTGGGGACGTAACATTTCCCCCGGAGCCAAAGTGTTCATTTCAGATCGGGGTCGGGTTACGTCCCACCGAGTCGGTCGTCGTCAGCATAAGGGCAAAGCATTGTCTCCACGGGTAGATATCGGGATCCTCGTTGACCGAGCACATGAAGGTGGCAGGAATGACCAGATTTACAGCCAATGCGTTTTTCTCTGTGATTTCTGGAGCGACCACCAGCAAGACGATCAGCACACCATCTTTTTATAGTTCCCGGCACCAACTTGTATACTCGTTGGAACCGAGAACTAGGGGACAGATGTTGATGGTATTTTCCGGGCACTATGTCGTTTAAGCATCACGATAGGAGTAAAAGGGTAATTCCCTTATTGGTCCGGATCATTAATACCGACCCGACCACATGAGTCAGGGGCCGAGCACTTAAGATCGTTAACCCGACCACTTAAAGATTGGATGACCGGGCAATTATCAGGTCGACAGCAGCACTCTCAGTACAAAAAACTATTGTGACCGACCTCATGAAGACCGACCATATAGCGAGGCGTGCTCCTGAAGATAATACCATATCCTTGTGGATAAGATGACAAGTTATCCTATTTTCATGAGGAAAACTGGTGAGTTAATATCCTAATAGGATAAATGAAGTAAATGTAGTTTTGATTAGGAATCCTTATGGGAAAAGGGAACAGTTTTGACTAGGAATCCTTATGGGAAACGAAATTGTTTCAACTAGGAAATTCTTGTACAAATAGGAATATGATTTCTTCACCATTATAAATAGGAGGGTAGAGTGAAGAGAAGGAGAACAACAAAAAAGAGAGAATAAGGGGTAACAAGTTGAAGGTTAAAAGTGGGCATCAGAATCATCAAGCTCTGACTTGTAAACAAAAAAAAGATCCGAGAAGCATATTTTAGTAATAAAAAGTATCATCCTGTTTGTGCCCGTGGACGTAGGTCGGACCAAGATCCGCCGAACCACGTTAAATCTCCTTGTTGATTGGTGCATTTATCTGTCTTTTGCTAAGTTTGCCTTTGGTCCCCCATAACCAAACAAATTCACTATTGAGGGAGGATTGTCTCGGGAGTGATATTCCCATATTACCCTGAGACCAAAATCCACCGTCAACATATGTTTTGAAATTTCTTATTCTTTTTCAATAATCCTTTGGTTTTTATAATTTGAATCATATTGTAATTGATGAAAATGTGATCAACTTTAAGGGCTTATAATAAAATGTATAAATTCTTTTGCTCTTATGATGCTTTGTTATGTTTATTTCATATGGTTAAAATGTGATATTTTCTTTGGACTACATAAGTTATGTGAATCATTTGTATTATTTCATATAATTGCTATGCTTGAATATGAATATATATTTGTAGCAATTGATGTGCTAAAATGAGAAAATGATATTCATGTGAAATGTTATACAAATTGAATTCTTATACCATAACTCCATCGGTATCTTTTATTTTAAAAATAGGGAGTTATTTTTGCTCTTTTCTTTTATTTTGTTAATGGCAAAAGGATATTTATCTAAGGGGGATTAATAATGTTTTATTGATGACCTCTTACTTTTCACATCTTTTTGCTTATGTTGTATATGTTTTCCTTTATATATTTAGCAAAAGGGGAGAAAATCATGTATTTGTGCTAACTGTATTTCCAAGTGCTTTTGTTAGATAGCATAACTTGAGAGGGAGTTTTATGGTTAGAAAAGTCATCATCAAGATAAATTGGTTAGAATCTTTAGCTCGTATGATGTTTTTATTTATTCTAGTCCAAATGATTGAAATGTTATATTATTTTCTTTGGACTATTTAAGTTTTGAAAATTTACTTAGTCTCATGCAATTGCTATACTTAAATGAGAAATTTTTTCTTTACAATTTTCATGCTTAAATGAATATGCCACTTATATGAGAAAATAGGCAAATTGAGTTTATCATAGATCCATGTTCTTTTCTTGGTTAATTTTTTTTGATCATTATTATATGATACCCTTTATTTTAAGAAGAAGGAGCATTAATTTTCCTTCATATTTTTGCTAATGTCAAATGGGGAGAGAAAGTAAAGGAATTCACCTCAAACTAATCTTTCTTTTGAGTGTATTTTGCCTAAAATCATAGGATCAAAGAAAAATACACATGTTGAGGTACATGAAATTACCAACATCAAAAAGAGGGAGATTATTGATACCATGATTTTGAAGATGACAATGAAGTAAAAAGGCTCAAAGATAGGAAGCTCAAATATATGAAGAATTTGGCAAATATGATCAATTTTAGTGACTTGGTTTCGATGGTGTCAAAATATCTAAATATTAAAAAATCAAGTTCGATGAAGCAAAAAGATGATGATGAATCCAAAATATTGATGAAGAGTCAAAATGAGCTATAAGATGATCAAGAGAGCAAAGATGATAAAGCGTCAAAAAGAGGATGAAAAGCCAAAGCATGAACCAAGTAAGATGAAGATGATAATTAATAAATAAAACTAACTATAAGCAAGTTTATTCAAATATTTTAAAGCTCTTAAAAATTATATATTTTGCATCACTTGCAATTAAATGGCTTAGAATGCTTAAATAATTATTTGCATTTTCTTTACATCAAAATGAATTTCAATGCACAAGTGCATTGGAAAATGATTTTGAAAAATTAGCAAACAGTTGAATTAAATTTCAAATGATATATCTTTAGATATATATATGTGTGTCTCTAGTTTGATATGGTTCAAACAGAACACAATTCCGATATATAGAACTTTTTCTAGAGCCAGATTACTACAACATATTCAGATGTGTATTTTCTGCAGACCTGTCACATTAGAAAAGTTTCATAAAATTCATCTTAAGATTTTTGAGGCTAATTTTTTTTTAAAGATGATAGATCTATGTGTCTAGTATATGTAGGAATTTACGGATCTTGATTTGGAATTTTCTAGAGCAAGTTATGGCCACAATATTCAGTGCTGTCAGGCTTGAATGGTCATATGAAAGTTGCACCGGTCTCTGAAATCGGCATACCAATCCCAGAGGTCCCAACTGTCATTTTTTTGGAGCCGTTGGAGCTGTCAGACTGGTATACCGGTTCTGTAGAATGACATACCAGTCTCAGAACTGAAAAACGGCTATAAACGGCTAGTTTTGTGCAAAATCTATAAATTGATCATTTTTCTCACTTTTAATAGAACTCTTGCACATATATTTATCCTCTAATCATGTCTAAATATTCTTGAGAGTTTATAAATATCTTCAATTCATTTTCTCTAAAATCAAATTAATAAAGCTCATTATTTTACATCTTCATATTTAATCAGTGAGCTTGTTTTTCTTTTGGGTAATACACTAACATTCAAATTTTTATAACCATTTGTGAGTTCCCAAATAGCAAAGAGAGTTTTTAAAATCTTCTATATCTTACGCTCCCTATATTTTAAAAAAGCCCGTACTTTATCTTCATAATTCATATTAGCGAACTGTGATACATTTGTGCTGAGAAACTCACATTTTAATCTTCTTTGTAATATTTTATGAGTACCCAAATTGTGGTTGTAAAAATTTCATCATCAAAAACTTGTGGTTGTGAAAACCTCTTGTTGAGTGGGAATACCCAAAAGGGTGATTTTGTTGTAAATGGTTTGAAATGAGCCTAGGCAAAAAACTCTCATTGTAAAGGTTTAAGAGTGAACCTAGGGACACAACTTTATGTGTAGTGAACATAAGGACAAAACTCTTGATTTCTGAGTAAGTCACAGAAAACTCTCGCTGTAAAGTGTGGATTCACTTTTACATAGTGGAAAGCTTCAAGCACGGCTTAAAGGAGTGAACGTAGACATTATTAGCAAACCACTATAAATCATGGTGTCAAATTTCTCTAACCCTTATTCCTTTTATTTATTGCAAATTATATTTTGTATTTGCATATTATTTAGTAACTTGTATTTTTGTAATGTATTGTGTTTGAGAATTAATTATTGAGTTCATTAAGTTGGAAAATTGATTTATAAACTTAACCGGTAAAGCTACTAACTAAATAGCTGACCGACGTAAACACACACGTATAACGCAAGCGCACGTATCGTTCAAGTAGTATAAAAATATCGATCCCACGAGGACTTAATTCCTACTATTGTTATTAATTGTTGATACTATTTATTTACAAATATCTAATTGAGGGAGAAGGGAATTGATTGCTTGATAGATTTGGTTGATTGTAGATTTGCTAAATAAATAAATAAATAACAAGACAAAAGAAAATACTAAGGAAAATAACAAAAGACACAAAGATCTAGGGTTGTGAATCTTTCTAGTATCTTTTAAAAGATAAAGTGATTATTTTATGTTTGTGTAATAAATCAGATTACTAACCTGGAAAACGAATTTATGTGAAAGCATCTGTCGATGGTCAGACACAAATACCCAGTTTAATCCAATTGAATCATATGTCTATGTCAATTAAATTATCTTGATTCATTAAGTTTAAGTTCCAATTATGGTTACCCCCGCCCGACAGGTATATGTCTATCCTGTAAGGAAATCTATTAAAGGGTTATCTATCCTCAAAGAAGATCGTGGGCTATTAAGTCTAAGGCTGAAACCTAAAATCCCTATGTCTAGATCATTTTAGATTTACCATATCAATCTTATTGGTGATCAGACAACAATAAGCATTAAGCTTAAGACTTAATAAGTAAACCTTTAAATTATCCAAACTATAAAATAATCTCTTATAAACCGGTGATATTAGATTTTATCACAACCCTAGAAAACTAACTTTAGTTACAACACATAATTAGGACAAGTAAGAAAAAGACATAAAAAGTAAATGCAGAAAAATAAATAAAATGTTAAGGAAAAAGGAATTAACTTCTACTATTAACTATTTAGATATCTCCCATAAAATAATATATATACTTGTGATAATTTTACCAACCAGCCATATAGGCGGTAACCTGATTAAGTCAAATTAAGATCAACCAGCCATTAATGCGGTAATATTTGTTAATAAACCAGCCATAAAGGCGGAACAAAAATAAACCAGCCATAAAGGCGGAACAATAATTAAACCAACCGACCAGTATGGCGGTATCCTCATTAAGTCAGGTTTAACCAGATTAAATTGAATAACCAACCGACCAGTATGGCGGTATCCTCATTAAGTCAGGTTTTAAATAGTTTATATATTATATTTTAGGGAGATTAATCTAAATAGCAATATTAAAAGAATTACTTTTTCACCTTAGCATGGAGAAGTTACCCTCGCATAGTAAAACGGTAAAAAGTAAAAATAAAATTACTATTAAAAAAATAGAATTACTATTACTATTTCAGAACTTAATAAAATTAACTACAAAACTGAAATTAAAAGAAACTAAGAAGAAAACTCCCTATTTACATCAGAGGATTTCAAGGAAAAGGTACATTTGAAACTGAAATTTGAAGCTGAATTTATAGGCCCCGGTAGACCTTGGGCGTCGCGACGCCAAGGGCTTTGGCGTCGCTACGCGATGACGTGGCACGACTTTATTGGTTGCTTGGCATCTCACCGGACACGTGGCAGGGCGGCTGAAAAATTTCGGCTCGTTGAATTTTTGACACGTGGCAAGGCGGCTGGCTGAAGTCGGCTCGTTGAATTTTTGACACGTGGCATGCGGTGCACGTTAGCAGATCGCTTGTGATGATGACACGTGGCACGATACACTTTAGCAAAGTCAAACTTCTCAAACTCTGACCTGTGGACCCGATGCACGTTAGCTGCAGCTCGGCGCACGTTAGGCGTCGCGCGCCAAGGGTTTGGGAGTCGCGACGCGCAAAATTACAAAAATGCCCTTTTTTGCCAATTTTCACAATTTTGCTCCAAATCACCTCCAGAATGTCCTGAAACTTTATTTATCTACAAAATAACACAAAACACATCAAAATATTCACAAAACTCAAGAAACTATACAAAATATTAAGTTAAATGAGTGGGAAATAGTGATACATTTATCACTCATCACACCCCCAAACCTAACATTTTGCTAGTCCTCGAGCAAAATAAAATAACATAATAAAATTTAACTAAGCCACTTTCGTAGGGATCACAGTTGCATTAGCATATGCTACAAGCCTTTAAACCCCTAGGTGTCCCTAGTGGACGAGTTGTAGTCTCGTGAGGGTTTATAGCAATGATACCCATAAACATTTTATAAAAGTAAAAAGAAAGTAAAACTAATGCACACAAAAGCAAAAAAAACAAGCGAAAAGAGAATAAAGAAGTTAGTGACTAATTAGGTGAAACTTCTACTCCAAGTTACTAGTTGTTTTGTTTCATTCTAAATTACTGAATAAGTAAATTCTCCGATTATATTTACCATTCTCCATATACACATCCAGCAAAATATTAATCAACTCATTTTTGCCCACAACAGTCATAAGTATAGTTGATAAGAGAGTAATATTTTTGTCCTAAAGTTTTATCAGAATTCACACCTTTTTGTAGTAATGGAATAAATTTTCTGATTTTTCTGATTTTTTCTTTGATTTTTTTCTCTATTTTTTATTTATATACAATATCTTCCATCTATGTAGCGAGCTTTAGGTCGATGACTCCCAAACCAGTTGGCTTTAGGGCACCAGGTGTTAAGATACCCATACAGACTTAATTACACAGACTTCAGATATATATATATATATATTTTTTCTGTCATCTTTTTGATCCATGTAGCGAGCTTTGGGCCAATGACTCCTAAACCAGTTGGTTTTAGGGCACTAGGTGTTAAAACACCCTTACAGACTTAATAACTCAGATCTCAGATTTTTTTTTATTCCATCACTTTTTGAGATGCTTCCTCCAATTAAACTAGAGCACTGAATATTACAAACTTTTCAATTTTTAGCTCATGTCTGTATGTTACTATGTATGTTGATAATACCTGTCAACTGAGCATATGAAGATCTCTTTTAGTCAGTTTTATGGAGAATTCACAAATTAAATAATTCAAAATGAAATAAACAAAAATTAACTTGTTTCAAAAATGGTTTGAGATACGTATCAGGAGTGAAAACTCCTTACTCAGCCATCTCTTACCAATTTTACCTTTTTAGTCAAAATAAAAGAACGCAAAATATTTTTTTGTATTTTTCGAAAAATTTTGGACTAAAAATAAAAATAACACACAAACTAAAAACAAGGTAGATTTTCCGTTGTAGATTCCCCAGAGGGAGGGTGGAGTGAGGCTCTCTTAAGTACCCAAGCCTCTTAGGCTCTTATCGCTTGGTGTCAGGAATAAACAATGATTCCTCCACATTGGTCTATCACAATGAGCTACGGGTGAATGATTATCTAGGTGCCTTCACAGCTTTTCCTTATAGAAAGGTAGTGAGTGAAGGAAGACACCAAACCATCACCTACTCCCTAAACAGTAGAAGAAGAGTTTAGAAGATAATAACTGGTTAGTTGAAATTCTACAAGAAATTAAAGGTTAAGATCCAGATTAACACGACGCCTCTTACCACGATCGTCCTCGGACCAATTTATCTTTGCAAGGACAGGGTCAACTTGTGGTTCATATGCTAAGAGTTGGTCAATTAGATCCGGAGCAGTTCTGGCAGTAAAGAGTAGTTCTTTCAAAGGTTTTGACACGAACCCATTTCTCCGGGCATCATCAAGAAACACACAAAGAAAATCATAAAATCCATCAACGTTGTACAGTCCAATTGGTTTCTGGTGTATGTTCAGGTTCGCCCAAGATAGTTCTATAAAAGTTTCCTCCAATGTGCCCAAGCCACCTGGCAAAGCGATAAAAGCATCAGCATGGTTTATCATTTCTACCAATCGTTCAGACATACCTGGCACGATCAGTTCCTCTCCGTTTGATGATCCAATAAGATTTGCCTCTGCCAAGGGTTTTGGGATGATTCCCAAAACATGACTACCTCTTTCCTGTACGGCCTTTGAAATGATCCCCATTAGTCCAAGATTGCCTCCGCCATATACTAAGTGCATATTCCTTGCAGCTAAGACTCGACCCAATTCTTGTGCTGCTTCTACGTATTGTGGCTTAACACCAACACTACTACCGCAAAACACACATATGTTTTCAACTCGTCTTCTCAAAGTGGCTTCCATTTTTATATGTATTTCTTTCTCAACTCTGGATGCCTTCAAAAGTGCAATGACGGGCTGAATTTATAGTACCTGAAAAGGGTGAGTAATAATAGCACTAGTATCTTCCAAAGGAAGCTTGTTAGCTAAACAAAACAAAACAAATCGTGAAATGTCAAAAAGTCTGGATTATGTCTATGAAGATAAAGATAATTACAACAGAAAAGCAAATCAAAGCAATAATTAAGGCAACGGAATTGTGTACGCAATACGCCACTCGTTTGGTATATAAATCCACTAGGATGTGTCTCAAGATTTCATTCCTTACTCAGCCATCGCTAATGAATTGGTTCTCATCTTTCTGATTGCCAAACACCATTCCTTCTGTTCTAAAAATGCTCTGTTTGTGCTTTTCCATCAAATTGCTTGGGTTGCCTCCCTACTAGCGCTAAATTTTTCGTCTTCAGCCAGACGTGACCGAAATCTATCTCTCAAGGAGGTTTCAGCGTCATTTTGGATGTTCTATTAAAGACAATCCCATGTGCATTGCTTTTGAAGGGTCTCTTCCAACAGTAAGGTGGTAAAAAGAATTTTGTCCCATTCAGTGCTTGTGCCACCTTTTTAACCTTTGTTGCTCCAGTGATTCCTGAAAAGAAAGAAAGAAAATCAGGAGGTCTTGTAAGGTGCTTGACCTTTAATGGAAGTTCCATTTTGTCAAGCTTCTGGGTGATATCTTTGATTTGTACTCCTCGATACATCGATGTTTCTCCTGAATGCTCTGGATTTTCAATTTGGTCTGACAGTTGCTCCTCCATTTGCTCTGCTTTTTGCTCCACATTTTCTTCACAGATGTATTTTAGGATTTCTGTATTCAGCTCTTCATCTGTCATCTGTGAAATACATGCTTCAAAATTGTCAACCTGAGGATGAAAAGAAATGTCAGATTTTAGGTCTTCATTCTCTGATCTGGGTGAAATGATTGGCTCAGATAGATCTTCTTCAAACATCAGTGCAAAACAGTCTCCAAGATCTTCATTTTGAGGATACAGAATTTCATCCTCATTTGTTGGCGCAGTTGGTCCAAACAGCTCAGCTTCTTTGTCCTCGTTAGAGTCAGAATAATAAAAATCAAATTGAGACCTTGTTGGTGCAGGCTCCTGAACTGATACCTCTGATTCTTGATACTGCTCAGCCCCGTCCTCTGTTATGATGTCATGATGAATCTCAGGATATTCGAAGGCTTCTTCAGTATTATTTGAATTTGCTCCGTGAGATATGTGATTCAGGTTATCTGTTAATTGTCTAACTTGATCTGTCATTCTCTGTATAGAAGCCGCTTGACTCTGAATTTGTACATCAAATTGAGCTTCTCGTTTCTCGAGCCAATCTTTTAGCATGTCATTCAACTGATCTTCCTCTGATGGATCTGGTTTCTGATGAAGATCGTAGGTAGATGGTGGATAAGATGGAAAATGTGATGATTCTTCGTACCTTGAATGATTCCAATAATTATGCCACTCTGAAAGGTAAATACATTGATCGCTCGGGTGGTTACCATCACATATTACACATCTCCCCATTTCATTTTGATGAGCAAATATAGTATTGCTTGGTTATGAAATCCAGTGATAATTGTTGGGCTGGACAACAGGCCTCAGAAAACCAGACTGTTGCTCCCAGATTTGGGGTGTATCTTCTAGTAAAGCTTGTAATCTTTCAATCTCCCAATAATGTTCCATTTTTCAATTACCTGAAAACAAAAGAAAGAAATAAAAATTACAGATAAAAATAAAGAAAATTAGATACAAGTAAATTAGATAGCTTCAAAATTAATAATTCAAGAAAAATAACTCCCCGGCAACGGCGCCAAAAACTTGACCGGCGTAAACATACACGTATAACGCAAGCGCACATATCGTTCAAGTAGTATAAAAATATCGATCCCACGAGGACTTAATTCCTACTATTGTTATTAATTGTTGATACTATTTATTTACAAATATCTAATTGAGGGAGAAGGGAGTTGATTGCTTGATTGATTTGGTTGATTGTAGATTTGCTAAATAAATAAATAAATAAAAAGACAAAAGAAAATACTAAGGAAAAAAACAAAAGACACAAAGATCTAGGGTTGTGAATCTTTCTAGTATCTTTTAAATGATAAAGTGATTATTTTATGTTTGTGTAATAAATCATATTACTAACCTGGAACACGAATTTATGTGAAAGCATATGTCGATGGTCAGACACAAATACCCAGTTTAATCCAATTGAATCATATGTCTATGTCAATTAAATTATCTTGATTCATTAAGTTTAAGTTACAATTATGGTTACCCCCGCCCGACATGTATATGTCTATCCTGTAAGGAAATCTATTAAAGGGTTATCTATCCTCAAAGAAGATCGTGGGCTATTAAGTCTAAGGCTGAAACCTAAAATCCCTATGTCTAGTTCATTTTAGATTTACCATATCAATCTTATTGGTGATCAGACAATAAGAAGCATTAAGCTTAAAACTTAATAAGTAAACCTTTAAATTATTCAAACTATAAAATAACCTCTTATAAACCGGTGATATTAGATTTTATCACAACCCTAGAAAACTAACTTTAGTTACAACACATAATTCGGACAAGTAAGAAAAAGACATAAAAAGTAAATGCAGAAAAATAAATAAAATGTTAAGGTAAAATGAATTAACTTCTACTATTAACTATTTAGATATCTCTCATAAAATAATATATATACTTGTGATAATTTTACCAACCAGCCATATAGGCGGTAACCTGATTAAGTCAAATTAAGATCAACCAGCCATTAAGGCGATAATATTTGTTAATAAACCAGCCATAAAGGCGGAACAAAAATAAACCAGCCATAAAGGCGGAATAATATTTAAACCAACCGACCAGTATGACGGTATCCTCATTAAGTCAGGTTTAACCAGATTAAATTGAATAACCAACCGACCAGTATGGCGGTATCCTCATTAAGTCAGGTTTTAAATAGTTTATATATTATATTTTAGGGAGATTAATCTAAATAGCAATATTAAAAGAATTACATTTTCACCTTAGCATGGAGAAGTTACCCTCGCATAGTAAAACGGTAAAAAGTAAAAATAAAATTACTATTAAAAAAAAATATAATTACTATTACTATTTCAGAACTTAATTAAAATTAACTACAAAACTGAAATTAAATTAAGCTAAGAAGAAAACTCCCTATTTACATCAGAGGATTTCAAGGAAAAGGTACATTTGAAACTGAAATTTGAAGCTGAATTTATAGGCCCCGGTAGACCTTGGGCGTCGCGACGCCAAGGGCTTTGGCGTCGCTACGCGATGACGTGGCACGACCTTATTGGTTGCTTGGCATCTCACCGGACACGTGGCAGGGCGACTGAAAAATTTCAGGTCGTTGAATTTTTGACACGTGGCATGCGGCGCACGTTAGCAGATCGCTTGTGATGATGACACGTGGCACAGCGCACTTTAGCAAAGTCAAACTTCTCAAACTCTGACCTGTGGACCCGGCGCACGTTAGCAGCAGCTCAGCGCACGTTAGGCGTCGCGACGCGCAAAATTACAAAAATACCTTTTTTTGCCAATTTTCACAGTTTTGCTCCAAATCACCTCCAGAATGTCCTGAAACTTTATTTATCTACAAAATAACACAAAACACATCAAAATATTCACAAAACTCAAGAAACTATACAAAATATTAAGTTAAATGAGTGAGAAATAGTGATACATTTATCACTCATCAATAGCATAAAATAAAAAAGATTTATAAATCCGCATATTTTGGCTAGCTATTATCCAATTCACTCTCCTCTTATATATAGAGATTGTATATTTGTGTGCGTTTATATATAATTTCAATAAATGGGTACATCTTGAGTGCTCAAGACTTTTTGTGTTGTGCGATTTAACGTAACCCAAACTAAGCCAACGAAATGATGAGAAGTGCACGACGTGTTTGTTCATGTGTCCAGTCTCTTTCTTCTACATATCATGTGTTTTGTTATTGACAAAGAGAACAAAAAACTTTACAGTTCTTGACCCAGAAACTGTAACACAAAAAGGGGGATGGAGATGATAAAGTTTTTCTAACAACATAATCATGTCAGGTTCATAATCTGGCTCTGTCATGTCATGTGCCCAATAGTGTTTCATGTACCGTTGCGTATTTTTTAAGATTTGAGTATGTAACCTCTTACTTTCACCGCAAGAATTAAAAGCCGATGATATATATATATATATATATATCTTAATTCTCAAATATTTTTAATTCACATTAAATTCTCTCTCACCTCTTTCTCTCTTATTTGAAATCAAATCCCTACCTATAAATAACTTTAAAATATTAAAATTGTTTTTTTTCCGAATGAATCCCAATGAAATATAATGTAATTTATTCAGTTAAAAATTTATTTTCTTATTGAATTTGAAATCATGACCGTCACTGTACAAGAACTAATAGTTAGGATGAAAAACTTATAGAAATAATTCAAAACAAAATAACAAATAATGAAAGATACGAGATCCAAAAAATTGACTAGGTTTGTAGGCATCTATTATTTAACTTTCTTATTTTAATAGGAGATTATACTTTGATATTTTTAACAAGTTGCTTATTTTAATTTTATAATTTAATAATAAAAATTAATTATAGATATTATGTGCCGCGTATGTTTTTTTTTTTTTTCATTTTAATAAGATATTATATTATATATTCTTATTATAATATATAGTAAAATAATTAATTATAGACATTAAGTGCCACCTATGTTTTTTTATTTTATTTTAATGGGAGATTATAATATACTTCTCATTGTAATAGGTTTTCTATTTTTATAATTTATTATTAATTTTATAATGTAATAATAATAAATTATAATATCAAGTAATTAATTAATTAAATTAATTAAATTAATAAGTTTCTTATTTTAAAAGGAGATTATATTTTTATATTGTAATAAATTACTTATTTTAATTTTATAATTTAATAATAAAAAATAATTATAGAAATATTTTAATTTTTTACTTTAATAATAAATAGAAGATTATGTTTTTATATTGTAATATGTTTCTGATTTTAATAATTTATTATTTAAATTTTACAAATTAAACATAAAAAATCAATTTTAGAGATATTTTAATTTTAGAATATAATAATAAAAAATTAATTGTAAAGATTATGTGTCATGTATTAAATTAATATATTTCTTTTTTTAATAGGAGATTATATTTTTATATCATAATATATTTCTTAATAATAAATAAATAAATAAATAAAATTAATAGGTTTTTATTTTAATAGGATATTATGTTTTTATATTGTAATAGGTTTCTTATTCTAATTTTACAATTTAATAGTAAAAAACTAATTATAGAGATATTTTAATTTTAGAATTTGATAATAAATAGGAGATTTTGTTTTTATTGTAATGAGTTTCTTATTATATTTTAATTTTACAATTTCAAAATAAAAAAATTAATTTTAGAGATATTTAAATTTATAATTTAATAATAAAAATTAATTGTAGAGATCATGTGTCACATATTAAATTAATAAGAAATATTAATTAATTAAATTAATAAGTTTCTTATTTTAATAGGAGATTATGTTTTTATGTTATAATTAGTTTCTTATTTTAATTTTAATAATAAAAAATAATTTTAGAGATATTTTAATTTTATAATTTATAAAAATAATAATAATAAATTAATTGTAACGAATAGATATCACGTATTAAGTTAATTGTTTTTTATTAAGATATTATATTTTTATATTCTAATAAATTTTTTATTTTAATTTTTAATAATAAAAGTTAATTTTATGGATATTTTAATTTTTTAATATAATGTATTATTTTAATAAGTTTCTTATTTAAAAGATTTATTAATTTATTTTTTATAATTTAATGGTGAGTAGACACTTGACACTTGACACGATGAGTTGATTTTAAAAATATTTAATATATATATATAATGGAGAAAATCTACAATACAACGGAGGTACCACGTCATCCGTACAACAATCTAATAATCTATTACCACACTTGTTAAAATATTAAAAAATAACTATAAAAAATGGATATTAAATTATACATATCATTTACTAATTTGTTGGTGATATCACGTCACTCATACCTCCGTTATACCAAAGAATTACTCAGGTTGATGGCAATTCCTAGTGGGATATGACTACATCCCTTCCTTACACAATTGATCTTTCCTTAATAAGTTGATTTACTCGCCGAGAAAGTAATATTCTTAAATTGAAACTCTTTACTACTTGCTATATATGGCAAGACTATCTGAAATATCTCCTAAAAATAAGATCTACAAAGACCAAACTATATAGTAAAATCATATTGCTAAGAAAATTTTTAATAAATAAAGAAATAATAATAAACAATACATATTACAATAATAATGTGAATAAAGAAGTCGTAACAAATGCAATTATCAAGTCACAAGGGCAAGACATATGAAGCCCATAATGAAAAATTTCCTATATTAGTTATGTTCCAATGATGACAGGACCTACCTAGACTCTGACTGAAGAAGGAAAAGAAAAGCAATAAAATGATAAAAGAAGACCCCATTCTTGCTTGAACAACAATATTTTCTATGCCCTAATCATATTCATTGTACTCATATCCACATTGCTTGGCCCAATTAAGGATTTTTTCTTTATTTTATTTGTAATTGCCAGCCAAATTAAAGCTGATATAAATCATTATCATTCATTTTTACAAAATTCTTGGTCCATTCTTGAGGTTTTATAGAATGTTGGATCAATGCATCTCAAAGGGAAGATTTATCTAGACATTAAAAAAAAAGGAGAGAATAAATGGAAAATTTTTCTGTGATCGTTGTGTTGTGATTCTCTGATTAGTGAAAAATATTTATGAGGAAAAACCGAATTCTATTATTATAAGAACATAATTTACAAGTGTTTAAACTTTACAAAAATCTCACTCTCTACACTCTCTAAGCTTTCTTGCCTTGAAACTTAATAATTTGGAATGGTTTTGAGCTCTCAATTAGCTCTCTATTTATAATGAAACTCAATATCACTATTACAACATCTCAATAAATACACCTAAAACTATTTTGGTTGTTTGCACATGTAACACCCTGGTAACCCCGACGATGATTACGTTATGGAAGGCATGATACATGATATAGATCGTGTCCAAGCATGTATGTGCTCATGAAATGACTTTTTGGATATTCGGCAGATTCTTGCAGTTCCGATGCGGAATTTAGCTTACATTTTATTATAAACATCCCTTAGTATTTGAGGCATAACTTTTGCATATGATTTCCGATCTTTATGAATTATATATCGTCGGAAATCTAAGACCAAGACCTACAACTTCCACGTTAAATATTATTCCAAATTCGAACAGAAAATGAGTCAAAAAGCAGGATTGAGGTAGATGCTACAGTAAATTCGAGGATGATCTAGAATTAGGTGATGTGGCATTATCCTAGCCACTCATTTGCAAACAAAAATCAGTTCTATGCATTATAAAAATGACACTACTCACTCATCATCTTCTCAAGTAAGAAACGTGAGTTAGATGGAAGGAAAATGTCTCCACTTTCTTCATCCTTATGCTAGAATTTTGAAGGAAAAGTGATAATTTCTAAGTTCCAAGACTTCCAGAGTAAGCTTCTAACTCTTTTTCTTTCTTTAATTTTCAGTTTTGGGCAAAGAAATCAAAGTCCCAAATTCGTACCATGCATGCCATAGGGTTTGAATTTGCTTAATTGGCATTGGAAGTATCATTAGCATGCATTTTGAGAAGTATTTTGATGATATTAGTAAGGAATGAAACCATTGTGTGTATATATATGTTGGGAGATGATGCTTTGAGATTTAATAGTATATAAGAGGATGAAGATTGAGTTTGGCTCTTGTATATGGATATTGAAGTTTAGAGAATTGTCTATGTAAATGTGTTAGTGTGATGGTGAGGATTGCATTGACCATTGTTATTGGAAGAGTTAGGGATAGGCCCTGAAATTGAGCTAGCGTCGCGACGCTAGACCCCCTGCGTCGTGACGCGTAGAAAACAGAAGCACTCTGCTTCGATTCTGTTTGAGTGAGCTCTTTCCTCACATTTTATTGAGCTCTTTCATCTTAGCCAAAGTTATTTTCGATATAAGACTTACTTTTAAAGACACATAGGGCATTAGCCAAAGTTTGATTTCAGTGGTTTTACGATTGATGATGTTTTAGAAAGATTGTTTTCAAAAATCTTGAGTTTTATGAGTTTTGAGGCATGGGGGAAAAACCCACCTCAGTTGTAACTTGGTACCGATATGGAATTGACCGATACAAATATCGTGTGCAAATGAAGTTCAGGAGTAGGGACGACATATGCCCCTAGATCCCAGATTCAGATTATGGAAGGTAGCATAGATCCGCACCCCCGGCTCCAGATTTATGGCTTGGGAGATGGCGATACGTAACGCCCCAAGACCACCATATTTCAAGGCTAGAGGGACGGTGATACGTAACGCCTCTAGACCCTAGATTCAGGGACATGATAATGGCATGCATTGAGGGATGGCAATACGTAACGCCCCAATGTCATGGATTTGCACACTTGGCTCCAGTTCAGTGGCTTGAGGGACAACGATACATAACGCCCCAAGACCACTAGTTTAGGCATATGGGGGGACGATGATACGTAACGCCTCCATGCGTTAGGTTTTCGGCAAATTTTCAGAAACAGGTTTTCAGAGATAGATTTTCAGAGACATGGTTTTAAGAATAATGGTTTTAGAAAAGAACTTTCACAAGAAACAATTTTACAAGAAAATCAGAGTTTTACAGAAAGAAAGGTTTTTAGAAGGTTTCACAGAAAGAGATTTGAAAGAGTTTTCAGAAGAGACCGTTTTCTTGTTTCACTTCCAAATCAATAGATTCCATAAGTATTTTAGTTTTTCATTTTAAAACGGTCCACTCAGTAGGTCGTTCAAATGATCTAACCCCCCACTCTCAGTTTCTTTATTTTGTAGGATACCCGGAGGACGAGCTCACGAGATTGGATACTGATGGCAGTCACTAAGGTGTGAAGTCTACTAAATCAAGTCATAGAGAGAGAGTACAGTCAGAATCACAGTAAAATCATGTATAACTTATTGTATTGAGTAAAGGTGTCCATAAGTAAAGTTGTAATTTGTATTGATATAGATTAAACCGTTATGAGCATTGAGTTGAATTTTGTATTATTGAGTTGGGCAATAGTCCCATATATGAGTTTATATTTGAGATGAGTTTAGTAGTGTGGATCATAGTCAGAACGTCATAGGCTCAGGGAGATAGGTCCGTCTATTCCTTGCCAGTAACATTCTATTCCTTGCCAGTAACATCTCTGGGAGAAGGATGTTACAATACAATTGTCAAAAGATGGTGATCTCATTTTTGACAATAATGGAGACAATCTTGGAAGGTTGCCTCCATGTTGGTGCAAGCTGGATACTACAATTCTTCTCCTCCAGCTGCATCCGAAACGATTGTCACCTGACAGCTATCCTAGCTATGTCTCTGCCCAACTATATCTTATCCCAAGTAACCACATTTGTTAACATGTCAGCTGGATTCTCATATATATGGATCTTCACTAGTCTCAGCAGTTGTTGATCCATCACCTTGCGTATCTAATGATAGCGAATATCAATGTGCTTTGTCTGGGAATGATACATTGAGTTCTTTCTCAAGTCTAGAGCACTCTGACTATCACAATATATATTGTATTTTGTCTATTTGATCCATAATTCTTGGAGAAAATACTTTAACCACAACATTTCTTTTCCTGCTCCCACTCTGTTGTGGATAATGAAATACACCTTTGCAATATTGACTGTCATAACACATCATGCAAAAGTGTAAAGAAAACCCGATGAAGATTTCCTACCATCAAGATCTTCTGCCATATCTGAATCCCTATAGCCTTCCAAGATTGGATTAGTTCCCCCGTATCATAGACATAACTTCGATATACCCTTGAGGTACATGAGAATCCATTTGACTGCCTCTCAATGCTTATTTTATGGGTTAGAGAGAAAACAACTCATTATACCCACCGTGTGTGTAATATCTGGTCTGGTAGATACCATAACATACATTAGGCTTCCAACTGCTGAAGAATATGATATTTATGACATCTCCTATATCTCTTTCTTGGATGAGGGGCATAAAATCTTGCTTAGTTTTAAGTGATGTGGTAGAGGAATGCTGACAGGTTTGACATTCTGTATATCAAATCTCTTGATCACCCGTTCAATATAATACTACTGTGAAAGCCACAACCTTTTGTTATGTCTGTCTCTAATTATTTGCATTCACAAAATTTACTGAGCTGGTCCTAAGTCTTTCATGTCAAAAGATTTAGAGAGTTCATTCTTCAGTTGGCTGATCTTCGCTGCATCTTGTCCAACAATCAACATATCGTCTAAATATAATAGAAGAGTAGCGAAATTTCCATCTGGAAACCTTTGAATGTAAATACATTGGTCTGCTATAGTTTTTTTGTAGCCTTGACTCACCATGAACAAGTCAAACTTCTTGTACCACTGCCTTGATGCTTGCTTGAGGTAGTACTATCTCTTATTCAGCTTACAAACAAGGTTCTCTTTTCCTATTACCTTGAAACCTTCTGGATGCTCCATATAGATTTTTTCATGTAGATCACCATGAAGAAATGTTGTCTTAACATCCATATATTCAAGCTCTAGATTCCAACTGACTATCAATCCTAGGATAACTCAGATGGAAGCCATTGTTTCAACTGGTGAAAATATTTCATCAAAGTTGATTCTCTTTTTTCTGTATGAATCATTTGATCACTAACCGGGCTTTGTGTTTCACCACATTTTCGCTGCCATCTTTCTTTAGCTTGAACACCCATTTGTTATTTAGTGCCTTCTTACCTTGCGGGAGTTTGACTATCTCATAAGTATGATTCTTCTGTAGAGATTCCATTTCATCATTCATTGCATGCATCCATTTTCCTTTGTCTTTATGAGATATAACTTCCTTGAAATTTTCTGGCCCCCCTCGTCAATAAGCAGAATATAGTTAGATCCTAAGTAGCTATTTGATGGAATTCGGCCTCGCTCAGATCTTCATACTAGAGGTTCATTGGTTTCGGGAGGTCTGTCGTCATCCAGATCTGTGGATAATCCTGTAGCCTCTGATGAAGCGGGTTGCAGTTCCCCCAGCTCAACACCATATTCCTCACCTGGTTTTACTTCTGAAATATCATGCATCACATCATTATCCGTGGCCACTCGTGTTGGTGTTGTGGTTGTGTCTAGATTTGAATTGATTTTATCGGCACTGAAATTAGAAGATGTCTTGAGCTTTTCAATGTCTTTTATTGTCTGGTCTTTAAGAAACACTACAACCTTGCTTCTGATGACTTTCTTTTCCTTCGGGTCCTATAACCTGTATTTGAATTCATCGTCTCCATAGCCTATGAAGATACATGAAGTAGTTCTTGCATCGAGCTTCTGATTGAGCTCATTAGATACATGTGCAAATGCTAAACAGCCGAATGTTCTAAGGTGAGAATGAGAGGGATTTTTACCAGACCGTACTTTCTCCGAAATCTCAAAATTCAACGGTACAGATGCTGATATGTTGATCAGGTAGCAGGCGGCACAAACAGCTTATCCCTAGAATGGCTTTGGCAGCTTAGATATACTGATCATGCTTATGACTTTCTCCAGAATGGTGTGGTTCATACTTTTATTAACACTATTATGTTGTATGGTACGTGGAATAGTCTTTTCATATCGAATACCGTGTCTTTCACAGTGGGCATCGAACTCTCTGGAAGTGTACCCGCCTCCATTATCTGAACGGAGGCACTTTAGTTTTTTTTTTCCTTGTTTCACGTTCTACCATGGCATGGAACAATTTGAAATAATCCAGGACCTGATCCTTTATTTTCAGAAAATACAGCCACACTTTTCGAGAAGTATCGTCAATGAAAGTGAGAAAGTATTTGTTATCGCCTAGTGAATTAATCTCCAAGAGACCATAAACATCAGAGTGCAATAGAATGAGCAACTCCGATCTTCTCATAGAAGAAAAATTAAAAGAGACTCTATGTTACTTAGCGAATAGATAGTTATTGCAAGGATCTAAAACAACATTCTTAGAGATAGTGATTAGATATTTTTTTGTCAAGGTAGATAACCCTTTCTCACTCATATGACCGAGTCTATGGTGTCACATATTTTGAGAAGCCTTTTGATCAGTTACATTGAGGCTCTCTGCACATATCTTCATATGAGTCTTGTATAAAGTGTCGCAAATATTTCCTCAGGCGATGACCATGATACCTTTTATCATTCTCCATAGTACAATTGCTAAAGTGGGTAGCACAACTATGTTTGTTAAAGACTACCCCCGAGAGTAGATTGAGTAGAAATTCAGGAACATGTCTCACCTCCTTCAGGGTTATTGTATCCAGTATCTACCTCCCAATCAACATCATGAGTTGTGAAGAAATCCTTGTGAGGGGTGACATGGTATGATGCTATCCAGTATCTACCTCCCAATCAACATCATTAGTTGTCGTATGAAGGCATGTCTCTTTCTGGATGGAGCAGACAACTTCATCTCCCGAGGCAACTAACAGTGTCTCCGCATCGTTGTTCTTCGGCTGGGAATTGCCTTGACATTGCTCTCGTTACAGCTTTCAACAATATATCTTTAAGTGGCCTTCTATGCCACAATAATAGCACTTGTAAGTAGGCTTTCTTTCGTATATTGATTTACCTATACTTTTGCTTCTACCTCTCACTCTACCTCGATTTTTATCTTGTTATCTTCCTTGATTCTCCGTTTTGAGAGCTTGTGTCTGATCTATGCCCACATATTTTCTTATGGCCTCCTCATTTGAGATGGCATCTTTTACCATAGGCATGATAAGTTTGCCTGAATTAATGAGAGTAACCACCAATATCTTCCAGCTATCAGGAAGAGAACTAAGTAGTAGGAGGGATTGTACATCATCTCTCAGTTGCATGTCTACTACAAATAACTGGTTCACCAAAATCTGGAACTCATTGGTGTGTTCTGCAACGAAATTTCCATTCTATAACTTCAAGTTCACCAAATGCCTCATTATTAAGGTATTATTCCTAGCTGTCTTAGCATGGTACATGTCTTTCTGCTTCATCCATATTTCGTAAGCATATGTATCACGTGCTACGTGGTGGAAGACGTTGTGGTCGATCTGTTGGACAATTATGACCCATAGCGTCACTATTTGTACAGATCATGGTGTTGTTGTACAAATTAACTATGTGACAAAGGAGATTGCTCTCTTATCATTTGTGATTAGATCACCAAGATGTATAAATGATAGGAGGTCCTTATGATTTGTTCCTGGATTGAGATGATATGAGACAACATCAATCCACGAAGGATAAATCATTAAATATCCCTAGTCAGAGTATTATCGAGATTGGACATCGATAATGTGTAAAAGACTAGTATTACACTTGTGCGCATTGTGAGGGCATAACGGCATAGTTCTCATATATTTGGGTATAGGATACTCATGCAAGTGTAGTAGGAGGTTGTGTTTTACTGATGGTACGGGAAACAGCTTCGCTCTGGATAGACCCCTCGGAATTCCATTGGTAGTATGACTATGTGTCTATGGAAGTCCGAAATCAGGGTAGGTGTAATTGGTCTTAACCTGAGACTTGCATCGCTAATACTTGCGACAATCAATATGCTTTGGTTTTAGGTCGTCCATGGCTTTAACAGGTTCTGTGTACGCCTCTGCTGGGTATATTAAGAATCGTAGTGTGTTGGGTGTGATGTCAAGACAGAAGTATCACTCCAGTCATAATGGAGATGATGGTCAAGTAGGATACAGAACTGGTTCACCTAAGTACTGCAGTCATCGGGATAATATGACTATGTCATGATTATCCGATTATAGAGACTAGTTACCAGACATCCGATATGTGCTTCGTACGGGGCAGACACAATTCCAGCCCCAGGCCTAGCACGTGACATCCGATACGGGATCAAAATACGCAATACTACGTATACTACGCCTGATATAGATCACTATATTCCTGTAAGGATATTTCTGGAGAATTGGGTAGGCATGACGCTTTGCTAGAAGCCAACCTTGTCTTGTAAATCGGTAAAAACGTAGTACTAGGTACTTACATGTTCGGATAGTCCGACGATCGGATTTACTGCCAACATATCTGAGGATTTCATGGGTCGTTTCCTGAAGATTCACCGATGACGTATGACTCGCACTTTATTAATCTGGGATTAATTAATATTGAGAGAGAAAATTAATCTGGGATTAATTGCGGATATATTTTATCTGGGATAAAATATCAATTAAAGAGAGAGAACGATTAATTTGAAATTAATCGATAAATTAATATATTCGATATATTAAACGAAATTGGATTTCGACGCGGAATTAAAATTAGATTTTAATTCGGGCGAACGAGTTAATTTAGAATTAATTCGTTAGCGACGTGAATGGTAATTATGCTAGGCATGATTATTTAATTAAATTAGATTTAATTACGTCGCAACGGAAGATTTGTTTATTTGGAATTAACGAACCCGAGCCCGGGAGTGTTTGCGAGTGCATTCGCATTTTGAATTCGAGTGCGGCACGCAAGTCACATCAAACGTCAAATCGCTAGTCGCATCATTCGTCAATCAAGTGATAGATGTCTTTCACTTTGAGTGATTGACACCATGTCACTATTCATGATTGATGGTGGTAGTTGGCAAGCTTTAATGGCTTGACTTTTTGTATTTGGTAAATCAATTTATTTGATTTTTGAAAATTGAAATTTGTATATTAGATACACAAAATGAAATACCAAAAACAACACTTCCATCTCTCTCTCTTTCTTACAAGGTTTTGGAGCCAAAATGCTCACTCTCTCTCACGGTCTAGGACCTGAAATTTCTTCTTCTGTTTTCTGTCTTGACCGAGAATGAAGGAGAAGCTAATGGTGATTTTGTGGCAAAATTACCAAGTGCTAGCACACCAAAGGGTACATACAAAGGTGATAGGGAACTAACTTCATGAGCATGGGATTACTTCACAAAGCTTGGAGCTTCAAGGATCATCCATGGCCGAAATTTTGGGACATCAAAACTGCTCACTGCCGAGCTTCATGGAGGAGAGCAAAAAATTTTTTGTTGTCTACCGCATCTCTCAACTGCTCGATGTAAGTATTCCGCAACTTCGTTGATTGTATTCACATGTGTTTTTATGCTTGATTATTTGATCCTTGGGACCGAAGAACTCCAACAATGGTATCCGAGCGTTGTTAAAAGCATGAAACCATTTAGGGCTTAAAATTGGGTAAATTGTATTTGAGCATGATTTAATGAAATTGGATGATTTAGTATGCTTAAATGTAGTTTAATTGAAGATTGATTGGATCAATTTCATGAAAAATTGTTTGGAACAAATTTTCCCAAATTTTAGGCTTGGCCGAAAATGATGAGTGCCCTAAATGTCTTGGTTTTTTGATTTTGATTCATTGGATGACTTGGAATCAATTGGGAATGATGATTTGATGTTGAATTGGATTCAATTGGATTGGATTTAAAATTGGACATTAAAAACCCCTAAAAGCCGAGAGCTTTATAGCATGTTTGGGTTTGATTTTTTGATCAAAATATGTTGGACACTAATTGATGTAATTGAGCATGATTAGTTGTGTAAATTGATGATTTGGAAATATTGATTTATGTAATTAATTATGCTATACACTTTAGTTTAATTAAATATGAAATTTTGAATTTTTGTGTTTAATTAAATGGGCTTAAATTGGATTTGGGCTTGTATTATTGTAAATGGGCTAATTGGGCTTGGTTGTACCAAGTTAGGTTTAGGCTAAATTGGTTGGATCCAATTGGGCCCAAAACCGTTTCCATAAAGTCCAAATGCGACTAATAGACCTTAATTATTTTAATTAGGCTTATGGGGTTACTCCTTGATTGGGCTTTGGTTATTGGGTTTGACCCAAGTTGACCAAAAGTCCACGCCTTAAAGAAATTAATTAAAAGCCCATTGGACTTTAATTAAATAAACGTTGGACGTTAATCGGGCTTTGAGACCCGTAACGATTAAATTTGGAATTTAAGTCGTAAAGGTTTATTAATAAAGTGTAATATTTAATTTGGAATTAAATAATGAATTAGTATTAAATACAAATTGAATTGGATTTAATTATGTAGTTTAATTTAATTCGAGAATTCGTACTTTGAGTACTTATTCGCAAAACGAGTTTGACTGGCGCAAAATCAAATCGTTGTTTGAACATTGGATGGTCATTAATTATCAGATTAATTAATTTGATTAGATTGATTGATAACATGCTTGTGTGAATACATGGTTGCGATGCATGAATAATGTATATCAGATGGATATTAGATGAGTGGGGCAATTTTGGAAATTGTTGTAATAAATTTAGAATTTATTAATTGGACATGCGTGTCCAGCCTATTACCTCCATACTCTTTGTATTTCTCTTCTCACCTATTCCCCTTAATGTTAATGAGGTTTCTTTAGAAGTGTAGTGTAATGGGTAGAAGCAAATACTTGTGCTAGCGGGAGAGAGGAAAGAGAGAGATTTGATCTAGGATCAATGTGTTAAGTATCCATCCACATATCATTATTATTTATTTATATGCGCCTTATTATGTGTTTAGAATGCATGTTTAAGGGTGTATGATGATGAGACCTTAACAAAGATAATAAATTGGTTGCCAATTTGCGCGCGAAAAACCCTCACAAAATATTAAGCGTTTTTCCTTCCATTGAGTGATTCTTACTCAAGATCTAAGACTGGCATTGGTTTGTTGGCCAAATTCAAGACCTTTGTCCTTCAAGGATGTGTTTGAATCACAAAGGCTTTGTTCCATATTGGTGTCTTGTCCAAGTTGTGGTTTGTTGGCCAAAGTCAAGACCACTTCTTGTCCATCGACATTGATTACGAAACTTTCCAAGGTCAATGGGTCACGCTTAACTGGGATCTCTAAGTTTGTTGTGCCAAAGCTAAGACTTAGTTGATTCAGAGGAAAAATGTTAGGCAATATATTGGATATATTGGCATATATAGGATATATGTTTCGGACTTGGATGTCCCTCTACTGGATCTAGGAATTGGATGGGATCCAATTGATCTTAGAGATCTACCTAGTTAATTATCATACAATTTGTTGGCCAAAGTATTTGTTGGCCAAAGTCAAGATTGTGTGACATTTAACGGGATCCTAGCCCACTAGGAAACACGGTTTCCCGAGTACTCGACAGAGGGTTAGAGGTTCGCCGAAAAATAGTGGGAGGCAAGTATTAAATTTGCAATATTCGTTTAATAACTTGCCATACGCGCTCATTACAAATTATTCGTCAAATAAATTAAATGTTAGTTGGACTAATATTTAAATGGTTGTTTTAATAAACATTTGGACTGTATTCAAACTATTAATTTATAGTTGATTATATAATTGAATTATAGTAATCAATATATTTGATTTAATTAATTATAGTTGATTTTATAGTTGGACTATAGTAATCATTATAATGAATAGTACCTAAATCGTTGATTAAATAGTTCGACTATTAGAATCAAGATAAATTGAAAGATTGGTGTTTAAAACATAATCCTGGATGAAAATTGTTTTAAATGACTTTAATTTTCAAATTGGGAATAAAGTTTCAGGATAGTCCTGGAAACTAATAAGTTACTTTATTTGATAAAATAACATATTAGGCCTAAGCCTGAAGTTAAGCAAATAGTAGAGCATGATATTTGGAATATTCATGTGATGATAACTTTAGTGCTTAATCCATTAAGCTTGCCGCATTAGACTCCTTAATTTCTTAATCAGAACAAATGATTAGATCCTTAAAGTATGATATAGAAATTGAAGGATCTTTATAGGTCTATTTTAGATCTTAGAAGTACTAAATTGCAATAGTAAAATCTTGGAGAGTTAATGGCTATACTCAAGGAGTCAAACCAAAGTTTGCAATAAGGCAAGAAGCGCAAGACACACCTTACTTCGATATTCTAGAAGACTCAGGCTAGGCCGAACGCTTCCGAGATGTGGAAAAGGCAAAGGCAAAATCATTATAATCTTCTGGGAAGATAAATGACATATCCCAAAATGTCTGCCTAAATTGTGGCAAACGGGATCGCGGAAGCGTGACTGCCGTTTGGACAAAGCAGACATGAAGGAATTGAAGACGGGCTAGGCTCTGACTTCAAATATGTTTGTCATAAAATATGTTCACTACTAGTATTAAAATTGGATTTTAAATACTTAGTGTGGTACATAAATATGTACTGGTGTGCAGAATCTGCTATGAGCAAGATACTGACTTCAGTTGAGATTTTATCTGCGAATTGGAAACGGGACGAAAGTCGCTGTTTTAACCGTAGATACCTAAGTTTAGGAACTACCATTGGGTGTGTACCTAAATTTGGAAACTGTTATAATGTAACTAGTTTGACTAGAAACATTATCTCTATATCAGTGTTTGACCCGCTGCGGGTGAACCTTTATATTCTGGAACACTAAAGTGTTTTATTATATAAAGATGATATTGAGATAAACACATTAGATGTGAATAACATTATTTATATTTTGAATATAAATAAATCTCAAACATATAACATGACAAACAAATAGCTTAAACTGATTTGATCAGATGAAACTTAATTGTGGCATTGTTGTCTGGGACACAATTAAACAAGACTCGTATATCCACACTTTTGAAGAGTGGATACTAGGACAAATTTGATTCTATTCAAATAAAGTCTACGAATCTAGTTTATTGGGCAAAGTGCCTAAAACACTATTTACTTGGTAAAAGTGCAAATGCCATCGATCTGTTAGCCTTAGTTCATAGTGAAGCAAGTGGGCCCATGTCTAGCTAGGCTAGAGGTGGATATGAATATTTCGTGACCTTTACGGATGTGGCATCGCGTTATGGTTATGTGTTTCTCTAGAAACACAAATCAGAAACTTTTAGAGTTTCGACACGAAATAGACAAACAGATCGACTAAAGTATTAAATCATCACGGTTAGACCATGATGAAAATACTTAAGCAATAAGTTTCTTATATACTTGAAAGAGTATAGTATTCTTTCAATGAGGACTCCTCCTGGAACACGTCAATTCGACGATGTGTCCGAACAGAGAAACCGAATTTTATTGGACATGATAAGGTTAATCATGAGTCGCTCTGAGCTACCATTTCCTTCAACGGATACGCATTAAACAGTGCAATACTTATTTTGAATAAGGTTCCATAAAATCTGTTTGACAGACTTTCTTATTAGATATGAACAGGAAAGAAACCAGGTTTCTCATTCCTGAAGATTTGGGTATGCTAGGCATATGTTTGGATGATACCAAACTAAAAACCAAATTGGATAAGTGCCATTTGTAGGTATCCTAGGGATACCAAAGTATAGTACTTATACAACTCACTAGAGAACAATTTAATTGTTTCTCGCCATGCGGTCTTCCTAAGAGGAATACCTATATGCAGTGGTAGGTGGGAGGATGGTAAAACTCGATGAAAATCGGAGTAATACTGTTCCAGACACCGAATCCTAATGGAACACAAATAGTTCATCAAGGATGAAACTATACCAATAATCTTCGAATACACAAGAACCGCGTAAGTCGGAGAGAGTCAGAAAACAACCTGGGGTATGGGTTTCTGATCTCACCTCATAAAGATGTCAATCTTATTGAGGAACACGAACTTACTACGAATGAGGAAGTGTACAAGGTATCAACTCCCAATTATGGAAAAGTGCCATGATATTCGAGATGGATCCAATGTATACCAACTAAGTTTAGACATTAGTTGTTGTACCGCAAGGCATTGTGCCTATTGGAACTATATAAGTCTTCAAGGAAGACATACGTGGAAGGCAACATACCAACGTACTAAGTTAGGCTTGTAGCGGAAAGGTATCTTTATCAACATTGTGTTGATTACAACGAAACCTTTTACCTGTTGCCACTGTAAATCCATTTGGATAATGCTTGCTGATGCTGCATGTTTCATTTATGAAATATGACAGCTGAACGGGAAAATAGCTTTCCTGAAAGGGAAACCTTTTGGAGGATGTTTACAATATCCTGACGGTTTTATCGTACCAAAACAAGCAAACTAGGTTTGCAGGTTATTCGATCCATGGATGGATTGAAGCAAGCATTGAGTTCTTGGAATTATCGTTTTGATGTAATCATAATGATATATGATTTAATTCAAAAAGAAATGATTCTTGCGTATATAAGGAGGTTAGTGGGAGCGCACTGACAATGAATGTCCTGTATAAAATGATGACATGTCATTTCTTGGAAATGATATTCCCATATTACAATCGGTGAAAGCTTGGCTTTCGAGAAAATTCTCCGTAGAATTCTTGGGAGAAACAACCTTTATTCTAGGAATAAAGATCTACTGGGATAGATTTAAAGTTATTAACACTCTCCGAGAAATCGTACATTGAAAAATGTAAGTGATCTGGTGTCTCATACGCTTTGAGCATATGGAGTCACAAACATGCCAATCCTAGTGATAATCACTGGATTGATGTTAGAACATCCGTTAGTATCTTAGAGAACTAAAGATGATGTCTTAAACTATGGAGAAGGAGAACTTGAAGTGACTGGGTTCACTGCTGCAAGTTTCCTAAACCTATAAAACGACTACAAGTCGTAACACTGGTACTATAAAGTTTGAATAAAGGAACAGTGAGCTAGAAATCTTCCAACCAAGATACTGTTACCGAATAAACAACATATGCGGGTTATTGCTGCAGTTGAGGTAACAATAGAAGCCATTTGGGTCGATAACAAATCTAATTAGATTAGATATAGTTCTGTTAGCAGCTGAGCTAGGCTTCAGCACAGGCTAAAGAATTAAAGGTCTCATCAACGATCCGGATACATACTTCGATATTCATCTGATTCGTTAGGATCATACATTGTGACGATGTGATGATCGAATAAATCACATCAGATGATAATCATGCAAATCCGCTGACCAGCCTTTTCTCAATAGTTTGAGCCAACCGTACATAGTTCGGGTGTCAGACACTTAAGTGACTAGCTATAGGCCAAGTGGGAGATTGTTGGACAATTATGACCCATAGCGTCACTATTTGTACAGATCATGGTATTGTTGTACAAATTAACTATGTGAGAAAGGAGATTGTTCTCTTATCATTTGTGATTAGATCACCAAGATGTATAAATGATATGAGGTCCTTATGATTTATTCCTGGATTGAGATTATATTAGACATTATCAATCCACGAAGGATAAATCATTAAATATCCCTAGTCAGAGTATTATCGAGATTGGACATTGATAATGCGTAAAAGACTAGTATTACACTTGTGCGCGTTGTGAGGGCTTAACGACATAGTTCTCATATATTTGGGTATAGGATACTCATGCAAGTGTATTAGGAGGTTGTGTTTTACCGATGGTACGGGAAACAGCTTCGCTCTGGATAGACCCCTCGGAATTCCATTGGTAGTATGACTATGTGTCTATGACAGTCCGAAATCAGGGTAGGTGTATTTGGTCTTAACCTGAGACTTGCACCTCTAATACTTGCGACAATCAATATGCTTTGGTTTTAGGTCGTCCAGGGATTTAACAGGTTCTGTGTACGCCTCTGCTGGGTATATTGAGAATCGTAGTGTGTTGGGTGTGATGTCAAGACAGAAGTATCACTCTAGTCATAGTGGAGATGATGGTCACGTAGGATACGGAACTGGTTCTCTTAAGTACTGCAGTCATTGAGATAATATGACTAGGTCATGATTATCCGATTATAGAGACTAGTTACCAGACATCCGATGTGCTTCGTACGGGGCAGACACAATTCCAGCCCCAGGCCTAGCACGTGACATCCGATACGGGATCGAAATACGCAATACTACGTATACTACGCCTGATATAGATCACTATATTCCTGTAAGGATATTTCTGGAGAATTGGGTAGGCATGACGCTTTGCTAGAAGCCAACCTTGTCTTGTAAATCGGTAAAAACGTAGTACTAGGTACTTATATGTTCGGATAGTCCGACGACTGGATTTACTGCCAACATATCCGGGGATCTCATGGGTCGTTTCCCGAAGATTCACCGATGACGTATGACTCGCACTTTATTAATCTGGGATTACTTAATGTTGATAGAGAAAATTAATCTGGGATTAATTGTGGAGATATTTTATCTGGGATAAAATATCAATTAAAGAGAGAGAACGATTAATTTGGAATTAATCGATAAATTAATATATTCGATATATTAAACGAAATTGGATTTCGACGCGGAATTAAAATTAGATTTTAATTCGGGCGAACGAGTTAATTTAGAATTAATTTGTTAGCGACGTGAATGGTAATTATGCTAGGCATGATTATTTAATTAAATTAGATTTAATTACGTCGCAACGGAAAATTCGTTAATTTGGAATTAACGAACCCGAGCCCGGGAGTGTTTGCGAGTGAATTCGCATTTCGAATTCGAGTGCGGCACGCAAGTCACATCAAACGTCAAATCGTTAGTCACATCATTCGTCAATCAAGTGATAGATATCTTTCACTTTGAGTGATTGACACCATGCCACTATTCATGATTGATGGTGGTAATTGGCAAGCTTTAATGGCTTGACTTTTTGTATTTGGTAAATCAATTTATTTGATTTTTGAAAATTGAAAATTGTGTATTAGATACACAAAATGAAATACCAAAAACAACACTTCCATCTCTCTCTCTTTCTTACACGGTTTTGGAGCCAAAATGCTCCCTCTCTCTCACGGTCTTGGACCTGAAATTTCTTCTTCTGTTTTCTGTCTTGACCGAGAATGAAGGAGAAGCTAATGGTGATTTTGTGGCAAAATTACCAAGTGCTAGCACACCAAAGGGTACATACAAAGGTGATAGGGAACTAACTTCATGAGCATGTGATTTCTTCACAAAGCTTGGAGCTTCAAGGATCATCCATGGCCGAAATTTTGGGACATCAAAACTGCTCACTGCCGAGCTTCATGGAGGAGGGCAGAAAAGTTTTTGTTGTCTACCGCATCTCTCAACCGCTCGATGTAAGTATTCCGCAACTTCGTTGATTGTATTCACATGTGTTTTTATGCTTGATTATTCGATTCTTGGTACCGTAGAACTCAACCACGATCCACGACCTAATCCGACCCAGAGTTCTGTTACTGAGTTTATTCCAATCACTTTCTTTAATAGATTTTAGTCTCACTCCATTCACTTTGATTATATCGAATAGATCTTTGTAGTAGAGTAGTCTATTATTCGGGGCCTTTAGAGGGAGTAATTTATTCTTGTCAGCTTGATCATCGCACCCGAAGAGAAATCTTCCATTTTCATTTTACGTTTATAGTTTAAAATTGAAAATATGACACAATCGGGGCTGATTTCACGAATCGGAGGTTACCGTTATGTCAGGAATGGTCAAAATAGTGGATTTGACTCTTCATTGATCCAAATCCGACTTGGGGGTTGATTTATAAATTTCTAAATATTTTTGGGCTAAAATATAAATTTCAGAAACTTCAGAGGCTCAATGAAATTTACCATGAACGCTGATATGGCTGACACGTGGTAGATGATGTGGTTGCTGACTAGACCAGATTGCTGATATGGCAGGTGACATGGCTGACACATGGCCGATAACGTGATTGACACATAACAGATGACGTGGCTACTAACCGGACTGGTTTGCTGACGTGTCAAAGGATGTGGCGACACATGTCGATGACGTGGATGCTGACTAGGCACTGGTGTGGCTGCTGACTCAGTGTTGATATGGAGTTGACTCAACGCTGACGTGGTGATAACGTGGCATTGACGTAGTCGTCTTCAACCTTCAACCAGCACATGTGCGCGTGGAAGCACGTGCACAGGCTACTGGAAGAAGCATGCGTCGTGTGAGGATGTCTCTGATCTCCATTTAGTCGTTGAAAAATACCACTGTGCTCGTCTCGATGTGAAAAAACTGATGGTATGTGACCGGCGTAAACACACATGTATAACGCAAGCGCACGTATCGTTCAAGTAGTATAAAAATATCGATCCCACGAGGACTTAATTCCTACTGTTGTTATTAATTATTGATACTATTTATTTACAAATATCTAATTGAGGGAGAAGAGAATGATTGTTTGATTGATTTGGTTAATTGTAGATTTGCTAAATAAATAAATAAATAAAAAGACAAAAGAAAATACTAAAGAAAATAACAAAAGACACAAAGATCTAGGGTTGTGAATCATTCTAATATTTTTTAAAAAGATGATGTGATTATTTTATGTTTGTGTAATAAATCAGTTTACTAACCTAGAACACGAAATTATGCAAAAGCCTCTGTCGATGGTCAGACGTAAATACCCAGTTTAACCCAATTGAACCATATGTCTATGTCAACCAAATTATCTGGATTCATTAAGTTTAAGTTCCAATTATGGCTACCCCCGCCCGACAGGTATATGTCTATCTTGTAAGGAAATCTATTAAAGGGTTATCTATCCTCAAGGAAGATCGTGGGCTATTAAGTCTAAGGCTGAAACCTAAAATCCCTATGTCTAGTTCATTTTAGATTTACCACATCAATCTTATTGGTGATCAGACAACAAGGAGTATTAAACTTAACACTTAATAAGTAAACCTTTAAATTACCCAAACTATAAAATAACCCCTTATAAACCGGTGATATTAGAATTCATCACAACCCCAGATAACTAACACATAACTAGGGCTAGTAAAAACTTAAAAGTAAAAACTTAAAAGTAAAAGACATAAAGTAAAAGCTGAAAAGTAATTACAATAAAATGCTAAGGTAAAAAGAATTACTTTTACTATTTACTATTTTAGATATCTCCCATAAAATAATATATAAACTTGTGATTCTTTTTCCACCAGCCGTATAGGCGGTAATCTGATTAAGTCAAATTAAGTCCAACCAGCCATAAAGGCGGAACCAAAATTAAATTACCAACCGACCAATCTGGCGGTATCCTTTATTAGTCAGGTTTAAACCAGATTAAAATGAATTACCAACCGACCAATCTGGCGGTATCCTTTTTAAGTCCATATTTTAATAGTGAATATATTAATTTTAAGGGAGATTAATCTAAATAATAATAGTAAAAGAATTACCTTTCACCCTAGCTGGGGAAGTTACCTCCTCATGGTAAATAGTAAAAACTGTAAAAAGTAAAAAAGTAAATTACTATATTAACAAAACGTAATTAAAATTATTTACAAAACTAAAAACTAAAAAAAAAAACTAAAAACTAAAAGAAACTAGAGAGAGAAACTCTCAATTTACATAGAATAGAAGAGAGAGAGTGTGGTACAACAAATTCTGAAATTTGAAGCTGAATTTATAGGCGCGGGTAGGCTTCCAGCGTCGCGACGCCAAGGCCTTTGGCGTCGCTACGCCAGCTTCTGTCGACGTCGCAAGCTCTGGTTCGTCGGTTTACAGATTCTGGATAAGCTGATAAGGTGACACGTGGCGAGGTGGTTGGACTTCAATTATTGTGACACGTGGCTGCTTCTGATTGATCGATGAGATTCTTATCCGCCACATGTCAGATAAGGATTAGATACTCAATGATTGATGCTGACGTGGCGGTGACGTGGTGACACGTGGGAAAGAGACTGTCGGCACCGTAGGATTGCGACACGTGGCACTTCCTGATTGGCTGATGATGACGTGGTGTTGAGGTGGCAGTTTGACTTGGTCAACCTGGTGATGTGGCTGATGACGTGGCAATGACGTGGAGTGACACGTGGCACACGTGGCGATGATGACTGTCGGCACCGTAGGATGCTGACACGTGGCACGGCGCATGTTAGCAGATCGGCTGTGATGGTGACACGTGGCACGGCGCACGTTAGCAAAGTCAAACTTTTCTCAGATTCTGATTTGTGGACCCGGCGCACGTTAGCACTGTTCGGCGCACGTTAGGCGTCGCGACGCTGAAGGTTTTGGCGTCACGATGCGGGAATTTACCAAAATGCCCTTTTCGTCCAATTTTCACTGTTTTTGCCCAAATCACCTCCAGAATGTCCTGAAACTTATTTATCTACAAAATAACACTAAAAACACATCAAAATATTCACAAAACTCAAGAAACTATACAAAATATTAGGTTAAATGAGTGGGAAATAGTGATAGATTTACCACTCATCACACCCCCAAACCTAACATTTTGCTAGTCCTCGAGCAAAACATAAAATAACATAAATAAATTAACTAAGCCACTTTCGTAGGGATCACGGTTTCATTTAGCGTATGCAACAAGCCTTTAAACCCCTAGGTGTCCCTAGTAGACGAGTTGTAGTCTCGTGAGGGTTTACAACAATGATACCCACAAAAATTTTACAAAAGTAAAAAAGTAGTAAAACTAATGCACACAAAAGCAAAAAGACAAGCGAAAAGAGAATAAAGAAGTTAGTGACTAATCGGGTGAAACTTCTACTCCAAGTTACTAGTTGTTTTGTTTAATTCTAAATTACTGAATAAGTAAATTCTCCCATTATTTTTACCATTCTTCATATACATGGCCAACAAAATATAAACAACTTATTTTTGCCCACAATAGTCATAAGTGCAGTTGATAAAAGAGTAATATTTTTGTCCTAAAATTCTATCAGATTTCACACCTTTTTGTAGCAATGGAATAATTTTTCTCATTTTTCTGATTTTTTCTTTGATTTTTTTCTATTTTTTATTTATATACAATACCTTCTGTCTATTTAGCGAGTGTTGGGTCGGGGACTCTCAAACCAGTTGGCTTTAGGGCACCAGATGTTAAGACACCCCTACGGACTTAATTACTCAGACTTCAGATATATATATTTTTGCAGCATCTTCGATCCATGTAACGAGCTTGGGGCCAGTGACTCCCAAACCAGTTGGTTTTAGGGCACTAGGTGTTAAAACACCCTTACAGACTTAATAACTCGGATCTCAGATTTTTTTTTTTACTCCATTGCTTTTTGAGATGTTTCCTCCAATTAAACTAGAGCACTGAATATTACAAACTTTTCAATTTTAGCTCATGTCCGTATGTTACTATATATATGTTGATAATATCTGTCAACTGAGCATATGAAGATCCATTTTAGTCCGTTTTAAGGAGAATTCACAAATTAAATAATTCAAAATGAAATAAACAAAAATTAACTTGTTTCGAAATAGGTTTGAGATAAGTCTCAGGAGTGGAAACTCCTTACTCAGCTATCTCTTACCAATTTCACCTTTTTAGTCAAATAAAAATGCAAAATATTTTTGTAATTTTTGAAAATTTTCCAATTTTTTTGTATTTTTCGAAAAATTTTGGACTAAAAATAAAAATAACACACAAACTAAAATAAGGTACTGATCAACTAATTCCCTTCCCCAAACCTAAATGAGACATTGTCCCCAATGTCTTAAACAGTAGAAGAAGAGTTAAGAAGATCGTACCTGGTTAGCTGAAAATCTACGAAAAATTAAAGGTTAAGATCCAGATTAATCCGACGCCCCTTACCATGATCGTCCTCAGACCAATTTATCTTTGAAAGGATAGGGTCAACCTATGGTTCATAGGCTATGAGTTGGTCTATTAGATCCGGAGCAGTTCTGGCAGTGAAGAGGAGTTCTTTCATAGGTTTTGACACGAACCCATTTCTCCGAGCATCATCAAGAAACACACAAAGAAAATCATAAAATCCATCAACGTTGAACAATCCAAGCGGTTTCTGGTGTATGTTCAGGTTCGTCCAAGATAAGACTATAAAAATTTCCTCCAATGTACCCAGCCACCTGGCAAAGTGATAAAAAACATCAGCACGGTTAATCATTTCTACCAGTCGTTCAGACATACCTGGCACGATCAGTTCTTCTCCGTTTGATGATCCAATAAGATTTGCCTCTGCCAAGGGTTTTGGGATGATTCCCAAAACATGACTGCCTCCTTCCTGTACAGCCTTTGAAACGATCCCCATTAGTCCAAGATTGCCTCCGCCATATATTAAGTGCATATTCCTTGCAGCTAAGACTCGACCCAATTCCTGTGCTGCTTCTACGTATTGTGGCTTGACTCCAACACTACTACCGCAAAACACACAGATGTTTTCAACTCGTCTTCTTTAAGTGGCTTCCATTTTTAATGTATTTCTTTCTCAACTATGGATGCCTTCAAAAGTGCAATGACAGGCTGAATTTATAGTACCTGAAAAAGGGTGAGTAATAATAGCACTAGTATCTTCCAGAGGATGATTGTTAGCTAAACAACAAAAGAAATCTTGAAAGGTCAAAAAGTATGGATCCTGTCTACGAAAATAAAGATAATTACAACAGAAAGGCGAATCAAAGCAATAATTAAGGCAATGGAATTGTGTACGCAATACGCCACTCGCTTAGTATAAATTCATTAGGACGCGTCTCAAGATTTTATTCCATACTCAGCCATCGCTAATGAATTGTTTCTCATCTTTGTTTGCCAAACACAATTCCTTCTGTCTTAAAATGCTTCGTTTGTGCCTTTCCCTACAAAAATAACACACAAAATTAAAAAGTTCATACAAAATATGAAAACAGATTACAACAAATTGCATGGGTTGCCTCCCTGCTAGCGCTAAATTTTTTGTCTTCAGCCAGACATGACTGAAATTCATCTGTTAATGAGGTTTCAATGTCATTTTGGATGTCCGATTAAAGACAATCCCGTGAGCGTTGCTTTTGAAGGGTCTCTTCCAACGGTAAAGTGGCAAAAAGAATTTTGTCCTATTCAGTGCTCGTGCCACCTTTTTGCTCCTTGTTACTCCAGTGGTTCCTGCAAAGAAAGAAATAAAATCAGGAGGTCTCATATGGTGCTTTACTTGGAATGGGAGTTCCATTCTGTCAAGCTTTTGGGCGATATCTTTGATTTGTACTCCCCAAAACAGCGATGTTTTTCTCTGAATGCTCTGGATCTTTATTAAGGTCAGACATTTGCTCCTCCATTTGCTCTGCTTCTTGTTCCGCCTTTTCTTCACAGATGAATTGTAAAATTTTTTTATTCCGCTCTTCATCTGTCATCTGTGAGATACATGCTTCAAAATTGTCAACCTGAGAGGACAAAGATGTTTCTGACATTAGGTTTTCATCCTCTGATACGACTAGAATGGATGGTTCAGATAGATCTTCTTCAAACATCAAGGTAAAGCATGCTCTAAGATCTTCATTTTGAGGATTGAAAGTTTGATCCCCCGTTGTTGGTGTAGTTGGTACAAATAGATCAGCTTCATCCTCGTCAGAATCTGAATAATAAAAGTCAAATTGAGACTTTGCCGGTTCGGGCTCCTGGACTGATACCTCTGGTTGTTGATACTGCTCAGCCTCATTCTCTGTTGAAGTGTCATTGTGAAATGATTGGTACTCGAAGGCTTCATCAGTGTCATCTGAAACTGGTTATTGAGGTATGTAGTTCTGGTTTTCTGTGAATTGTCTGATCTGATCTGTTATTCTCTGTATGGATTCTGTTTGACTCTGAATACTTTCGAGTTGATTCTGGAATGTTTCAAGCATTGTATCCAACCTTTCATCTCGTTTCTTGAACACATTTTTGAGCATGTCAATCATCTGATCTTCTTCTGATTGTTCTGATTGTTGATGAAGATCATTGTATGATGGTGGATAAGATGGATAATATGATGGTTCTTCGTACCTTGAATGATTCCAATAATTCTGCCACTCTGAAAGGTATATACATTGATCGCTCGAGTGGTTACCATCACATATTACACATCTCCCCATTTCGTTCTGTTGAGCAAATGTAGAATTGCTTGGTTCTCGCATCCAGTGATAATCATTGGGCTGGACAACAGGCCTCAGAAAACCGGACTGTTGCTCCCAGATGTGGGGTGTATCTTCTTGTAAGGTTCGTAATCTCTCAATCTCCCAGTAGTGTTCCATTTTTCAACCACCTGAAAAAGAAAAAAATAAAAATTACAGATAAAAATAAAGAAAATTAGATACAAGTAAATTAGATAGCTTCAAAATTAACAACTCAAGAAATATAAGTCCCCGGCAACGGCGCCAAAAACTTGACCGGCGTAAACACACACGTATAATGCAAGCGCACGTATCGTTCAAGTAGTATAAAAATATCGATCCCACGAGGACTTAATTCCTACTGTTGTTATTAATTATTGATACTATTTATTTACAAATATCTAATTGAGGGAGAAGAGAATGATTGCTTGATTGATTTGGTTAATTCTAGATTTGCTAAATAAATAAATAAATAAAAAGACAAAAGAAAATACTAAAGAAAATAACAAAAGACACATAGATCTAGGGTTGTGAATTATTCTAATATTTTTTAAAAGATGATGTGATTATTTTATGTTTGTGTAATAAATCAGTTTACTAACCTAGAACACGAAATTATGCAAAAGCCTCTGTCGATGGTCAGACGCAAATACCCAGTTTAACCCAATTGAACCATATGTCTATGTCAACCAAATTATCTGGATTCATTAAGTTTAAGTTTCAATTATGGCTACCCCCGCCCGACAGGTATATGTTTATACTGTAAGGAAATCTATTAAAGGGTTATCTATCCTCAAGGAAGATCGTGGGCTATTAAGTCTAAGGCTGAAACCTAAAATCCCTATGTCTAGTTCATTTTAGATTTACCACATCAATCTTATTGGTGATCAGACAACAAGGAGCATTAAACTTAACACTTAATAAGTAAACCTTTAAATTACCCAAACTATAAAATAACCCCTTATAAACCGGTGATATTAGAATTCATCACAACCCCAGATAACTAACACATAACTAGGGCTAGTAAAAACTTAAAAGTAAAAGACATAAAGTAAAAGCTGAAAAGTAAATTACAATAAAATGCTAAGGTAAAAAGAATTACTTTTACTATTTACTATTTTAGATATCTCCCATAAAATAATATATAAACTTGTGATTCTTTTTCCAACCAGCCATATAGGCGGTAATCTGATTAAGTCAAATTAAGTCCAACCAGCCATAAAGGCAGAACCAAAATTAAATTACCAACCGACCAATCTGGCGGTATCCTTTATTAGTCAGGTTTAAACCAGATTAAAATGAATTACCAACCGACCAATCTGGCTGTATCCTTTTTAAGTCCATATTTTAATAGTGAATATATTAATTTTAAGGGAGATTAATCTAAATAATAATAGTAAAAGAATTACCTTTCACCCTAGCTGGGGAAGTTACCTCCTCATGGTAAATAGTAAAAACTGTAAAAAGTAAAAAATAAATTACTATATAACAAAACGTAATTAAAATTATTTACAAAACTAAAAACTAAAAAAAAAACTAAAAACTAAAAGAAACTAGAGAGATAAACTCTCTATTTACATAGAATAGAAGAGAGAGAGTGGTACAACAAATTCTGAAATTTGAAGCTGAATTTATAGGCGCGGGTAGGCTTCCAGCGTCGCGACGCCAAGGCCTTTGGCGTCGCTACGCCAGCTTCTGTCGATGTCGCAAGCTCTGGTTCGTCGGTTTGCAGATTCTGGATAAGCTGATAAGGTGACACGTGGCGAGGTGGTTGGACTTCAATTATTGTGACACGTGGCGGCTTCTGATTGATCGATGAGATTCTTATCCGCCACATGTCAGATAAGGATTAGATACTCAATGATTGATGCTGACGTGGCGGTGACGTGGTGACACGTGGGAAAGAGACTGTCGGCACCGTAGGATTGCGACACGTGGCACTTCCTGATTGGCTGATGATGACGTGGTGTTGAGGTGGCAGTTTGAGTTGGTCAACCTGGTGATGTGGCTGATGACGTGGCAATGACGTGGAGTGACACGTGGCACACGTGGCGATGATGACTGTCGGCACCGTAGGATGCTGACACGTGGCACGGCGCATGTTAGCAGATCGGCTGTGATGGTGACACGTGGCACGGCGCACTTTAGCAAAGTCAAACTTTTCTCAGATTCTGATTTGTGGACCCGGCGCACGTTAGCACTGTTCGGCGCACGTTAGGCGTCGCGACGCTGAAGGTTTTGGCGTCACGATGCGGGAATTTACCAAAATGCCCTTTTCGTCCAATTTTCACTGTTTTTGCCCAAATCACCTCCAGAATGTCCTGAAACTTTATTTATCTACAAAATAACACTAAACACATCAAAATATTCACAAAACTCAAGAAACTATACAAAATATTAGGTTAAATGAGTGGGAAATAGTGATAGATTTACCACTCATCAGTATGCTCAAAATAGATTTTTGACAACTTTCGCGAAACTCGAATTTTCCGAACCGATTTTCGTTCTTCAGTTTTACTACCCCAATATATAGCCAGAGCTATTAATACCACTTGCTGTGATTATCTGATCACTGAAGAGTATTTATGAGGAAAAACCAAATTCTATTACTATAAGAACAGAATTTACAAGTGTTTAAACTTTACAAAAGCCTCATTATCTACACTTTCTAAGCATATTTTGGCTTGAAGCTTAATATTTTGGGATGGTTTTAAGCTCTCAATTAGCTCTCTATTTATAGTGAAACTCAAATTCACTATTACAACCACTCAATAAATGCACCTAAAACTATTTTGGTGGTTTGCACCATTGTCAAAAGGCGGTGATCTCCTTTTTGACAATGGTGGCAACAATCTTAGAAGGTTGCATCCAAATTGATGCAAGCTGAATACTACATATTATTTGTATGTTTTCAAGTCAAACCAAATAATATTTACACCTAAGCCCCTCTTTTATTTTATTTTTTTTTCCTTTTATGTTTGTTTTAATTTATATTCTTATTCTTGTGATTTAAAATGCTATTAATTTGTTACCTTCCATATATTGACTTCAAAGTGTGTTATGAAGAAATAAGAGAGCAAAATTCTTCGTAATTGGTGCCCCTTAGTGTTTGAAATTGATGGTAAAAGGCATCTTAATTTTTTTCTATTTGTTTTATGCCAAGAATAAAAGCATTAACATTACTTTTACAAGCTAAGTATGATATGAGAAATTTTGTTTTTTGTTGGTGCAAAAATCATCATCAAGGTGTCCATGACTTGGATGTATTGATCTTCTTTTCCATCTATAAAATTGGGAAAAAAAAAGTGACCTAAAACATCATCATTTCTTCTAAGAAAGAGACCACTATAAACATTATGATATATTGATCAATTCCCACCTCTTTCTCCCCCACCACCACACGTCTCTTTCTTTTATTATTTCCTTCTAAATTATTATTTTTCCTCAAATTCAATTACTTATATTTCTTGGATTTTATCTTTGATTAGGGTCTATTTTGATGATGTAATTATGTCTTTTACTAAACATAAGGAATTATGATCCAATGTTGACATCAATTTATATTGACTACTGGATCAATGATCAGAAGAAGCGAGAGTTACATGGAGCCTTCATAAAATAAATTCGACAATTGAATAAAAGGTTTTGCAGAAGAATTATTGTGGATCAATTGATTTTTTTCCTAATTATTTGGAGATAAATTAGACTCTTTCTAAACATGTTAAGGCTTTATTTAGAAATGAGATTAAAAAAGAATGGTGAACAAAAAGGTAGCTCATAAATAATGATATGTAATTTTATATATTAAAAGAATAATTACATTATGTGTTTTTTTTTAATATTTTGATGATAAGTAAAAGCTAAAGATCTTAATTTTTGCAAAACTCATTTTTTTAAAAAAATCACAATTAAAAAGTATAAATTTTTTTTAATCATTAATACTTAAAAATTATATTTTGAACGAAACATAATTTTATTATCTTATAATATATAAAATAAGCCCTCAACTTTTAAGGCACATGTTGACTCACAGCCTTTGTGGGTAGAACCAAGGGCGGAACATGCATGGTCACTAACAGTGGCCTCCTCTTCTCTATCTAATTTCAGTGACTCTCTTTCTCTTTTAATTAATCTAAGTTATCGCAAATAATTTTTTATAATATAATCTGACCCCTGAAACTAAAGTTTTCGTATTTTGGCCCTGAGCAGAAGAATATGTATATAATCCCAATTATTATATATATATATATATATATATTTTTTTTTTTTTTTGAAATCGTTGAAAATCTCATCGTCAAACCATCCATTTCGGATTTAAGCGGAGCAGGTAAAATCTCCGGATATCACATATTCTTATAAGAAATACACTCCCTGGATTCGAACACAAAATGTGAAGGTCAAACCCTAAACCCTACACCATCAAGCCACGTTTCTTGGAGACATAATCCCAAATATTAATAGGGGCAAAATCATATCTTAGTAAGGAAATAGAAATATGCAGTTGTGGTATATAAAATTGCTCAAAATTAGTTCTAATAAATATTCATGATTGTTAATATTAGTTGATTTCTGATTCGAGCAGAAATTTAATATTAAAAATATAACAAAGTGTAGGAATTGAGCCATACTGTTTCCTATAGCTTTATGTAGGTTTGGTGGGTATTTTGTTCTCATTTTCTGTATGTTGTGTGAATGCTTTCTTGAGAGGGAGCAAATGGGAAGAAATATAAAATTATAGCATGTTTCTTCACTTTAAGTTTTAATCAAATACCTATTTTAAATTTAGACCCGGTTGTCTATTACAGTACTTTCATATTTTGGGGGCTAACTCTAAATTTTCAATTTTCAGTCCTATTATTACTAAAACTACATTTAACTTAACCAGGGCCGGCCCTGGGCAGGAGCCACAAGGGCGACTGTCCAGGGCCCAAAAATTAAGGGGCACTAAATTGTCGGGGTTTAGGTATTATGTCCCCCTTTATATATTTTCTCAAGTAATATAATTTGGGCGTGAGGGCTTAGCCCCCAGCTTCGCTTGGGTTCCAGCACTCGTTAATATTATTTTTTTAAACATATGTTTTCGTAATGAAAAAAGACACATTTTGAGCTTTCGCACCGGGCACCCAAAATTCAGGACCGGCCCTGAACTTAACTAAACTAAATAATTGATATAAGAGAGAGTTGATTAAACCAATAAAATAAAAATAGAAAATTAAAATTACTTTGGAAAATTTTATGAGAATGAGAATATAGGGTTGCAACATTATAAAAATTACTTTGGAAAACTTGTTATTAAACCAATAACAAGTTTTATATACTTTTTATCCAATTGAGCAGTTAACATGAGTTATTAACCTAGAACACTAATTTATCTATAAGCCTCATTCGATGGTCAGGTAGAAACGCCTAACTCAATTCAATTATCTATATTCCTATAATAATTAAGTCAAGTTAAACTCATTAACAGCTGCTTCTAATATTGGCTACGCATGCCCTACATGTATATTCATATCTTGCACGGAAATCTATTCATTAAGAATTACGATCACAAGAAATTATTCCCAAGGCTAAACTAAATTCTCTTTCCAAATTCCTAAAGGTTTACCACAACTATCTCACTGTTGGCCAGACAATAAAAGACATTACACATAGAGAATAATAAATAATCCAATATAACACTCAACAGAATAAACATATATAAATTAAATTAAATAAATTACTCATGATCTATTACAATCATAAACTAATGAATTAGTTACATATATTTGTTATTAGGCTCAAATTATTCATTATTACAAAGCAAGCACTCATAAATATAAAAGTAGAAACCGCCGATAAGGGCTTCACAACGAGTCCATCGAAACGAAGCTAATTATATTATATTATAGTAGTAGCACTGATTGCCACTTATGCCTTCTTAGCCGTGTCGTGAAAGTCCTTTGCTCAAGTGCTCAAGGAAAAAGGGATCTTTTACCCCGAGGGTGTAGAGTTCTTCTCACTCGTATTTGCTCGTGGTTCAACCTATCTATAGTGAACAATCAATCTTTGAATGAGGAGGACGATGTGGAACTTTTCAAGGTTAGCAAAGCTTTATACTCATCAGTGGATCCCTGTGAAAGATGCCTGGTTTAGTTTTCATTGGCTCGCCAATGGAAGTCAGTAAGTAAAATCCAATTTCAGGTTCCATTGGCGCGCTAATGGGATTCCGTTGGCTCGCCAATGAGAGATAAATTACTCCTTATATTTTTTTGCTCGTTTTTGACCATGATAGAGTCTGATTCAGTCTTCGACATAAACTATAAAATTGTAGATAATTGAGTCTTCTTTCCAATACAACTTGAATCATCGCATTTGGACATTTTATGAAATAGTTATGGCCAAAATACTAAAAATTATAAAAATAGGAGGGCACTGGTGCAAAACACATTGATTTGTCGACGTTTCAAACCCGTGCTTTTCCACGTGTAACCTATCTTACAAAAGCACAATGAACTCCTCAAAATGCTCACAAAACTCATAGTACCCCTCAAAATGTAAGATATAAGGGTCGTAAATATGGATATATTGACAACTCATTACACCAAAAACTTAACATTTTGTTTGTTCTTGAGCAAAAACAAAAAGAAATAAAATAAAAAAACTTACGTAAATTAAATAATCCATTTTTGTAGGGATCATGATTGTATTTAGCATAAACAACAACCGTTAAAACCCCTAGATGGCTCTAGTGGATGAGTTTTAGTCTCGTGAGAGCTTACAACGATGACACTCACAAAGATATAACAAGAAAACACACAATCACAAAAAAATACAATAAGAAAAAATTTTCACAAACAAATATGTCATGGGGAGTTAGACATGACATTGTCCTCAGAAAATGCCTAGTAACGAAGTCTAGGAGATCTTCAAAATTCTCGATTCAACTTAAATCCAAGTTCTTGAATAAATTATCTAAGTAAGACTCACAGTGTGTGTAAAGATCTGGTTATAGCTCGATTCCTAATTAAATCAACCTAGATATCTCGAAAAATACTATGTTCTGACTATTTACATTAACTGTGGATACGACTGTATTGTTTTAGTTTTTCCCTTCTTTTTTTGACTCACAATATCCTTTAAGGCATCATTTCTTCTCATGATGGTCCTAATACTCGTCCATGGATAGGTTCACGCTTGAAGGTTATAGATTGTACTTTATTTTTTTCATTTTTTTTTTCAAAATCTTTCACTTTTTTCTTTTTCATTTCATTAAGCTATAGCACACATTCTAAATATAAAAAATAGAGACAGATATCTAAGCCAATGGTCATTCATCATCAAAATTTTATCTTGACTTGTCACTTTATCAACTAATTAGGTTCTTACTGGTAGAAACCTATTTTTAAGTACGTACGAACCTAACCTAGATAACCTACTCAAGACATCAAATAAAAGAAATTCAAGCACTTATCATTTTCTAAAATTTCACACTAAGGCCAACAATCTTATTATCAGACTTACGTTTTACTACCTAGGACTTTATATGTATATATTTGATTTTTTAATTATTTGATTTTTTTATATAAAAAATGGGATATAACATAAACGAAACATGTAGCAAACACAACGCGTACATGCATACAAACTTAAATACAGACACCCCCAAACTTAATAGTTGTATTGTTCCCAATGTAATAAAATAAAGGCAAAAGCACAGAGAATGGAACAATACTACTGTGTGGGAGTAATGTAGGAACTGCATTTTTGCATGTGAGTCCCTATGATGAGTCTCATTTGGAGACACTACCTTTTTAGTCGAGGAAGTTGCGGGAAATGGTTGTCGGAAGGGAATCGGTATTTCGTTAAATTTTATTCGCTTGTTTAGCTCCAGGCTCACTCGTTGGACCTCCGTTTTAAAGCATCTTTAGCCTAAGAACCCTCGCAAGGCACACACCTAGCCTACACTTCACTAAGACATACACCAAGCCCATCTCATCCAAGCCCAATCCAAGAAATAATTAAAACATGTCACAAATTTAAATTAAAAAAACCAATTAAATTGAAATTAAATTAAATTAAAATCTAATTACATTAAATTCCTAAATTAAATAAATCACTCACCTAATTTGAATATATCACTTCCTAATTAAATAAATAACTCACCTAATTTAAATAATTCCCCACCAAAAATATAATTATTCTTTCCCTTTATAAATAAATTAAATATATCCATTTTTAATTGATTTCTTTCCTTGTTTAAAAATCCATGCAAACCCTAATCAACAACTATAAAATAGAACACAAACTAAACCCTAAGAAAAAAAAGGAGATGCACGGCACAAACAAGAAAACAATAAACCATAAACCCTAATCACACACTGCCCTCACCCTAACTCTCTCTCGGCCAAACAAATCACAAAAAACCCTTGACAAATCTCTCTCGCCTCACCCTTCATCAGCCCTCACGCCCTTCACAGTAGCACACTCACACTGCCCCCTAACTATTTCAAGCCATAGCCTCCACTCACCAGCTCAAATACGCAAGCCACACATACCGCAAAGGAGACGTTCACGCCATCATCCTCTAAAAGCCTCACAACAACACCCATAAACCACTCACGTCTGGCCTCTTTCTAAGAAACCCTAAAGCCACGCACTAAATCACCCCTCAGCGTCTGCCCCTTCACCCACAAAACCAGCCTCACACCACACACCACCGACTCTCACACATAGCACTTCACGCCAAATCACGTACATAAGCCACATGCACACTACCTTCAACTCACATAACACACGTAACAGCCCTCGCTCCAAGCCTTCTTCACGTTAAACCCTCACTTCACAACTAAAACTGCCCTTCACGCACCTTAACACATAACAGCTCCACTCATAATAGCCACGCACTCAGCCCTTCACGTAAGTAACTGCCCCTAACGCCTTTGCCCATCACGCCATCTGCCCTGAAACAGCCCCAAAATCCTCTTAAAGTCACACATAAATCAGCCTCATATTCTCTCACACTGCCACCCAAATAAACCTGAAATTGTCCCCATTTACTGCCCAGGATTACCGCAAATCTGACCCTGAAAACAGTCCAGAAAACACCCTAAAACACCCAAAACAGTAGCCTAAATTACCAAACACAGTGACCAAAAACCAGAAGTAAAACAACAGCGAAACAAAGCAAAAACAGTAGCTTGAGCAGCGAAACAGCGAGGTAAAACGCAAACCAGTGAACCAGAAAAGTTACAGAGCTTTCACCCTTCCGATCACCGTGAAACGCGAGTCCGAGAGTAGACGAAAAAGGTTAGACCTGAGGGTATTCTTTCACATCCATTTTTCAGTTGTATTTTTATTATTTATTGAGTTTCGTTTGCATGATTATTGTGGAGTGAAGCATGTTGTGGGCCTTGAATGCATGAATTGTAAAATGATGTATGTTGTGGCCCTTGAATAAAATGAAAAATGTGTCGCCTCTCGTGGTATATAGGATTGAAACCCGTGTATAAATTTCATAGCCGATTCCGAATGGACGGTAGTATGATCTGTACTCGGGATACAACTCTACGTACCACTTGAGTAAACGACGCATATTTCATTTTATGTTGTTTTGTTTTGTTTATTATTCGTTACTTGATTTCCGCATGTTATTTTTTTATGTAATGATGAGATAAAGCGCATGGGCTTAGTAAGTGCGATTAAATGTCCTCTATTTTGAGAGGTTAAAATCATTTACCACGATGCTTTTCCGCGCCGGATGATGTATATTCGGTTGAATGTGAGATGTTCAATCGGGTATACGAAGTCCGATATTATTGTCTTTATTTCTTATATGCATCGTGTTATTAGCGTATGGGATTAGTAAGTGCGATTAAAGGTCCTCTATTTTGAGAGGTAAAAATCCTTTACCACGATGTTGTGCCGCGCCGGATAATGTATATTCGATTGGATGGAGATATGTTCAATCGGATACACGAAGTCCGATATCGTTGTCTTTACTTTTTATATATGTATTGTGTTGTTTGCGCATGGGCTTAGTAAGTACGATTAAAGGTCCTCTATTTTGAGAGGTTAAAATCCTTTACCACAATGCTTTGCCGCGCCGGATGATGTATATTCAGTTGAATGTGAGATATGTTCAATCAGGTATACGAAGTCTGATATTGTTGTCCTCATTTCTTATATGCATCGTGTTATTAGCGTATGGGCTTAGTAAGTGCGATTAAAGGTCCTCTATTTTGAGAGGTTAAAATCCTTTACCACGATGCTTTGCCGCGCCGGATAATGTATATTCGATTGGATGTGAGATATGTTCAATCGGATACACGAAGTCCGATATCATTGTCTTTACTTTTTTTTATATATGTATTGTGTTGTTTGCGCATGGGCTTGATAAGTTGGATTAAAGGTCCTCTATGTCAATGGGTTAAAAGTCTTTACCACGATGTCTTGCCGCGCTTTTCACTATGCCACTTATCCTTTTGCGCATCATTGCTTCATTTACGCATGCATTACGAAGTTCCATATAGTTATCTTTATCTTTGTACGCATTGTAATGAAAAGCGCATGGGCTTATGGTGTTGGACTAAAAGGTTCTCCATTTGGGGGAAGAAAAGCCTAAAAGGCTACCTTTACCATGATATTTGCCGCGTCTTTCATCTATTGATTGCATCATCTATCCTTGTCTTGGCTCGATCTATTATCATTGGTGTACCCATGTTATGATAGCATTTGGGCATTATTTCTCGTGGTATATAGGATGGAAACCCGGATATAAATTTCATAGCTGATTCTGAATGGACGGTAGTATGATCTGTACTCGGGACACAATTCCACGTACCACTTGGAAAAAGGCCCACGCATGTGTTCGTGTCAATTCTAGATATCTTTTCTGCATCACATCACGACATGTCTATTTTAGCATATAGTTGTCTCTTTTTACCTTATGCATTTGTATTACCTCTTTAGTTATCTATTTCCATTATGCGCTTAATTGTCTTTCCTTAATATGCATGCTTGTATGAATGTTATTTGTTTGTGCTTCTTTGCCTACCAATGTGAAATTGTATGCTTTCCGTATGTCAATTTATCTTTATGCATGAATTCGGACATAAATTATATGCAAGTAGATTGTATGCAAATTTGGACATAGATTGTATGCAAATAGGTTGTATGCAAATATGAAAATGTGTTATATGTAAACTTAGATATGAGCTTTGTACCTATGTATGCGAACTTAGGTGTAAAATCCTTGGAAATATGTTGCTTAGGCTTGGTTAGATTATTGCACAAATCATTTTATTACAAGTGGCATAAGTAAGGGACCATTCCGAACCCAAAGGTTTGAGGTCTTCCCTTGCGAGGGGTGAGTGCGGCCTTAAATCTCATTTTCCCGGTTCACACCGGGTGGCGACTCCATTATTCTCCGGTTTAGTCCCCCGCGGGCTACTCCGTACTCCCAACCGGGCTGCGAGCCCGGAACAGCATGCGTCGCTCAGTTTCTCTGTTCCCACAAGTAAGACGGTGCACTGCCATCTTACATGCTTCAGGTCAAATTTGTAGTTATACAGGTTTTACTGCTCGTGATAATACCTGCATAAATAAACATGCAAACATATATCACACAGTCTCATACCAAAAACACATAATTAAAACAAAGAAATGGAAATAAAGAAAAATGTGACAATGCTTGGGTTGCCTCCCAACTAGCGCTAAATTTATAGTCTTCAGCCAAACTTTCTCTATAGAATTGATTCAATGGGGCTTCCTAGACAGGACATTCCCATACACTTCATTTGCGCTCCTTCGCTGTTTATTATCTAGTGGCGATGGCTTTGTCATGGAGAGTCCCCCTAGGTCTTTCAATGGCTCATCGAATGGTCTCACTCGCGGAGATGCCTCATGCACATGTACACGTTCTCTCATAGTTCTTTCCTTTGTGCTCGGTAACTTCAGCATGCATGTTTTAGAGGTATCATTATGTGACTCATGTTAACGGGTATTTCACTTGCTCTCTCTAAACTGTATATCGTATGGAACTATTCTTACTCTTGAGGGCATGACATGACCTTCAAGACATGAAATGTCACCTCTTGATCTTGAACTCTCATGGTTAGCTCACTTTTCTACATGTCGATGAGAGTTCTACCTATTGTTAAGAATGATCTTCCAATGATGATGTGGGCATCATGATCTTCCTCTATATCTAAGATGATGAAATCTATTGAGAAGTAAAAATTATCCACTTTGATGAGCACGTCCTCTATTACTGTCTTTGGATAAGTGAAGGATATGTCTGTCAGTTGCAATATGACCACGGTTGGCTTGGTCTCTCTAGACCCAGTTTCTTATAAATCGACAGAGTTATCAAGTTAATGTTTGCACCTAAATCACACAGTCTTACCAAAATATCGATTTCCAATTGTGCATGATATGGTAAATCTTCCAAGATCCTTCAGATTCGGTGGAAGCTTCTTCTATAGTATTGCACTACACTCTTCTGTGAGTGTCATGATTTTAAATTCATCCATCTTCCTCTTCTTAGACATGATGTCCTTCATAAACTTGAGATATATGGGCATCTGCTCCAGTGCCTCAACGAAGAGGATGTTGAAGTACAACTTCTTGAAAATATCCAGAAACATCATATATTAGGACTGCTTTCTTATGCAAGTGCTGGGGGAATGATGAGGGTGGATAATCGATTGTAACACCCCAAGTATTTTATCTTGTCTACTATGATCATACGGTTCATGCATGTGATGATTTATATACATATGGGGCCTCTATGTGTTGACGTACCCTGAGCAAGTCAAGTTTAGTTAATATATATAGAGCCTGAAAATTTAAGAATCACGTTTGTGTCATATTCGTCTCAGCGTTCGGACACAATCAGTGTTCAAGTTTGTGATGCATTCTTTATCCCTTTTAAACGAAATCACCCAAAGGATTTTTGTTCAAGTAGCATTCTTTAGTTCATTCGAACGCAACCTTACAGAGGGCTTATGTTCATGTGACATTCGTCAGTTCACTCGAACATGCCTTTGAAAAATTACGTGAGTTTGAGTGGCATTTAACAGGCATTCGAATGCCCTGTGATTTTTAAGACAAAAAATTTTAGAATTTCAGCCCATTAAAAAGAGCATTCTTTTTCATTTTTCCTATCTCTCTTTTTTCTCTCACTACCCACACCTAACACCTCAATTTTTCTTCAGGATCAAACTAAAACTTGAGTTCCTTATGCATTTTCAGGCATCAAATCAGGCAAGTAAGTTCCTTACCTTCCATTTTAGCTTTTGTTTTGCGATTTATCACATATTTCTCAAGCTTAGGAGAACCCCACACATGACCCACACCTATTTTTCATGATATTGGTTAGTTAGCAAGTTAATCATGCTTAGATAAGGGTTTATTGACATGATTTATGCATGGATTGAGTTAAGTCAATACCTAGGGTTTGGGTAGTCACTTCCATGAAAATTAGGAACTATTGAGTTTGATTTTCATGATTTAGGCTTGTGATAAGCTAGATTTGTTAAGTATACTTAGCCTCACTCTATGACTTATCATATGCTTACCATATATGATAGATTTGAGTCTCAATTCTAAGCTTAATTCATGGAATATTCATTGTATCAATTTCCTCATACTTGCCATATATTTTGTAATTAGTTTTAATGTTATTTGATTTGAATATTGTAAATGGTTATGAATATAAGATACTCACCACTTTGTAAGTGTGGTGGTTTTCATCAAACCCTTTCAAGATTTACGTTGTTATTATGAGATAATAGTTGATAAAGCATGAATTTGGAGGTAGGAGAGTTGGGTGAGCAAAATTTTGGGTTGGCTATTAGCCCATTTTTGTTAGTAAGTGAATGTATTTCCTTATTATGTTTCAAGTTACTGTGGTTATAGTATGTCTAACGTACAATTTATGTATTATATTTGTGATCTACATCTCATGTTATACAATGTATGTTTCATGATTTTCAAGTTGGATTACATGTATATAGCTCATGTTCTCAATTTATAACTCATGTTCACACGAGTATAATTCATGTCTTCAGAAGTCATGTTTATACATATATAGTTTGCGTCCACATATCACATGTTTACAAATTTACATTATCATCTTGTGTGTTGCCATTATAGAGGTACTGGCTAGGAAATTCGCTCAAGCGATGTTTGTCTCATATTTATTCTAAAATAGGTAATGGACCTTGTACGAGCATTGTATGCATAATCCAATACATACATTAGTTTATGGTTTACGAGTTTTCAGTTCATGATTTATAGATATAGGTCCCGGTTTGCAGTTTGTGTTTCATGTTTCATAATTAAGTTTCAGTCCTAGTTGTGTTACAACTTCACGTCATGTTTTCGGTTACCATCTATGTCTATAGTTTACAAATATGTTTTACAGTTTATGTTTCTCAATTTTCAGTTTCAATTTTCAGTTTTCAGTTCAAGTTTACAGTTTAAAGCCATGCTTATGAATTTTAGTTCATGTTCACATTTTCAGTTTATGCTTTATAGCTCCCTTACATGTTTTACTGCTCCAGTTCATGTATATGTTTACAGCCATGTTTATGTTTTAGTACATGTTTACAGTTTCTGCTCGTTGTTTAGAAATTTAGTTCATGCTTGAGTTTTCAGTTCATGATTCGGTTTTTAGCTTTCAATTCATGTCACAGTTTTCAGTCATGTTTCATATTAAATTTATAGTTTTGAGTCTTGTTTATAGTTTCAGACCATATTTTTAGTTTTCAGTTGAAGGATCACAGTTAATGTTTACATCTCAAGTTTATTAGTTGCGGTTTATGTTATAGTATATGATTTATAGAGCTGGCCCATGGTTTATGTGTTCTCAGTTTTCGTTTTATACATTTTTAGCCTATGTTACAGTTCATGATTTTAGTTTTCACTTTATGATTTGTGTGACGTCAGTTCAAGGTTTACAGCTAGCCCAAATTCCATTTTTCAAGTTCTTAGGGATTTACCACAACTATCTTATTGTTGGCCAGACAGTAAAACACATTACACATAAGGAATAATAAATAACCCAATATAACACTCAACAAAATAAACATATGTAAATTAAATTATATAAATTGCTCATGATCCATTACAACACTAGACTAATGAATTAGTTACACATATTTGTCAATAAACTCAAACTATTCATTATTACAAAGCAAGCACTCGTATAAATAAAACTAGAAGAGAAAAGGAAGAAAGAACTCGTTGTGGTGAGATCTTCTGCTTCAATCTTTAGTTATGGTTGATGTTTTGTTCTTGCCGTACTTTGGGTATTTTTCTCTACTCTTTAGTCTTCCAAAGTATTTTTTTAGGGTTTAGATGGGCTTGTGACATAGGAGTTGCTGGGAGCTTTCATTCTTAATAAAGTCGAATTCTAATCAAAATATGAGTTCTTGGCCCATTGGCACTCCAATGGAAGTCAGTAAGGAAAATCTAATTTCATGTCCCATCGGCGCACCAATGGGATTCCGTTGGCTCGTCAATGGGAGACAGATTACTCCCCATATCTTTAGGCTAATTTTTTACCATGATAGAGTCTGATTCAGTCTTCATCATAAACTATAAAATTCTAGATAATTGAGATTCTTTCCAACACAGCTTGAATCACCTCATTTGGATATCGTATGAAAATTTATGGCTCAAATACTAAAGATTGCGCAAATATGAATATAGAGACGGTAAAATTCACAGTAACCCTCAAAATGTAAGATATAGAGACGATAAATATGAATATATTGACCTTTCATTTAAGTATAAATTTATTATTGTTGAATTTCCTGTGCTTCCCTTGTCCATATCTTCTCAAGGAACAGCAGTCTCTTGTGATTAAAATATAACTAGCAGGCAAAAAAGAAGGAAAAAAGCAGGAGAAAATGATTAATCTCACATGACCCAAGATTGATAAAGATTGGAAAGAGACATAGTGGTGGTGCTTTCAATACATTCAGCTTCAATCAGCCGCTTATGAAAATATTGAAAGGAAATCAAAACACGCCTCTCTCTCTTTCTCACTGATTTGGAAACCTTTTTGTCTTTCACAGCCAAAAATATAAGTTTCCAATAACACCCTCGGCATCATCTTTCAGGCAGCAAGTTCTATGCATTTTGACTTGTTGAGCTCCCTCTATTCTTCAAACTCCTAGGTGAACTTTTTAGCCAGCCAAAAAGTTTCAGCCACTCAATCACAAAGTGAATTTTCCATTTCCATGCCATGAACTTCAAGAAACAGATGCAGCTTTTGAGAAGAAGAGATCAGTTAGCTTGTTGCTTGTCTCTTCTTCTTCTCATGCTACTACAGTTGCAAAGCTCTCCTTGTTTTGCTAATTATGTGAAGAATGCAAATTTTACTCAGTCTCATCATCATCAGCTGAATCATGCGAGCTTGAAAGGAAATAATAACAATAATAATAATAATCCTGATGGTGCAACTCTTGCTGCAGAAAAAAGAAAAGTTTACACAGGCCCAAATCCTCTACACAACAGATAAGTTTCTTGTATTATTAGGGAAATCAAGATTGAATTTCCTAATTATTTTTGTTTGTGTTATTTGTTAATTATGAGCATATTTTTATGAATTGTTACAGATGTATATGGAAATATATTAGCTTTGCCTTTGAGTTTGTTTTCTGTACTTGACTATTTGTTAAAGATTAAATAATAATTTATTAGAAGAAATTTAATATTTTATTTTTCGAATTTTCAAAATATTTATCATCAACGTTAAAATTGCCATTAATGGTGGTGTTAGTAATGTTGTTGCCATGAATGTTGGCTACTGTAGCAACGTTAAATAGTATTTTGTCATTTCAAGTCTATATTATTTTCAATTTATTTAGAGCTTAGAAACTAATTCATATTATTTTATTAAACTGCCATGATCTTATTGTATAAGCTTATATGAATAATGTTCACAAATTGACATGGTAATTTTACTTTATTATTTTATTTATTTTTTACTCAACAATTTGTTTGTATGGGTGTAACATTTATTTATTTATCACATGCACAACTCCAACAAACTTTTTTTTTTTTAATTAAAAAATTGTATTATGTACTAGTATATTTAAGAGCTTAATATATGATCAGTCCCTTTAGACTGAAAATTAATGTGACAAGTTAAGCCCAGTGCCAAATAAATGTGAGAAGTCAATCGTGGTACTTGACTGTCTGTACAATTTCATTATTTTTTATAAAAATTATTATTAATTTTATATATTTTGAATTTCGTCAGAAATATTCATCAGTTCATGAGGTAATCGTATGGTAAAGATTTAATTGTCCAAAAAACCATCCAATCATCTTAATTTCTCTGCTTTTGAATAACTACTAGACAGACCCCACTTTTTATGTTTGGTTCTCATTAAACCTTTTCTAATTATGTACATTAACGCCGGACAAAATCAGTGTCAGAACCGAACTGAATCAAAAACTAAATGGTTCGAATTCGAACCGTTTGGCCATTCAATTCAGTTTGATATAGCGATTCCGGTTCAATTCGATTTCAAACCTAAACCGAACTGAATCAATAAAAATCTGAGGCAGGCGTTGGTTACAATAGTTTGTCAATATTATGACAATAATTTTAATCTAAACAGGTAAACCGAAAAGATAAGTCAACAACAATTCAGAAACAAAATAAAATAACAAGACATTTAAACTTGTTTGTTGTTCATAATACTAAATTGGTAATATAAGAAACAAAAAAACCACAAGAATCTAATCCATTGTCGCCATTCTTCGCCGTAATTCATTCATCGTAGACAAAGTTTAAATATCACTCGATCGTTCTGATTGCATTGCTTTTATAAACTCTACATACAAAAATATTATTGTAAATAATTATATAATTTAGTAAATATTTAAATAGAAATCATGATTCATAAGTGTAGTTTCTTGAATAAATCTTACATGCTTCAATTTTTTCATATAATTCATATTCAACAATCAAAGTCTCAAGTTTGACTGTCGTGTCTAACCAAAACTGAGCCCGTAACTAATTTTGAGTAAATATCAAGGCCTCAACCATTTTTGGAGTCAAAGAACTCCTATATTGATCTAGTACACGATCCCCGTACTGAAAGTGGACTCAAAAGACACAGTAGATACCAGAATTGCTAGGACAACACGTGCTATATGTGCCATAATAAAATATTGAAGTTTGGATTAGATGGATCTTCAATAACATCATTCAAATATTTATTCGCCTCATTTGGTAAATCCAAACTACTTCTATTCTTGGCCATTTTTCTACATTTGACAAAAGGAGATTCATCTTCAGGATTACTCACAATATTGAAACTCACTATAGTATCATCCTTTTGGATACCACTACTACTTCCAATACCATCATGGGTTGATGGTATTGGGTGCCATGTACTATAAGTCTCATAAAGCTTCATCAATAATTCCTTTAAGATTCTTTTCATTTCTTCTACTTTGGCACTATCATTGTTATATAACCCCCCAAAAATAAATTCAGCAAATCCCATTTTGCATCTTGGATCAAGCAAAGTAGAAACTATCAACAACTTGTTTATCTTCTCAATCAAATCTCAGTACTCATATTTTAACTTCATCATTTGTACCATATCACCCAACAAATGATCTCTATTTGAAGCCAATGAATTCAACATATTTTGAATCTTTGCCACCTCATTGTAACAAAGATTTGATGTCACACTAAATGAAAAAGAGAAATTAAGTGTCGCATCATAAAAATATTTCAAAAACTTTACAAATCGTTCAACATTCACCTAATCTTCTGCTTCAGGTAGGCCTTAATTTTTATTCCCATTTTCATCTTCTTTGAAGTATAAATAATAGGCCTATATTGTTATGCCATCCGTTCTGCTACCTGAATATTTTATGCGGCCGCTAACATCAAACTTCCTTTAAATTCAAGTTTCTCATATTCTACACATTGTTTAAATGTTTGTATCCTCACATTTGAAGATCTCACATACTTCACAGCATTGCAGATAATCTCTATACTAGCATTGTGTTCCTTTAAGCCATATGAGATAATTAAATTCAAAATGTGTGCACAACACCGCACATGCATATATTGACCATCCGACACTATCTCATCTTCTTTCTAATTCCTTAGCTTCTTTTCACATAATTGATTACAATATTATTCGCACTCGCATTATCAACTATTATTGTGAACACTCTCTCTATATACCCCAATGATCGGTGGTAAACACACACGTTACGCAAGCGCACGTATCGCTCAAGTAGTATAAAATGTATCTATCCCACGAGGACTTAATACCTAAGCTATCAATTTATGAAGTTAAATGTTTACAAGTATCTAATAGATTGGTTGCTGATTGGATGGTGACTGTTTTTCTAAAAACACTAAATAAAACAGTGCGAAAGTAAATTTAAGGAAAATTCAATATTAAGAAACTATCTAGGATTGTGAATCCTTCCAATATCTTTTAAAGATGAAGTGATTATCTCATGTTTGTACAATATATCAGTTTATTTAACCTGGAACACGAAGTTATGCAAAAGCCTCTTCCGATGGTCAGATGCAAACACCCAAATTAACCCAATTAATCATATTCCTATGTTAACTAGGTTATCTGAATTCATTAAGATTAAGTTCCAATTATGGCTACCTCCGCCCGACAGGTATATTCCTATCATGTAAGGAAATCTACCTAAGAGTCATTTGCCCTGAGGTGAGATCGTGAGCTATTGAGTCTAATGCTAAACCTAAAATCCTTTTTCCAAGTTCATTTTAAGTTTACCAAATCAATTTTATTAATGGCCAGTTAACAAGAAACATTAAGACTAAGGCTCAATAAATAAACCTTTATATTACCCAAAACATAAAATAATCCCTTATAAAACAATGATTTTGGAATTCATCACAACCCCAAATATGGTATTTAGTTACAACACATATCTAGGACTATTAAAAACATAAATAAAGAAAATAACATAAAGTAAAACTTGAAATTAAAAAGATAAATTAACAATAAGAAAATGTTGGGGTTAGAGGATCCACTTTTATTACTTATAATTTAGATATCTATCTTATTATAATATATAAACTTTGCATGAAATTACCAACTGACCATATAGGCGGTATCCTGATTAAGTCAGGTTTTAGATTAATTCCAATCGACCATAAATGCGGTATCACATTAAGTCAGGTTTTAAAATAATTTATATATTATAATTAAGGGAGATTAATCTTAATATCAGTAATAAAAGCTTTACCTTTCACCCCAGCAGAAGGGAGTTACCTCCTCATACCGAAAAGTAAAATAAAGAAAGAACTATTGCATAAAATAAAAATTAAATACAAGAAAGCTTTAAATAAACAAACAATATGCAGTCTTCTTAGTATTCTTAAGGAAATCCCCAGAAGAAGGTATGAATTTTCTTTCTGATTTCAGCTTCAATTTATAGGTAAAATTTTGCCATGCGCGTCGCAACGCGCTGTTGATTCGACGAAATGATGACATGTGGCTGTCGGTAGAATTATTGGCTTGGTGTCGTGATGCATTGAGGGTTCTGCGTCGCGATGCGGGCTATAGTGATGACGTCAGTGATGACGCGTGTCGGCAGGGTGCATAATTATGGCGCGTCGCGACGCAACGGATGTTGTGCGTCGCGACGCGTGAACATAAAATTTCCCAATTTGCCTTTTTATTTTTGATCCGAATTTCACAGTTTTAGCCCCGATTCAATTCCAATGAGTTCCGAAAATTTATTTATCTGCAAAATAACACAAAACACATTAAAATATTCACAATACTCGAGGATAATTTTTGTTCGATTAAATTATCACGATTCATTTCATGTCCAACTTGAGGGGAACCCAAAAGGTCACACACAACAAAGTCAAAATCAATGGTTAACAGTGCACAATAAAAATTTAACAGCATATATGATTGCTGTAGGAATTGTTCATAAATGGTTCAATGTGTTTAATTATTGAACATATCATTTATAAGGTTCCATACTGGCTTAGGGATTGGTGAATGACGATAAGGGCACTTTGGGAATTGAAATAAATAAATAATAAAAAATGTAAATAGTAATGTGAATAGTAATGTGAATATTAATTTTTTTTTTAATTTGTTATTTGTTTTGAATTCCAATTCGGCCCAAACTCTTATGAGGGTTTTATAATCTCATTAAACCACTAAATTAAGATCCAATGGCTAAGATTAAATTAGCTTTTATCCCACATCAGATTCTTAATTAATTTTGTTGTCTTTGGAGCACCTATATAAACCCAAAGAATTCTTTACAAATTTTTGCACCAAACCTTTCATATCTTGGGTTTATATAAGTGAGCAACTCTAAAGTTTAAGAGTAAGCCACTGATTTTGAGGATCCTTAAGTCTAATTGACTAGAGGAACCTCGAGTTAAAAGTTTTGAGGTATTTTCCTAGGCTACCAGCAAGGGAAAAATACATGTGCACTTAAGGCGTAGTCTTGCAGTTGAGTTTTGGCTTTGGTGTGTGCATCTTTGGAGGCCACACATTTGGGCGACTCTTTGGAACGTGGAAGAGCTTGCTGAGTTCAAGAAACGCTTGTAGATTGGAGGGAGGACTGTATGAGTCTTCGGTTCAAGTAAGTATTTTTCTTTCTTTATTTTAATTAGAGTTCTTATGATAGTTAGCATGTTTAGGTTTATGTTCTTTGCATATTTTATGAGTTTTTATGCTTAGAATATATAGTAACATGCCTAGGCCTGTAGAATAATCAAAATAAATGGGTCTTGGGCAAAAGGATAGCGGCATCATAATTCATTTTATTTAATTTTCCGCTGTGCACTCGCGGCCACTTCCTAACAGTCAGCTAGACATGACTGCCCGAACGTGTGTTGATGGTATTGGGTGCCATGTACTATAAGTCTCATAAAGCTTCATCAATAATTCCTTTAAGATTCTTGTAGACAACAGGATCTGGGCGACGCCGTCCTAGGCTCGCGGCCTAGCTGAGAAGTATGAAATAACATGGAGTCGCCACCCGATGTGAACCGGGACAAAGATTTAAGGCCGCACTCACTCCTCGCAGGAGAAGACCTCAAACCGTTGGGTTCGGAATGGTCTCTTACTTTATGATATCTTGTAATGCTTGTGATTTGTGTAATATTAACCAAGTCTACTTAGCATGCATGCTCAAGGGTACTTAGATCTAACATGCTTTCATCCAAATAATTTCACGCAATATAACACAACGAGCACATTGAATCATTACATTAACATGTATAAATCATTACCCAAACGCATTATAAACTAATAACGTGCATAAAGGACAACATAAATATGCTTTAACAAATAAATAACAAACTAAGCTAAATCATGCTTAAATACAAATTCGGATGAGACGAGATATGTGTATCTTAAGTGGTACGTGGCATTGTATCCCGAGTGCAGACCGCACTACCGTCCATTCGGAATCGGCTACGGAATTTACGTCCGGGTTTCCATCCGATATACCACAAGCAAGAACACATATTCCATTCATCCGAAATCACATCACATACTAAGTCATTATTTCATGCGAATAAATTCAAAATAACATGCCAAACTAACTATTCAAGCTAAACACATGCTTTCTAATTCATTATTTCATGCGAATAAAAATAACAAATTAACTAAGAAATAAATGATGATAAATAAAATAGGTGCCCTCAGGTCTTACCTTTTAGTCGCTATCCGGGAGTGCGTTCCACGGTGCCGGAAGGGTTATCATCCCACTGTTCTCACTGATCCGTTGTTTCCGCTGTTTTGTCCGGGTTCGCCGTTTTCACTGTTTCCATAGGTTCACTGTTTCTGCTATTTTCTCCGCTTTCAACGGGTCCGCTATTTTCGATGTTTTCACTGTTTTCACCCGCGGTTACAGTTTGCTATTTTCGGCCATTTTCTCACAGTTTTGACTCGCCGTTTTCACCGTTTCACTCGTTATTTTCACTCATGATTTTTCTGCACTTTTCTGTTATTTTCACTCGCTATTCTCTCTGTTTTCAATTCAAATTTTCTTTCTCTCTCTTGGATTATTTTTGAGTCATTTCTGTCTCGGTTTTTGGGTTGTTTAGGCTTCGGTTTTGGCTAGGGTTTACAAGGGTTCTTCACGGTCGGCGGCTAGGGTTATTTTGGATCACGGTCAGTGTGCATGTATAATTAGGGAGCTGTGTTTATTGTCGGCAAAGGGGTACGTGTGTGGCTGTCTCGGTCAGGGAGGAGGCAGTTCGTTGGGGGTTCACGGCTTATGGTCTGCTTCACGTGGTTAATGGGTTGAGTGGTATGTGCGCAGCTGTTTACGTGGAGTCTTGGTGAAGTGAAGGGCAGAGGGTTAGCTAGCGTGAGTATGAGCTGTGTGCTTAAGGCAATTTGGCGTGAGGGTTAAGGCAGTTGGCGTGGGGTTGTGCTTGGCTTTTGAAAGCAAAGGCAGGTGGCTTGTTTTGTGAGGGATTTATGTGTATGGGACGTATGGTTGGAGGGCTGAGCTGATGGTCTGCTGCTGAGGGGTTTCTTCTTTGCGTGGAGTGGCTGTGCGAGAGAGAGGCTTGATGTGCAGTGCAGTGCCGTGTGTGTTTGTTTGTCTAATGGAGGGGCTTCATGATGGGCTGCATGCATGGGACGTGAGTGAAGTGTCGTTCCTCCAAGGGGGGTTGCTGGGTGTGTGTGTTGTTGCTTATTTGTGGAAGAGCTGTGCGTGTGTGTTGAGTGAGGGAAGTGTGGCTGAGTCGTGAAGATGATGATGGTGTGTGCAGTCCAGCCGAGAAGATGATGAAGGGTCAGGGACGTGAGGTTGATGGCAGTGATGATTGATGATGATTCATGGTGTTTTAGTGTTGGTGTGAAGGGTTTCTCGGTCAGTGAAGGGCTGTGTCCTTGTGAGATCTGTGGCAGTGTGTTTTGATGAGTTTGTTGGCTGTTGTGGTTTGTGAGGGAAGGGTTTCGTGAGGTGGTTTTAGGGTTTTTGTGTTGATGTGTAAGGTTGCTGCCGAGAAGGGACTTCGGTGATGAAGGGCTTGGTGCCTGGTGGTGGTTGAAGAGGATGTGTTGAGGTCAGAACAAGGGTTTGCAGTTAGGCGTGAAGGGCTGGTTCTGTTGGTTTTGCCGTGGATGGTGTTTAATGAGTTGAAGATCAATCCATGATCCAGGCGTGAAGATCAGATGCGGTTGTGAAGAAGCTTAGTGAGGATGGAGGGCGAGAGGGAGAGAGCTGAGTGTCTAGGGGCTGATCAGTTAAGGGTGCCAAGCTGTGTGTGCTTTTTTAGAGAGGGGCTGGGTGCCGAGTTGATGAAAAGCTGAGAAGGTGAGGTGGTTTTTTTTTGGTTTGTAGTGTTTGTGAAGGAATCAGAGGCATTATGGCAAATTGATTGGCGTGAAGCATGGGTTGGCAGGGGGATGATGCTTTTGTTGAATTTTGGGTAGGAGGCATGTGAGGTGGGGTTGATCAGTGTGTAGTGTATGCAGTTCACGTGAAGGGCTGTTGTTTATGGCATGTGGGGCTTTGGAATATTTGTGGGGGGGGCATTTGTTTTGTGAATAGGGCTGTACGTTTTGATGGTGGGTTATTGAAATAAAAAATAAAAAGAAATGGGAATTGGGTGGATAAAAATAGGTGATAGCCGAAAATGGGTTATTTGTGGGGAAATTATTAGAGAGAGAGAATATGCGTGAGAAAGAGCGAGGAAAAAGTTCCGAGCGAGGGATAATTCTGAAAAGGAAAAGGCGACGACGAACCCGAAGCAAAACAAACGAATAAAATCCATCAAAAAAGTCAATTCTTGACTTTGCCCTTCCGGCGACCGCTTTCCGCAACTTCCGCAACTAAAAAAAGTAGTGCCTCCATTCGAGGCTCATCATTGGGCTGATATGCAAAAATGCAATGCCTACAGTCGCCCCCACTTTGATGGGATTTGTTCAGTGTGTGCCAGTGACAATCCTATCAAAGTTCGTGCAATGCATTTTTACTTACCTGGCTCGCCAGCTGCCACCTGACTCACCTGTTGCTTCGAACTGAGTTAATGCTGCAGGGGACCTCGATCCTGGGACGCATCCCAATACATGCAACTGACAACGGGGGTACCTCGACCCTGGGCACCTCGACCCAACACCGCTGACAATAGGGACCTCGCCCTGAAATGATGATGTAGTGGGTCCTCGACCCTGGGCACCTCGACCCGGAACTACAACAGACAACGGGGGCACCTCGACCCTGGGCACCTCGACCCAACACCGCTGACAATAGGGACCTCGCCCTGAAATGATGATGTAGTGGGTCCTCGACCCTGGGCACCTCGACCCGGAACTACAACAGACAACGGGGGCACCTCGACCCTGGGCACCTCGACCCAACACCGCTGACAATAGGGACCTCGCCCTGATATGATGATGATGTAGTGGGTCCTCGACCCTGGGCACCTCGACCCGGAACTACAACAGACAACGGGGGCACCTCGACCCTGGGCACCTCGACCCAACACCGCTGACAATAGGGACCTCGCCCTCGAAATGATGATGTAGTAGGCACCTCGACCCTGGGCGCCTCGACCCAATACCGATGTAATAGGGACCTCGCCCTGAATATGATGATGTAATGGATCTTCGACCCTGAACTGGTACTGATGTGAGGCTTCGCCCCCAAGCTGATATGAGGCTTCGCCCCTAAGCTGACATGATATTCTATTTCACACATTACATCACTTCTCACGAGATAATCTTTGATAGATAGACATATCTTATCCTCAACGAATGCTTTCGCGTCGAAACCGAAGAACCTTCAAAGTACTCGACATACTCAAACCCAATCATCTGAACATGTGATCTGAGCTAGACCCCATGTGTGTGTGTGCCAAGGCTCTTTCGCAGCTTAGTCCTTAAGTAAGCCAACTTGGTGATTTCGTTTCAGAGAATCGAACCAGTGGGTCTAACCAACCTGGATGTCTTAATCACATTCCGTGATTACTTCAGCATACTCAACATGATATGGTTTTCATCTTTCTTCTTTTGTCTCTTTCTTCTTCTTTTCCTTTTCTTTTCTTTTCTCTTTTCTTTTTTTTTTCTTCTTTTTCTGACACACCTATCCTTTAAGGTAGCATTTCTCCTCATGGTGGTCCTAATACTCGCCCATGGGTAGCTTCACGCTTATCGGTTATAGGTTGTCTATATTTTTTTTCTCAGAGACGTTTTTTCTTTATTTCCAACCATATCATATATCATAGCATCAGCAAACAAGTGTGGACATTCAGGCAAACGGTCATTCACCGATACATCATCTCATTAACTAGTCACCTAGCTAACCACTCAGGCTTCTACTGCTAGGATCCCGTAATCAAGTGTTCATGAGTCTAACTAAGATTAATCCATTCAGGGTACCGAATGAGAGCGCGTCTCGCACTTTTTGTTTCTAGGGTCTCTCCCTACAGCATGCAATGTCATCACCGGACATACGTCTGCCTATCAAAGACTTCTCTCACTCATTTTTTTTTTCATTCTTTTTTTCTCTTTTTTTTTTTTTTCATTCATTTTTTTTCTTTTTCTCTTTTTTTCTTCTCTTTATTTTCATTTTCATTTTCATTTTTTTTTTTCTTTTTTTTTTTTTTTTCTTCTTTTTTTTTTTTTTCACATTTTTCATTCATTTTTTTTTTCAACAATCAAAATAAAATACAAACTTTTTAATTAAAACACAAACTTTCAAATAGGCCTTGGAATACTTGGCCAGCATGGCACATCACTGATTCAGATCAATGTCCAATTTGCGCTTCTTGCCACGATCACTATGAGTCCAGTCCAATTTGGAGATGATAGGGTCAAGCTTCGGCTCAAAAGCCAGGATCTGGTCAATCAACTCTTCGGCATTTGTTGCCGTCAGGAAAATGTCTTCCACAGATTTGGTGACAAATTCATGTCTCTTGGCTTCCGCAAGAAACACGAACAGGAAATCGAAGAAGTGCTCAATATTAAGCAACCCGATAGGTTTCCGGTGAACGTTTAGGTGTGCCCATGACGCCACTGTAAATATTTCTTCGAATGTGCCAAGTCCACCTGGTAATGCAATGAACGCATCTGCAGTATTAATCATTTCATGGAGTCGTTCAGACATACCTGATACAATGCACTCGTCTCCATTTGTTGGCCCGATTAACTGTTCATTTGCCAAAGGTCTCGGGATGATTCCCAAAACATTACCGCCACCATCTTGAACGGCTTTTGAAACAGCTCCCATCATTCCCAGATTGCCACCGCCATATACCAAGTGCATGTTTCTCGCAGCCATGACTCGCCCCAATTCCTTAGCAGCTTCCAAGAATTTAGGTATGTTACCGGGGTTAGATCCACAGAAGACACAGATTCTCTTGAATCGCTGTTGTGAAATAGCTTCCATTTTTTCTTTTACTCGGATGTATATTTGAATCTGTTGAGGAGAGCAATACCGAGCTGAATTTATAGGACCTGCAAAAGAGGTGAATAATAATTGCAATAACATATTCCACTGAATGACGGTTAGCTAAATCACAAAAGAAGTCATCAGAAGTCAAGAAAGGCCATCAGATCATGTCTGCAAAAACAACAAGAGAAATCGTGAGATGTCAAAAAGTTGTGGATTCGTTCAAGGAAAATAACAGAAAATAACAAAGGAGATCGTGATACGTCAAAAAGCTGTGGATCCTTTCAACGAAAATAACAGAAAATACCAAAAGGAGTTCTAAAATGTCAAAAAGTTGTGGATCTCTTCCACTTCAACACGTCGTGAATGGTCCAAACAGTTATAGATTTCTGCCACCATTAACGAATTATCTCTCATTCTTGTGATTGCCAAGCACCAATCCCTCTGTCCTAACTTGCTCTGCTTTTGCTTTCACCTGCAAAAATAACACAGAGTTAGAGATTTTACAAAAAACATGAAACAGAAATCACAGCAACTTGCATAGGTTGCCTCCCTTTCAGTATTAACTTCATCGTCTCCAGCCAGGCATGAGTTCTTCTGTCGGTGTGGCATCACCGTCGTCTTTAGTGCTTGCCGCTTTTGATCTTTGCTGCTTTCCTTGCTCCGCCTTTGCTTTTTCCTGCAAAAATAACACAAAATTAGAAATTCCATTAAACATAAAACAGAAATCACAGCAAATTGCATAGGTTGCTTCCCTTTCAGCATTAACTTCATCATCTTCAGCCAGACATGACCGAAATCCTTCTGTCAATGTAGCTTCACTGTCGTCTTTAGTACTTGCGCCGCTTTTGATTTTTGCTACTTTCTCTTCTTTTCTCTTCCTTTTTTTTTTTTTTAAACCTGCAAATACAAAAACGACAGAATAAAGACGTTTGCATGTAAGTATGCAAGTGTAGAGATACTCCCGTTTCATGATGAGTTGGATCCTCTTTGTGCTCCTCGGCGTCATATGTCTCTGGTCGCCCCCTGTGGGTTCCCTTTTGAAATCTGCAATAACACAACACAAAACAAATGATGCAAGTTACGTGTATGCATGGATGAATTTCCTATCCCGTTGGGTTAGGCCTTCTGCCAATTCTCTTGATGACCGCTCAGTCTTCTTTTCTTCAGGCAAAATGTAGCTTCAATCTGCTTACATCGGCTGACTCGGTAAACTCATTTTTTTCAAATCTGGTAATCTCCCGGCCTTGTTTCCAATTTTCTGCCCTTTTTTTCTGCTTATTCCTTCTGAGAATTCTCCATGTTTCAGATACTTCTGAACATCGTGATACCAAGGCTTTCTGTCATCGGCTCCCACATCCGATATCTCTCATGTCTCATAAACCGGCTTGCTTGCAGTTGTCAGCACAAGTGGTCACATCACCAATTTCTCTGGATTTTCTCAAGCCGTAGCTAATGTCACCAATGTGTCTGTCATCTGATTTCCTTCGGCAAGTGTTGAAATTTACAATCAGGGTTAGTCTGTACCAGACTTCTGAGGTAGAACTTGTATGGCTTCAATCATTCTTTCTTTAACTCTCATTCTCCTTGCATCTATAACTTTTCAAACATTTTTGACAACGGATTTCTCAAGCTGAGAGAGTTTTCTGTTTCTGAGAGAAGCAATCTTTGAGGAAGTAGGCTCAGTCTTTGAAGGTTTTCCAACGATCTTTTCATTCTGGTTGCACAAGTCTCTGTTACTAGCTGTACAAGGCACGGTCAAACTGGTCACATCATTGGTCAGGACTTGCAACTGCTCAGCAACTCGGCTACCTTGGCTTCCAATTGATCTAGGCAGGATTCTTTGTCAGCTGACTCACTCATACTGTTTGATGATTCTTTGACAAATCTCTCCTCTTTCCCAACCCAACAGGAGTCTACTATGGCTTTTAAGACAAAAGAGGTTAACATGATGCGTGTATGCGTGACATGATGTATGATGTAAACATTTTCAAAAATAATTTACTCTAATTGGCTCGTTATCATTTTAAAGTATTCAATCACAATATTGCGCAATGCAAACTTGTCCCAGTTGAAAAGGCCCAACAAGTTTACACTTTTGCGATAACACGACTAAATAACTTCAAATGACAAAAGGCCCAAACACAAACTGGCCCATCGGCATTTCAGAAATTTCGGCCTAATTGTCAAAAGGACATGAACTTGTCCCGGTTTAAACGACAATGAGTTCATATCTTTTTAACAAATAGTCCAACTAAATCCAAATGACAACGGTCCAAAACACAAACATAAAACAAACTGGCCCATCGGCATTTCAGAAATTTTGACCTAATTGTCAAAAGGACATGAACTTGTCCCGATTTAAACGAAAACGAGTTCATATCTTTTAACAAAGAGTCCAAATAAATCTAAATGACAACAGTCCAAAACACAAACATAAAACAAACTGGCCCATCGACATTTCAGAAATTTTGACCTAATTGTCAAAAGGACATGAACTTGTCCCGATTTAAACGAAAACGAGTTCATATCTTTTAACAAAGAGTCCAAATAAATCCAAATGACAACAGTCCAAAACACAAACATAAACACAAATGACAACAGTCTAAAACACAGGCATAAACACAGTAGTCATGATTAATTAAAACACAAATCACAAACATTACAAGCTATCATTTCGGAGCCAATTCTCTATATCCCCAGTGGAGTCGCCAGACTGTAGACAACAGGATCTGGGCGACGCCGTCCTAGGCTCGCGGCCTAGCTGAGAAGTATGAAATAACATGGAGTCGCCACCCGATGTGAACCGGGACAAAGATTTAAGGCCGCACTCACTCCTCGCAGGAGAAGACCTCAAACCGTTGGGTTCGGAATGGTCTCTTACTTTATGATATCTTGTAATGCTTGTGATTTGTGTAATATTAACCAAGTCTACTTAGCATGCATGCTCAAGGGTACTTAGATCTAACATGCTTTCATCCAAATAATTTCACGCAATATAACACAACGAGCACATTGAATCATTACATTAACATGTATAAATCATTACCCAAACGCATTATAAACTAATAACGTGCATAAAGGACAACATAAATATGCTTTAACAAATAAATAACAAACTAAGCTAAATCATGCTTAAATACAAATTCGGATGAGACGAGATATGTGTATCTTAAGTGGTACGTGGCATTGTATCCCGAGTGCAGACCGCACTACCGTCCATTCGGAATCGGCTACGGAATTTACGTCCGGGTTTCCATCCGATATACCACAAGCAAGAACACATATTCCATTCATCCGAAATCACATCACATACTAAGTCATTATTTCATGCGAATAAATTCAAAATAACATGCCAAACTAACTATTCAAGCTAAACACATGCTTTCTAATTCATTATTTCATGCGAATAAAAATAACAAATTAACTAAGAAATAAATGATGATAAATAAAATAGGTGCCCTCAGGTCTTACCTTTTAGTCGCTATCCGGGAGTGCGTTCCACGGTGCCGGAAGGGTTATCATCCCACTGTTCTCACTGATCCGTTGTTTCCGCTGTTTTGTCCGGGTTCGCCGTTTTCACTGTTTCCATAGGTTCACTGTTTCTGCTATTTTCTCCGCTTTCAACGGGTCCGCTATTTTCGATGTTTTCACTGTTTTCACCCGCGGTTACAGTTTGCTATTTTCGGCCATTTTCTCACAGTTTTGACTCGCCGTTTTCACCGTTTCACTCGTTTTTTCACTCATGATTTTTCTGCACTTTTCTGTTATTTTCACTCGCTATTCTCTCTGTTTTCAATTCAAAATTTCTTTCTCTCTCTTGGATTATTTTTGAGTCATTTCTGTCTCGGTTTTTGGGTTGTTTAGGCTTCGGTTTTGGCTAGGGTTTACAAGGGTTCTTCACGGTCGGCGGCTAGGGTTATTTTGGATCACGGTCAGTGTGCATGTATAATTAGGGAGCTGTGTTTATTGTCGGCAAAGGGGTACGTGTGTGGCTGTCTCGGTCAGGGAGGAGGCAGTTCGTTGGGGGTTCACGGCTTATGGTCTGCTTCACGTGGTTAATGGTTTGAGTGGTATGTGCGCAGCTGTTTACGTGGAGTCTTGGTGAAGTGAAGGGCAGAGGGTTAGCTAGCGTGAGTATGAGCTGTGTGCTTAAGGCAATTTGGCGTGAGGGTTAAGGCAGTTGGCGTGGGGTTGTGCTTGGCTTTTGAAAGCAAAGGCAGGTGGCTTGTTTTGTGAGGGATTTATGTGTATGGGACGTATGGTTGGAGGGCTGAGCTGATGGTCTGCTGCTGAGGGGTTTCTTCTTTGCGTGGAGTGGCTGTGCGAGAGAGGCTTGATGTGCAGTGCAGTGCCGTGTGTGTTTGTTTGTCTAATGGAGGGGCTTCATGATGGGCTGCATGCATGGGACGTGAGTGAAGTGTCGTTCCTCCAAGGGGGGTTGCTGGGTGTGTGTTGTTGCTTATTTGTGGAAGAGCTGTGCGTGTGTGTTGAGTGAGGGAAGTGTGGCTGAGTCGTGAAGATGATGATGGTGTGTGCAGTCCAGCCGAGAAGATGATGAAGGGTCAGGGACGTGAGGTTGATGGCAGTGATGATTGATGATGATTCATGGTGTTTTAGTGTTGGTGTGAAGGGTTTCTCGGTCAGTGAAGGGCTGTGTCCTTGTGAGATCTGTGGCAGTGTGTTTTGATGAGTTTGTTGGCTGTTGTGGTTTGTGAGGGAAGGGTTTCGTGAGGTGGTTTTAGGGTTTTTGTGTTGATGTGTAAGGTTGCTGCCGAGAAGGGACTTCGGTGATGAAGGGCTTGGTGCCTTGGTGGTTGAAGAGGATGTGTTGAGGTCAGAACAAGGGTTTGCAGTTAGGCGTGAAGGGCTGGTTCTGTTGGTTGCCGTGGTGGATGGTGTTTAATGAGTTGAAGATCAATCCATGATCCAGGCGTGAAGATCAGATGCGGTTGTGAAGAAGCTTAGTGAGGATGGAGGGCGAGAGGGAGAGAGCTGAGTGTCTAGGGGCTGATCAGTTAAGGGTGCCAAGCTGTGTGTGTGCTTTTTTAGAGAGGGGCTGGGTGCCGAGTTGATGAAAAGCTGAGAAGGTGAGGTGGTTTTTTTTTGGTTTGTAGTGTTTGTGAAGGAATCAGAGGCATTATGGCAAATTGATTGGCGTGAAGCATGGGTTGGCAGGGGGATGCTTTTGTTGAATTTTGGGTAGGAGGCATGTGAGGTGGGGTGATCAGTGTGTAGTGTATGCAGTTCACGTGAAGGGCTGTGTTTTATGGCATGTGGGGCTTTGGAATATTTGTGGGGGCATTTGTTTTGTGAATAGGGCTGTACGTTTTGATGGTGGGTTATTGAAATAAAAAATAAAAAGAAATGGGAATTGGGTGGATAAAAATAGGTGATAGCCGGAAATGGTTATTTGTGGGGAAATTATTAGAGAGAGAGAATATGCGTGAGAAAGAGCGAGGAGGAAAAGGTTCCGAGCGAGGGATAATTCTGAAAAGGAAAAGGCGACGACGAACCCGAAGCAAAACAAACGAATAAAATCCATCAAAAAAGTCAATTCTTGACTTTGCCCTTCCGGCGACCGCTTTCCGCAACTTCCGCAACTAAAAAAAGTAGTGCCTCCATTCGAGGCTCATCATTGGGCTGATATGCAAAAATGCAATGCCTACAATTCTTTTCATTTCTTCTACTTTGGCACTATCATTGTTATATAACCCCCCAAAAATAAATTAAGCAAATCCCATTTTGCATCTTGGATCAAGCAAAGTAGAAACTGTCAACAACTTGTTTATCTTCTCAATCAAATCTCAGTACTCATATTTTAACTTCATCATTTGTACCATATCACCCAACAAATGATCTCTATTTGAAGCCAATGAGTTCAACATATTTTGAATCTTTGCCACCTCATTGTAACAAAGATTTGATGTCACACTAAGTGAAAAAGAGAAATTAAGTGTTGCATAATAAAAATATTTCAAAAACTTTACAAATCGTTCAACATTCACCTAATCTTGTGCTTCAGGTAGGCCTTCATTTTTATTCCCATTTTCATCTTCTTTGAAGTATAAATAATAGGCCTATATTGTTATGCCATCCGTTCTGCTACCTGAATATTTTATGCGGCCGCTAACATCAAATTTATGGAGTTCCACCTAGTGGGACAATCCATAATCAAACTTCCTTTAAATTCAAGTTTCTCATATTCTACACATTGTTTAAATGTTTGTATCCTCACATTTGAAGATCTCACATAATCCCACGAGGACTTAATACCTAAACTATCAATTTATGAAGTTAAATGTTTACAAGTATCTAATAGATTGGTTGTTGATTGGATGGTGATTTTTGTTTGAAAACAAGTAAATAAAACAGTGCGAAAGTAAATTTAAGGAAAATTCAATATTAAGAAACTATCTAGGGTTGTGAATCCTTCCAATATCTTTTAAAGATGAAGTGATTATCTCATGTTTGTGAAATATATCAGTTTATTAACCTGGAACATGAAGTTATGCAAAAGCCTCTTCCGATGGTCAGATGCAAACACCCAAATTAACTCAATTAATCATATTCCTATGTTAACCAGGTTATCTGAATTCATTAAGATTAAGTTCCAATTATGGCTACCTCCGCCCGACAGGTATATTCATATCCTATAAGAAAATCTACCTAAGAGTCATTTGCCCTGAGGTGAGATCGTGAGCTATTGAGTCTAAGGCTAAACTTAAAATCTCTTTTCCAAGTTCATTTTAAGTTTACCAAATCAATCTTATTAATGGCCATTTAACAAGAAGCATTAAGACTAAGGCTCAATAAATAAACCTTTATATTACTGAAAACATAAAATAATCCCTTATAAAATAGTGATATTGGAATTCATCACAACCCCAGATATGGTATTTAGTTACAACAAATATGTAGGACTATTAAAAATATAAATAAAGAAAATGACATAAAGTAAAACTTGAAATTAAAAAGATAAATTAACAATAAGAAAATGATGGGGGTTAAATGATCCACTTTATTACTTTTAATTTAGATATCTCCCTTATTATAATATATAAACTTTGCATGTAATTACCAACCGACCATATAGGCGATATCCTGATTAAGTCTGGTTTTAGATTAATTCCAATCGACCATAAAGGCGATATCCAATTTAGTCAGGTTAAAATCAATTTAATTAAGTCCAACCGACCATAAAGGCGGTATCCCATTAAGTCAGGTTTTAAAATAATTTATATATTATAATTAAGGGAGATTAATCTAAATATCAGTAATAAAAGCTTTACCTTTCACCCCAGCAGATGGGAGTTACCTCCTCATACCGAAAAGTAAAATAAAGAAAGAACTATTGCATAAAATAAAATTAAATACAAGAAAGCATTAATAAACAAACAAGATACAATCTTCTTAGTATTTTTAAGGAAATCCTCAGAAGAATGTATGAATTTTCCTTCTAATTTCAGCTTCAATTTATAGGTAAAAATTTACCCTGCGCGTCGCAACGCGTCGTTGATTCGACGAAATGATGACACGTGGCTGTCGGCAGAATTATTGGCTTGGGGTCGCGATGCGTTGAGGGTTCTGGGTCGCGACGCGGGCTATAATGATGACGTCAGCGATGACGCGTGTCGGCATGATGCATAATTATGGCATGTCGCGATGCAACGGATGTTGCGCGTCGCGATGCGTGAATAAAAAATTTCCCAATTTGCCTTTTTTGATCCGAATTTCACCGTTTTAGCCCCGATTCAATTCCAGTGAGTTTCAAAATTTATTTATCTGTAAAATAACACAAAACACATAAAAATATTCACAATACTTGAGAAACTATACAAAATATTAAGTCAAAATGACGGTAAATACTGATATATTTACTGCTTATCACGCCCCCCAAACCTAACATTTTGCTAGTCCTCGAGCAAAACAAAAAAAAATACAATACAATAAACAACTTTAAAATTAATCTAAGTCACTTTCGTAGGGATCACGGTTGCATTTAGCGTATGCAACAAGCCTTTAAACCCCTAGGTGTCCCTAGTGGACGAGTTGTAGTCTCCTGAGGGCTTACAGCGACGATACCCATAAACGTCAAAGGCATACAAAAGTAAAAAGATCAAACAAGTTAGTGACTAAACAAGTGAAACTCTTATCCAAGTTAATAGTTGTTTTCTTTCTTTCGAAATTACTAAATAAGTAAATTCTTCGATTATTTTTACCCTTCTCCATATACACAACCAACAAAATATTAATCAGCTCATTGTACCCGCAATATACATAAGTGTATTTGAAAAAGAGTAATATTTTTGTCCTAAAGTTATATCAGAATTCACAACTTTTTAGCAATGGATTTTATTTATTTATTTATTTATTTATAACATCTTCAATCCATGTAGCGATCTTTGGGCCAGTGACTCCCAAGCCAGTTGGATTTAGGGCACTAGGTGTTAAGACACCCTTACATACTTAATTACTCGGACTTCAGATATCTTTTTTTTTTACAACATCTTTAATCCATGTAGCGAGCTTTGGGCCAGTGACTCCCAAACCAGTTGGCTTTATGGAACTATGTGTTAAAAACATCCCTATGGATTTAATTATTCGGATCTCATATGTTTTTTTTATTCCATCGTTTTTTAGATGCTTCCTCCAATTTAACTAGAGCACTGAATATTACAAACTTTTCAATTACAACTCATGGCCATATGTTACCGTGCATGTTGATAATACCTGTCAACTGAGTATATGAAGATCTAATTTAGTCAGTATTATGGAGAATTCACAAATTAAATCATTCAAAAGGAAATAAACATAAATTAACTTGTTACGAAATAGGTTGAGATACGTCTCAGGAGTGGAAATTCCTTAAACAGCTATCTCAAACACCATTCCACCTGATTAGTCAAATTAAAAACACAAAAAAGAATATATATATTTTTTTTTTTTTTGAATTTTTGAAAATTTTTGACTAAAAACCAAGCAAAAACAACGCAGTGAAAAAAATAAAAAAAATACTAATCAACTATTCCTCTCCCCCAAACCTAATTGAGACATTATCCCCATTATCTAAAAAGTAGAAGAAGAGTTTAGAAAACAGTATATGGTTAGCTGAAATTATACATCTAAAAAGAAAATTAACGTTTAAGATCCAGATTTATCCGACACTTCTTACCACAATCATTATCAGACCAGTTTATCTTGGAAATGATAAGGTCAATTTGTGGTTCAAAGGCTAAGAGTTGGTCAATTAAATCATGGGCCGTTTTGGTAGTGAAGATGATATCTTTTACAGGTTTTGAAACAAACCTATTTCTCCGGGCATCATCAAGAAACACACAAAGAAAATCAAAAATTCCATCAGCATTAAACAGTCCAATCGGTTTTTGATGTATGTTTAAATTCGCCTAAAATAATACTGTAAAAATTTCCTCCATCGTACCCAAGCCACCTGGTAAAGCAAGAAAAGCGTAAGCATGGTTAATCATTTCAAAAAGTTGTTCAGATATACCTAGCACGGTGCATTCATCTCCGTTTGATGGTCCTATAAGATTTGCCTCTGCCAAAGGTTTTGGGATAATTCCCAGAACTTGACTTACTCCTTCCTGTACGGCCCTTGAAACGCACACCATTAGTCCAAGATTTCCACCGCCATATACTAGGTGCATATTCTTTTTCAACTATGACTCGACCCAATTCCTGTGCCGCCTCAACGAATTCTGGTTTAGAACCAACACCAGTACCGCAAAGAAACAGATGTTTACAACTCGTCTTCTTGAAGTTGCTTCCATTTTTTTTAAAAAAATCTGGATATATTTAAGAGTGTAATGATGAGCTGAATTTATAGAACCTGAAAAAAGATGAGTAATAATAGCACTAGTATCTGTCAAATGACAATTATTAGCGAAACAGTAAAATAAATCGTGAAAGTCAAAAAGTCTGGATCCTGCCGGAGAAAATAAAAGAAAATAACAAAGAGATAATAATATGTACAGATAGTAACGGCTTGATTGACATATATGCGTCAGAGACAAGCTTCCCATCCAATTTTCTTATAAATTGGCAAATAAGGTCTTTTAAAGTCAGATTCCCGAGACTTAATTGTTGCATTTCTTTTCGAAAATATGTATGTAACATGCGAATTGCGTGATACACATATCCACTGGGATGCGTTTCAAGAGTCAATGATATGTTATCTAAAGACTCCTTACTCATTCCATCCCTAATGAATTTAATTTTATCTTCGCAGTTATCAGACACCATTCCAAAAGAACGACAACGAGTATTACATGTCATGCGTGCACATTTATAGCAAACACATAATCTTTTAGCTCCTCTTTTCTTTGCATAGGTGCTTCTTCCTAAACCAGGCAGATTCCTAGAACAAATCTCTCATTTTCCTCTCCCCGGCTAGCACTATTCTAACTTCTACCCAATTACATAATACATTAAAGAAACCTCATTTACATTGAGGGGAATTGGTGAGAATAGAATTACAAAGAGTCAAGAGATAAAGGCTGGACACGCAGGTCCAATTTAATAAATTCTAAATTTATTACAACAATTTCCAAAATTTCCCTCACCCATCTAATATCCATTCGATATACATTATTCATACAATACATCCATGTATTCACACAAAGCATGTTATTCAATCAATCTAATCCAATTAATTAATCTTTGAATTAAGTGATCATCCAATGTTCAAACAACGATTTGATTTGAGCGAGTCCAACTCGTTTAAGAATAAGTACTTAAAGTGCGTATTCTTGAATTATATCGAACTACAATATTAAATCCAATTTAATTCGTATTCAATACTAATTCATATTTAATTCTAAATTAAATAATTACACTTAATAATGTCCCTTTTCAACTTAGATTCTGAATCTAATCTTAATGGGTCTCAAAGACCCAATTAACATCCAATGTCAACTTAATTTAAAGTCCAATGGGCTTTTAATTAATTTCTTAAGGCATGGACTTTGGCAACCAAAGCACAATAAAGAATCACCATTTGCCATAAAATTAATTTTGGCCCATTAGGCCCAATTAAATATTTAAAGGCCCATTTATTATATTTGGACTTAACAAAATGGTTTTAGGCCCAATTTGGATCCAATCCAATTGTCCTAAACCAACTTGGCCCAACCAAGCCCATTAGCCCCAAATATAACAACATTAGTCCAATTCCAAATTAAAGACTAATTTATTAAATTATAATATTCCAAATATCATAATTTTTAATTAAAGTGTATAGCTATAATTAATTAGTTAAATTAACATTTCCAAATCACCAATTAATTAATTAATCATGCTTTATCATTTTCAATTCATGTCCAACACAATTGAAGCAAAATCAACTCATAACATGCTCATCAAGCTCACGGTAATTAGGCATTTTTATATCCAATTTTGATTTCAATCCAATTAAATCACAAATCAATATACTCATGCATTTTAAACACATCCAATGGTCTAAAAATCAAAAATCACCATGAGCTACAAGGGTCATTACATTCGGCCATCATAAAGTAATTAGGGAAAAATTTCCTAATCTTTTTTTCTCCAAATTAATCATGCATAACTCTAAGTTATCATAATATAAACATAACCAAACATTCAATTTGATGAAATCATGCTCCAAGTAAAAATACCCAAATTCAAGTTTATGAACCCTAATTATTTCATGCTTAAAATTGGCTCTGATACCATTGTTAGGTTCTCCTATAGCATGCCAATGATTTATTAAGCATAAACATGTGTGATTAATCGAATTAAGATTGCGGAAAATATACTTACTTTTATCGGCTATAGGATGTAGAGATAACAAAAAAATTTCTCCTTTGAGAAGTGCTCCAAGCTCTTCTTTGTATGAATGGTGAACTCCAAGCTTTGATCTTTAAATTTCAAACTCAAGAGGATAGTTTCCCTAACACCTTAGAATGACTCCTTTTGTGCTAGCAAGGTTTGATTTTGAAGCAAAATCAATGGATAAGAACTATGGAGTTCTCGGCCAAGGGAGAAAGAGAGAGAGGATTTTGTGTTTTGGTAATTTTTGGTTTCTAAAACAATTACCGCACACCAAAAGTCAAACTCCATTTTGGTATATCAATTACCAAAAACAAAAGCAAAGTGTTGGAGGGAAAAATGGCAATTAATGCCTCCAACCACTTCCATCACCAAATTGACACTTGATAGATAAGTGATGTAAGTTGGTGGGACCCACTTTAATTCAAAATTCAATTGGCTTGCTCAACATACTTCGGGCTCGGGTTCGCTTAATCCGATTAAACGAATTTTCCATCGCGACATAATTAAATCCAATTTAATCAAATAATAATGCCTAGCAAAATTATTACGAAAGTCGATCGCGAACTAAGTCTAAATTAATTCGTTTACCCGAATTAAAATCCAATTTTAATTCGTCGAAATCTAATTTCGTTTAATATATCGAATATATTATTTAATCGATTAATTCCAAATTATCGTTCTCTCTCTATTTATCGAATTTTATCCCAGATAAATTCTTGCCGTAATTAATCCAAGATTAATTTTCTCTCTCTCATAATTAATCCCAGATTAATTCTGTTCGAGTCAAACGTCATCGGTGAATCTTCGGGAAGCGACCCATGAGATCCCTGGATATGTTGGCAGTAAATCTGGTCGTCGGACTATCCGAATACGTGCGTACCCCGTACCACATTCTTACCGATTTACAAGACATGGTTGCCTTCTAGCAAAACACCGTGCCTTCCCAATTCTCCAGAAATATTCTTGAAGGAATATATAATCTTTGTCAGGCATAGTATACGTACGAAGCATATATCAGATCTCTGGTAACTAGTCTCTATAATCGGATAATCATGACCTAGTCATATTATCCCGATGACTGCAGTACTTAAGAGTACTAGTTCTGTATCCTACGCGATCATCATCTCCATATGACTGAAGTGATACTTCCATCTTGACATCACACCCAATACACTACGATTCTCAGTATACCCAGAAGAGGGGTACACAGAACCTGTTAAAGCCCCGGACGACCAAAACCAAAGTATACTGATTGTCGCAAGTATTAGCGATGCTAGTCTCAAGTTAAGACCAAATACTCCTACCCTGATTCGGATTCCCATAGACACATAGTCATACTATCAATGGGATTCTGATGGGTCTATTTAGAGCGAAGTTGTTTCCGTACCATCGGTAAACAGAACCTCCTATTACACTTGCATGAGTATCCAATACCCAAATATATAATAACTATGCTGTTACGCTTCCATAGCACGCACAAGTATAATACTAGCCTATTCCGTATTATCGATGTCCAGTCTCGATAATACTACGACTAGGGATATTTAGTGATTAAACCTTACGTGGATTAATAATTTCTCATATCTTATTAATCTGGTACTAATCATATGGACTTTTATCATTTATATATCCCGGTAATCCAATTACAAATGGTAAAAGAGCAATTTCCTTTGTCACATAGTTAATTTGTACAACAACACCATGTTTTGTACAAACAATGATGCTATGGGTCATAATTGTCCAACACATATACGTTCATCAGATATAGTGGTGTGAAGACTTTCTTGGACCTTTATCAGGTCTAATCGACCGTAGACTCCCGCGTATCTCCATCAAGTTAGGTGGAGTATAGACTTACATATACCTTTATCAGGTATAATGGAGTGAAGATTGTCTTGGACCTTCATCAGATCCAATCGACGGTAGACTCCCGCGTACCGCCATCAGGTTAGGTGGATTGTAGACTCACATATACCTTCATCAATTATAGTGGAGTGAAGACTTTCTGGGACCTTCATCGGGTCCAATCGACTGTAGACTCAATCGTACCCGTGTCAGGTCAGACTCCCATGTACCTTCATTAGGTATAGTGGAATGAAGACTTTGTTGGACCTTCATCATGTCCAACCGACTGTAGACTCCCGCATACCTCCATCAGGTTAGGTGGAGTGTAGACTCACATATACCTTCATCAGGTGTATTGGAGTGAAGACTTCTTGGACCTTCATCAGGTCTAATTGACTGTAGACTCCCGCGTACCTCCATCAGGTTAGGTGGAGTGTAGACTCATTTATACCTTCATTAGATGTAGTGGAGTGAAGACTTTTTTGGACCTTCATCAGGTCCAATCGAATGTAGACTCCCGCGTACCTCCATCAGGTTAGGTGGAGTGTAGACTCACATATACCTTCATCAGGTATAATAGAGTGAAGTCTTTCTTGGACCTCTATCAGGTCTTATCGACTGTAGACTCCCACGTATCTCCATCAGGTTAGGTGGAGTGTAGACTCATAAATACCTTCATCAGGTATAATGGAGTGAAGACAGTCTTGGACTTTCATTAGATCCAATCGACTGTAGACTCCCGCGTACCTCCATCAGGTTAGGTGGAGTATAGACTCACATATACCTTCATCAGGCATAGTTGAGTGAAGACTTTATTGTACCTTCATCAGGTACAATCGACTGTAGACTCAATCATACATGTGTCAGGTCGGACTCCCATGTAACTTCATCAGGTATAGTGGAGTGAAGACTTTATTGGATCTTTATCAAGTCCAGTCGACTGTAGGCACTCATGTACCTCCATTAGGTCAAGAAGAGTGTAGACTCATATGTATCTTCATCATGTATAGTGGAGTGAAGACACTCTTGGACCTTTATTAGGTTCAGGCGACCATAGTATATTAGACCTTTATTAGGTCTGGTAGACTGAGGAATGAAGATCATTATTGACATTCATTAGGTCGAGTAGACAATAGACCTTTATTAGGACCAGTCGACAATAGTCTCTTGGACCTTGATTATGTCTCGTAGACTCATTTGGACTTTCATCAAGTCCAGCAGAATGAAGACAATCATTAACCTTCATCAGGTTTAATAAAGTTGAGACCGGTTTAGAAGCTTTACAAGATCCAATAGACTGAGGACAATCTGGAAGATAAAAGAATAGCCTTCCTTAAATATTAATCCCAGCTGACATGCTCTCCAGATGACATGTATAAATATTTTAACTCCATTTACATACCATATATGTGGTTTTGAAACTCGCAGACAATGTCATACAACTCAAGACCTGGACCTTCATATAGTCCAGACGACATGGAGACTCCCCCTGGTTCTTCTTCAGGACTAGTAGGCTAAAGATTATCCTGGCCTTCATCTGGTCCATGTTGGATAATTATGACCCATAGCATCACTATTTGTACAGAACAAGGTGTTGTTGTACAAATTAACTATGTGACAAAGGAAATTGCTCTTTTACCATTTGTAATTGGATTACCTGGATATATAAATGATTAAAGTCCTTATGATTAGTTCCGGATTAATAAGATATGAGACAATATTAATCCACAAAGGTTTAATCATTAAATATCCCTAGTCGTAGTATTATCGAGACTAGACATCGATAATGCGGAATAGGCTAGTATTACACTTGTGCGTGTTATGGAAGCGTAACGACATAGTTCTCATATATTTGGGTATTGTATACTCATGCAAGTGTAATAGAAGGTTCTGTTTACCGATGGTACGGAAACAGCTTCGCTCTGGATAGACCTCTCGGAATCTCATTGGTAGTATGACTATGTGTCTATGGGAATCCGAATCAGAGTAGGTGTATTTAGTCTTAACTTGAGACTTGCATCGCTAATACTTGCGACAATCAATATACTTTAGTTTTTGTCGTCCGGGGCTTTAACAGGTTCTGTATACGCCTCTTCTGGGTATATTGAGAATCGTAGTATATTGGGTGTGATGTCAAGAAGGAAGTATCACTTCAGTCATATGGAGATGATGATCACGCAGGGATACAAAATTGGTACTCTAAGTGCTATAGCCATCGGGTAAGTATGACTAGGTCATGACTTTCCGATCATAAAGAGACTAGTTGCTTGTGATCCGATATATGCTTCGTACGGGGCAGACACTGTTGGGGTTTTAAGGGGGAATATCGGTAACGCAGCGGAATAGTGGAAAATCAAATTTTTCCGGTTTCAAAACTTTTTCTCAGATCAATTAAATAAACTTATTTATTTAATTATCCAATTATCAAATTCTTAAAATTACACAAGAGATCAAATTTCTTGGTAATTACATAATTTCCCCAAAACTTTGTAAATTGATTATTTTAGCCCAAAAATTATCAAATATAATTTTGGATGATTCTAAATCATTTCTAAAATATTTTTCAACACATCTAATGCATCAAAATCAGATTTCACACAAATCCCCAATTTTTAGTCTAATGCCGTGAGCCACCCAAAATTTTCAATTAATTGTAATTTGGTCCCTTTAGTTCAAAACATGCCAAGATCAAATCCAATCAACCTAAAATTTTACATGCATCATATTCATACCATAATACATCACATATATGAAAAGCCCCAAATTTGGAGTGGGTTATGAACCCTAATTTTTCAATTTCATCAAATTGTCCAATTCCACCAAATTTACAAAATCCAACACTTTAATCCATTCAATACTACACCAATCTAGCCTCACCACTTTGAAACAACTCTAGAACAATTCTAGGTCACCAAGGAGTGGCTTACCAACTCTAGAATGGCAACTTGATTTTCTAAAAATCAAAAGTGAAGCTTTGAAACCATTTCAAGCTTACTTACATGCATCAATCTTTCATTCAAGTTCACAACAATTAAAACACAAACTATAAGTAGAGAGACAACATCAAAGCAACACAAGATGAAGCAATGTATGTTAGAAATATTTTTCATGTTGGAAGATTTGAAAGAAAACTTTCAAAACCTTAAGATTTCCAAGCTTTTCCTTCTTTTCTTCAAACTTTTATCTCAACTACTTTTGTGTTTCTTTTGTATCTAATGAACTTGTTAAACCCTAAAATTGAAACAAAATAATTTATATTTCACAAAAATGGCCCTTGGCCGAATTTGGTGGTATAAAAATATCTAGATATTTTTGTTTCAATTAATTTACTTTATCAACTTGCATAAGTCATCATCAAACCATTTAATGATTTTCTTAAAGTCAAATAAAGCAACTAAAAGCATTTCCATAAATATCACAACTTTAAGGTATTTATATTTTAATTAATTTTAATTATTTAACAATTAAATAATTAAATAATAATTTAAATACAAATATTTTAAATATATGTATTATATTTACATTAAATATCTAAATACATATATATTTATGATATATGGCAAATATCACAATTTGACATTTAATTAATGTGTATTTAATAAAATCTTTCATTAACTACAAATACACAATAATTAGGAAATAAATATTAGGTCCCTTCGCATGTATTTTCCGTTTAACCTTTAAACGACTTATAAATAATCAGTGTTATTTATAAAAGTTGCCCTAGTGCTCTACGAGTATATTTCATTAGTGAGACTCTCTAGATTCATGTATATCCGTCACAAAATCAAATTTCGTGTCCATAATTTACCCACCCGTAAATTATGACGACCACAGATAAACTAGCTGAATCATACAGGTCGAGGTCATTGCATACGTATAATCCCTCCATCACATGTATCCGGATAATCCCAGAGATATAGATGTAAATGTCAAATCTCTATAGGTATTATCTCATCGACGTATCTATTAGCAATATATAAATAACATTCGGAACTTATTTCCGATTTATACTATGGCAATAGATTTAACTGATTGCTAATCACATATGGACTACCTATGCTCCGTACACAGAACTGACGGATCATATCTTGACACACATAGGATATCCTGAGGATCGATCCACACCCAACGAACAGGCAGAGGTCTGATCTAAATAGATCGGTGACGTGACTGCCATCTAAGTGTGGAGGATGTCTCATACATCCACAGTGGTATCTCAAGTCGAAGGACCACTATGCTACTCAACCCGAGAAGATTCTTATTGACGTTGGTGTACCATCCATTAAGAATCTTCGGTGAGTCGTTCAATGTGTATCCACTATAAACACCTACACGTCTATACGAGTCTCCCCAGACTCATGGTTCATTGGGATAAACCATCGGACCAAGTCTCAATATACGACATGTACTGGTCTCAACAGATTTGACTAACCGACCCGTGTTAGTGAATCTTGACCAGGAACTATATTTGATAATATACATTTAACAGTGACACTTCCCAATGTCAATTACAAACTACCTTTGTAACTGTGTACTGCATTATATATTATTGGGCTTGTCTAATATATACATATCACTAAACCACGTTTAGTTTCAATCTAATCGTAATCAGATCGAATACGTATATAAAAACAAGAGGTGTAACCACTAAGAAAGTAATATTATGGAAAAAGAGGATGTTCGTATTCATGAATCAGACATAAATACGGTCCGGATTGGAGCTTTGAGCACCAACCCCAATAATTTCTCCCACTTGCTCTAGTGCCAATCCACGGTATCATATACACATCTCAATGTGTATCGTATACTCATGGCTCTCAAAAGCTCACCTAGCACTTAAGAGGTAGGCAACAAGAAGTAGGTCCGCTATTACATATTGAGTTTGTCAAACAAACTCCATCGTTTCCCATAGTCATAGTCATCATCATTCATATTTTGTAGAATCTAAATTATACATTAATATGACTCTGATGCTACATCAGTATTGTGCTACAACTACTGAGTTGTCCAAGTATTTAGGGATCAAATCCAAAATACTATGAAGACAACCGCAAACACAACAACAATTCAAAACTTCTAATTTATAAAGTCATTATGCAACTACATAAGTCAATACTTCATAAGTTGCATCTAATTCTACTGACAAAGTAGAATCCTCTGTGACACTCTCACTGCATCTTTTGTGACTCTTTATGACGTAGACTGTCTAACGTCATAATTAGTCTCAAAACTAATATGACCCTAATGGTTGCAGATCGCATTCTCCATGAATTATAAACTCGTTCTTAATATCTCAAAGATCATAAAGAACGTGTTTCAAGATCCATCATATGGTCTATAGTATATCAAAATAACTCGTAACAATTACGATTAAATCGATATCTTTAATCGCATATAAGAAAATATTCATTATGTCATCATCAAATGATACATAAGATTGATTAGACCTTCTAATCAATATTTCTTTCGAAAAAGGAATCATCCTTTACAAAAGATGAATACTATATACAAGGCACACATTAACTGTCAAACAGTTATACTAACTGTCATACAGATAGCCTTGTTGTGTCTTTTATTAGATCATATCTAATGCACGACTAATAGGAGTATCTCACAAGTCTCTTAGTTTTATATCTTATATAAAACTTTATATCAAATATAACAGAGACTACTCCCACTGCTTTCACGGAGTAAAGAAGACTTAGGTAAACCTTTTACCTTACAAACATCTCATTATTACTATAATAATGATAATGTTGTTAGGATATATAACACTAGAAAGTAATTTGTACGCTCTCATTAACCATTCATTCACATATGTATTCTCTATACTTTGACAAGATCAGACAATCTGACTGATATCAAATATAGAGAACACAATTTTCTGGAAGACTTATCCGAGTCTACAATAGGCTCTATAAGCTAGCACACTAAACTGCGATCTCAGCAGAACACAAACTCTAGGGCCATTCCAGAATGAACTCTTCAAACAAAGAAATCACAACTGATCTCTTATCTGAATAAGTCATTCAAAAAATGCCATTTTGCATTCTTTAGCTAAAATGTACAGTTTAATATCAACATTAACCAATATATCTTTAATTGTTCAATTAGCTTGACTAGAGACAAGTTTTATCAGAATCTACAATAGATTGTTGAGTATAAGTTTTCTCACTGTCATACTATAAGGGTCAAACCTTTAATAAGCTCACACTGCTTTTGCTACTGATGAGTGGTAAATCTAGCACTATTTCCCACTCATTGAACCTTATATTTTGTATAGTTTCTTGGGTTTTGTGAATATTTTAATGTGTTTTGTGTTATTTTATAGATAAATAAAGTTTAGGTAGCATTAGAGACAATTTTGGGGCAAAATGGACAAAATTGGACAAAAATGGCAAAATCGTCATTTCAGCGTCGCAACGCTGAAGCCTTGCGCGTCGCGACGCCCAGCATACGCCAGAATTGCTAATGTGCACCGTGGACACGTGGACCAATCAGAGAAATTTGCTAACGTGCACCGCTGCTAAAATGCGCCGATCATGCTATCTTGCGCCGTGCCACATGTCGCCATCACAACGGACTTGCTAATGTGCACCGGTGCCACGTGTCGAGATCTAACGCTGCCGAAAATCACCCTCCACACGTCAGCGTGACATAAGCAATGACGTCATGAACAGTGCCACGTCATCGGATAAGAATCTGAGCGAACGAATCAGCGCGTGACACGTGTCACAATTATTGCTGCCGACAGCCGCGTGGTCAAAGCTGCGTATGACCAAGTTACTGTACCTGGCGTCGCGACACCAAGCCCTTCAGCGTCGTGACGCCGAACCCCTATCCGCGCCTATAAATTGAGCTCGAGATTTCAGAATTGAATGCACCTTCCTCTCTCTTAAATTCTTTCTAAAGAGAGAGTTTCTCTCTCTAGATTCTTTAGTTGTTAGTTTTTTTTATTTTTAGTTTTTAGTTTTGTAAATAATTTTAATTACGTTTTGTAATAATAGTAATTTAATTTTTACTTTTTACTTTTTACAGTTTTCACTATTCACTATGAATAGGTAACTTCCCCAGCTAGGGTGAAAGGTAATTCTTTTACTGTTACTATTTAGATTAATCTCCCTTAAAAATAATATATTCACTGTTTAAAATACTGACTTAAAAAGGATACCGCTATATTGGTCGGTTGGTAATTTAATCTGGTTTAAACCTGACTAATAAAGGATACCGCCAGATTGGTCGGTTGGTAATTTAATTTTGGTTCCGCCTTTATGGCTGATTGGACTTAATTTGACTTAATCAGGATACCGCCAGATTGGTCGGTTTGTAATATTATCACAAGTTTATATATTATTTTATGGGAGATATCTAAATTAGTAGTAGTAAAAGTAATTCCTTTTACCTTAGCATTTTATTGTAATTTACTTCTCAGCTTTTACTTTATGTCTTTTACTTTTATGTTTTTACTAGCCCTAGTTATGTGTTAGTTATCTGGGGTTGTGATGACTTTTAATATCACCGGTTTATAAGGGATTATTTTATAGTTTGGGTAATTTAAAGGTTTACTTATTAAGTCTTAAGCTTAATGCTTCTTGTTGTCTGATCACCAATAAGATTGATGTGGTAAATCTAAAATGAACTAGACATAGGGATTTTAGGTTTCAGCCTTAGACTTAATAGCCCACGATCTTCCTTGAGGATAGATAACCCTTAATAGATTTCCTTACAGGATATGAATATACCTGTCGGGCGGGGGTAGCCATAATTGGAACTTAATCTTAATGAATCCAGATAATTTGGTTGACATAGCCATATGGTTCAATTGGGTTAAACTGGGTATTTGTGTCTGACCATCGACAGAGGCTTACACATAATTTAGTGTTTCAGGTTAATAAATCAATATATTACCCAACTTTAAGATAACCACTTCATCTTTAAAATGATATTAAAAGAAATCACAACCTTAGATCTTTGTGTCTTTTGTTATTTTCCTTAATATTTTCTTTGTTCTTTTATTTATTTATTTATTTTGTAAAACCACTTTCAACCAATCAAAGAATCATTCTCTTCTCCATTTAATTAGATATTTGTAAATAAATAGATTCAATAATTAATAACAACAGTAGGAATTAAGTCCTCGTGGGATCGATATTTTTATACTACTTGAACGATACGTGCGCTTGTGTTATACGTGTGTGTTTACGCCGGTCAGCTACGCAAACAATTAGCAAAAATCATGAACTAATTCATAATTAAAGCTTGATCAAGTTCAAAACTTGATCGTAGTAAGCTATGAACAATCTTAGATCTATGGTTCAATGGTGAACTTCCAGAATCGATATCAAATATCGCTTCCATTAAAAGTTATTGGATAATTTTCTTCAATAAGAAAAGAACAGAACCATTAAGTATCAAATACTCGTGAATGATTCTGTTATCCTATTGGACTTGTATGAAAGATGTATAAGGGTGGTTTTATCTTATTAATTTCGTAGTTCCAATTATAGTTTATCATTCTCACAATTGACTTCAATAAGCCAAGTCTTTTTCTACAATGATTAACATCAGATGTTACACACCAAGTAATAAAATAATTTTATTACTTAGGATAGTAGAAAAAATATTCTATCAAATAGAATACTATATTCTATAAAATAGAATAAATGATAAACTTTTACTTATACTCCCGAGGTGTAAGTAATTTCCATTATATAACTATTATATAAAAGAAATATTCAAATCTTAAACTTTTCAAGATTCGAATTTTCTACCTATACATATCATATTTGCAACTGTAGAAAATAATGGAACATTAATTAAAGAGATGGATTAGTGTTACTGGAGCATAACCCCAAGAGTATTGAAACTAATTCGGTAACATTCAATATCAAACGAATCAAATCATATAAGATTCAATACTCCCACTACTCAATTCCATCAAGATGGAATTGTGGAAGAATAATATTGAATAAAAATCATATTCACTGAATAGCCTTAGAACTAATTGCTTTAAATTCATATGTTTGATCGTATCAAATATCTTTAATCAATTCAAAGACTTGTTATGAATTTTAAGGATCAAGTTTTCAAAATTTCAGATTGAATATATTTGAGCAAGTAAAAAATGTTCAATCTACGTTTCATCAGAACAGATTGAAAGTTCTTGATCATTTCAAGACGTTCAATATGTGTTCTTTCAGAAACACGTAACTAAGTTATGACAATTCATAAACTAAGTTACGAAGTAAATAAAACTACCTTAAGCAATTACAATTCATTAAAACTACATACATCTAATTTATCAGTTTAATGAATCTGGTGGTCCAATGACAAATCATTGGTTAAACGAGATTTTAATCACCTTCCTGAATACAATATTCATTAAATGGATAAGGATGTGTAGTGTGATCTTGTATCAAACCATCATTTACCATATAGAATAAGCATCTAATGCTTAAGTGATTAAACTCATAAAGCACCGTTCTAAATTATTTATTTTACCGAATAATTTTTCTTAATGTTTATCTCTACGTCAATGGCACTACTAGTTATATTTAAAATATATAACAATTGTTTATAAAGAACAAGTAACTATCCAATAGTCGAGAGTTCCGATATCAAATATCAAAACAATCGTTAACTAATATTTTTAAATAACTAGATGGGAGATCTGATATCCAATACATATAGTTGTAGTATTGTGAAAATCGATATTTTCTATACACAACTATACGCATCTCCTTTCTTTAGCTTTACTATTTTCATTCAACTATTCACAACAATTGCAAATAATTGATTAGCAAATTGTGTTAGACACATTGCCTCTAAAGGTCATTAAAGCTAAGAAACGTCATTACTAGATAAACAAATACCTAATGGGGCTTTCTTAATACCAGTCAAGAATCTCGAGACATGAACTAATTCAAGTTAATTCTTACTGCATAAGAAACTATTCTCTAAAGTATTATATCCTAAAAGGGATATCTATCTAGATTATCTATCATGACTTAGAAACTAAGTCATTAACCATCTTGATTTTGAAGAAAATCGGAACAATAGTTCCCGATGGTTTAGACCAATCTAATAATATCCTAGTCTAGTAGTATCTAGAACTATTCTAGAATAACTGCAACCAAGAGTCAAGTCAGATAACATATCAAAATATGTGTGTAGTGAATTAAAAGTTTAATTCTATCTAATATAGATTAAGGAAAACAAACAAGCGGATATTTCCATAATAATACACACTGCCTAAGTTAAGGAATTTTTAAACTTAGCAGTGCCTCCCACTATTTTACGTAATACCGTAATCCCCAACGGAAAAACGAGAATTCAATAATTAAATCGAATTCCATAATGAGAAGAGGACCCCATAAATATATTTCGACTCACAGCAAAGGCACGGTCTCGCCTACGTATATTCACAGGTAGACAACTCATTGTCAATCACTCACTAGTGACTCCTGGGTTTCCGGTCCTGGTCATTTCTCATTGTCGCTGCTAAGGCAGGCCCACAAGGAGACGTACCAAGGTTAAACTCGTCAATGATAAACTCAAGTTACTTGCGTAACCCTGACAGCTAGGGCACGTTCAGGATTCCGCTTTCGCTTGTATTTATCTAGTATCTAATATACATCCGACATAAATAAATCTCTATCGGCTACACCCTCACAGCAGAGGCACGGTCTCGGATGTAGTTGACCGGCGTAAACACACACGTATAACGCAAGCGTACGTATCGTTCAAGTAGTATAAAAAGTATCGATCCCACGAGGACTTAATACCTAAACTATTAATTTTGTGAGGTCAAATGATTACTAGTATCAAACAGGTTGCTTAATTAATTTGAAATGGCGACGATTCTAAATTTAAAGACAAATAAATAAATTTGTTCGAAAGTAGATTTTAAGAAAATTCAATATAAAAAACTATCTAGGGTTGTGATTTATTCCAATATTATTTAAAGATGAAGTGGTTATCTTATAGTTGGGTAAAATATTGATTTATTAACCTGGAACACTAAATTATGTAAAAGCCTCTTCCGATTATCAATTACAAATACCTAGTATAATCCAATTAAACCATATGTCTATGTCAACCAAATTACCTAGATTCATTAAGATTAAGTTCCAATTATGGCTACCCCCGCCCGACAGGTATATTCTTATCCTGTAAGGAAATCTATTAAAGGGTTATCTATCCTCAAGGAAGATCGTGGGCTATTGAATCTAAGGTCTTAAACCTAAAATCCCTATGTCTAGTTCATTTTAAGTTTACCTTATCAATTTTATTAGTGGCCAATTAATAAAAAGGCATTAAGATTAAGACTCAATAAATAAATCTTTATATTACCCAAATTATAATCTAACCCCTTAAACCCGTGATATTGAAATTCATCACAACCCTAGATAACTAACTTAGTTATGACACATAGCTAGGGCTAATGAAAACTTAAAAGTAAAAGCCATAAGTAACAGTGCTGAAAAGTAATTGCAGTAAAGTAAAAGCTAAAAGTAAAATAAAATAGAATGATAAGGTAAAAGGAATTATTTCTATTACTACTTATTTAGATATCTCCCAGTAAAATAATATATAAACTTGTGATTATTACCAACCAGCCATATAGGCGGTAACCTGATTAAGTCAATTAAGTCCAACCAGCCATAAAGGCGCGGAACCAAAATAAACCAGCCATAAAGGCGGAACCAAAGTAAACAAACCAGCCATAAAGGCGGAACCAAAATAAATTACCAACCGACCAATCTGGCGGTATCCTTGATTAGTCAGGTTTAAACCAGATTAAATAAATTACCAACGACCAATATAGCGGTATCCTTGATAGTCAGGTTTTAAATAGTGAATATATTATTTTTAAGGGAGATTAATCTAAATAGCAATAGTAAAAGAATTACCTTTCACCCTAGCATAATGAAGTTACCTCCTCATAGTGAATAATAAAAACTGTAAAATAAAGAAAGTAAATTATTATTATTACAGAACGTAATTAAAAATTACAAAACTAAATTAAAAGAAACTTAGAGAGAGAAGAACTCCCTAATTACATCAAAGAGGGATGGGAGGGAGAGGTACACTGAAATATGAAATTTCGAGCTCTATTTATAGGCGCGGATAAGGGTCCAGCGTCACGACGCTAAAGGCTTCAGCATCGCGACGCCAGCTACAGTGAATCGTGGCACAATGACGGCTTGACACGTGGCGAGGCGGCTAAGAGCTCAGATCCTTATCCGATGACGTGGCACTGTTCATGACATCATTGGTGACATCACGCTGACGTGTGGAGGGCGATTGTCGGCACCGTGAGATCTCGACACGTGGCACCGGTGCACATTAGCAAGTCCGTTGAGAAGGCGACACGTGGCACGGCGCAAGATAGCCTGATCTGCGCATTTTAGCAGGCGGCACACGTTAGCAAATTTTCTGATAGGTCCACGTGTCCACGGCGTACTTTAGCAAATCCGGCGTATGCTGGGCGTCGCGACGCGAAAGGCTTCAGTGTCGCGACGCTGAAATGACGATTTTGCCCTTTTTGTCCAGTTTTTCCTGTTTTTGCTCCAATTCACCTCCAGAATGTCCTAAAACTTTATTTATCTACAAAATAACACAAAACACATCAAAATATTCACAAAACTCAAGTAAATACAAAATATTAGGTTAAATGAGTGGGAAATAGTGATAGATTTACCACTCTCACATCAAACCCCCCAAACTAATTTTGCTAGTCCTCGAGCAACACATTAAATAAAATAACATGAAAATAAAATTTAACTAAGCCACTTTCGTAGGGATCACGACTGCATTTAGCGTATGCAACAAGCCTTTAAACCCCTAGGTGTCCCTAGTGGACGAGTTGTAGTCTCGTGAAGGCTTACAGCAACGATACCCACAAACATTTTTACAAAAGTAAAAAGTTAGTTAAAACTAATGCACACAAAAGCAAAAAGACAAGCGAAAAGAGAATAAAGAAGTTAATGACTAATCAGGTGAAACTTCTACTCCAAGTTACTAGTTGTTTTGTTTCATTCTAAATTACCAAATAAGTAAATTCTCCGATTATATTTACCATTCTTCATATACACAGCCAACAAAATATAAACAACTCATTTTTGCCCACAACAGTCATAAGTGCAGTTGATAAGAGAGTAATTTTTGTCCTAAGTTCTATCAGATTTCACACCTTGTTGTAGCAATGGAATAATTTTTTTCTGATTTTTCTGATTTTTCTTTGATTTTTTTCTATTTTTTATTTATATACAATATCTTCCGTCTATGTAGCGAGCTTTGGGTCGGTGGCTCCCAAACCAGTTGGCTTTAGGGCACCAGGTGTTAAGACACCCCTACGAACTTAATTACTCAGACTTCAGATATAAATATATTTTTGCAGCATTTTCGATCCATGTAGCGAGCTTTGGGCCAGTGACTCCCAAACCAGTTGGTTTTAGGACACTAGGTGTTAAAACACCCTTACAGACTAATAACTCGGATCTCAGATTTTTTTTTTTTTCCATTGCCATTTATAGATGCTTCCTTCAATTAAACTAGAGCACGGAATATTACAAACTTTTCAATTACAGCTCAGGTCCGTATGTTACTATGCATATTGATAATACCTGCAAACTGAGCATATGAAGATCCATTTTAGTCAGTGTTAAGGAGAATTTACAAATTAAATAATTTAAAATGAAATAAACAAAAATTAACTTGTTCCGAAATAAATGGTTTGAGATACGTATCAGGAGTGGGAACTCCTTACTCAGCTACCTCTCACCAATTTCACCTTTTAGTCAAAACAAAAACACAAAATATTTTTGTAATTTTTTCAATTTTTTCAATTTTTTTTTTTCGAAAAATTTTGGACTAAAAATAAAAACAACATACAAACTAAAAACAAGATACTAATCAACTAATTTCCTCCCCCAAACCTAAATGAGACATTGTCCCCAATGTCTTAAAAAGTAGAAGAAGAGTTTAGAAGGTCGTACCTGGTTAGCTGAAAATCTACAGGAAATTAAAGGTTAAGATCCAGATTAATTCTACGCCTCTTACCACGATCGTCCTCGGACCATTTATCTTTGAAATGATAGGGTCAACTTTTTGTTCATAGGCTATGAGTTGGTCAATTAGATCTGGAGCAGTTCTGGCAGTAAATATGAGTTCTTTTAAAGGTTTTGACACGAACCCATTCTTCGAGCATCATCAAGAAACACACAAAGAAAATTATAAAACCCATCAACGTTGTACAGCCAATTGGTTTCTGGTGTATGTTTAGGTTCGCCCAAGATAGTACAATAAAAATTCCTCCAATGTGCCCAAGCCACCTGGCAAAGCAATAAAAGCATCAGCACGGTTAATCATTTCTACAAGTCGTTTAGACATACCTGGCACGATTAATTCCTCTTCGTTTGATGGTTCAATCAGATTTGCCTCTGCCAAGGGTTTGGGATGATTCCCAAAACGTGACTGCCTCCTTCCTGTACGGCCTTTGAAACAATCCCCATTAGTCCAAGATTTCCTCCTCCATATATTAAGTGCATATTCCTTGCAGCTAATACTCGACCCAATTCATGTGCTGCTTCTATGTATTGTGGTTTAGTACCAACAGTACTACCGTAAAACACACAAATGTTTTCAACTCGTCTTCTTGAAGTGGCTTCCATTTTTTACTCTGGATGTCTTCAAAAGTGCAATGATGAGTTGAATTTATAATACCTGAAAAGGGTGAGTAAAAATAGCACAAGTATCTTCCAAAGGACGATTAGTAGCAAAATAGATCGTGATAGTCAACAAGATCTGGATCCTTGATTAGTCAGGTTTTAAATAGTGAATATATTATCTGGATCCTTGATTCAAAAGTGCAATGATGAGTTGAATTTAGGCTGTAACCTGATTAAGTCAATTTAAGTCCAACCAGCCATAAAGGCGGAACCAAAGTAAACCAACCATAAAGGCGGAACCAAAATAAAATTACCAACCGACCAATCTGGCGGTATCCTTGATTAGTCAGGTTTAAACCAGATTAAATAAATTACCAACCGACCAATATAGCGGTATCCTGATTAGTCAGGTTTTAAATAGTGAATATATTATTTTTAAGGGAGATTAATCTAAATAGCAATAGTAAAAGAATTACCTTTCACCCTAGCATAAGGAAGTTACCTCCTCATAGTGAATAGTAAAAACTGTAAAATAAAGAAAGTAAATTATTATTATTACAGAACGTAATTAAAAATTACAAAACTAAATTAAAAGAAACTTAGAGAGAGAAGAACTCTCTAATTACATCAAAGAAGTGGGAGGGAGAGGTACACTGAAATCTGAAATTTCGGCGCGGATAAAGGTCCAGCGTCGCGACGCTAAAGGCTTCAGCGTCGCGACGCCAGCTACAGTGAATCGTGGCACAATGACGGCTGACACGTGGCGAAGCGGCTAAGAGCTCAGATCCTTATCCGATGACGTGGCACTGTTCATGACATCATTGGTGACATCATGCTGACATGTGGAGGGTGATTGTCGGCACCGTAAGATCTCGACACGTGGCACCGGTGCACATTAGCAAGTCCGTGAGAGAAGGCGACACGTGGCACGGCGCAAGATAGCCTGATCGGCGCATTTTAGCAGGCGGCGCACGTTAGCACGTTAGCAAATAATAGATAATTAAACTTATTTATTTAATTATCTAATTATCAAATTCTGAGAAATTACACAAGAGATCAAATTTCTTGGTAATTACCGAATTGCCCCAAAACTTTGTAAATTGATTATTTTAGCCCAAAAATTATCAAATATAATTTTGGATGATTCTAAATCATTTCTAAAATATTTTTCAACACATCTAATGCATCAAAATCAGATTTCACACAAATCCCCAATTATTAGTCTAATGCCGTGAGCCACCCAAAATTTTCAATTAATTACAATTTGGTCCATTTAGTTCAAAACACGCCGAGATCAAATCCAATCAACCTAAAATTTTACATGCATCATATTCATACCATAATAAATCACATATATGAAAATCCCCAAATTTGGAGTGGGTTATGATCCCTAATTTTTCAATTTCATCTAATTGTCCAATTTCACCAAATTTACAAAATCCAACACTTTAATCCATTCAATACTTCACCAATCTAGCCTCACCACTTTGAAACAACTCTAGAACAATTCTAGGTCACCAAGGAGTGGCTTACCAACTCTAGAATGGCAACTTGATTTTCTAAAAATCAAAAGTGAAGCTTTGAAACCATTTCAAGCTTACTAACATGCATCAATCTTTCATTCAAGTTCACAACAATTAAAACCCAAACTATAAGTAGAGAGACAACATCAAAGAAATACAAGATGAAGCTAAGTATGTTAGAAACATTTTTCATGTTGGAAGATTTGAAAGAAAACTTACAAAACCTTAAGATTTCCAAGCTTTTCCTTCTTTTCTTCAAACTTTTCTCTCAACTACTTTTGTGTTTCTTTTGTATCTAATGAACTTGTTAAACCCTAAAATTGAAACAAAACAATTTATACTTCACAAAAATGGCCCTTGGCCGAATTTGGTGGTATAAAAATATCTAGATATTTTTGTTTCAATTAATTTACTTTATCAACTTGCATAAGTCATCATCAAACCATTTAATGATTTTCTTAAAGTCAAATAAAGCAACTAAAAGCATTTCCATAAATATCACAACTTTAAGATATTTATATTTTAATTAATTTTAATTATTTAACAATTAAATAATTAAATAATAATTTAAATACAAATATTTTAAATATATGTATTATATTTACATTAAATATCCAAATACATATATATTTATGATATATGTCAAATATCACAATTTGACATTTAATTAATGTGTATTTAACAAAATCTTTCATTAACTACAAATACACAATAATTAGGAAATAACTATTAGGTCCATTCGCATGTATTTTCCGTTTAACCTATAAACGACTTATAAATAATCAGTATTATTTATAAAAGTTGCCCTAGTGCTCTACGAGTATATTTCATTAGTGACACTCTCTAGATTCAGGTATATCCCTCACAAAATCAAATTTCGTGTCCATAATTTACCCACCCGTAAATTATGACGACCACAGATAAACTAGCTGAATCATACATGTCGAGGTCATTGCATACGTATAATCCCTCCATCACAGGTATCCGGATAATCCCAGAGATATAGATGTAAACATCAAATTTCTATAGGTATTATCCCGTCGACGTATCTATTAGCAATATATAAATAACATTCGGAACAGATTTCCGAAGTATACTATGGCTATAGATTTAACTGATTGTTAATCACATATGGACTACCTATGCTCTGTACACAGAACTGACAGATCATATCTTGACACACACATGATATCCTGAGGATCGGTCCACACCCAACGAACAGGCGGAGGTCTGATCTAAATAGATCGGTGACATGACTGCCATCTAAGTGTGGAGGATGTCTCATACATCCACAGTGATATCTTAAGTCGAAGGACCACTATGCTACTCAACCCGAGAAGATTCTTATTGACGTTGGTGTACCATCCATTAAGAATCTTCGGTGAGTCGTTCAGTGTTTATCCACTATAAACACCTACACGTCTATACGAGTCTCCCCAGACTCATGGTTCATTGGGATAAACCATCGGACCAAGTCTCGATATACGACATGTACTGGTCTCAACAGATTTGACTAACCGACCCGTGTTAGTGAATCTTGACCAGAAACTATATTTGATAATATACATTTAGCAGTGACACTTCCCAATGTCAATTACAAACTACCTTTGTAACTGTGTACTACATTATATATTATCGGGACTTTGTCTAATATATACATTCACTAAACCACATTTAGTTTCAATCTAATCGTAATCAGATCGAATACATATATAAAACAAGAGGTGTAACCACTAAGAAAGTAATATTATGGAAAAAGGGGATGTTCATATTCATGAATCAGACATAAATACGGTCCGGATTGGCGCTCTGAGCACCAAACCTAACAGACACAACTCCAGCCCCAGGCCTAGCATGTGACATCAAATACTGGATCGTTATACGCAATACTACGTATACTACGCCTGACAAAGATCATGTATTCCGTAGCAGAATATTTTTGGAGAATTGGGTAGGCACGGTGCTTGGTAGAAGCCAACCATGTCTTGTAAATCGGTAAAGACGTGGTACTGGGTACGCACGTGTTCGGATAGTCCGATGACCGTATTTACTGCCAACATATCAAGGGATCTCTTGGGTCGCATCCCAAAGATTCACCGATGATGTTTGACTCGAACAATATTAATCTGGGATTAATTGAGAGAGTGAAAATTAATTTGGGATTAATTATGCAAAAAATTGATCTGAGATTAATTATCAGAGAAAGAATTAATCTGGGATTAATTGCGTCGAGAATTTATCTGGGATTAAATTCGTCGATGGGAGAGAACGCGATTAATTTGAAATTAATCGGTAAAATAAATTTAATAGTTAACTATTAAATTTATTTAATTGGGCTAAATAATATAATAATATATTAATTGAAATCGGATTTCAACGAGAAATTAAATTGGATTTTAATTTTAGCGAACGAATTAATTTCGAATTAATTCGCGAGCGATTTTCGTAATAATTTTACTGGGTATTATTATTTAATTAAATTGGATTTAATTGTGCCGCGACGGAAAATTCGTTTAATCGGATTAAACAAATCCGAGCCCGAAGTGTGATGAGCAAGCCCACTTGAATTTTGAATTTAAAGTGGGGCCCACTTCACTTACATCATTAGTCACCTTTGGTGATAGAAATTGATGATGGATTTTGGTGGAAACTTGTAAAACACTCAACACATTAATTTTGGAAATTAATCTCTCTCTTCATGGCATTTGGCCGAATGGCCTTACATGGCTCTTGGCCGAATGGCCACAAAATTGAAAAAAAAAAAGAATTGGCCGACAAAAGGCAACAGTGGCCATTAAATGTTTTCCTTGGTTGTTGGCTTATATGAATAGGTGGCTTCTATTCTCTTTGGACGAATGACCTGCACTCTCTTATAGCCAAATTGGCCTCTGTCTTTCTTTTCATTTAGGCCGAATTGCCTCCTTTTGCATGCCTCTGTTTTGGTTGGCCGAGAGAAAGGCATTTGTTCTTTTGCTTTTTGAAGCAATCGGCCAAATGCCTTTCTTTTGCTTTTGAAGCAATCTGCCAAATGGCCTGTGCATTTTGTAGAAGGGCCGATCACTTCTCTATCTCTCAGGCAAATTTGTTTCTCCTTGGGAGATAAAATTTGTTCCATTTGTTCTTGCTAACATATAAGGGAGTCAAATGATGGTGATATTGATACTCACACATGAGCTTGGAAGCTTCAACATCCATAAAAGTTTTGAACTCAAGCCAATCAATGTAAGTCCTCCGCAACTTATTTTTGATTTTATTCACACACGAATCACGCTTAGAGATCTCGTGGCATGTATAGGACAATAACATTGGTATTAGAACGAGATCTAAGCTTGATTTAATTTCTAGGGTTTATGGACTTTAATTTGAGATTTTATGCTTGGAGTATGTATTTTCTCAAATTGATGGTTTGGTTGAGCTTGTATGATGTTTGATTGGATTTGTGCATCATTAATTTTGTGATAAATTGATTAGGTCAAAAATCTCCAAAATCAATGCTTGGTCGATTATTACCCTAGGAGGACTCATGGTGATTTTTTGAAAATTAGCAATTGGATATGTTAAAAACATGAAATGAATATTGATTGTTGATTCAATTGGATTGAAATCAAAATTGGGTGTTATTTCATGTATTGCCGTGAGTATGAAGCATGTTGGAATGGATTGATTGTGCTTTAATTTGTGTTGGACATAAATTAAAATGTTAAGCATGATTAATTAGATTAATTAGTATTTTGGAAATACTAGATTAATTAATTAATTGTGTTAATTACACTTGAATTGAATTAATATGTAATTTGGAATAATGTATTAATTTAATTTGTTGTACTTGGGCTATTGGGCTTGGTTGGGCCAAATTTTAGTATTTGATTATATTTGGGCCTAAACCATTTTTATAAAGTCCAAAAATATGACAATTGGGCCTTTAATAATTTAATTGGGCCTAATGGGCCTAAATTTTTTTATGGCATATGATGATTCCTAAATGGGCCAAGGCTTTTGGGTTTGATCCACAATGGCCAAAGTCCACGCCAAAAGAATTAATTGAAAGCTCATTGGACTTTAATTAAATAGTATTGGATACTAATTGGGCCTTTGAGACCCATTAAGATTGGATTTGGAATCCAAGTCTTTAAAACACATAAATAAGTGTAATTATTTAATTTGGAATTAAATATGAATTAGTATTGAATATAATTTAAATTGGATTTAAAATTTTAGTTCGATATAATTCAAGAATACTTACTTTGAGTATTTATTCTTAAACGAGTTGGACTCGCGCAAATCAAATCGTTGTTTGAACATTGGATGATCATTAATTAAAGATTAATTAATTGGATTAGATTGATTGAATAACATGCTTTGTGTGAATACTTGGATGTATGTATGGATAATGTATATCGGATGGATATTAGAAGGGTGAGGACAATTTTGGAAATTGTTGTAATAAATTTAGAATTTATTAAATTGGACCTGCGTGTCCAGCCTATTACCTCTTTTCTCATTGTATTTCTCTTCTCACCAATTCCCCTCAATGTAAATGAGGTTTCTTTAGAAGTATTATGCAATTGGGTAGAAGTAAGAATAATGCTAGCGGGAGAGAGGAAAGAGAGATATTTGTTCTAGGAACAAAATGTATCATATATCCATCTGTATATCATTATTAATTTTATCGCACCTTATTATGCTTTTAGAATGCATGCTTAAGGGTGTATGATGAGACCTAATTAAAGATAATAAATTGGTTGCCAAATCGCGACAAAAACCCTCATTTTATATTAAGCGTTTTTCCTTCCATTGAGTGATTCTCTCTCAAGATCCAAGATTGGCATTGGTTTTTTGGCCAAAGTCAAGACCTTTGTCCATCGCGGATGTGTTTGAATCATGAAGGCTTTGTTCCATGTTGTACGCCTTGGGCAAGTTGTGATTTGTTGGCCAAAGTCAAGGTCACTTCTTGTTCATCGGCCTCGATTATGAAGCTTTCCCACTGTCAATGGGTCACGCTTAACTAGTTTCATTAAGCTTGTTGAGCCAAGCCAAGGATTAGTTGATTCAGAGGAAAAGGTTATGGAATATATCGGATATATTGGCATATACTGGATATATATTTCGGACTTGGAGGTCCACCTACTGGATCAAGGAATTGGATGGGATCCAATTGATCTTAGAGATCTACCTAGTTAAGTTTCATACAACTTGTTGGCCAAAGTCAAGGTTGTGTGTTATTTAACGGGATCCTAACCCACTAGGAAACTAGGTTTCCCGAGTACTCCACAGAGGGTTAGAGGCTCGTCGAAAAATAGTGGGAGGCAAGTATTAAATTTGTAATTTCTTTTAAATACTTGCCAATACGCGCTCATTTTATTTTTCGTCATTATTTATTTAAATATATTAGTTGGACTAATATTCAATTGTTGTTTTAATTGAACAGTTAGACTGTATTCAAACTGCTTCATTTGTAGTTGGTTATATAATTGGATTATGATAATCAATACATTTGAATGTAACCGATCAATTGTAGTTGATTATGTAGTTAGACTATAGTAATCATTATATTCGATTGTACCCGAAATCGTTGATTAGAAAGTTGGACTATTGTAATCAAGATGGCTGAAAGATTAGCGTCAAATGACATAATCCTGGGGAAAAATGTCTTTAACGGCTTTAATTTTCAGATTGGGAATAGAACTTAATGATAGTCCTGGGAGCTGAGAAGTTATTCTATTTGATAGAGAAACCTCTCGAGCATGAGCCCGGAGTTGAGTGAATAGTAGAACATGAGCTTAGGAAGACTCATTGTGATGATAACTTTAGTGCTCAATCCGTTATGCACAGCCAAAGGACATATCCCAATTTGTCTGCCTAAACTGTGGCAAACGGGGTCACTAGAAGTGTGACTGCCGTATGGACTAGGCATACATGAAGGAATTGAAGGCGGGACAAGGTTCCGACTTCAAGAATGTTTGTTATAAACATTATCTATGTATCTAGTTTTAACCCGTTGCGGGTATACCTTTATATTCCGAAACACCGGGTGTTTTTGTTCATAAAGATGATATTGAGATATATACATTAGATGTAAAATAATGGTCTTTATATTTTGAATATAAATGGATCTCAAACATATAACATGACAAACAAATAGCTCAAATTGAGTAATTTCTAATGAGACTTAATTGTGGCATTTTCGTCTGGGACGCATTAACAAGACTCGTATATCCACACTTTCGAAGAGTGGATAATAGGACAGATTTGATCCTAATTCAAATGATGTCTACGAATCTAGTTTATTAGGCAAAATGCCTAAAACACTTTTTACTTGGTAAAAGTGCTAGTGCCACCGATCTGTTAGCCATCGTTCATAGTGACGTAAGTGGGCCCATTTCTAGCTAGGCTAGAGGTGGATATGAATACTTCGTAACCCTTACGGATGTGGCATCGCGTTACGGTTATGTGTATCTTATGAAACACAAGTCAGAAACTTTTGAGTAATTTAAAGTGTTTCGACACGAAGTAAGAAAACATACCGGTAAAAGTATTAAAAACATTACGGTCAGACCATAGTGTAAAATGCTTAAACATATGAGTTTCAAGATTACTTGAAAGAGTATAGTATTCTTTCACAGTAGACTCCTCCCGGAACACCTCAATTTGACGGTGTGTCCGAACAGAAAAACCTTACTTTGTTGGACATGGTATGGTTGATGATAAGTCGCTCTGAGCTACCAATTTCCTACTGAGGATATGCATTAAACAGTGCAGTATTTATTTTGAATAAGGTTCCATGAAAATCTATTAGACAGACTTCATATTAGATATGAACATGAAAGAAATAAGGTTTCTCATTCCTGAAGATTTGGGAATCTGGGCATACGCTAAATGTTTGGATGGTACCAAACTAGAACCCAATTCGGATTAGTGCCTATTTGTAGGTTATCATAGGGAAACCAAAGTATAGTACTTATACAACTCACAAGAGAACAATGTAATTGTTGCTCTCCATGCGATTTTCCTAAGAGGAATTCCTGTATGCATTGGTAAGTGAGAGGAAAGTAAAACTCGATGAAAATCGGAGTAATACTATTCCAGGCACCGACTTCTTTACGGAACATAAACAGTTCACCAGGGATGAAACTGTACCAATAATCTTAGAATACACAAGAACCGTGTAGGTTGGAGAGAGTCAGAAAATAACCTGTGAGGTATGGGTTTCTGATCTTACCTCATGTAGATGTTAATCTAATTGAGGATAACGAACCGACTACGTATGAGGAAGTGATACAAGGTATCGACTCATTTTATGGCAAAGTGCCATGAAGTCCGAAATGGATTCCATGTATACCAACCAAGTTTGGATACTGGTTGATGTACCGAAAGGCATTGTGCCTACTGGTACTGTATGAGTCTTCAAGGAAGACATGCATGGATGACAACATACAAATGTACACAGCTAGGCTTGTACAGAAAGGGTATCGTCAACGTCATAATGTCGACTACGATGAAAATTTTTCACATGTTGCCATGATTAAATCCATTTGGATAATACTTGATATAATTGTATATTTCATTTATGAAATATGACAATTGGACGCCAAATTCGCTTTCCTTAAACGAAAACCTTTTGAAGGATGTAAAGAACATCCTGATGATTTTGTCGAACCAAAACATGCAAACAAGGTTTGCAAGTTAAATCGATCCATTTATGGATTGAAGCAAGCATTGCGTTTTTGAAACTAGCGTTTTGATGTAATCATAATGATATATGATTTAATTCAAAACGAAGATAATTCTTGTGTATATAAGAAGGTTAGTGGGAGCGCATTGACAATGATTGTCCTATACATTTATGATGTATTGCTTCTTAGCAATAACATTCCCATAATAAAATCGGTGAAAGCTTGGCTTTCATGAAAAATTCTCCATGGAATACCTGGGAGAAGCAGGCTTTATTCTAGGAATAAAGATCTACTAGGATAGATCAAGAAAGCTGCTGACACTCTCTCAGTGTTCGTACGTTTTGATATGTACATGACCTGATGTATCATAAGCTTTGAGCATATGTAGACGCTATAAGGCCAATCCAGGTGATTGTCACTGGATTGATGTTAAGAACATCCTTGAGTATCTTGGATGAACCAAGGATGCTTTCTGAGTATATGAGGAAATGAGAACTTAAGGTGACTGGATTCACCGCTGCAAGTTTCCAAACCGATAAAAACGACTGTAAGTCGTAATAAGGGTATGTATATAGTTTGAATAATGGAACAGTGAGCTGGAAATCTTCCAAGTAAGATACTGTTGCTGAATAAACAATAAAAGTGGAATATTGCTGCAGCTGAGGCAGCAAAAAGAAGCATTTTGGATCTATATAATCCTAATCGGATTAGGAGTAGTTCTGTTAGCAGCTGAGCTAGGCTACAGTGCAGGCTAAAGAACCGTGGTCTCATCAATGATCCAATTATGTACTTCGACTAATTCATCTGATTCGTACGATTATACATCGTGGCGATGTGATGATCGAATAAATCGCATCAGATGATAACCTTTCAAATCCGCTGACGAAAGCTGTTTCTCAGCAGAAGTTTGAGTAAACAGTTAATAGTTCAGGTGTTAGACACTTGAGTAATTGGCTATAGGCCAAGTGGGAGATTGTTGGATAATTATGACCCATAGCATCACTATTTGTACAGAACAAGGTGTTGTTGTACAAATTAACTATGTGACAAAGAAAATTGCTCTTTTATCATTTGTAATTGGATTACCTGGATATATAAATGATAAAAGTCATTATGATTAGTTCCGGATTAATAAGATATGAGACAGTATTAATCCACAAAGGTTTAATCATTAAATATCCCTGGTCGTAGTATTATCGAGACTGGACATCGATAATGTAGAATAGGCTAGTATTACACTTGTGCATGTTATGGAAGCGTAACGCCATAGTTCTCATATATTTGGGTATTGGATACTCATGCAAGTGTAATAGGAGGTTCTGTTTACTGATGGTACGGAAACAGCTTCGCTATGGATAAACTCCTCGGAATCCCATTGGTAGTATGACTATGTGTCCATGGGAATCCGAATCAGGGTAGGTGTATTTGGTCTTAACTTGAGACTTACTCACGACAATCAATATACTTTGGTTTTGGTCATCCGGGGCTTTAACAGGTTTTGTGTACGCCTCTTCTGGGTATATTGAGAATTGTAGTGTATTGGGTGTGATGTCAAGACATAAGTATAACTTCAGTCATATAGAGATGATGATCATGCATGGATACATAACTGGTACTCTAAGTGCTATAGCCATCGAGGAAATATGACTATGTCATGACTTTCCGATCATAAAGAGACTAGTTTCTGTGATCCGATATATGATTCGAACGGGGCAGACACAACTCCAGCCCCAGGCCTAACATGTGACATCTGATACTGGATCGTTATACTCAATACTACGTATACTACGCCTGACAAAGATCATGTATTCCGTAGCAGAATATTTCTGGAGAATTCGGTAGGCACGGTGCTTGGTATAAGCCAACCATGTCTTGTAAATCGGTAAAGACGTGGTACTGGGTACGCACGTGTTCAGATAGTCCGATGACCGTATTTATTGCCAACATATCCAGGGATCTCTTGGGTCGCATCCCAAAGATTCACCGATGATGTTTGACTCGAACAATATTAATCTGGGATTAATTGAGAGAGAGAAAATTAATTTGGGATTAATTAGGGTAAAAAATTGATCTGGGATTAATTGTCAGAGAAAGAATTAATCTGGTATCAATTGCGTCGAGAATTTATCTGGGATTAAATTCGTCGAGAGGAGAGAACGCGATTAATTTGGAATTAATCAGTAAAATAAATTTAATAGTTAAATTAGATTTTACTATTTAATTTATTTAATTGGGATAAAAAATATATTAGATATATTAATTGAAATCGAATTTCAACGGGAAATTAAATTGGATTTTAATTTTAGCGAATGAATTAATTTGGAATTAATTCGAGAGAGATTTTCGTAAAAATTTTACTGGGTATTATTATTTAATTAAATTGGATTTAATTGTGACGCGACGGAAAATTCGTTTAATCAGATTAAACGAATCTGAGCCCGAAGTGAGTTGAACAAGCCCACTTGAATTTTGAATTTAAAGTGGGGCCCACTTCACTTACATCATTAGTCACATTTGGTGATAGAAATGGATGATGGGTTTTGGTGGAGACTTGTAAAACACTCAACACATTTAATTTTGGAAATTAATCTGAATGGCATTTGGCCGAATGGCCTTACATGGCTCTTGGCCGAATGGCCACAAAATTGAAAAAAAAAAAGAATTGGCCGACAAAAGGCAACAATGGCCATTAAATGCTTTCCTTAGTTGATGGCTTATATGAATATGTGGCTTCTATTCTCTTTGGACGAATGACCTGCACTCTCTTATAGCAAAATTGGCCTCTGTCTTTCTTTTCATTAAGGTCGAATTGCCTCTTTTTGCATGCCTCAATTTTGGTTGGCCGACAGAAAGGCATTTGTTCGTTTGCTTTTTGAAGCAATCGGCCAAATGCCTTTCTTTTGCTTTTGAAGCAATCGGCCAAATGGCATGTGCATTTTGTAGAAGGGCCGATCACTTCTCTCTCTCTCGGGAATATTTGTTTCTCCTTGGGAGATAAAATTTGTTCCATTTGTTCTTGCTAGCACATAAGTGAGTCAAATGATGGTGATAGGGATACTCACCCATGAGCTTGGAAGCTTCAACATCCATAAAAGTTTTGAACTCAAGCTATCAATGTAAGTCCTCCGCAACTTATTTTTGATTTTATTCACACACGAATCACGCTTAGAGATCCCGTGGCATGTCTAGGACACTAACAGTCCAGTCGACTGGAACATTCCCCATTGGCTCATGTCGAGCGCAGCTCAAGACCTGGACCTTCATCTAGTCCAGACAATATGAAGACTCCCCCTGGTTCCTCTTCAGGACCAGTAGGCTGGAGATTGTCCTGGCCTTCATCTGGTCCAGTAGACGGGAACATTCCCCATTGGCTCATGTCGAGCCCAACTCAAAACTTGGACCTCAGTCTGGTCCAGAAAATATGAAAACTCCTCATGGTTCCTCTTCAGGACCAGTAGGCTGGAGATTGTCCTGGCCTTCATCTGGTACAGTAGACGGGAACATTCCCCATTGGCTCATGTCGAGCCCAGCTCACACCTGGACCTTCATCTGGTCCAGACAACATGAAGACTCCCCCTGGTTCCTCTTCAGGACCAGTAGACTGAAGATTGTCTTGGCCTTCATCTGGTCCAGTAGACAGGAACATTCCCCATTGGCTCATGTCGAGCCCAACTTAAGACCTGGACCTTCGTCTAGACCGGATTACGTGAAAACTCCCTCTGGTTCCTCTTTAGGACTAGTAGGCTGGAGATTGTCCTGACCTTCATCTGGTCCAGTCGACGGGAACATTCCCCATTGGCTCATGTCGAGCCCAACTCAAGACCCAGACCTTCGTCTGGTCCAGACAACATGAAAACTCCCATCGGTTCCTCTTCAGGACCAGTAGGCTGGAGATTATCCGAACCTTCATCAGGTCCAGACAATATGAAGACTCCTCCTGGTTCCTCTTCTGGACCTGTAGGCTAGAGATTGTCCTGACCTTCATTTTATCCAGTCGACAGAAACATTCCCCAGTTCACCATCATGTCTGGTCGGATGAGGAACATCCCAGATATTTATTCCACTAACATAATATGACCTTCGACAGGTCCAAACGACATCAAAGTCTTTGTCTACTCGACTGAGGATCATCACTGATGATTATTTGGCTAAAAAACATGGTATGAATTTCGACGGGTCCAAACGACATCAATACTCAGTGCGCCTATACCGACCCCAAACGACATACTCGCTGAAATACTCTCCAAGCCAAGAACTTCTTGACTTAGAGTGTAGGGGACAAACTGTACGGGCCAAAATTGGGCTAAGGGCATTTCTGACATTTCACTTCAGGCCCTAAGTCAGATACAACCCAAAACCCCCCATCAAATAGGAACCAAACAAGACTTGTGCCAAGGCTTGGCTCAATCACCTTATCAGTCCCTTATTTAAAGAAAGATTAATCTTTTGATTTGCCAGCTGCCCAACCAAAGAGAAACACATCCTACATGAATTATATGGCTGAACCGTTACAAGACGCATCATACGTGAAATAAATGGCTGAACCGTTACAAGCACCCAAAACATATATCAATTAATATATTTATGAGTCCAACCTTTGATAGCCTATAAGAGGAACCATAATCGATAATAGAAGAGGAAGAAAAGCACTACGACTCACAACTTAGTAATATCTTCTCCAGAGCTCTCAGAATCCCATACCTTCCGCCCTCACGGCAGCTCACGGGGATCAAGGTAACCTCTGACCTTGCTCCTCATTCTACGGCATTTATAGCTCATTTCCACTACTGACTTGAGCATCGGAGTGCCTACGACACCCACCACACCGATGGGAAGACCCTCTACGCTCACTCTATCTTTGTTTTACAGGATCGCTAGTGCCCTCAACCTACGAAATCTCGATTGTGGACCTCGGGCGAAAACAAGCGCCTACGCTTCTTGCTTTTTCAACTGGGCCAACACTTCTGTTATTCCTGATTCTTTTTCATACTCCTGGCCTGGGTTGTAGGTATTGGAATATGGATTATTCCCTTGTCTATTAAAATTGCCGACATAATTCACCGTCTCATCATGTTGGTTGTAAGATTCATCCTCTGGTGCTCCTCCACATGGTGAACTTGTGGATCCAGTATTACCCTGCATCCTAAGAGTTTCCATGAATTTGCATATCTGATCCAGCTTGGCATTCATTGCTGTGTTGGCTCCGACTTCATAAATTCATGCGATTTGTTGAATCATGCTCCTTTCGGTTGGCCACAAAGAATTATTGTTGGACATTTCTTCAATTAGGTCCCAGGCCTGATCTTCTCCTTTTGCCATTAAAGCTCCTCCAGCGGCAGCATCTATTGTGGTTCTCATTAGTCCAGAAAGTCCATTGTAGAAAGTTTGGACTTTAAGCCATTTTGCAATCTCATGGTGAGGACATTTCCTGAGCAACTCCTTGTATCTCTCCCAAGCTTCGTAGAGAGATTCTGAGTCATGTTGTACAAAGGATGTAATGTCATTCCTCAACTTTGCTGTTCTAGCTGAGGGAAAGTACCTTGCAATGAATTTGGTGGCAAAAGTGTTCCAAGTTGTAATGGAACTTGTTGGTAGTAATGAAACCAAGTCTTAGCTCTGTCTTTTTTAAGGAATATGGAAACACACGCAGTCTCATTGCTTCTTCTACAGCTCGGTTGTAATTGAATGTGCCGCAAACTTCTAGGAAGTTGCTGATGTGGGCATTAGGATCTTCAGTTGCATTCCCCTCAAACTGAACTGATTGTTGTATCATCTGAATGCATTTTTTGATGTCACACACGTATTTGCTGGTAAGGGAGGAAGTACAATGCATGAAATGAAGTTGTCAACCACCAGAATAGTTCTGTCTCGAATGGGAATTGGTGATGCAACCTCCAAAGGTTCAGGCTCCATGTTGATCAGTGCTTCTTAACCTTCTCGCATTTCCCTTCTCAAATGTCTGATGGTTCTTTCAAAGCTTCTGGTTCTTCTCATGTAGTGTCTGAGAACCTGAAACACAAGAAAAAAAACAATAATTAAAAAGAAATTAGACACAAGTAAAGTATCTAACCCCAAAATTAATAGTGAAAGATAAATAAGTCCCTGGCAACGGCGCCAAAAACTTAATCGGTGGTAACACACACGTTACGCAAGCCCACGTATCGCTCAAGTAGTATAAAATGTATCGATCCCACAAGGACTTAATACCTAAGCTATCAATTTATGAAGTTAAGTGTTTTCAAGTATCTAATAGATTGGTTTTTGATTGGATGGTGATTTTTTTTCTGAACAAGTAAATAAAACAGTGCGAAAGTAAATTTAAGGAAAATTCAATATTAAGAAACTATATAGGGTTGTGAATCTTTCCAATATCTTTTAAAGATGAAGTGATTATCTCATGCTCGTGTAATATATCGGTTTATTAACTTGGAACACGAAGTTATGCAAAAGCCTCTTCCGATGGTCAGATGCAAACACCCAAATTAACCCAATTAATCATATTCATATGTTAACCATGTTATCTGAATTCATTAAGATTAAGTTCCAATTATGGCGACCTCTGCCCGACAGGTATATTCCTATCATGTAAGGAAATCTACCTAAGAGTCATTTGCCCTTAGGTGAGATCGTGAGTGTTGGCAAATTCTAAGGTCCCAAGATCATAAACAAGCATGAAAAATGAAGTGCGAATACATCGACGAAGTCGCGGAATACTCACATCGATCGGTTGAACGACGCGGACGCAAATGAGGCAACAAAAACGAACTGCTGTCCTCCTTCACTGGTTCGGCAGTGTGCAGTCCAAGCTCACTGGTTTGGCTCGGTTTTGGTCCTTCGTCAAGCTCCAAGATTCGTCGAATGGTTCCCGGCTCATGGGTGGACTTCCCTATCACCTTCGCATGTCTCGTAAGTGTGCTAGCACTTGTGATTTTGCCAAAAAATCACACTCTAGTGCTTCCCTTCACTGCTCGGCAGTGAGCAAACCAGAGGAGAGAAAATGCCCATTTTGGCGTGAGTGTAAGAGAGAAGAAGTGAGGTTGTTGTTTTGATTTTGTGTATCTAATACCAAAAATCAAAACTCAAAACACCTATTACAATAATAATAAATGTCTTTCAAGCTTTCAAAAAGCTTTTCAACAACTCCAATCAAGTCACATCTATCAATCAAGTTGTCAAGTCACATCACTCAAAGTGACAAGTGATTTGACGCTTGAAGTGACTAGCGATTTGACGCTTGATTTGACTTGTGTGCCGTACTCGAATTCGAAATGCGAATGCGCTCGCAAATAATCTCAGGCTCGGGTTCGCTAATTCGAAATTAACGAATTTTCAGTTGCGTCGTAATTAAATGATTACGCCTAGCGAAATCACTATTCACGTCGCTAACGAATTAATTCTAAATTAATTCGTTCGCCCGAATTAAAATCTTATTTTAATTCTGCGTCGAAATCCAATTTCGTTTAATATATCAAATATATTAATTTCTCGATTAATTCCAAATTAATCGTTATCTCTCTTAATGATATTTTATCCCAGATAAAATATCTCCGTAATTAATCCCAGATTAATTTTCTCTCTCTTCTAATTAATCCCAGATTAATTTAGAGTGCGAGTTATACGTCATCGGTGAATCTTTGGGAAGCGACTCATGAGATCCCCGGATATGTTGGCAGTAAATTCGGTCGTCGGACTATCCGAACACGTAAGTACCTCATACTACGTTTTACCGATTTACAAGACAAGGTTGGCCTCTAGCAAAGCGCCATGCCTACCCAATTCTCCGGAAATATCCTTACAGGAATAAAGGATCTATATCAAGCGTAGTATACCGTAGTATTGCGTATTTCTGTCCTGTATCTAATGATCACGTGATAGGCCTGGGGCTGGAATTGTGTCTGCCCCGTACGAAGCACATATCGGATGTCTGGCGACTAGTCTCTATAATCAGATATACATGACCTTGTCATAATATCTCGATAGCTGCACATCGTTTAAGAGAACCAGTCCCGTATCCTACGTGACCATCATCTCCAAATGACTGGAGTGACACTTCTGTCTTGACATCACACCCAACACACTACGATTCTCCATATACCCAGAATCGGCGTACACAGAAACCAGTTAAAGCCCTGGACAACCTCAACCAAACTATATTGATTGCCGTATGTATTAGCGGCGCAAGTCTCAGGTTAAGACCAAATACACGTACCCTGATTTTGGACTTCCATAGACACATAGTCATACTACCAATGGAATTCCGAGGGGGTCTTATCCAGAGCGAAGCTGTTTCCCGTACCATCGGTAAAACACAACCTCCTATTACACTTGCATGAGTATCTTATACCCAAATATATGAGAACTATGCTGTTGTGCCCTCACAACGCGCACAAGTGTAATACTAGTCTTTTACGCATTTATCGATGTCCAATCTCAACAATGCTCTGACTAGGGATATTTAATGATTTATCCTTCGTGGACTGATACTGTCTCATATCATTCTCCGTCCAGGAACAAATCACAAGGACCTCTCATCATTTATATATTTAGGTGATCTAATCACAAATGATAAGAGTGCAATCTCCTTTGTCACATAGTTAATTTGTACAACAACACCATGATCTGTACAAATAGTGACGCTATGGGTCATAATTGTCCAACAATCTCCCACTTGGCCTATAGCCAGTCACTCGAGTGCTTGACACCCGAACTATGTACGGTTGGCTCAAACTGCTGAGAAAAGGCTTTCGTCAGTGGATTTGCATGATTATCATCTGATGCGATTTATTTGATCATTACATCGCCACGATGTATGATCCGAACGAATCAGATGAATATCGAAGTATTTATCTGGATCGTTGATGAGACCTTTAATTCTTTAGCCTGTGCTCAAGCCTAGCTCAGCTGCTAACAGAATTATATCTAATCTAATTAGATTTGTTTATCAACAAGAAGGCTTCTATTGCCGCCTCAGCTGCAGCAATAACCCGCATTTGTTGTTTATTCGGTAACAGTATCTTGCTTGGAAGATTTCCAGCTCACTGTACCGTTATTCAAACTGTATAGTACCGTTTGCGACTTATAGTCGTTTTATCGGTTAGGAAACTTGCTATAGTGATCCCAATCACTTAATGTTCTTCTTCTCCATAGATTAAGACAGCATCCTTAGTTCTCTAAGATACTAACAGATGTTCTTAATTTCAATCCAGTGACTATCACTTGGATTGGCCTGTTTGTGACTTCATATGCTCAAAGCGTATGAGACACTAGGTCACGTACATTTTTCAATGTACGGTTTCTCGGAGTGTTTTCTCGAAAGCCAAGCTTTCGCCGATAGTAATTTTATGGGAATATCATTTCCAAGAAATGACGTATTATCATTATTTTATAGGACATCCACTGTCAGTGCGCTCCCACTAACCCTCTTATATACACAAGAATCTTTGACGTTTTGAATTAAATCATAAACCATTATGATTATATCAAAATGATAATTCCAAGAACCTATACTTGCTTCAATCCAAACATGGATCGAATATCTGCAAACCTTGTTTGCTAGTTATGGTACGACAAAACCGACATGATGTTTTAAACACCCTCCAAAAGGTTTCCTTTTCAGGAAAGCGATTTTCCCGTAAAGCTGCCATATTTCTTACATGAAACATTCAGCATTAGCAAGCATTATCCAAATGGATTTATCTTGGCAACAGGTAAAAGGTTGAATCGTAATCAACACAATGTTGATAACGATACCTTTCCGCTAAAAGCCTAGCTTTATACGTTGGTAAGTTGCCATCCATGTATGTCTTCCTGAAGACTTATAAAGTATCAATAGGCACAATGCCTTGCGGTACATCCACTAGTATCAAAACTTGTTGATATACATGGAATCCATTTCGGACTCATGACATTTTGTCATGATAGGGAGTCGATACCTTGTATCACTACCTCATACGTAGTCAGTTGGTATACCTCAATAAGATTGACATCTTTATGAGGTGAGATCAGAAACCCATACCCCAGGTTATTTTCTGACTCTCTCCGACATACGCGGTCTTGTGTATTCGAAGATTAACGTTGTAGTTTTATCCTTGATGAACTATTTATGTTCCATTAAGATTCAGTGCCTTGGACATATTACTCTGATTTTCATCGAGTTTACTATCCTCCCACTTACCACTGCATATCGTTATTCCTCTTAGGAAAACCGCATGGTGAGCAACAATCTAATTGTTCTCTGTGAGATGTATAAGTACAATACTTATGGTATCCCTAGGATAACCTACAATTGGCATTTATCCAATTTGGGTTTTAGTTTGGTATCATCCAAACGTATGCCTAGCATACCCAAATATTCAGGAATGAGAAACCCGGTTTATTTTCCGTTCATATCTAATATGAAATCTGTCAAACAGATTTTAATGGAACCTTATTCAAAATAAGTTATGCACTGTTTTGCGTATCCGTTGAAGGAAATGGTAGCTCAGAGCGACTCATGATTAACCTTATCATGTCTAACAAAATTCGGTTACTCAGTTCGGACACACCGTCACTTTGACGTGTTCCGGGAGGTGTCCTCTTTGAAAGAATACTATACTCTTTCAAGTATTGAGAAACCTATTGCTTAAGTATTTTCCATTACGGTCTTACCGTGACGGTTTAATACTTTAGCCGATCTGTTTGTCTATTTCGTGTCGTCGAAACTCAAAAACTTTCCGATTTGTGTTTCAAAAGAAACACATAACCATAACGCGATGCCACATCCGTATAGGTCACGAAATATTCATATCCACATCTAGCCTAGCTAGACATGGGCCCACTTGCTTCACTAGGAACTAGGGCTGACAGATCAGTGGCATTTACACTTTTACCGAGTAAAGGTGTTTTAAGCACTTTGCTTAATAAACTAGATTCGTAGACTTTATTTGAATAGAATCAAATAGTCCGAGTACCCACTCTTCAAAAGTGTGGATATACGAGTCTTGTTTGATTGTGTCCCAGACAACAATGCCACATTTAAGTTTCTTAACTGATCAAATCAGTTTGAGTTATTTGTTTGTCATTTTATATGTTAGAGATATATTTATATTCAAAATATTAATTCTGTTATTCACATCTAATGTGTTTATCTCAATATCATCTTTATATAATGAAACACTTTAGTGTTCTAGAATATAAAGGTTCACCCGCAGTGGGTTAAACACTGATATGGAGATAATGTATCTAGTCAAACTAGTTACATTATAACAGTTTCCTAATCCTGCTCATAGCAGATTCTGAACAAAATATATATTTTATGTACCACACTAAGTATTTAAAATCCAATTTTAATACTAGTAGTGAACATAATATGACAAACATATTTGAAGTCAGAGCCTTGCTTGTCTTCAATTCCTTCATGTCTGTTTTGTCCGAACGGCAGTCACGCTTCCGTGATCCCGTTTGCCACATTTTAGGCAGACATTTTGGGATATGTCTTTTTTCTTCCCAGAAGAATATAATGATTTTGCCTTTGCCCTTTTCAATACTCCCGAAGCCTTTTGACCAAGCCACGTGTTTCTAGAATATCGAAGTATGGTGCGCCTTGCGCTACTTGCCAAATTGTAAATTTTGACTTTATCTCCTTGAGAATAGTCATTAACTCTCCAAGAGTTATTTATTGCAATTTAGTACTTCTAAAATCTAAAGATAGATTTATGAAGATCCTTTAATTTCTTTATCATACTTTAAGGATCTAATCCTTAGTTCTGATTCAGAAATTAAGGAGTCTACTGCGACAAGCTTAATGGATTAAGCACTTAAGTTATCATCACATGATCTTCCAAAGATTATGCTCTACTGTTTGCTTAACTCTGGGCTTATCAAATAAAGTAACTTATTATTTTCAAGGACCATCCTGAAATATTATTCCCAATTTGAAAATTAAACCATTTAAATACATTTTCCCTAGGATTATGTTTCAAATGTTAATCTTTCAATTTATCTTGATTCTAATAGTCCAACTATTTAATCAATGATTTGTGGTACTATTTATTATATTGATTATTATAGTCCAACTATACAATCAAATATAATTTAAATTAATTAACCTCAATTATATTGATTTCTATAGTCCAACTATAAAATCAACTATTGATTGAAATTAATTAATCCAAATATATTGATTACTATAATCCAATTATATAATCAACTATAATACAGTCCAACTGTTTTATTAAAACAACAATTTAAATATTAGTCCAACTAACATTTAATTTATAACGACGAATGATATTTGTTTGAGCGCGTATGGCAAGTAATTAAACGAATATTGCAAATTCAATTCTTGCCTCCCACTATTTTTCGGCGAGCCTCTAACCCTCTGTCGAGTACTCGGGAAACCGTGTTTCCTAGTGGGCTAGGATCCCGTTAAATATCACACAATCTTGACTTTGGCCAACAAATTGTATGATAATTAACTAGGTAGATCTCTAAGATCGATTGGATCCAATCCAATTCCTAGATCCGGTAGGGGGACATCCAAGTCCGAAACATATATCTTATATATGCCAATACATCCAATGTATTACCTAACCTTTTTCCTGAATCAACTAAGCCTTGGCTTTGGCACAACAAACTTAGTGATCCCAGTCAAGCACGACCCATTGACCATGGAAAGCTTCGTAATCAATGTCGATGGACAAGAAGTGGTCTTGACTTTGGCCAACAAACCACAACTTGGACAAGACACTGACATGTAACAAAGCCTTCGTGATTCAAACACATCTTCGACAGACAAAGGCCTTGACTTTGGCCAACAAGCCAATACCAGTCTCAGATCTTGAGTGAGAATCATCAATGGAAGGAAAGACGCTTAATATTTTGCGAGGGTTTTTCGAGTGCAAATTGGCAACCAATTTATTATCTTTGTTAAGGTCTCATCATCATACACCCTTAAACATGCATTCTAAACACATAATAAAAGCGCATATGAAAAATAATAATGATATGCGGATGGATACTTTACACAATGATCCTAGATCAAATCTCTCCCTTTATCTCTCCCGCTAGCAAAAGTATTACTTCTACCCGTTACACTATATTTCTAAAGAAACCTCATTTACATTTAGGGGAATAGGTGAGAAGAGAATACAAAGAAATGAGAGGTAATAAGGCTGGACACGCAGGTCCAATTAATAAATCAAATTTATTACAACAATTTCTAAAATTGTCCCACCAGACTAATATCTATCCGATATACATTATTCATGCATCGCAACCATGTATTCACACAAGCATATTATCAATTAATCTAATCAAATTATTAATCTGATAATTAGTGATCATCCAATGTTCAAACAACGATTTGATTTTGTTCGAGTCAAACTCGTTATTGCGAATAAGTACTCAAAGTACATATTCTCGAATTAAATTAAACTACATCATTAAATCCAATTTAATATGCATTCAATTCTAATTCACTATTTAATTCCAAATTAAATACTACACTTTATTAATGAACTTTTACGACTTAAATTCCAAAGTTAATCGCAACGGGTCTCAAAGCCCGATTAACGTCCAACGTCAATTTAATTAAAGTCCAATGGGCTTTTAATTAATTTCTTAAGGCGTGGACTTTTAGTCAACTCGGGTCAAACCGATAACCAAAGTCCAATCCGGGAATTACCCCATAAGCCTAGAAATCAATCTTGGCCCATTAGGCCCAATTAAACTTTAAAGACCCATTAAGTCGCATTTGGGCTTTATGGAAGCGGTTTTGGGCCCAATTGGATCCAACCAATTTTGCCTAAACCCAACTTTGTACAACAAAGCCCAACAAGCCCAATTACAACACAAAAGCCCAAATTCAATTTTAAGGCCAATTAATTAAACACAAAAAATTCCAATTTCACATTTAATTAACCAAAGTGCATTAACATAATTAATCACCCAAATCATTATTTCCAAAACACAAATTAGGCTAATTAATCATGCTCATCTACATCAATTAGTGTCCAACAAAAATTGATTAAAATCAAACCCATTACATGCTCATCATGTCTCGGCCAAGGTGAAATTATTTTGTCCAAATCAAATTCAATCCAATTAAATTCAATTCAACACAAATCAATATTCCCAACACATTTCTAACTCATCCAATGAATCAAAAAATCAAAATCCCAAGACATTAAAATAGGCATCAAATTCGGCCATGCCAAATTTTGGGGGCAAATTTGTTCCAAACCAAATTTGATCAAATGATCCAATCAATCTCAAATTAAAACATATCTAAGCATACTAATTCATCCAATTTCATTAAACATGCTCAAATACAATTTTAACCAAATTTTTAACCTTAACCAATTTCATGCTTAACCTTTAGCTCTAATACCATTGTTGGCAAATTCTAAGGTCCCAAGATCATAAACAAGCATGAAAAATGAAGTGCGAATACATCGACGAAGTCGCGGAATACTCACATCGATCGGTTGAGTGACGCGGAGGCAAACGAGGCAACAAAAATGAACTGATGTCCTCCTTCACTGGTTCGGCAGTGTGCAGTCCAAGCTCACTGATTTGGTTCGGTTTTGGTCCTTCGTCAAGCTCCAAGCTTCGTCGAATGGTTCCCGGCTCATGGGTGGACTTCCCTATCACCTTCGCATGTCTCGTAAGTGTGCTAGCACTTGTGATTTTACCACAAAATCACACTCTAGTGCTTCCCTTCACTGCTCGACAGTGAGCAAACCAGAGGAGAGAAAATGCCCATTTGGGCGTGAGTGTAAGAGAGAAGAAGTGAGGTTGTTGTTTTGATTTTGTGTATCTAATACAAAAATCAAAACTCAAAACACCTATTACAAAAATAATAAATGTCTTTCCTGCTTTCAAAAAGCTTTTCAACAACTCCCATCAAGTCACATCTATCAATCAAGTTGTCAAGTCACATCATTCAAAGTGACAAGTGATTTGACGCTTGAAGTGACTAGCGATTTGACGCTTGATTTGACTTGCATGCCGCACTCGAATTCGAAATGCGAATGCGCTCGCAAATAATCTCTGGCTCGGGTTCGCTAATTCCAAATTAACGAATTTTTCGTTGCGTCGTAATTAAATGATTACGCCTAGTGAAATCACTATTCACGTCGCTAACGAATTAATTCTAAATTAATTCGTTCGCCCGAATTAAAATATTATTTTAATTCCGCGTCGAAATCCAATTTCGTTTAATATAAAATATCTCAATCTCTTAATGATATTTTATCTCAGATAAAATATCTCCGTAATTAATCCCAGATTAATTTTCTCTCTCATCAAATTAATCCCAGATTAATTAAAGTGTGAGTCATACATCATCGGTGAATCTTCGGGAAGCGACCCATGAGATCCCCGGATATGTTGGCAGTAAATTCGGTCGTCGGACAATCCGAACACGTAAGTACCTCATACTACGTTTTACCGATTTACAAGACAAGGTTGGCCTCTAGCAAAGCGCCATGCCTACCCAATTCTCCGGAAATATCCTTACAGGAATAAAGGATCTATATCAAGCGTAGTATACCGTAGTATTGCTTATTTCTGTCCAGTATCTAATGATCACGTGCTAGGCCTGGGGCTGGAATTGTGTCTGCCCCGTACGAAGCACATATCGGATGTCTGGCGACTAGTCTCTATAATCGGATATACATGACCTTGTCATAATATCCCGATAGCTGCACAGCATTTAAGAGAACCAGTCCCGTATCCTACGTGACCATCATCTCCAAATGACTGGAGTGACACTTCCGTCTTGACATCACACCCAACACACTACGATTCTCGATATACCCAGAATCGGCGTACATAGAAACCGGTTAAAGCCCTGGACGACCTCAACCAAACTATATTGATTGTCGTATGTATTTGCGGTGCAAGTCTCAAGTTAAGACCAAATACACCTACCCTGATTTCGGACTTCCATAGACACATAGTCATACTACCAATGGAATTCCGAGGGGGTCTTATCCAGAGCGAAGCTGTTTCCGGTACTATCGGTAAAACACAACCTCCTATTACACTTGTATGAGTATCCTATACCTAAATATATGAGAACTATGTCGTTGTGCCCTCACAACGCGCACAAGTGTAATACTAGTCTTTTACGCATTTATCGATGTACAATCTCGACAATGATCTGACTAGGGATATTTAATGATTTATCCTTCGTGGACTGATACTGTCTCATATCATTCTCCGTCCAGGAACAAATCACAAGGACCTCTCATCATTTATATATCTAGGTGATCTAATCACAAATGATAAGAGTGCAATCTCCTTTGTCACATAGTTAATTTGTACAACAACACCATGATCTGTACAAATAGTGACGCTATGGGTCATAATTGTCCAATAGTGAGCTATTGAGTCTAAGGCTAAACCTAAAATCCATTTTCTAAGTTCATTTTAAGTTTACCAAATCAATCTTATTAATGGCCATTTAACAAGAAGCATTAAGACTAAGGCTCAATAAATAAACCTTTATATTACACAAAACATAAAATAATCCCTTATAAAACAGTGATATTGGAATTCATCACAACCCCATATATGGTATTTAGTTACAAGACATATCTAGGACTATTAAAAACATAAATAAAGTAAATGACATAAAGTAAAACTTGAAATTAAAAAGATAAATAAATAATAAAGAAAATGATGGAGGTTAGAGGATCCACTTTTATTACTTCTAATTTAGATATCTCCCTTATTATAATATATAAGCTTTGCATGACATTACCAACCGACCATATATGCGGTATCCAATTTAGTCAGGTTAAAATCAATTTAATTAAGTCCAACGAATCATAAAAGCGGTATCCTATTAAATCACATTTTAAAATAGTTTATATATTATAATTAAGGGAAATTAATCTAAATATCAGCAATAAAAGCTTTACCTTTCATCCTAGCAGAGGAGAGTTACCTCATCATACTGAAAAGTAAAATAAAGAAAGAGCTATTGCATAAAATAAAAATTAAATACAAGAAAGCTTTAAATAAACAAACAAGATACAATATTCTTAGTATTCTTAAGGAAATCCCCAAAAGAAGGTATGAATTTTCCTTCTGATTTCAACTTCAATTTATAGGGAAAAATTTTCCCTGCGCGTCGCGACGCGCCGTTGATTGGATGAAATGATGACACGTTGTTGTCGGCATAATTATTGATTTGGCTTCGCGATGTGTTGAGGGTTCTACATCGCGTCATGGGCTACAATGATGATGTCAGCGATGAAGTATGTCGGCAGGATGCATAATTATGACGCGTCGCGACGCAAAGGATGTTGCGCGTCGCGACGCGTGAATATAAAATTTCCTAATTGCCATTTTTTATCTGAATTTCACCGTTTTAGCCCTGATTCAATTCTAGTGAGTTCTGAAACTTTATTTATCTGCAAAATAACACAAAACACATAAAAATATTCACAATACTCGAGAAACTATACAAAATATTAAGTCAAAATGACGGTAAATACTGATATATTTACCATTTATCACCCAATCGAGCAAACAAGCCTCAATTTAATTGCCAATCACTCCCTTCTATGATCCTCAATTGAGCTAAAACTTAGAATCTTTCTATGTAGCTTCCATTTACTGTTAATTAAATGGCATGTGACCACTCTAGAGCTAAGTTTCTGAATAAAGTCCATATATAAGTAGTCAGAGAAACTCTTTTCCTATTCTCACTCAACATGCTTTTGAAAATTGCTTTCTCATCTAAATACAGCCGCATAACGTCTCTAGATACAGTTCTTCGAGATGGAACATCAAAGCGAGGAATTGACAAACTGTAAAAATGTAGAAACTCTTTATTTTCCATAAAGGTAAAAATTAATTAACCAATTATGAACATTTTAACCAATGTTTTTCTACAAGCCTCCTGACAACATCCCAAAAAGAAGGTATGAATTTTCTTTCTGATTTCAACTTCAATTTATAGGCAAAAAATTTCCCTGCGCGTCGCGACGCGCCGTTGATTCGATAAAATGATGACACGTTACTGTCGGCATAATTATTGATTTGGCGTCGCGACGCGTTGAGGGTTCTACATTGCGACGCGGGCTACAGTGATGATGTCAGCAATGAAGTATGTAGGCAAGATGCATAATTATGGCGCATCACGATGCAAAGAATGTTGCGCGTCGCGATGCGTGAACATAAAATTTCCCAATTTGCCCTTTTTATCTGAATTTCACTGTTTTAGCCCCGATTCAATTCTAGTGAGTTCCGAAACTTTATTTATCTGCAAAATAACACATAAAAATATTCATAATACTCGAGAAACTATACAAAATATTAAGTCAAAAGGATGGTAAATACCGATATATTTACCATTTATCACCCAATCGAGCAAACAAGCCTCAATTTAATTGCCAATCACTCCCTTCTATGATCCTCAATTGAGCTAAAACTTAGAATCTTTATATGTAGCTTCCATTTACTGTTAATTAAATGGCATGTGACCACTATAGAGCTAATTTTCTGAATAAAGTCCATATATAAGTAGTCAGAGAAACTCTTTTCCTATTCTCACTCAACATGCTCTTGAAAATTGCTTTCTCATCTAAATACAACCGCAAAACGTCTCTAGATATAGTTCTCCGAGATGGAACATCAAAGCGTGGAATTGAAACACTGTAAAAATGTAGAAACTCTTTATTTTCCATAAAGGTAAAAATTAATTAACCAATTATGAACATTTTAACCAATGTTTTTCTAAAAGCCTCCTGACTACATCCCATATGTACATCAATACTTCCTTATTCTAACCCATCTCCAAAATCTGCACCAAAGATTGGTTGAATTTCATCAATCAAGGTGCTTTTATATGCTTTAAATTTTGTTAAGTGTATTTTCATATTGGTTGTACTGCCACTTATTGATGCACCATATGCATATTCTTTACCACAGTAGTTACACTTTGTTCTCTATCTATAACCTTCAATTCTCAAGAAATGTTTCTACACCATTGATCATGGTGCGGAGGCCTTATAGTTGATGAGTAAGGTTGTTTTTGATTTCCTCTAACTTGTGTTTGTAGGGGTTTTAGGGGCTGAATCCGGTAACGCAGCGGAAACGGGAAAATCAAAATTTTCCGATTTCAAAACTTTTTCTCGGATTAATTAAATAAACACATTTATTTAATATTCCAATAATCAAATTATGAAATAAAATTCAATAAATCATATTTAAGTGAATTTACCAAATACCCTTACTTTGGTATTTTGTTCATTTTAGTCCGAAATTGATCAAATCAATTTTGAATGATTCTAAATCATTTCAAATATGAACTTAGCATGTTCAAAACATCAAAACACCAAAACAACCAAAATCCCTAAATTCTAAGTCCAAGGCCGAGAGCCTCCAATGGTAGGCAATTTGTGCCTTTTGTCATTTCATGATTCAAAACACATCCAAATGTAATCCAATCAACATGAAACTTTATATGCATCATATACACATACAAATACACAACATATATGAAAACCCCCAAATTTGGAATTAGTCAAGAACCCTAATTTTTCAATTTCCTCAAATTGGACAAATTAGACCAAATACATTAAATCAATTACTTCAATCATCATTCTTCCATCCAATACAAGTCTCAACACAATGAAACAACTCAAGATCAAATCTAGGTCATTTAAGAGTGGGTCAATAACTCTAGATTAGCAACATGGTTTCCAAAACCTTAAAAGAATAGTTATAACTACAATAGTTACAAGCTTTCTTCATCATACATGCTCAACACTTTCTACAAAATTTCCATCATCAAAAACACAAGAAATAATGAAAAGAATAACTTAAGAACATCACAAGATGTTGCCTAGATCCTAAGGAACAATTTCCTTTCTAATAGTAAGTTTGAAAAACTTACAAAATCCAAGCTTTTCTTTTGGTTTCTTCTTTTCTTCCTCACTTGCTTTCTTTGTTTTCTTTAATGGAGTTTCTTGTAAAGTGTATTAGGTTAACAAATGAAAATGAAATGAAAACAATTTATACTTGTTGATTTTAGCCTTGGCCGAAATTACCAAGGCCAAATACAAAAATATTAATTTTCATTTTCATTTCAAATTCATTTAATCAACTTGCATAAATATCTAAAAACACTTTAATGATATTTATATAAAGTCAACAAAGGCAACTAATATCATTTACATCAAATATCCTAATGTAAGATATTTATATTTTAATTAATTTAATCATTTAACAATTAAATAATCAATTAATTAATCAAATACAAATATATTAAATATATGTATATATTTACATTAAATATTAAAAACATATATTCATTTAGGATATAAGTCAAATAACTCATTTTGACTATTAATTAATGTGTATTTAAATTAATCAAGTATTAAATGTAAATACACAATAATTAGGCAAATGACTATCTAGTCCCTTTAGCACGTATCTTGCGTTTAACCTTTAAACGACTTTATAAATAATCAATATTATTTATTAATGTTGCTCTAGTGCTCTACGAGTATGTTTCATTATTGAGACTCTCTAGATTCAGGTATATCCGTCACGAAATCAAATTTCGTGTCCATAATCTATCCACCCTTAGATTATGACGATCACGGATAATCTCGCTGAACCATACAGGTCGAGGTCATGGCAAATGTATAATTCCTCCGTCACAGGTATCCGGATAAATCCCAGAGATATAGATGTAAACGTCAAATCTCCATCGGGATTATCCAGTCGACTATTCCATTAGCAATCTCTAAAAGAATGTTTAGAACTAGCTTCTAAACTTTACCACGGGCCCATGGTTTTATCTGATTGCTAATCATATGGACTACCTATGCTCTGATACACAGAACTGACGGATCCTATCTTGATACACATAGGACACCCTGAGGATCTGTCTACACCCAACGAACAGGCGGAGGTCTGATCTAAATAGATCGGTGACGTGACTGACATCTAAGTGTAGAAGAAGTCTCATGTGCCCACAATGGCATCTCAAGTCTAAGAATCATAAGTGCTACTCAACCCGAGAAGATTCTTATTGACGCTGGTGTACCATCCATTAAGAATCTTCGGTGAGTCGTTCAGTGTTTATCCGCTATAAACACCTACACGTCTATACTAGTCTCTAAGACTTATGGTTCATTAAGAAACCATTGGAATCATATATTCCAGTATACGACATGTACGGTCTCAACGGGTTTACTATACTGACCAAGTAGTGTAAACCTTGACCAGGAACTGTCTGAGAATGACAACGTCATGATACTACTCAATGTCCGTAGCGACGCTTTTGCAACTGTACCATGACTAATCATTCTAAGGTCAATACGTCTTTACCATTTAATAAGATAGATTATATTATAGAAACTGCATATATTATTCATAATAATAATGTTTTACAGAAGTATTTAACAGAAATACAACCGGGAATTGGCGCTCTGATCACCAACCCCAATAGTGTTTCCATATTATCTCCTTCGTCATCGGATTCATTAAAGAATCACTATATGTAGACATTGTATTTTTACGCATAGCCCGATGATGAGTCTCTTATGGGGACACACTCTGAAAGTTGAGAAATTATAAAGATGAATGCCAAGAAGGAAAAGAACCTCAAGGAATATAGCCAAAATTCAGTCGGACGTCACCTATGTCCGACTTACCTTTCCTCTAAACAGAAAATCCAGTCGGACATGACTTCAAAATCCAAAATCCGACCAGATAAATCACAACTGTCATTGAATGAGCAGATTTTCAGTTACCAAAGTTAAGGAACTTGATTATGACCGGTCGGATATACAATTCAGATTTAATAACCAGTCGGACATGTATCGAACTGTCAGCACACATGTAAATTCAAATAGCTAGAATCACGAGCTTGATTGCATCCGATCAGAGGTATATCCCAAAATTTACATCCGATTGGATATCTGCGAGTCGTGTCTGACGTTTTGATTAGAAGGAAGACTGGAGGAAGGGAGTGGATTATACTCCCCCTTCATTTTCAGAGCCCTTCCTCACTTCATAAAAATGGGCTATTCCTCTTCACAAGACAGTTCGGATAGACCCAAAAATAACCTTGCTAAAATCTTGAATTAGTGACCTTGATAGAGAGGGAGAGAGAAAATAACATTTATCCTTAGAGATCAATAACTTTTGGTATGAATCTAGCAATGGCTCAACTTTCAAGAGGGTCTTAAGAGCCACAATAAATTAAAAGGTACGACCCGATGGCACAATTCTCTTCATTATTGTTTGTTTAGCTTTTGGTTTTTATATAATATATCTGATCGGATCTAGGACACATCCTACCGGAAATGCACATCACTACGCATATATCCGACACATAATCAACACATGGCCAGGCTTCTCCGAAGCCAGGCTGGGATGATATGACTATATTCTATTATATGCATGCACATGCTTTTATATGTAGTTTTTATTATCTTATTTATGTGTAGTCATTATATTTGTTGTCCTTTTTTATATTTATATATGTTTTCCATTTGTCATTTATACACATATTTGAGATTCTGTTTTTGAAATAGTATCTCCGACCGCACGTACATCACGTCCAGCCGGACATGCACTTACATCCGACTGACGATAGTTAAATCAGGCCAAGCTTATTGCCTTCAGTAGTCAAAAACATGTTTAGTTATTTTTTATGTTACTCTTCATTATTCCTTTACCCTTGATTAGTTGTTACGTTTGATTGCTTTATACATGTTCTGTCTACTGTATGATCTGTGAAAGAAGTTCGGCCTCTGTCTAGACATGAACGATATCTGAATGTATGATCCCCGTGGTACATATGATGAAACCCGAACGTAAGTTCCATAGTCAATTCCAAATGGATAGTAATATGGTTCGCACTCGGGATACAACTCCACGTACCATTGGAAGATGGCCATTCCATTTGATTCATTACTGTTGTGTTTGTTAGTTTCATTGTTACTGGAATCAGTGTTATTTTATTGTTGGAATTGTTTTCCCTTACTGTTTATTATGTTATTTTATGTAATCATGCTGCAATGCTATTTTACCTACTGTTATTGTGATTTTACATTTATGAGTTACACAATACATCCGGCCAGACTTCCATTTGAGGCATTCTCCAAGCTGTTTTAAATATCATCTCATTATTGCTATAATTTACTTATGTATTCAAACTTTATTTGTTTACCATATTTTATTATATGTTTGAACCTTGTATGCTTTATAAAATGTATTGCATGTGACTACATTTTAAGATTCAGGGATACCTATTTTGAGCAAAAATATTATACTGACATCAGTAATGGACCGTTCCAAACCTTGACGAGTTTAAGGTCGGACTTTGTGAGGGGTGTAGTGCGGCCTTAAATCATTGTCAGTATTTCATACTAAGTGAAGACTCCATTATTGTTCGGTTAGTCCCCCCGTGGGGCTATCCGTACTCTCTATGGGCTGCGAACCCAATAATGTAATGGTTATCGACATCATAGGCATAACAGTAAATCCCGCTTCACTTCTACAAATGGCGACTCCACTGGGGATAGAGAATCAGCCCCGAAAAAATATCTTATAGTATTTATGGCAAGATTGAAGAGAAACATGTCTTCATCTTTTGTATACCATTTTTTAACCTCGACGACATTGCATATTGATAAATCACTTTTATTGGTACGTATCATTGGGTATTAAAGTGTGTTCATTTGGTCGATTGAACCCTTGAGTGGGGAGACCTAGTTGTGAATAATCCATTATAACCTTTGGTATAAAAAAGTTATGTTCACTTGGTCGATTGAGCCCTTGGGTGGATAGACCTAGTCGTGGACAACCCTTCGCCGACAAGAACCTACGCCTTACCATTTTAATCCCACAGTTTTTATCCTATAGAAGCCTTTCTTATTCTTTAGTTTGAGCCACAAATCATTTGAAGTTGTTTGGACATTTTTCTGTGGGATATAAACTTGTTAGGCCTTTTCAATTGGGACAAGTTTGCATTTCATAGTAATCAGGCCAAATGATTTAAAATGATAATGGGCCACCAATTTTGTAAACCTTGATGGACCTAGAACATTTGGTTATGATCCAAAAGCGCCCAAAACATGAGTTTGGTACCTCTATTGGCTTTCATCTAGAAAGGGTAAGCCTTATTTTTTTCCCGTTTGGATATCTCTAAACATTTCTAAGCATATCCCAAAAATATCCATGATTACTAAGGGTCCAATTAATTGTTTTTAGATATTGGCATGATTCTTATATTAGGTTTATTCATTATGTAAATGGTCGTTTTTTGTCTTTTAACGATGAAACAGAACCAAAGTAGTCAAGTTTTACTTCTAACATATGAGAGAATGAGTTTGTGTACCCCTCGTTAGTGCATAAACTAAGCCAAACCTAGGGCAAATATGGACTTACCATGTGTATGGGAGGAATGAGGTTGGAAGGGTATATGCTGATGTTTGAGCACACCATGTATTTCATGCATCTCATTCATTGCATACATACATGCATCATGTTAACACTTTGTGATGTAGCCATCATAGCGGCCCGTTGGGTTAGAAAATAAGACAGACTAGTCAAGAAACAATTAGTAGACTCAGAAGTAGCCAACATTGATAGCTTGCATATAGATCAGCTGGAAACCACTGTGAATCTGATGACAGAAAAAATAAAGACCCTGGCCGATGCTCTTGCTAAACTGACAGCGTCTCGGGCAGCAAAGGATGAAACTGGAGAAAAGAGGCATGAATAGCGCAAGAATAAGACAACTAAGGAGATTCTTGTTCTAGATGACGATGAAGATTTGCTAGAATACGCTGTAGGAAATATGGCCCAGTCTCAGACTCAGGCTGAACTATAGAAATTAAAAGAATAAGTAGAATCAGTCACCCAATAGATGAAGGATAAACATGAATACCTCCAAAATTATGGCGCCATGGCTTTTAAAGAACAACTCCATATTGAGTTCAAAATGCTTGATATGATAATATTCGATGGAAATGGAGACCCTAAAGTATACCTTCATCAGTACGTGTTTGTGATGAGTGCCACTGGCTTGTCCAAACCCCAGGTTTTGAAATTATCTAGGATGTCTCTCAAAGGAGCACCGGTGGTATGATACCATAACCTAGAAAATAAAATGAAAGGTGATTAGATGACACTGGCATAAGCATTCCTTAACCAATATGTCACAGATCTAGTATTGGATGTATCACTTCAGGAATTAGAAAATACAAAACAGAAGCCTGAAGAAAGCTTTAAGGAGTACCTAGATTGCTGGAGAAGCCATTTATTTAAGATGTAGACATGGCACTCGGAGAATGACCAAATAAATATGATTATCAAGGGGATAAAGCCCTCCATCTACAATAAGCTGAGGAGATGTCCTATATGATCTATGACTTTCGATATTTGAGAGAAAATATCATGGATGTAGAAGAAGAAGAAGAAGCATATAATAAAAAAAGCTCTACAACCAAGGACATTATAAGAAGAGTAATGAAGGGGACTCGGGGACATTAGAAGTGAACACCGTCCAAAAATGACACTTCTTCCACATGGGAAAACCGCTGGAATAAATACTGGAAGAACTGATAAGGTATGGTTTTTGAAGTTGTTAACTAATAAATTTTGAAAGATGTTTTTTAAATTCGGAATCACTAGAAGATTGATATCTACAGATAATGCGCATTATACTTGCACTTAGATTTGCAAAGCACACGTAGAAAGAATTTATGCTGGTATAACTTGTGGAGATGGTCAAGACACTTGACATTCATTTGACTATTTTTTGAAGTTAAGTCTAAGACGAAACTAAGTTAAGGAGATGGCGCAAATAAAGAAATAAAGAAGATAAAGAAACAAATAAAAAAAAAGAGAAAAGAATGAAAAAAGAAAATGGTGAATCCTAATTTACTCCGTTGTTTTAATGGTTAGTAACTAAGAGTATCGTGAATCCTACAAATACTTTACGTCAAATGATAACTCAAATATTGAGTATGCGAAGCAAATTGAGTTGGTGAAATTGTTAAATAACCACGGGCTCGCATCACGAGTGTGAAGTCTTTGCGTTAAAAGACAATTTGATGACTTAAGGAAGATATGGATAAAAACCAGACATAAAATAATTTTCTTTGCGTCAAAAGATAATTTGTCCAAGGAAAAAATGAAAAATGAACTAGAGCGTTAGCATTAATATACACTTGGTGCTAGCATAAACCAATCCGGGTTGCACGTAATTCTTTGTAAAAGAACCACACACACAGAGACACGTGGAGAAACGTTTGAAAGGTGAAACCTTTGTTATAACTTAATTTTGAATTTAGACAATGCTCATACTTTCAAAAGAGACAATAATTTTTTAAAAAAATTTAAGAACATGCGTAGAGTTATTGCATGATGAAAGGAATATGGATAGCAAAATCAATGACCCTGAGGGATAATTTGGTCAAATAATGAGATGAAACCCGATGAAACCTTGGTAAAAAAGGAATTGCAACTATTGAAATCTCTCAAGCTGAAGAATGTGCCTATGTGGACGCTGATTTCGGTCGAGGTCCACAATCGAGAATGAAAATGTAGGGCACAAGCGAACCTGCAAAATAAGGGTAGTAAAAGTGAGGAGGTTACTGCCCACCGGTGTGGTGGAAGCCGTAGGCACTCCGATGCTCAAGTTAGTAATATGGATAAGTCGGAAGTAAGGAGATTAATGCCTGAAGTTACCTCAGTCTCTGTTTGATTACCGTGAGGGCAGGGTATTATGATTTATACGATGATAGGTAGTAGTGCAATCTGATCCTTTTTCTCCCCTCCTCTACGCCTTGGCTCTTCTCTTTTATAGGCCCCCCCTGATGTGGGGTCTTTCTTCTGCCCATTGGGGTAATTGTAACTAGCAATTAATGGATGGTTTATGTCTGGTAACTGACGACTTGAAGATGATGTTTACGAGTTTAGGTTTTCTCTTGATCTAGTAACTGGTGTCCGTTGGTTCTCTTGATGACAATGGGCTTGGGCCCGTGATGCCTCTTGGTTTGATATTTGCTTTTGGGTTGGACTCTCTAATGGGTTTCGGGCTTTGGTGATTGGTCTTGGGGGTAAAATGTCGATATTACCTCTGTGCCTAAATTTGGCCCGTACATTTTGTCCCATACTCTTTAAGTCAATGAGCCCTTGACTTGGAGAGTACTTGGCATGTGTGTTGCCTGGGGCGAGAACGTAGGATGTCGCTGTACATAAGCGTTGATGCTGCCTATTTAATTGAACCAAACGAAGGTCAAGTTATGAACTTGACTCTACATAATCCACCGTGGATGTATAAAAGTCTGGCATATGTCTTTCGACATGTAAGATCCATGTCTACATCTTGACTGACATGAATCTGCTGGATTGTTCCCGTCGACTGAAACAGATGGAGTTCAGGAATTATTTCACACACATTGTGTCGTATGGACAGTAGGAAGCCTATGATTTCATTCAACTCGACATGAACCATCTGGGGGATGTCTCCAGACGACTGGTCCAGATGATGGTTCATTAGCAATTTCACTTGTCATGTCATATGAAATGAGCGAATTCCATAATCATATTAGACTCGACATGAGTCTCCCGGGGGATGTCCCCTGTTGATTGAACCAGATAGAGATTCAAGAATTATTTCATACGACATTGTATCATATGGACTATAGGGAGTCCATGTCTTCATTTGACTCCACATGAGTCTCCTGGGGGATGTCCCATGTCGACTGAACCAGATGATGGTTCATGAGCAATTTCACTCGACATGTCGTATGAAACGAGTGAATTGCATAATCATTTTTGACTCGACACGAGTTACTCGGGGATGTCCCCTGTCGACTGAACCAGATGGAGTTTCAAGAGTTATTTCACATGACATTGCGTCATATGGACTGTAGGGAGTCCATGTCTTCATTTGACTCAACATGAGTCTCTTGGGGGGTGTTCCCTATCGACTGATCCAGATGATGGTTCAGGAGCAATTTCACTCGACATGTGGTATGAAACGAGTGAATTGCATAATCATTTTTGAATCGACACGAGTCACTCAGGGGATGTCCCCTGTCGACTGAACCAGATGGAGGTTCATGAGTTATTTCATATGATATTGCGTCGTATGGACTGTAGGGAGTCCATGTCTTCATTTAACTCAACATGAGTCTCCTGGGGGATGTTCCCTGTCGAGTGAACTAGATGATGGTTCATGAGCAATTTCACTCGACATGTCGTATGAAACGAGTGAATTGCATAATCATTTTGACTCGACACGAGTCACTCAGAGGGATGTCCCTTATCGACTGAACCAGATGTCGGTTCATGAGTTATTTCACACGACATTATGTCGTATGGACTGTAGGGAGTCCATGTCTTCATTTGACTCAACATGAGTCTAGTAGGGGATGTTCCCTATCGAATGAACCAGATGATGGTTCAGGAGCAATTTCACTCGACATGTCGTATGAAATGAGTGAATTGCATAATCATTTTTGACTCGACATGAGTTACTCGGGGGATGTCCCCTGTCGACTGAACCAGATGGAGGTTCAGGAGTTATTTCACACGACATTACGTCGTATGGACTGTAGGGAGTCCATGTCGTCATTTGACTCAACATGAGTCTCCTGGGGAATGTCCCCTGTCGATTGAACCAGATGATGGTTCAGGAGTAATTTCACTCGACATGTCGTATGAAACGAGTGAATTGCATAATCATTTTTTACTCGACACGAGTCACTCGGGGGATGTCCCATGTCGATTGAACCGGACGGAGGTTCAAGGGTAACTTCTCTCCACATGTCGCATGGATTGAGTGAGTTCTTTTAAACCAAGATATTCAGGTGTGTTAAGTCGAATGACTTAGTTTTCCTCGCTAGGCCTTTTTATGCAGCTTCTTATTCAACGATAGGATTCTTCTCGGCTTCTTTTTAGCTATCTAACGCAAAACCCTAGCGTAAGTTTCGAGGGATTTTTGGCAGGAATTTGAGGCGCCAAAATGGAAGGGTGTATAAGAGAGCATTGAGCGTTCATTTGCCATATTCTCAAAATTTCCTTTCAAAGATCGTGTTAGGAAAGCTCTCAAGCCTTCAAGGTATCTTCAAAAATTCATCACTTGTTCTTCCTTTTCTTTAAAAATCATAGTGTAGATTCAAGTTGGTCTTCGATTTTGATCTTTAGGAAATAGGTTGCTAAGGAGTTTAGTGTTTATATGCTTGTTGTTTGGAGGATGTCGATTGAAGAATCCTTAGGCAGCTTAGGTACTAAGATTGATAGTTATGTCGGATCTTCTTCGAGTGAGACGAATGAGGATGAAGTATATAAAGATTGGTCGTATCAAGGGTTGATTGAGGCTGGTATAGTTACCTTGGCTAGGCCATCCCAGGAGGTCCCTACCGAGGCCATACCACTGAGGACTTTACCAGCAGTTGGAGAGTCGAGCGAATTACCTAGTACAAGTGAACCTACTAATTTATTATATAAGAATCCCGCTAGTCGAATGATCGAAAAACTGCTAAGGGAACTCAGGTGCAAGTATAGGTTTCCCGACTCTTTGGAACTAAGGGTACCTTTGTCGAGTGAGAGGATTGATTATAAAGTTTCGGGGTGGATGGGATTCTACGTGCGTCCATTCTTTGATGGGCTGAGGTTCCCTATACCAAGACTAGTTTGGGAGGTTCTGGATCATTTTGAGGTCGCTCCTTCTCAGTTGATGCCTAATGCATAGAGGATTTTATTGTTGATTAAATGTATGTCTTTTGAATTATGAGTACTTTTGAGGTGAAGGATGTTTTGGCCACATACTACCTGAAAGAACACTTGAGGGATAAAAGAAGATATACGCTGATTCTTCGTCAGAGGAAGCCACATTTAGTTACCGGATTGCCGACTAATGATAGGAGGAATTGGCAGTCTAATTATTTCTTTGCAATGGGTGAGGGTATATTTGAATCAGTCGGGGCTGGTCGAATCCCAGAATATTGGATTTTGTCGAGTGAGTAGCGTTCCTTCTTTAATGTTTAATATTCGAATCTTCCTACGAATTTTGAATAACCATGCATTTGTTGTTGCAGATCCCTTGCGAAATAAATCATTTGTCTCGACTGCTCGAATAATTTTCAACACCAGAGCGATTCTAACTTTACCGGCTGAAGAAAGGTACTATAAAATTATATTAGTGGAGAAACGATTGAGGGCGACTCTGTTGTGGAATGATATTCACAACTGAGAATGAGAAGGTACACTTCTGGCCTTTTGTAATGACATATTGCCCGTGATAAATTGTAGATGGTCATGTCGAGAGTTATACGGAGAGTCTAATTTTCGAAAGCCCCTAAAACCTGAAGAACGTTTATGCGCAGATGATATGATGACTGGACCATTTACAGTAGCCTCACTCGATGAAATGAAGAGCCGGAGGAAAGTAAGGAAGTTAAAGCTGAAAGAGCCAGAAGTCGAGAAAGAAATGGGTACTCGACCAAAAGAAGTCGTCTCAAGTGAGGCTGTCGCGGAAAACGGGAAGTTGGCTGAAATGACTTCCGCAGGGAAGAAAAGGAAATCCATTACCGAAGTGGAGGAAGACGCTGATAACCTCATTTTAAAGGTTCCTCGCAAGTCGACTACAATCTCTGATCCCTCAAGCATCGATTCATTTGTGGATGGGCTTCTTCTAGAAGGTGATGAAGAAAGGTTAACACGGATCGGTCCGGTGGAGGCCATGAGGAAAGCCATAACTTTTAACTATCAAGCGAGTATAGCAAATATATTTTTTTATTTTTTTTTTGTCGAATGACCTCTGACTTGGGTTTTTCAGGCATTGAATGTAGTCTGTACATGCAAAAAATGTGGAATCTAGTCAAAGAAGGATCAGAGAGCTGGAAAAAACATTGTCAGTGGTGAGGAAGGAGGCTTCAGATCTGAAGTCCGGGCTGGTTGCTTCCCAAAGAATGGAAAAAGGGCTTGAGAAGAAGTTGATGAGGTTAAGGCTACTTTAAAGATGGAGAAACAAACGTCTGAATTAACGATCGACAGTTATAAGCAAAGTTTTGAAAGCGTAAAAAGGAAAAAGAACAATTATTAGAGCAAATAGAGGAAATTTCAATCGATTCCATTATGAAAGACATATATGATTTGATGAAGGAATACCTTATTGGGAAATATGTAGACTGGAAGCCTGAGAAGTGGATTCAGGAATACGAAAGACGTGTAGCCGGTCTTTCCTCGTCGACAGAGGATGATGGGGAAGAAAAAGGTCTGGAGGTCGAGTCTAAGAAGGGCGAGGTAAAGCCAGTGGCAGTTCCTGAAGCTGAAATTGGAAGGATCGAGGAACAATTGGAGGAAGGAGAGGATGTTGGACCGGCCATTGTCGATACAGAATCTAGGATGGAGCTTGAAGTTCAAGAAGTTGTTCATACCAGCGTTCCAGCGACTGCCGAAGAAGGACCAACCAGTGCCTTTGAAGTTTAAGGATTTGATATTCTAATGTAGGTTTTTGTTAACATTTTGTATAAAGTAAAACTGCGTTGTAGAATGGAAATGTGATACGCCAAAATTTTGAGCAAGGCACTTTATTTTGTCGTATGAGGGAGAGTCTATAACGAATGATTTTAATGGATGAATTTTTATTGCAATCAGTTGAATGACTTCTACAAATTTTCTTATTTCCTATTTTGAAAGATAACTAAGTATTGCGAAAGACAACTGTCTCGAAAAATAACAAAACATAATTGTTACTAGATGAATCGCTTAAGATGAACGGCATTCAACTGTTGCGGATGGGAGTCCCTTCCATGGTTTGTAGCTTGTAGGTTCCTCTCCCGACAACTTTTGTGACGAGGTATGGACCATCCCAATTTGGTCCCAACTTTCCATCTCCAACATCCTTTGTGTTCTAGAATACTCTACGTAGGACCAAATCTCCCTCCTTTAAATGTCTTGTCTTGTGACATTTTTGTCGAAGTATCTGGCCATCTTCTGTTGATGAGCAGCCAGTCGAATGAAAGCTCGGTCCCTTAATTCATCAATCGTGTCGAGATTGAAATTCATGAGCTGTTGATTAGTTTCATCGTTGAGCCATTGGTAACGTGTGGATGAGATGGCTTCTTCAGTCGGTATTACTGCTTCCGTTACAAATGCCAGTGTGAATGGGGTTTCGCCTGTTGAAGATCTAATTGTCGTCCTGTATGACCACAACACCCTTGGAAGTTCATCCGTCCAAGCGCCTTTTGCCTTCTCCAATCTTTTCTTCAAAGTATTCAGAATCATTTTGTTGGATGATTCGGCCTGGCCGTTCGCTTGTGGGAAGCGTGGGGTTGAAAAGCTCAATTTTATGCCCCAATTCCTGCAGAAGTCTTGAAAATAATAGCTGATGAATTGAGAGTCGTTGTCAGCCACGATTTCTCCTGGTATGCCGAACCGACAGATGATATTCTTCTAAACAAATGGTTGTGCCTCCTTGTCGCGTATTCTAGCGAATGATTCAGCTTCGATCCACTTCGAGTAATAATTTGTCATCACAAGCATGTAGACACACTGGCCTGGCGCGGCTAGGAGTTTTCCTATGATGTCCATTCCCCACTTCATAAACGGCCAAGGAGATATAATGGGATTGAGTTTTTCTGGTGGGAGATGTGGAACTAGAGCAAACCTTTTGACACTTGTCGCACCTTTTAGTGAATTCAGTTGAGTCGGACCTTATTGTCGGCCAGTAGTATCCTGTCGAATGGGCTCGAATAGCCAAGCTCCTTCCGCCGAAGCGGTTCCCATATTCTCCCTCATGCAGCTCCGTCAACACGTGCTGTGCTTCTTCGTGTGTGAGGCACTTCAAGTAAGTCATGAAAGTGAACCTCTTAGCAGCTGACCTTCGAATATCACGAACATTGCAGACTATCTCTGGACTTTTCTGGCTTGCATTATATCGTCTGGAAGCACACCCTCCTACAAATACTTAACGATAGGTGACATCCAAGTTTGCGTGGTTTTCTCCTTCCATTGTTGATCCAAGGGTGGCCAGAGCATCTGCTTGGGAATTCTCACTTCTTGGGACTTGGGTTATGGTGAATTCTTCAAATGTCGATTGAATATCCTTTACCTTTTGTAAGTAGGATTCCATCTGTAAACCTCGTGCATGATAGGACCCATGGATCTGATTGACGGTCAACTGAGAATCAGACTTCACTTCTATCAACTTGGCTCCTAGTTCTTTGGCTAAGGACAACCCTACAATCAGTGCTTCGTACTCTGCCTTGTTGTTGGTAACTCTAAAAACACACTTGATTGCTTGTTGTAGAATGTCGCCTTCCGGAGTAGTAATCATAATCCCAAGACCACACCCTTTTTTGTTACTGGATCCGTCGACTGCAAGTTTCCAAGGATTTGTCGAATGAATAGAGCAGACATCGATTTCAGCTGCAGCAAGTAGGCCGGGAGTGAAGTCGGTCACGAAGTCTGCTAAAGCTTGAGATTTGATGGCGGTCCTAGGCATGTATGATATATCATGTTCCCCAAGTTTGATTGCCCACTTCATTGATCTCCCTGAAAGTTCTGGTTTATGGAGTATGCTTCTCAAGGATATGTCATGTATACTGTGATCAGATGTCCCTAAAAGTAGGGTCCGAGCTTTCTCGCAGCCGTAATTAGGGCGAATACCAACTTCTCCATTAACGGGTAACGTAATTCTGCTCCCAGCAATGCTTTACTTACGTAGTAGACTGGGATTTGAGTTTCTGCCTCCTCTCTTATTAAGACTGCACTAACCGCGTGTTCTGATACTCCCAAGTAGAGATAAAGCCTCTCATTGTCGAGTGGCTTTGACAATAGAGGGGGAGTGGTAAGATATTGCTTGAGCCCTTTTAGCGCTTTTTCACAAGCGGGAGTCCACTCAAAGCTGTTGGCCTTTTTTAAAGCTGAAAAGAACATAAAACTCTTATATGTGGATTTGGAGATGAACCTGTTTAGTGCGGAAATCATCCTCGCTAGTCGCATGACATCGTTTAGGCTGGAAGGCGAGGGGATGTCGAGGATTGACTTGATTTGGTCTGGATTTTCTTTTATCCCTCGTTGAGTGACTACGTATCCCAAGAATTTCCCTGAGGTAACACCATAACGCACACTTAGTAGGATTCAACTTCATTCCGTACCTGTTCATGATGTTGAAGGCTTTCTCCAGATGGTTGAGGTGCTGTCCAATTTAATAGACTTCACCAACATATCGTATGTAAACCTTCATTGTCTTCCCAATTTGACTGGCAAACATCTTATTGACCAGTCGTTGATATGTTGCCCCTGCATTTTTTAAGCCGAACGACATAACCTTGTAGTAGTAAATTCCTCTGTTAGTGACAAAGGTTGTCTTCTCTTGATCGTCAGGATGCATGAGGATCTTGTTGTAGCCTGAATACGCATCCATGAAGCTCAACAACTCATGTCCAGTTGTAGCATCGGCCATCGAGTCAATATGTGGTAGTGGGAATGAATCATTTGGGCAAGCTTTGTTCAGATCCTTAAAATCGATGCAGACTCTCCACTTTCCATTCTTTTTTCTCACAACGACAACATTTGCAAGCCATTCTGGAAACTTTAATTCCCTAACCGCTCCATTCTACAACAACTTCTGAACCTCTTCATCAATGATCTGATTCCTTTCAGAGGCGAACTTCCTTCTTTTTTGCCTTATCGGGGTGTGGTCTGGATCCACATGCAATTCGTGAGTCAACTCAGGGTCGATTCCAGTCATGTCCTTATGAGACCATGCAAAACTGTTGTGTCGCTTCTTCAGGAATTCAACCAGGTCGGCTCTTAGTTTGGGATCCAAGTCAGCTCTAATAAGTGCTTTGTGATCTGTAAATTGAGGGTGAATCTGGACCTCGTCGAGTTCCTCTAATTTTGGTGGTGTCGGTTCCAAACCATGAGATCCATTCTGTAATTACTATGCCGACTCAGCTTTCTCCTTCAAGGTCGTCTTATATAGCAGTTTCTGGATGCAAATCTATCACCTTTAATCTCTTGAACCCCCCATCTGGTTAGGAATTTAATAACTTGGTGGCAGATGGATGAGACCGCCCTCATCATGTCATGAATCCACGGCCTGCCCATGATTAGATTATAAGCTGATGGGCTATCCAAGACCAAAACGTTGTCATTTTATTGACTCCTGCTACGTAGACTGGGAGGGATATTTCTCCCATTGTGAATTTTTGTTCTCCACTAAACCCAATCAACACTGTCATCCGCCTGTTTATTTTGTCCAACTTGGCTCCCATATCTGCGAGGGCTGTAGCGAAAATGATATTGGCTGAGGAGCCCGTGTCGACCAACACTCGCTTGATCATAAAGTTTTCCACTTGCAAGGAGATGACCAAAGTGTCGTGGTAAGGATTTAAATTGTGTGAACCTCCGTCGTCTGAGAACTCCATAGGCAAATTGGTGAACATCTTCTCTACAACCATTGTAGTATGAGAAATACTGCTAGTAAGAGCCCTCGAATGTCGTTTTGCCGCCGAATATGAGATTCCACTGATTTCTGATCCTCCCGAAATAACATTAACGGTGTTGTTGATTGGTGGCGGTGGAGTTGGAGTTTCTCCATGACTATCTCTCTCATCCCTTCGTGCCAAGGTTGCTTTCCCCCTTTTCAGTGAGCAAACCTCTCAGAAATCCTTTGTTTAATAGTTCCAAGACCTCCAATCTCAGGGCTACACACTCTGTTGTCGTGTGTTCATAGTCTCGGTGGAATTCACACCCACTTTCTAGTGTCTTTTTTGGTGGAGCCGTCTCTGGAACGTGGAGGCAATTTCACTTAATTCCCCATCTTTTTAAGTACCGATACCAATTCCCCCGGGGAAATTATAAAGTTATAGTCTAGGAGCCTAGGTTTTCTTACTGGCGTTTCTTATCGGTTTCTGTATGGCCTCGATCACTGTTAATATCTTTGTAGAAAAGCTTCGCTCTCCCCGTGATTGATTTCTCATTTCCCTATGAGAATGAGTAACCATATCGGGTCGCCTGAGAGCAACAAGCCTTCTATCAACCCGTGTATTCGGAACGTCCTCCCTTCTCTTATTTCTTTTATCCTCTTCCCATCTTATTTCCACTTGGGCCCGTGCCATGACTTGGTCCATGGTGTAGCATCAGAACTTGGTTAATTTCTTGTAGAGTCCACTATCATATAGCAGTCCATTCCGGAAGGCCTCTACCGCTGTAGGCTGGTGGAGATCCGGAATAGTAATTCTTTCCCTGTTGAACTGAGCCATGTAGCTCCGTAGAGATTCTCCTCTTCTCTGCTGGATGGTATTGAGATTGTCTGAAGTCTTCTCTAGTTTGCATGAACTTGCAAAGTGTTGCACGAACTTGCCAGCCAGCTGCTGGTATGACTCGATCGATCTGTAGGGCAGGTTAATGAACCAAGTGAGGGCAGGCCCCCAATGTTTCCCCAAAGCATCTGCATATTCCAGCTTCCCATTGGTTTGGGGACAAGCCAGTCGATATCATCCTGAACTTGTAGTGTATTACGTGGTCATCTAGATCAGTGGACCAATAATATAACTTCATCTCGGGCGGGCTGAATTTTCGAGGCAGTTCAACAGCTACAATTGACTCCACGAATGGGGAATCAGAAATTACTCCGGCTCTACTCTTTCTGATTGGCAACCTTACTGTGGGAACACAGGAAATCTGGGGCGACGCATGCTGTCCTAGGCTCGCGGCCTAGTTGGGAGTACGGAGTAGCCACGTGGGACTAAACCAGAGAGTAGTGGAGTCGCCACCCGGTGTGAACCGGGAAAATGAGATTTAAGGCCGCACTCACCCCTCGCAAGGGAAGACCTCAAACCGTTGGGTTCGGAACGGTCCCTTACTTATGTCACTTGTAATAAAAGGATTTATGTAATAATTTAACCAGGCTTAAATAACATTTATTTCCAAAAATATCATGCTTCTAAATTCATATGCATACATCAACACGTTCATCACAACATGCAACATCACATGGCAATCTCATGAACATATTTCAATCATATGATACGGAAAACTAAGAACAACATAATCATGCTTGAGTACTATCTCATGAACCTATTAACCAAATAACATGCTAACAGCCTAATCATGCTTGAATACAATCCCAAGAACACATAGAATGGATAAATGCAGGAATACAAATAATACGGTTGGTTATATAGCACAAGAAAGATCAACCAAGAGGCAATTATGCATGAATATGATAAGACAGACTCAGTTCAGTGTGTGCACGTTCGTGTAGCGTTCGTAAACGCGTTCGAACGGAAATGAAACAGAATGCTCACGTTCGAGTAGCGTTCGTAAACGCGTTCGAACGGAAATGAAACAGAATGCTCGCGTTCGTATGGCATTTGATGACGCGTTCGAACGGAAATGAAATAGAATGCTCACGTTCGTATGGCGTTCGTGAACGCGTTCGAACGGAAATGAGACCTGATGCATGATAAGGCAAAAATACATGCGCGTTCGAATTGCGTTCGTAAACGCGTTCGAACGGGAACATGACTGATGCATGAAATGAGACGTAATACATAAGCAACAAAATAAAGGGGCGCGGCGAAGTACTGCCGTAAAGGTGGCCTTTTGGGGCTCTTGATCTCTCAAAGAGAAGACCTTTAGACCAACATAATAAGCTCATGCGCGTCACATCACATCATGCATACAAACATAAAGACAATCATACTATTCTAAGTATGTCCGATTGAACGTGTCTTGCATCCAACCGAACACACATCAACCGACGCGACAAAGCATCGTGGTAAAGGGCTTTAGCCCCTCCCCATAGGGGATCTCACATTGCACTTACTAAACCCATGCGCCCGGTTGAATCATGCATACGAAAATAAAGACAATCATATCAAACTAGATATGCTCGATTGAACGTATTTCGCATTCAACCGAACACACATCAATCGGTGCGGCAAAGCGTCGTGGTGAAGGATTTTAACCCCTCCAATTAGGGAACCTTTCATCGCACTTACTAAGCCCATGCACCCGATCATATCATACGGGAATAAGCAACGTACAGGATTTAAATGACAAGAAATAAATAAACCAAAGCAACGCCACACAAGAGAAGGTGCCGTTGACTCAAGTGGTACGTGGAGTTGTGTCCCATGTACAGACCGCACTACCGTCCATTTGGATTCGGCTACGGAATTTACGTCTGGGTTTCCATCCTATATACCACAAGAGACGACACTCTTCCATTTCATTCAAGCCACAACATGCTTCCATAAACGACTCTCATGCGAATAGCATTCAATAATAATAATAAAAAAACGAATATAAACTAATGAAAAGGTACCCTCAGGTCTAACCTTTTAAATCATCTCTCGGATGTACGGTACACGATGGTCGGAAGGGTGGATGCTCCGCAACTCTCCCGGTTCACTGGTTCACTGTTCTCGTTCGTTGTCTTACTGTTTTGAGTCGTCGTTCTCCGTCTTTTGCTATTGTTTCCTTGTGGTTTCGCTGCCTTTTCCTCTTTATCTTTTGCTTATTGTTTTTTTGGGTGTGTTCCTCCTGTAATTTTTATGTGTGTTGTGTATGAGTCAGGGACTAGCTAGCTAGGGTCTAGGGACTAGGGTTCTAAGGTTGAGAAGGTGGTGAAGGGTTCTTTTTATAGGCAAAGGGTTGGGCTTGACAAGGAAAGGGATTTGATTTGGTTGGTTAAGGGAAGTCAAAGATTGAGGGGGGACAAATCTTGGCTAGATAGGGAAGGTTGAATATTTGATTGGCTTGGATTAGGAATACAATATTTTAAGTTTGGGAATAATCTTATTAGATTGGGAATATAATTGGTTGATTGATTTTAATTAGGCATGATTATATTTTGATTTAATATGTGATTTGTTTGAATTAGGCATGATTTTAGTTTAAGTTGGTAATTGTTTATTTTATGTTTGGTATATGTTTTATTAATTATTTAATTAATTTAATTATTATCTTATTTAGTTAATGTTTTAATTAATATTTATTTATTTAAATTGGGATGTGTTTTATGGGCTTTGGGGGGGCTAATTGGGCTGGATGAGAGGCTAGCAGCAAAACCAGAATTGCCGACACCGTTCGAACGCTTCCTCGAACGCGGCACGAACGCCCGCAATCCATTTGACGTTCGAACGTAAACACGAACGCAGCACGAACGAAAACAGTGAACCTTGTTTATTCTGAATTTCCCCTTCCGATATCCGTTTCCCGCGGCTTCCGTAACTTAAAAGGTAGTTGTCTCCAAAATGAGACTCGTCATAGGGACTTATGTGTAAAAATGCAGTGCCTACAGTCGCCCCCACTTTGATGGGACTTGTGTAATGTGCAACAGTGACAATCCTATCAAAGTCATGCAATGCATTTCTACTTACCTGGCTCGCCAACTGCCACTTGACTTACATGTGTTGAGTTGATTTGGGTGGTGAGGTGTTGCGACCCCTGGTTCATTCCCGAACCGTGCTCTATTAATAGAGCGCCATTTTCGGCATCCTTCGTGTACTGTATTGAGATGAGGCTTTATTCCTCCGAGCTGTATTCCCGAACTGTTGAGATGAGGCTTTATTCCTCCGAGCTTTATTCCCGAACTGCTGACTGTGTAGAGATAGGGCTTTATTCCATGATTGTTTGGACTGTGGGCTTTATTCCCGAACTGTATTGAGATGAGGCTATATTCCCCTGTACTTTGTTCCCGAACCGTTGCGATGAGGCTTTATTCCTCCCGAGCTTTAATCTCGAACTGTTGAGATGAGGCTCTATTCCTCCGAGCTTTATTCCCGAACTGTACTGACATGGGGCTTTCTTCCCCTTTGATCTTTGTTCTCAAACTTATACTGATATGAGGCTTTCTTCCTCTTGAGCTTTGTTCTCAAACTATACTGACATGAGGCTTTCTTCCTCTTGAGCTTTGTTCTCAAACTATACTGACATTAGGCTTTCTTCCCCTTGAGCTTTGTTCTCAAACTTATACTGATATGAGGCTTTCTTCCTCTTGAGCTTTGTTCTCAAACTATACTGACATTAGGCTTTCTTCCTCTTGAGCTTTGTTCTCAAACTATACTGACATGAGGCTTTCTCTCGAGCTTTATTCTCGAACTGTTGAGATGAGGCTTTATTCCTCCCGAGCTTCATTCCCGAACTGTACTGACATGAGGCTTTCTTCCCCTTGAGCTTTGTTCTCAAACTTATACTGATATGAGGCTTTCTTCCTCTTGAGCTTTGTTCTCAAACTATACTGACATTAGGCTTTCTTCCTCTTGAGCTTTGTTCTCAAACTATACTGACATAAGGCTTTCTCTCGAGCTTTATTCTCGAACTGTTGAGATGAGGCTTTATTCCTCCCGAGCTTCATTCCCGAACTGTACTGACATGAGGCTTTCTTCCCCTTGAGCTTTGTTCTCAAACTTATACTGATATGAGGCTTTCTTCCTCTTGAGCTTTGTTCTCAAACTATACTGACATGAGGCTTTCTTCCTCTTGAGCTTTGTTCTCAAACTATACTGACATGAGGCTCTTTCCCCTTGAGCTTTGTCTCAAACTTATACTGATATGAGGCTTTCTTCCTCTTGAGCTTTGTTCTCAAACTATACTGACATGAGGCTTTTTCCTCTTGAGCTTTGTTCTCAAACTATACTGACATGAGGCTTTCTTCCCCTTGAGCTTTGTTCTCAAACTTATACTGATATGAGACTTTCTTCCTCTTGAGCTTTGTTCTCAAACTATACTGACATGAGGCTTTCTTCCTCTTGAGCTTTGTTCTCAAACTATACTGACATGAGGCTTTTATTCCCCTGGGCTTTGTTCCATGACTGTGTTAACTGTGGGCTTTGTCCCCGAACTGTACTGAATGTGGGTTTTATTCCCGTATTGAGCTGAATGCAGGCTTTCTTCCTGAACTGTTACTGTAAGGTGGTTCATTCCTGAACCGTGCTTCTATTCTTGGAGTGCCATTCTTGGCAGAACTGATCTGATGTAATATGGGCCTCGGTCCTGGGACTCATTCCCAAACTTATTGCTGAAGTGGGCCTCGGCCCCAACTGCTACTGACATGGGCCTTGCCCCCAGATTGATGTTGATGTGGGCCTCGGCCGCAGAGTGATACTGCTGATATGGGCCTCGCCCCCAGACTGATACTGATATGGGCCTCGCCCCAAGACAGATACTGCTGATATGGGCCTCGCCCCCAGACTGATACTGAATGTGGGCCTCGACCCTAGGATTCACCCCCTGGATTCACTCCAAATTCAGACGACGTGGGCCTCGGCCCTATGATTCATTCCCTTGGGATTCATTTTCGAAACTCTGCTATTGTACTATTACTGCTTCTGGTTGGCTTGCATTTGACGCTTTCTCTCTTCTTTCTTTAAAACCTGTTATTACAAAACAGAACAAACACAAAAAGGATGCGAATATGTTACGTGTATGCATGCATGCATGATTGGGTTTCCTATCCCATTGGGTTATGTCTTTTGCCGGTACTCCTGGTGGCTGCTTGGTCTTTTGACAAGTCTGTCCTCTTCCCTAACCAACATGTATCTATGATGGCTTTCAGAACACAAGGGTCAACATGATGTATGTATGCATGGGGTGCATGAGATGCATGTAACATATATAATATACTAAATCAATTAAAATTTTCACACAAATCGGCCTGTTATCATTTTAGAAGCTTTCGAGCTAATTGTCATAGGAGTGAACCCGTCCCGGTTTAAATGGCCCAACGAGTTCATGTCTTATGGCAAAGAGCCCAACTAAATCCAAATGATAATATTCCGAACACAATCATAAAATGGCCCATTGTTATTCAGAAGCCTTTTGGCCCAATTGTCATAAGATGTGTTCTTGTCCCAGTTTAAATGGCCCAACAAGCCCATATCCCATGATAAATGGTCAAATAGATCCAAACAACGATGTTCCCAAACACAAGCATAAAAGAAAGATGATGCAAACATGACATAATAATTTTTTACAAAGTGGCCCATCAACATTTCAGAAGCTTTTGGCCTAATAGTCATAAGGTGTGAACTTGCCCCAGTTAAATGGCCCAGCAAGCCCGCATTTCTGACAATTGTCCAACTGCATCCAAATGAGGATGGTCCACAAGCACATATTCAAGGAAATAATTGTTACTTTAACCAACCCGGTCTATGGGTGGGTTAGTAAGAGTATAGACAAAGGCTCTCACCGGCGAAGGATGGCCCACAACTAGGTTTCCCCACTCAAGGGTTCGAGCAACCAAGTGAGCGCACCCTTTTTTATACACTAAGGTACGTGCCAATGAGCTACGGTGTGTGACGGACTGTCAAATGAATTTACCGTTGTAGATTCCCCAGAGGGAAGGTGGACCGAGGCTCACTTAAATACCCAAAGCCTCTTAGGCTCTTATCGCTTGGTGTCAGGAATAAACAACGAGTCCTCCAAATTAGTCCATCACAAAGGCTACGAGTAGATGGCCATATAGGTGTCCTCACAGCTTTTCCTTCTAGAAAGGTAGTGAGTGAAGGAAGACACCAAACCATTACCTAGCCTCAAAGTGCCCTTGATTAAACCCTCACTTTATCCACTATAGACACGGTCAATTAAAACATAAATCCAAACATTACAAGACAATATTCGGGGCCGATTCTCTATCCCCAGTGGAGTCGCCAGACTGTGGGAACACAGGAAATCTGGGGCGACGCATGCTGTCCTAGGCTCGCGGCCTAGTTGGGAGTACGGAGTAGCCACGTGGGACTAAACCGGAGAGTAGTGGAGTCGCCACCCGGTGTGAACCGGGAAAATGAGATTTAAGGCCGCACTCACCCCTCGCAAGGGAAGACCTCAAACCGTTGGGTTCGGAACGGTCCCTTACTTATGTCACTTGTAATAAAAGGATTTATGTAATAATTTAACCAGGCTTAAATAACATTTATTTCCAAAAATATCATGCTTCTAAATTCATATGCATACATCAACACGTTCATCACAACATGCAACATCACATGGCAATCTCATGAACATATTTCAATCATATGATACGGAAAACTAAGAACAACATAATCATGCTTGAGTACTATCTCATGAACCTATTAACCAAATAACATGCTAACAGCCTAATCATGCTTGAATACAATCCCAAGAACACATAGAATGGATAAATGCAGGAATACAAATAATACGGTTGGTTATATAGCACAAGAAAGATCAACCAAGAGGCAATTATGCATGAATATGATAAGACAGACTCAGTTCAGTGTGTGCACGTTCGTGTAGCGTTCGTAAACGCGTTCGAATGGAAATGAAACAGAATGCTCACGTTCGAGTAGCGTTCGTAAACGCATTCGAACAGAAATGAAACAGAATGCTCGCGTTCGTATGGCGTTTGATGACACGTTCGAACGGAAATGAAACAGAATGCTCACGTTCGTATGGCGTTCGTGAACGCGTTCGAACGGAAATGAGACCTGATGCATGATAAGGCAAAAATACATGCGCGTTCGAATTGCGTTCGTAAACGTGTTCGAACGGGAACAGGACTGATGCATGAAATGGGACGTAATACATAAGCAACAAAATAAAGGGGCGCGGCGAAGTACTGCCGTAAAGGTGGCCTTTTGGGGCTCTTGATCTCTCAAAGAGAGGACCTTAGACCAACATACTAAGCTCATGCGCGTCACATCACATCATGCATACAAACATAAAGACAATCATACTATTCTAAGTATGTCCGATTGAACGTGTTGTTGAGTTTTTCTAAGGTCCCAAGATCAAATCAAGACATGAAATTTTGTGTGAATACATCAACGGAGGTAGCGGAATACTCACATCGATCGGTTGAGTCGATTTGGAGACGAATCGAAGCCAAAAGCTCACTGCCAAGGGCGCCACTGCCAAGCAGTCCACTGCCTCCAAAAACAGAAATTTGAGTGAAGAAATGGAGCTCCAAACTTCGTCGAATAGATCTCGGCTCATGGGTGAACCTCCCTACCACCTTCGCAAGACTCGTAGTGTGCTAGCACTTGCGGTTTTTGCCATAAAAACCCAACTCTTGCTCCCCTAAAGTCACGCCCAATCCAGTCAAAAACAGTGAGCAGAATGTGTTTTGCGTGAGCAAGAATGAGAGAGAGAAGAGATACAAATGTGTATTGGTTGCTTATGAAATGCATTTGAAGTATCTTATATACTAGTGTGAAAAATTTGCTTTAATTTCACTTGCATTTACCTTTAATTTGAATTTCAAAAGTCAAACAAAAAGGTAAACACTATGCACATCAATTACACATCTAGTCCATCACTATTCACATCACCCTTATAAAAGTGACATGATGTCAAGTCACATCACTCAAAGTGACAAGTGATTTGACGCTTGATGCGACTAATTGATTTGACGCTTGATGCGACTTGCGTTGCCGCACTCGAATTCAAAATACGAATGCGCTCGCAATCACACTCGGGCTCGAGTTCGCTAATTCCCAATTAATGAATTTTCCGTCGCGTCGTAATTAAATGATTCCGCCTAGCGAATTCACTATTCACGTCGCTAATGAATTAATTCTAAATTAATTCGTTCGCCCGAATTAAAATCTAATTTTAATTTCGCGTCGAAATCTAATTTCGTTTAATATATCGAATATATTAATTTATTGATTAATTCCAAATTAATCGTTATCTCTCTCTAGACGATATTTTATCCAAGATAAAATATCTCCGTAATTAATCCTAGATTAATTTTCTCTCTCTCTTCTATATAATCCCAGATTATACAAGAGTGCGAGTTGTGCGTCATCGGTGGATTATCGGGAAGCGACCCATGAGATCTCCGGATAAGTTGGCAGTAAATACGGTCGTCGGAGTATCCGAATCACGTACGTACCAAGTACTACGTTCTACCGATTTACGAGACAAGGTCAACTCCTAGCAAAGCACCAAGTCATCCTAATTCTCCAGACATATCCTTTAAGAATATTTAAGATCTATATCAAGCGTAGTATACTAATGTATTGTGCGTATCGGATAGTCACGTGCTAAGGCTGGGGCTGGATAAGTGTCTGCCCCGTCCGAAACACATATCGGATGTCTGGTAACTTAGTCTCTATAATCGGATATTCATGACCTGGTCATAATATCACGATTGGATGCGCATCACTTAAGAGCACTAATACCGTATCCTGCGTGACATCATCTCCACTATGACTGGAGTGATACTTCCGTCTCGACATCACATCCAATACACTAAGACTCTCTGATAAACCCAGAAGTGGTGAACACAGAACCGGTCAAAGTCCCCCAACCACCAAAACCAAAGTTTATCGATTATCGTAAGTATTAGCGATGCAAGTCTCTGGTTAAGACTATACACACCTACCTTGATTTCGGCCTCCCATAGACACCTAGTCATAATACCAATGGGATTCCGAAGGGTCTATCCAGAGCGAAGCTGTTTCCCGTACCATCGGTGAAACACGACCTCCTATCGCACTTGCACAAATATCCAATACTTATATATATGAGAACTATGCCGTTGTGCCCTCACAACGCACACAAGTGCAATACTAGCCTATTCCGCATTATTGATGTCCAGTCTCGATAATACTACGGCTAGGGATATTTAATGATTAATCATTCGTGGACTGATACTGTCTCATATCATCTCAATCCAGGAACTAATCATAGGGACCTCTCTTCATTTATATATATATGGTGATCTAATCACAAATGACAAGAGTGCAATTTCCTTGTTACATAGTTAATTTTGCTACATCAACACAATGTTCTGTGCAAATAGTGACGCTATGGGTCATATTATCCAACAATCTCCCACTTGGCACGTAGCGAGTCACTCAAGTGTCCTACACCCGAACTATGTAAGGTTCGCTCAAATTGCTGAGGAAAGGTTTTCGTCAGCGGATTTGTTCGATTATCGTTTGACGCTATTTATATATCGATCATCATATCGCCACGATGTATGATCCGAACGAATCAGATGATATAGAAGTATATATCTGGATCGTCGATGAGACCTTTAATTCCTTAGCCTGTGCTGACGCCTAGCTCAGCTGCTAAAAGAACTATATCTAATCTAATTAGATTTATTTTCGATCCAAACAGCTTCTATTGCTGCTTCAGCGGCAGCAATAATCCGCATTTGTTGTTTATTCGGCAACAGTTATCTTGCTTGGAAGATTTCCAGCTCACTGTCCCGTTATTCAAAATTTTATAGTACCGTAGTATTTAATTGTTTGGAAACTTGCAGCGGTGATCCCAGTCACTTCAAGTTCTCTTTCTCCATAGTTTAAGACAGCATCTTTAGTTCTCTCAGATACTAACAGATGTTCTTAATCTTTAATCCAGTGACTATCACTTGGATTAACCTGATCGTGACTCCATATGCTCGAAGTGTATGAGACACCCTATCAAGTACATTTTAAATGTACAATTTCCCAGAGAGTGTTAACAAACTCCAAATCTATCCCAGTAGATCTTTTATTCCTTGAATAAAGGTTGTTACTCCCCAGAATTCTACGGGAGAATTTCTATGAAAGAATATTTATGAAAGCCAAGCTTTCACCAATAGCTATATGGGAATATAGGAATTTCACTGTTAGTGCGCTCTCCCACTAACCTCCTTATATACACAAGAATTATTTTGTTTTGAGTCAAATCATAAACCATTATGATTATTTCAAACGTCAGTTCCCAAGAACCTTATGCTTGCATTGATCCAAACATGGATCGAATAACCCGCAAACCTTGTTTGTCGGTTATACAAAATCGTCAGGATGTTGTAAACATCCTCCAAAAGGTTTCCTTTTCAGGAAAGCGATTTTGATTTATAACTGACACATTTCATAAATGAAAATATACAGTTATTTTCAAGCATTTTCAAATGGATTACCATGGCAACAGGTAAAAGGTTGAACCGTTATAACACAATGTTGATAACGATACCTTTCCGTCAAAAGCCTAGCTTTGTACGTTGGTATGTTGCCATCCATGTATGTCTTCCTTGAAGACGTTTAATGTACCATAGGCACAATGCCTTGTGGTACAACCAACTAGTATCCAAAATAGTTGTTATACATGGAATCCATTTCGGATTCATGGCACTTTGCCATAACAGAGAGTCGATACCTACTGTATCACTTCTCTCAAACGTAGTCGGATGGTACACCACCATAAGATTGACATCTTTATGAGGTGAGATCAGAACCTATACCCTAGGTTGTTTTCTGACTCTATCCGATCTACTAGTTTCTTGTGTATTTGAAGATTAATGGTATAGATTCATCATAGATGAACTATTTGTGTTCCATTAAGGACTTCGGGCCTTGAACATGTTACTCTACTCTTTTTCATCGAGTATCACTATCCTCCCACGACCACTGCATATCGGTATTCCTCTCAGGAAAACCGCATGGTGAGAAACAGACATTGTTCTCATGTGGGATTTATAAGTACTATACTTAAGGTTTCCCTTAGGATAACCTATATTGGCACTTATCCAATTTGGGTCCTTAGTTTGGTATCAACCAAACGTTATGCCTGGCATACCCAAATTATCAGGAATGAGAAACCCCGTTTCTTTCCTGTTCATATCCTATATGATATCTATCAAACAGATTTATATGGAACCTTATTCCAAATAAGTTTTGCACTGTTAATACATATCCTGTTGAAGGAAATAGTAGCTCAGAGTGACTCGTGATAAACCTTATCATGTCCAACAAAAATTCGGTTTTTGGTTCGGACACAACACGTCTAACTGACGTGTCTCGGGAGGAGTCCTCATATGAAAATATCGTACTCTTTCATGTACATATGAAACTTACTGCTTAAGTATTTTCCATTTCGGTCTTACCGGGCGGAATAACACTATAACCGATCTGTTTGTTTTCTTCGTGTCGAAACTTCAAAAGTTTCCGATCTGTGTTCTTCAAAGAAACACATAACCACAACGTGATGCTACATCTGTTAAGGTCACGAAATATTCATGTTCACATCTAGCTGGCTAGATATGGCCCACTTAATTCACCATGAATAGGGCTAACAGATCGTGGCCCTTTTACTATTACCAAGTAAATAGTATTTTAGGTATTTAACCTAATAAACTAGATTCGTAGACCTTTTTGAATAGTCAAATCAGTCCTAGTATCCACTATTCAAAAGTGTGGATATACGAGTCTTGTTTTACATTGTGTCTTAGACAACAATGCCACAAATAAGTCTCCATTGATCAAATCAATTTGAGCTATTATTTTTCATTTTATATGTTTGAGATTTTATTATATTCAAAATATATTCTGTTATTTACATCCAATGTATTTATCTCGTATCATCTTTATATAATGAAACACTTTAGTGTTCTAGAATATAAAGGTTTTATCCGCAATCGGATTAAACACTGATATAGAGATAATGTCTCTAGTCAAACTAGTTACATTATACATTTCCTAATTTAAGTACATACCCAAAGGGTAGTTCCTAAACTTAGGTTATCTACGGTCGAAACAGCGACTTTCGTCCCGTTTCCAATTCGCAGAGAAATCTCGGCTTGAAGCCAGTATCCAGCTCACAGCGGATTCTGAACGTCAATACATATATGTATTATGTACCACACTAAGTATTTAAATCCAATTTCAATACTAGTAGTAACATAACTTTGACAAATATTTTTAAAGTTAGAGCCTCGCCCTATCTTTAATTCCTTCGTGTCTTCCATATCCAAATGGTAGTCACTTTGGGATATGTCAATTATCTTTTCAATATTTCACAACCTTTGGCCAAGCCTTGGGTTTTAGGAATATCGAAATGATGTGCACCTTATGCTACATGCCCAATTGCAAACTTTGATTTCTCCACTAGAATAGTCAATTAATTGCAACTTTAATACTTTTAATCTAAAGATAGATTTATTGTAAGTATATTAATTAAGCACTAAAGTCATCATCACATAAATCTTCCAAAGACTTTATGTTCTACTATTTGCTTAATTATGGGCTTAGTCATAATAAGTTATTCTATCAAATAAATTAACCTATTATTAATTCACAATTGAAAATTAAATCATTTAAAACATTTAATCCAAGGATTATATATTTTAAATATTCATCTTTTCAATTCTTTCTTGATTTCAATAGTCCAACTATTTAATCAATTTTAATAAGGTACTATTTATTATAATGATTACAATAATCCAATATTTAATCAACTATAATTTCAATATTGATTACTATAATCCAATTATAAAATCAACTATCATTTTAATTCAATTATATTGATTACTATAATCCAATTATAAAATCAACTATATATTGAATGAGTTTGTATATAGTCCAACTATATTATATTCAAAACAACATAAAATATTAGTCCAACTATACTTTTGATTAATGTGACGAGAAAATATAAATGAGCGTGTTTAGCGAGTATTGACGAATGTTGCAAATTCAATACTTGCCTCCCACTATTTTTCGTCGAGCCTCTAACCCTCTGTGGAGTACTCGGGAAACCGCGTTTCCTAGTGGCTAGGATCCTTTCAAATAACATACAACCTTGACTTTGGCCAACAAGCTGTATGCTATTTACCAGGTAGATCTCACAGATCAATTGGATCCAATCCAATTCCTAGATCCGGTTAGGTGGACATCCAAGTCCTAAACATATTACTTATGCCAATGTATCTAATACATTTTCTTAACCTTATCCTCCGAATCATCTAGGCCTTGGCTTTGGCACAACAAACCTAATGATTCCAGTTAAGCGGGACCCATTGACAAGGAAAGTTTCGTAATCAATGTCTTTGGACAAGAAGTGATCTTGACTTTGGCCAACAAATCACACTTGGACTAGACACCGATGTGGAACAAAACTCTCATGATTCAATACATCCAATTGACAAGGTCTTGACTTTGGCCAACAACCAATGCCAATCGGATCTTGAACAAGACCATTCAATGGAAGGATAATCGCTTAATATAGATTGAGGGATTTTCACGTGCAAATTGGCTACCAATTTAATTATCTTTGTTAAGGTCTCATCATCATACACCCTTAAACATGCATTCTAAATACATAATAAGCGAGTATGAAATAAAATAATAATGATATGCGGATGGATACTTTACACATTGATCCTAGATCAAATCTCTCCCTTTCTCACTCAAGCTAGCACTTGTACTACTTCTACCTACTTCTACACGTTACCTACACTTCTAAAGAAACCTCACTATATAGGGGGATAGGTGAGAAGAGAATACAAAGAGAAAGAAGGTGATAAGGCTGGACACGCAGGTCCAATTTAATAAATCGAATTTATTACACAATTTCTAAAATTGCCCACCCATCTAATATCCATCCGATATGCATTATTCATTCACAACAACCACGTATTCACACACATAAGAATGTTATCAATCAATCTAATCAAATTAATTAATCTGATAATTAAGTGATCATCCAATGTTCAAACAACGATTTGATTTTGTTCGAGTCAAACTCGTTTTTGCGAATAAGTACTTAAAGTACGAATTCATGAATTAAATTAAACTACATCATTAAATCTAATTTAACATGTATTTAATACTAATTCACTATTCAATTCTAAATTAAATATTACACTTTTATTTAATAAACCTTTTACGATTTAAATTCCAAATCTAATCGTAACGCGTCTCAAAGACCGATTAACGTCCAACGTCAATTCTATTAAAGTCCAATGGGCTTTTGATTGATTTCTTAAGGCGTGGACTTTTGGTCACTCGGGTCAAACTGATAACCAAAGTCCAATCCGGGATTTACCCCATAAGCCCATAATTCAATCTTGACCCATTAGGCCCAATTGAACATTAAAGGTTCATTAGTCGCAATTGGGCTTTATGGTTAAGGTTTTGGGCCCAATTGGATCCAATCCACTTGGCCTAAACCAACTTGATAAATCAAGCCCAAAAGGCCCAATTACAACAATTCAAGCCCAAATCCAATTTAAGCCTAAATAATTAAATTACACTAATCCAATTACGCAATTTAATTACCTAAAGTGCATTACGATGATTAATAACCTAAATCGATATTTCCGAAGCCCCAAATTAGTCCAATTAATCATGCTTAATTCATTATCACATGTCCAACACATAAATTGAAAAATCAAACCCATCTACATGCTTAAAGGTCTCGGCCAAAAGAGGGATTTTGTGTCCGATTCGGTTTCAATCCAATCGAACCCACAATCGACATTAAATCAACATCCTAAATGATTTCATACACATCCAATGTTCATAAAATCAAAAAATCCAAGACATTAGGGCAAAGTTCCAATTCGGCCAACATAGAATTTTTGGGGTTTTTGTCCAATTCGAAATCCAATCCAATTCGATTCAAATTAACATCAACCTAAATGATTCTAACTCATCTAACGAATCAAAATCACAAAATTCCAAGAATCCAAAATCATCAAACCATTCGGCCAAGGACAAATATTGGGGAAAATAATTCCAAATCATTTTTCAACAAATTGATCCAACCAAAATGCAATTAAACATGTTATAAGCATACTTAAACAATCATTTATTCAAATCATGCTCAACAAACATTTACCAAATTTTAAATCCCTAAAATTTCATGCTTGCAACATTAGCTCTAGATGCCATTGTTGAGTTTTTCTAAGGTCCCAAGATCAAATCAAGACATGAAATTATGTGTGAATACATCAACGAAGGTAGCGGAATACTCACATCGATCGGTTGAGTCGATTTGGAGACGAATCAAAGCCAAAAGCTCACTGCCAAGGGCGCCACTGCCAAACAGTCCACTGCCTCCAAAAACAGAAATTTGAGTGAAGAAACGGAGCTCCAAACTTCGTCGAATGGATCCCGGCTCATGGGTGAACCTCCCTACCACCTTCGCAAGACTCGTAGTGTGCTAGCACTTGCGGTTTTTGCCACAAAAACCCAACTCTTGCTCCCCTAAAGTCACGCCCAAACCAGTCAAAAACAGTGAGCAGAATGTGTTTTGGCGTGAGCAAGAATGAGAGAGAAGAGAGTACAAATGTGTATTGGTGCTTATGAAATGCATTTGAAGTATATCTTATATACTGTGTGAAAAATTTGCTTTAATTTCACTTGCATTTACCTTTAATTTGAATTTCAAAAGTCAAACAAAAAGGTAAACACTATGCACATCAATTACACATCTAGTCCATCACTATTCACATCACCTTTATAAAAGTGACATGATGTCAAGTCACATCACTCAAAGTGACAAGTGATTTGACGCTTGATGCGACTAATTGATTTGACGCTTGATGCGACTTGCGTTGCCGCACTCGAATTCGAAATACGAATGCGCTCGCAATCACACTCGGGCTCGGGTTCGCTAATTCCCAATTAATGAATTTTCCGTCGCGTCGTAATTAAATGATTCCGCCTAGCGAATTCACTATCACGTCGCTAATGAATTAATTCTAAATTAATTCGTTCGCCCGAATTAAAATCTAATTTTAATTTCGCGTCGAAATCTAATTTCGTTTAATATATCGAATATATTAATTTATTGATTAATTCCAAATTAATCGTTATCTCTCTCTAGACGATATTTTATCCAAGATAAAATATCTCTGTAATTAATCCTAGATTAATTTTCTCTCTCTCTTCTATATAATCCCAGATTATACAAGAGTGCGAGTTGTGCGTCATCGGTGGATTATCGGGAAGCGACCCATGAGATCTCCGGATAAGTTGGCAGTAAATACGGTCGTCGGAGTATCCGAATCACGTACGTACCAAGTACTACGTTCTACCGATTTACGAGACAAGGTCAACTCCTAGCAAAGCACCAAGTCATCCCAATTCTCCGGACATCCTTTAAGAATATTAAGATCTATATCAAGCGTAGTAGACTAATGTATTGTGCGTATCGGCCCAGTATCGGAAAGTCACGTGCTAGGGCTGGGGCTGGATAAGTGTCTGCCCCGTCCGAAACACATATCGGATGTCTGGTACTTATTCTCTATAATCGGATATTCATGACCTGGTCATAATATCACGATTGGATGCGCATCACTAAGAGCACTAATACCGTATCCTGCGTGACATCATCTCCATTATGACTGGAGTGATACTTCCGTCTCGACATCACATCCAATACACTACGACTCTCTGATAAACCCAGAAGTGGTGAACACAGAACCGGTCAAAGTCCCCCAACCACCAAAACCAAAGTTTATCGATTATCGTAAGTATTAGCGATGCAAGTCTCTGGTTAAGACTATACCACCTACCTTGATTTCGGCCTCCCATAGACACCTAGTCATAATACCAATGGGATTCCGAAGGGTCTATCCAGAGCGAAGCTGTTTCCCGTACCATCGGTGAAACACGACCTCCAATCGCACTTGCACAAGTATCCAATACTTATATATATGAGAACTATGACGTTGTGCCCTCACAACGCGCACAAGTGCAATACTAGCCTATTCCTCATTATCGATGTCCAGTCTCGATAATACTACGGCTAGGGATATTTAATGATTAATCATTCGTGGACTGATACTGTCTCATATCATCTCAATCCAGGAACTAATCATAGGGACCTCTCTTCATTTAATATCTATGGTGATCTAATCACAAATGACAAGAGTGCAATTTCCTTGTTACATAGTTAATTTGCTACAGCAACACAATGTTCTGTGCAAATAGTGACGCTATGGGTCATATTATCCAACACGTGTCTTGCATCCAACCGAACACACATCAACCGGCACGGCAAAGCATCGTGGTAAAGGGCTTTAGCCCCTCCCCATAGGGGATCTCACATCGCACTACTAAACCCATGCGCCCGGTTGAATCATGCATACGAAAATAAAGACAATCATATCAAACTAGATATGCTCGATTGAACATATTTCGCATTCAACCGAACACACATCAATCGGTGCGGCAAAGCGTCGTGGTGAAGGATTTTAACCTCTCCAATTAGGGAACCTTTCATCGCACTTACTAAGCCCATGCACTCGATCATATCATACGGGAATAAGCAACGTACAGGATTTAAATGACAAGAAATAAATAAACCAAAGCAACGCCACACAAGAGAAGGTGCCGTTGACTCAAGTGGTACGTGGAGTTGTGTCCCATGCACAGACCGCACTACCGTCCATTCGGATTCGGCTACAGAATTTACGTCTGGGTTTCCATCCTATATACCACAAGAGACAACATTCTTCCATTTCATTCAAGCCACAACATGCTTCCATAAACGAGTCTCATGCGAATAGCATTCAATAATAATAATAAAAAAACGAATATAAACTAATGAAAAGGTACCCTCAGGTCTAACCTTTTAAATCATCTCTCGGATGTACGGTACACGATCGTCGGAAGGGTGGATGCTCCGCAACTCTCCCGGTTCACTGGTTCACTGTTCTCGTTCGTTGTCTTATTGTTTTGAGTCGTCGTTCTCCGTCTTTTGCTATTGTTTCCTTGTGGTTTCGCTGCCTTTTCCTTTTCCTCTTTATCTTTTGCTTATTGTTTTTTTGGGTGTGTTCCTCCTGTAATTTTTATGTGTGTTGTGTATGAGTCAGGGACTAGCTAGCTAGGGTCTAAGGACTAGGGATCTAAGGTTGAGAAGGTTGGTGAAGGGTTCTTTTTATAGGCAAAGGGTTGGGCTTGACAAGGAAATGGATTTGATTTGGTTTGGTTAAGGGAAGTCAAAGATTGAGGGGGGACAAATCTTGGCTAGATAGGGAAGGTTGAATATTTGATTGGCTTGGATTAGGAATACAATATTTTAAGTTTGGGAATAATCTTATTAGATTGGGAATATAATTGGTTGATTGATTTTAATTAGGCATGATTATATTTTGATTTAGTATGTGATTTGTTTGAATTAGGCATGATTTTAGTTTAAGTTGGTAATTGTTTATTTTATGTTTGGTATATGTTTTATTAATTATTTAATTAATTTAATTATTATCTTATTTAGTTAATGTTTTAATTAATATTTATTTATTTAAATTGGGATGTGTTTTATGGGCTTTGGGGGGGCTAATTGGGCTGGATGAGAGGCTAGCAGCAAAACCAGAATTACCGACACCGTTCGAACGCTTCCTCGAATGCGGCACGAACGCCCGCAATCCATTTGACGTTCGAACGTAAACACGAACGCAGCACGAACGAAAACAGTGAACCTTGTTTATTCTGAATTTCCCCTTCCGATATCCGTTTCCCGCGGCTTCCGTAACTTAAAAGGTAGTTGTCTCCAAAATGAGACTCGTCATAGGGACTTATGTGTAAAAATGCAGTGCCTACACTTACCCCTGGTAGTCTGGACATGATTACTTCCTTGAATTCAATCATCTCTCTTCTCATGGAGCAGACAATTTGATGGGTGGGATCGAGAGAGAAGTACAGGCCATGTGGTCGTGGGTTATTGTCGTCTTGCCCATCTGATATAGGCAGGACCGTCAGATTGCCTTGATCGCTTGGATCGCTGGTCTCACCATGAATGTTGTTATGTTGAGGATTAGATGACAACTGTTCCAGCTTTTTCTGTAAGCTTACGTTAGAGTTTCGCATTGTCAAATTTTCCTGTTCTAAAGCTTTTAAACGTTCTTGAAGCATGGTAAGTTGTGCAACCACAGGATCCGGCGTCTACTCGTCGTTTGAGGCCATTATCAGTTGCTCATAGTGTGTAAGTCAAATGGGTTTAATTTTTGCTAGAGATCCGCTTAGTAAGCCCCACGGTGGGCGCCAAATTATGGACACTGATTTCGGTCGAGGTCCACAATCGAGAATGAAAATGTATGGCACAAGCGAACCTGTAAAATAAGGGTAGTAAAAGCGAGGAGGTTACTGCCCACCGGTGTGGTGGAAGCCGTAGGCACTCCGACGCTCAAGTCAGTAATATGGATAAGTCGGAAGTAAGGAGATTAAGGCCTGAAGTTACCTCAGTCTCCGTTTGATTGCCGTGAGGGCAGGGTATTACGATTTATATGATGATAGGTAGTAGTGCAATCTGATCCTTTTTCTCCCCTCCTCTACGCCTTGGCTCTTCTCTTTTATAGGCACCCCTGAAGTTGGGCTTCTTCTGCCCGTTGGGGTTATTGTAACTAGCGAAATAATGGATGGTTTATGTCTGGTAACTGACGACTTGAAGATGATGTTTACGAGTTTAGGTTTTCTCTTGATCTGGTAACTGGTGTCCGTTGGTTCTCTTGATGACAATGGGCTTGGGCCCGTGATGCCTCTTGGTTTGATATTTTGCTTTTGGGTTTGACTCTCTAATGGGTTTCGGGCTTTGGTGGTTGGTCTTAGGGGTAAAATGTCGATCTTACCCCTGGGCGTAAATTTGGCCCGTACAGCCTACAACTAAAGATCATTTGCCTCTATGCATACATGCATACATATATATAATAGTTCTATTTCAGGAAATTGAACAAGCTAAGAATAAAAGTTTTGGAGAAATATGGTACACTACGTGAGCCTCCAGAAATAGAGCAAGATACAAAACACTCTGTTGTAGTCAATAATTAAGGCCTCTAAGACACGGGGGATCTAGAGATAGAAGTTCGATACATGAGGGCGAGGCTCGCCATAAAAAGAATGTTGGGAACGAGACCTGCCTAAAAAGAATACTGGGGGCGGAGACTGCCTAGAGGTGATAGTTGAAGCCTCCAAGACACAAAGCATATGAATGTCAGAAGGTCGAGACATAGAAGGAAAAGCTCGTATGAGATGGAATCCGGGGGTGAAGCTTGTCGAAGAGAGAATATTAGGTGTTAAGCCCACCCAGACGTGGAGGCCAGGGGCAACTTCCGCCGCTCAATTAGGTTTTGGAATGCCTACAACAGAAATAGTTTTTGAAATACCTATAACAGAAACTGATTTTAGAATGGCTATGACGAAAAAAAATTTTGGAGCAAAGAAGGATTTTGGAACACCTCGAATAGCAAAAGAATTGGAATGCCAATGGGATTTGAAAAATACATGGATGACTTTGATATACCTGTCATTGTCTTACACTACACAAGCCTACCAAAGTGGGGGCGACTGTAGATATTGTATTTTTACACATAGCATGATTATGAGTCTCGTACGGGGACACCTTCTAAAAGTTAGGAAAGTATCCGGATGAATGCCTAAAAGGAAAGGAAATTTAGAGAATATAGCCAAAGGCTAGTCTGGCATCACTTATGTCCTGACTACCTTCCCTCTAAATAGAAAATCCTACCGAACATGACTTTAAAACCCTAAATTCGATCGGACAAAACACAACTGTCATTAAATGAGCAGGTTGTCAGTTATCAAAATTAAGGGACTTGATTTTGTCCAGCTGGATATACAATTCAACTTTAAGAGCCGGCCGAACATGTATCGAACTATCAATAAACATGAAAAATTCAAATAGGTTGAATCCGGGCTTGATTACATTCGGCTGGAGGTATGTCTCTAAATTTAAATCTGGTCAAACATCTATCTAGCTATGTCAGATATTTGATTGAAAATCACTCGATACAGACTAGAGAAATGGAAATGATTCTACTCCCCCTTCCTATTTTAGAGCCCTTTCTGACTCCATAAAAATGGGGCTTTTCCCCTTCACAATGGAGTTCAGATCAACCAAAAAGAAGCCTTGCTAAAATCCAGAAACAATGACCTTGAGAGAGAAAAGAGAGAAAATAACATTGATCCTTGGAGTTTCATATCTTCTGGTACGAATCCGACAACGACCAAATGCTTAAGAGGATCTTTAGAACCACTACATACTGAAAGGTACGACCTGAGGACACTTTTATCTTTATTACTGTTTGTTTAGCTTCTTTATTTTATATTGTATATTCGGCTGGTTCTAGGAAACATCTAACCAGACATGCATATCATTACGCACATATTCGACACGTAATTAACATATCCAGCCAGGCTTCTCTGAAGCCAGTTCATGATGATATGCCTATATTTTTTTATATGCATGCACATGTGATAAGTGCATGAAAGTGTACTTTGAACATCGCTAACTCGGCTTAATTATCTTGTATTTAATCTTAATTAGAGTTTATTTTGTGCTTTGTTATTAGGAGATATGAAATATGAAGTTTGGATCAATTATGCGTGTTTAGGGACCTTACGGACGCATTGGAAACACACGGGAAGAGCAGAAACGAAGGAAGTAAAAACCAGTCCAGCAAGCACGCGTCGTGAGACGCTAATCACCAGTGTCGTAACGCAGCCAAGTTTCACTCTCCATACAGTTTCCAGCAGCTTTGGCACCCCAGCGCCCAAATACCAGCGCCGTGGCGCCCTGGACGTCCCAAAACCCTGATTTTGACATGTTTATGCTCAAAATGACTCCGGAACTTTTCTATATAAACCCAACTTCATCCAAACCCTAAGAGAGGAGAAAATCAGAAAGAAACAAGAGAAAACCATAGAACAAATAGCCACAAACATAAAATCAATAGAGGAGAACGAAGAACTTCAAGGAAATCATGGCATCTCTCCGATCTATCAAGGCTGTATCTTTATTCTGCATGGACAACTAATCTTCTAGGCAAAGTTAAGGATGAAATCTTGTATCTAAACTTATTGTATTTATGTTGTTGGTTCCTAGAAACTCTTTTAACATTTAATAAAATTTATGGTTGTTTTCCTTTATTATCTTATGATTATTTGAATCCAGAAACTATGTTTTGTTAACTCCCATATAGATCCAGTCATGCTTCTTCTATGTGTGATTTGCGAACCCAGTTATGACTAGTAAAGTTTTTTTATGTGTTAGTCTTCTACTACAGTATTGCCTGAGGGTATATTGTCGACGTTAGATAGCTTGTAATGATAACTTTTGTGTGCTGTTATTATAGAGAAAATAATCATTAATTACCTTAGAATTTGACATGTGTAGAATTTAATACCTTCCGGTTGTTGGTTTGGGATGTGAAACCTTAACTGAGTAATAACAGGAATCAATAACTGAACATAGGGGTTTAATACAAGAGGGATTCTCAATGCTTTGCCATCGTTCCCTACTGATATTCCTAAGAATTTATCTATAGATTTTATCTTAGTTTACCAATCAATCTATTACTTTCTGCCTTAGTTATTGCTAGTGTTTTTGTTTAAGTAAACCAATTCATTGTAACAATCTCTCTGAGGAATCGACACCCCAACTATACTGCGATAACCGTAAGTATCTTTTGGGTGTAATCAAAATTTGGCATCGTTGCCGAGGAGAAGGTTTACAAGCAAAAGGTGCAGGTTTGCTTGGTCAAACGCAAAGCGTTAACTTTGTTCCATATTTAATTGTTTTATTTAAATTTTATTTTTATTTTATTTTATTTCTTATTTATTTATTTATTTTCAGTTTTAGTTTAGATTTTATTTTTATTTTTAGTTCATTCTTTTTATTTTATTTTATTTTATTTTTGTTTCTCGTATTATTTGTGTTGAAGTGCACGCCTAGACTTAGGGATCGGTTAGGTATATTTGCTAGAATAGAAAAGGAAGATTTAGAGTCAGACTCAGACTCAGACTCTAACAATATATTTGAAAATCTTTTTGCCACACCCTCCGCATCTAGCGCACACACTATGAGTGAATACGAGAGACCATCTGTGAGGACTCTTGAAGAGTACCTCTACCCTACTCGCACAGCTACAACATCGTGCATCATGTTTCCCACTAATACACCACATATAGATTTTAAACCTGGGATGATACAGTATCTCCCAACCTTCCATGGTTTGGAGAACGAGAACCCCTATGTGCACATTATGAAATTTGAATAGGTAGTAGAAATCTTCCATGACCAGTTTGGGACCACAGATACAGTTAGACTTAAGTTCTTCCCCTTTACCTTTAAGGATAGAGCTAAGAGCTGGTTGTATTCTTTGAGACCTCGGTCAATAGAATCGTGGGGTGTGATGACACATGCATTCTTTAACAAATACTTCCAACACCATAAGACGAATGCCTTGAAAAGACAAATCTCCACCTTCTCCCAAAGAGACAGTGAAACCTTTATCAAACATGGGAGAGGTATAAGGAGATGTTAGCTAGTTGCCCTCACCATGGATATGAGAGTTGGCGCTTAGTAAGTTATTTTTATGATGGTCTAACCCCTAGAGAGTGCCAGTTTGTTGAGACTATGTGTAATGGTGAGTTTATAAGAAAAGACCCCGATGAGGCATTCGAGTACTTAGATGACTTAGCCGAGAAATCACACATTTGGACTGGACCTAATGCCCTAGATAACACTGATAGGATACACACTCCTTCAAGTAGAGGCATACACCACTTCAGGGAAGAGGATAGTCTTAGGGCACAGGTTGAGCTATTGACTAGAGAGTTAGGAGCCTTAAAAGCTAGAGATAGCAAGACTATGCATGCAGTCGCCCACTTGGAACCCCAAGAGTGTCCTGTATATGGTGAGATAGGGGGACATATGAGGAATAATATGATAACTTAGGGATGTACAAGAAGCCATACACACCTTATTCAAATACCTATAATCCTGGTTGGCGGAATCATCCCAATCTTAGTTGGAAACATGAGTCTTATTAGCCTACCAAGACATCACAACCTAAAAATTACAGTGCCCCCCCAGTATCACACACTTGCCGCCCCTTGAAATTCTTTAGAAGACAGTGTGCAAGCATTTGTGGAGGCCCAGAACAAAACCAATGAAAGGTTTGAGTAACTGATAGCTCATGTAGCTGACGATCATAGGGAGATTAAAAGTCAGATCTCTATGTTAACTAATGTCCTGAGTGTGCATGAACAAAGAAAATTTCCATCTCAGGCTCAACCAAATCCACAAGGGCAACACATGGCGCAAGCTGATCATGAGGCAGCCAATTTAAAAAGTGTCAATGTTATATTCAGTAGGAGTGGAAAGGAGGTAGGTATGCAGAACACTTATAACACTATAAGGGACACTAAAGATAATAGTGCTAACACATCTCAAGAAGAACAAATGCCACATTTCCCAGTTAGAGTACTATCTCCTCTAGCACTTAACATTTTTCATGTCGAGAAACAACCATATGGTGATGATGAGTGTCATTACTCATACATGCTAGAAATAGTCATGTCGGAAATAGCTTATTTACACCATGATTCAAATCCTCCCGAAGTGAAAGTGACCCCAAATAACCGAAAAAATAGGAAAAGGAAAATTAGGGCTCAATTAAATATGATACCTGGGAGATTAAAAATGAGATTGAGCCAACTTTTCCTTATGTGCAGTACCAAATTTCAGCCACCAGACCCTGGGGGATCAATGGATGAAATGATGCAACCAGCCAGAACTTTTGTTTCATGCCTTTATCAATTCGCTAAATAGAAGCCACCATGACACATTAAGTTAGGTCTGGCTGAAGACGTTAAACTTAGCGCTAGCGGGGAGGCAACCCTTGCATCTGCATTTATTTTATTTTCTTATTGCATGTTTATTATTTGAATGAGTAATTATGAGAGAGTTCACACAAAACTTACACAACTCACACAACTACAATCACACCAGTAGGAATCTGATCAACTCTGCGCCTGATAGTGTTGTTCCTTAATCCTTTTTTTTATATATTTATCTTACATTGAGGACAATACAAGTTTAAGTGTGGGGGTGTATGCATGCGCATGATAATACCCGTATAGTACTATTAAAAAAATTGATATTTTATTTGTTTTTAGTCCTTAATAGTTAAGCATAAGTCCAATGATGATATTATTTGCTTTAGGGTGGAATCTTAGACACGATAAGTCCCTTAATGTACTTTCATTTGATGCTTTGAGTAATTGATCTAGGTTAGACTCGTAAGCACTTAATTATAGGTTTCTAGTAGTGAAAACCTGAGTAGTTGGCAAGGTGACTAGTTGAAGAAATTGCATGTCGATGAATGATCGTTTGCTTAGATGTCTATCCTGATTTGCTAGTGTTATGATGTGTGGTATGGTTAAAAAGAAAAAGAAAAAGTCTCTAAAGAAAGAAATTAATCCACCTATTCGATAAGCATGAAGCGACCCATGGACGAGTATTAGGACCACCATGAGGAGAAATGCTACGTTAAAGGGTAGGTGTGTTGAAAAAAAAAGGAAAGAAAAAGTTCGAAAAAAAGAGACAAAAAAGACAAGAACGTGAAAAAGAAAATCATACCATACTGAGTACAGAAAGGCAACTACATAGCATAATTGAGATATCTAGGTTGGTTTGACCCATCGGATCCTAATTTTCAAACGAAATCATTGAGTTGGCTTATCTAGGAATCACGCTATGAATGAACCTTTTATACACATACACTGTGAGTCTAGCTTAGATGATTTATTCAAGGACATGGATTTGAGTTGCATAGAGTACTTTGAAGGTTCTCTGGTTTCATTACTAGGAATTCTTTGAGGACGACAATATGTGTAACTATTGAGACTACTTCATTTTGTTCTTATATTTTTATATGTTTAGAATGACGTTTGTGGCTGTCGTCGCTGTAAGCCATCACGAGACTATAACTCGTCCACTAGGGACACCTAGGGGTTTAAAGGCTTGTTGCATACTCTAAATGCAATTGTGATCCCTACGAAAGTGGCTTAGATAGCTTTTTATTTATTTATTTAGTTCTTATTTTATTTTACGCTTGAATTGTTAGGGACTAGCAATAAGCTAGTTGGGGGTTGTGATAAGTGCATGCAAGTGTACTTTGAACATCGCTAACTTGACTTAATTATCTTGTATTTAATCTTAATTAGAGTTTATTTTGTGCTTTGTTATTAGGAGCAATTGAATATGAAGTTTCGATTAATTACGTGTGTTTCGGGACCTTACGAAAGCATCGGAAGCAAGCGGGAAGAGCGGAAATGAAGAAAGCAAAAACCAGTCCAGCAAGCCACGCGTCGCGATGAACCAATCACTGGCATCGTGATGCACCCTAGTTTCACTTTCCATATTTTCTAGAAAAGTGGCGCCCCGGCGCCCAAACACCAACGCCGCGGTGCTCCGGACGTCCCAAAACCCTGATTTTGACATGTTTTATGCACACAATGACTCCAGAACTTTTCTATATAAACCCAACTTCGTCCAAACCCTAAGGGAGGAGAAAATCAGAGAGAAACAATAGAAAAACATAGAACAAAGAGCCACAAACATAAAATCAATAGAGGAGAACGAAGAACTTCAAGGAAATCATGGCTTCTCTCCCATCTATCAAGGTTGTATCTCTATTCCGCATGGAAAACTAATCTCCTAGGTAAAGCTTAGGATGAATTCTTGTATATAAAATTATTGTATTTATGTTTTTGGTTCCTAGAAACTCTTTTAACGTTTCATAAAATTGATGGTTGTTGTTCTTTATTATGTTACAATTATTGAATCCAGAAACTGTGTTTTGTTAACTCCCATATAGATCCAGTCATGCTTCTTCTATGTGTGATTTGCGAACCCAGTTGTGACTAGTAAAGTTTTTTTATGTGTTTGTCTTCTGCTGCAGTATTGCCTGAGGGTATATTGTCGACGTTAGATGGCTCGTAATGATAGCTTTTGTGTGCTGTTAACAAAGAGAACATAATCATTAATTACCTTAGAATTTGACATGTGTAGAATTGAATACCTTCCGGTTGTTGGTTTGGGATGTGAAACCTTCAACTGAGTAATAACATGAATCAATAACTGAACATAGGGGTTTAATACAAAAGGGATTCCCAATATTTTGCCATCTTTCTCTACTGATATTCCTAAGAATTTATCTATAGTTTTTTTCTTATTTTACCAATCAATCCATCTCTTTTTGTCTTAGTTGTTGCTAACATTTTTGTTTAAGTAAACCACTTATTTGTAACAATCTCTCTGAGGAATCTAAACCCCAACTATACTGAGATAGCCGCAAATATTTTTTTGGTGTAATCAACATGTCTTTATAAATGGTTTTTATTATCTTATTTACGTGTAGTCATTATATTTGTTATCCTTTTTTTTATTTCTGTATGTTTGCCATTTGTCATATATACGCATATTTGAGATTCAATTTTTGACACAGTATCTCCGGCCGGACATGCACATATATCCGAAGGACAATAGAGAAATCAGTCCAAGCTTATTGCCTTTCGTAGTCAATAGCATGCTTAGTTATTTTTTTATGTTACTTGTCATTATTCCTTCATGCATGATTAATTGTTGTGTTTGATTGCTTTATATATGTTCTGCTTATTGTATGATATGTGAAAGTAATCCGGCCAAACTCGGCCTAAGTCAGGCCAGACATGAATGATATCTGATCTTATGATCCCTGTGGTATATATGATGAAAATATTGATGTAAGTTCCATAGACAATTCCTAATGGACGGTAATCTAGTTCGCACTCATGATACAACTCCACGTACCACTGGAAGATGGTCATTCCATTTGATTCATTAATTTTGTATATATGTTAGTTTCATTATTACTGGAATCATTGTTATTTTATTGTTGGAATTGTTGTCGCTTACTGTTCATTATGCTATTTTATGTAATAATGTTATAATGCTATTTACTGTTGTTATTGTGATTCTGCATTTATGGGTTATGCAATACATTTGGCCAGAGTCTCGCCAGACATTGAATATTATATCTGGCCTACCATGGACATGTCCGACCAGGCCTCTCCGAGGCCATACCCATTTGAGGCGTGCTCCAAGCTGTTTTAGGTATCATCTCATTATTGCTGAAATTTACTTGTGCATTCAAACTTTATTTGTTTATCGTATTTTATTATATGTTTGCGCATTGTATTCTTTATCAACTGTATTGTATGTGATTGCATTATAAGATGTGGGGATATCTCATTTGAGCGTAAATATTATAGTGGCATCAGTAAGAGACTATTCTGAAGTCAAACGTGTTTAAGGTCGGACATTGCGTGGGGTTTAGTACGGCCTTGGATCATTCCCAGTGTTTCATATGAGGTGGTGACTTTATTATTCCTCGGTTAGTCCTCCCATGGGGTTATCCAAACTATTTACAGACTACGAGCCCAACAATATAATGATCACCGATGTCATAGGCATAGCATTAAATCCCACTTCGCTCCTAAAGTATGGTCACTCATCTGAACATAAAACAACAATAAAGTATAACAATATCCAATTTAACTCATTCAAATTGTATAACTGGCCTAACTCAGAAAATAGAGCTTAAAACAAATAATAATGACCAATTCAACTCATTAAAGTTAGAGAAAGTTTAAAGCAAAATTACACCAGAAAATAGAGTTGAAAGCTTAGCATATTACTTCTTCCACTGAAAAATTATATAACTAGGACAAGTTACTCATTTGACTACAGAAAATGCTTATGCTCTGTCCAAAAAGCATCAGTAGACGTTTATCATTGTCATGATTTGTTTTGGGGACCAACAGAGATGAATTTCTATTGTTTTTGGTCCTAATTACAACTTGTCAAAGGGGATAACTTTTTATGTTAAAACTAAATGCTTAAAGAAAACTAGCTGATTTGCTCTTCTTATGCATATACCAGATTTCAAATATATATCCTGCATATTATCGTCTATAAATATATATCATGCAATTTTTTTTTTTCATGACACACACCAAATCTCACACCAATTTTCGAAACCTCACACTAATATCGCACCAATTATTTTAATCTCACACCAATCTTGCTCATCAGCCACAAAAAGAATATGATTTGAAGCAAAAACAACTAAAAAAGAGCGATTACAATTTACAGGAGATTGAAAATAGGCACCTTCTGTGCGAGTGACAGAATGGTGAGCGAGTTGTGAGAGTGTGATGAGAATAACCGACAATGAAATAGAACAGGAACATGCATAATTAACAGTAAATCCACAAGAAATAACATAACTAGTAACAAAAAATTTGGTCTTGCATATAATCATTCTTTAATGGTATGTGGCACTGTATCCCGAGTGCAAACCATATTATCGTCCATTTGGAATTGATTATGAAATTTATGTTTGGGTTTTCATCCTATATATGTGAAAGGGGAGTGACCATATACGGTAAGATGTGTGTATATCCGCCTGGACATATATTACGTCTGGCCGGATATACTGTGCCAAAACAGGAACTCAAAATGCAAAAATAACAATTAAAGGTGCTCTCAGCTCTAACCTTTGTGTGTAGTTTCGCTCGAACGACACTTCAAAAATATGGGTTATTATTGGATCTGTACCAGAAGGGAAGAAATTCCAAGGATCATAGGGTGTTTGCTCACTTTCTCTCTAAAAAATGCCTGAGTTTTGAGATCAAAATTTCAGTAGCATAGTGTCTCCAAATGATAAGTTCTAAAAGAATTGTGATGAGAAGAAGCCACTTTTTTATAGTGTTAGAGAGTGATTTGAGAATGGAAGGGGAGATAGAATCCCTCTTTAGTCTCCCGCTTGTTTGAGTGATTAGAGCTTGTAAAGTTTGAGTCATGTCCGCCTTAATTTGTAATTTGAAATACAAGTCCTGCCGACCATCAATCAACCTGTGACTTTAGCTCTTGGAATTTGGCACGTGCATTGAACACTTTAATTCTTGTCGGGTAGGATGTTTTATTTAAATTTTATATTCGGCCGGTCATAATTAGATCTCGTGTCTTTGGTAAATGAGAATTTGAATATTCAATGACAACTGTGACTTGTCCGGCCAGATTTAGTGTTTTTAGGGTATATCTGGCCGGAAGTTCTGGTTTGAGAAAATGTAGTGTTGGGATATATGTCATAGAGCTTCATATAATATCTAAATGAAACTATCTGTTTGAAATAAAAGATGCATTATTCATTTATAAATTGTTTTGATTTAAAATCGCATATTATTAATTGTTTTGTTTATCCTTGATTACATATGTGCCTTTAGGTTTAGTGTATGAGTGTCACACATAAGAGGATATAAGTTTAAAGTTAGTAATCTAAAATAGTCCATAGAGAGCAAACAAAGCGGGTACTTTATTTTTGGTTTATCTATAACTGCGATCTATACTATAAATGTATGGCGACCTTGATCCACGATCGTCCATGTGGTGACATGAGAATAGAGATACCTTATATGATGTGATCATATAGGACTGGACCCAGATAGAAATGAATTTATTATCATATCCATTAAATAAAGAAATTATTTTCAATCTACTAGATGGTCATATATGGATTGATCTGGATCCTGAGTGTACTACGAACTCTGCATGGCAGGTTATGTCCTTTGATTTACAGAGGTGAGGTTGGTGTAGAAATCTCGACCAATAGCTATGTGCTTTGGGGACTTGGTTTGGTGTGTAGCTGGGGACGTTTTACATAGATATAAAGTTCACTCATTCTTGCGAGAATTAGAGGAGTATCTTCCTTAAGGGTTGATTTGGTACCTGAACAATTAGAGTGCTCAAGTCTTTCTATTGCGAATAGAAAGAGGTATAACAGACATTTTGATGTGGCTCTAATTATGAGATACTCGTGAATGATCAATTCGTATGTATTAACTATATCGATGGACAATGACGTAGTTCGGCTTATATTATATACCTACAGCGACTAGAGTGCAACTTTAGGTCTTTAGTGGATTAAATTAAAGTTAATAATTCAGAATATTTAATTGAAGAGTTTAATTATTATTCTGGGATTATTGGAGCTCGGAACTGTAGGTCCATTTGATCCTCGTGCTAGCTCGATATACTATAACAAATTAAATATAATTAAATAGTCTAATTATAAACTCACATGTATTATTGATGAGATCAATAATTAAAGTCACACTTAATAACTATGTTAAACAAGTTTAACATAAAGTGTTCATTTAATGATTATTTAATTGAAATAATATTTTTGAAATTGATGAATTTCAAAATTTGATTTTAAAGCACATAAATTCAAAAGTAGTTACAATTTTGAATTATAACAAATAGAACTTAATTTTTTTGTCTTGTAACTTATCAATGTATTCATGATACATTAAACCAAAAATTGAATTTAGATGTTACAAGAATGTGTATGGCCGAATTTTGCTAGGGGTTTTAGGTTGATTTTGTAATTTTAATTATAAATTAATCTAACATAACCCCGAGTGTATAATGAAAGTTTGTTTTCTTTTTTGGCTTATCTCATTATCACAAAAAAAAAACCATAGCTTCTTAGTTCTTCTCTTTTCTCTAGTGTTGAGAGAAAAAAAGGTTGTGTATGACTTTTAATCTAAATTATTTAGAAAATAATTTTTGTGAGCATAAACCACTCTATCTTTTTTAGGTGATGAGTCATAGCACAAAAGACCTTTTGGAACTCAACAAAAAAATCATCTTCTACTTTTTCTTGTTCTCGACAGTGAGCAGAAAAATCTACTCATTGTCGTTCCGTATAGAATCATTCGAGGCTCGGTTTGTGTTGCAATTTAGTGTATTTTTTGGGGAACATTAAGGGATGTATTAAAGTTATTTTTGGGGTTGTTTTAATATGAAAAATCATACCATAACTGCTGTTTCAATTGGACCAAAACAGTGACCATTTTGGTGTGCACAGTGAGCATTTTCGGTATTGTCAAACTGATGTCCGACAAAAGTGATGTTCGACTATTTTTTGTTATATTACCTGTAATTCCTTTCCATCTGGGCACGTATCTTGTAATTTTCCCAATTTTCAAGGGGTGTCCTCGTAAGAGACTTATCATCGAGTTATGCGTAAAAATACACTATCTACAGTCGTCCATAATTTGTTAGGCTTGTGTAGTGTGTGAAAATGACAAATTTATCAAAGTCATGCATGTATTTTTACTTACCTAGTTTTTCATACGTCTCCGGACTTACCTGCCTTTGCAGTAGTTTATTTGTTGATATGTGGGCCCTCGAGCCTTCCGATGCTTTGATTGGTGGTGAGAAACTTCCATCCCGATTACATAATTCTGAGATGAGTGATGGACACTTAGGTCTTCTGACGCTTTGATAAATTGAGGTGTCTCAACCCCTTTCTGAAATTGAGATATGAGATGGACCCTCGAGTCCCCTAGATCTTCGATTAGTTGAGTTACTTCAACCCTTTTCTGGTATTAGACTCTCAGGCTTCTGATGCTTTGATCGGCTAAGGTGATTCTACCTTTCTCTGAAATTTTGATATTAGATGGACCCTCGAGTCCCCCGATGCTTCAATTGGCTAAGATGTTTCGACCCATATTTAGAATTCTGATATGGGAATGACTGTCGAGTCCCCCGATGATTTAATCGACTGAGGTGTTTCGACCTCTGTCTGGTGTTAGACCATCAAACCCATCGATGCTCCGATCAGTTAAGGTGCTTTGAACCTGAATGGAATTCTGATATGAGATGGAGCCTCGAGTCCTCCGATACTTGGATCGACTAAGGTGCTTCGACCATTTTCTGGTGTTGGACCCTTATATAGCACACCGCCAGAGGCAGAATGCTACCGGCCGAAGATAGGTTTAACCCATCTCCATAAGCCTCTAAATTTATAAAAAAATCTGGTATGATGTATCCTAAAACTGGACAACATGGATCTCAGTCCAGCATCCAAACGAACCTAAAACAAACATCATATATCAAAATAAACCTCAGGTCTCCACCAACACATCAAATTCATCACCTAAGGGTTCCGTGCCCATATCATTTATCAACACTCAATGGCTTTATGCCCACAACATCATAAGTAATCTAATCATTACTTAATACAAACGGCGTGCTCAACACGACAAATAAAACAATAAATCAAATATCCTAAACATCTAAAACTTCTCTAGGATAATTGTGAGGGTGAGTGCCGCTTGGGTGATCCGCGTCTCGAGCATGACTTCCAAAGTTGAAATGGTTGAACCATTTCATAGCCAACCTACAAAACTAGAAAACTGGTTTGGTGTGAATTATAAAAACTCTGTAAGTAACCATGCTAGTACTACAAACAGAATATTTAATAAATCACATTATAAGTTTTTTTCAAATTTACTAAGTTACGACAAGTTCAAAGTTATCAACATTTTTTATCTTTTATACTTTATCATAACAAGTTCTCATATATGCCGATTTATTAGCCAAACATTCAAAGCTCACAAAGTATCATCAAATAGATAAAATAATTGTACTTCATTCTATTCAATTACAATCTATCTTTTATACCAAAACAAACTTACTTTAAATTCTTTAATCACGATAACCTTATAATAGCTTAAAATTCGGGATTCATATGTACTTACAAATACCATAACATATTTTTCTTATATTCATGCAAACACAATTTTATGATTCTTACACCTACATATATATACCAACACAACTTAGCAAACACGCTTTAAAACATTTAATATTCATATCAGTTTTAAATCATTCATTCATTTTATATAAGCATACACTATCCATATATGTTACGAGTTCTATCACACACATACATACACTCAGACATACATATAACCATCTTGCAACCAACCACGAAACACAAATAACAACCAATACATCATAAAGCACATAATCAAACAATACACATATATGGTTGGCTTACACATACAATGCTTATATGGGACTCATTACCTATTTTAGAATTGGTATGGGATGAATTCCGTCCGAATGAATTCCTAATCAGCTCGACTACTACAACCACGAATCACCCAATCAAACATACACAAAGGCGCACATTCCATATAACATAAATTCACCATATAATTTCTCATACACAAGCACATACACGAAAAATAATTCGGACATCATTCAAATACTCATATATATACATATGTTTCTAACATACGAATATATATAATTATGAACTCAAATGCTAAATCCTCAACCATCCTCATATCTTTCATTACCGCTCAAACACCCTTAGTTTCAGATTTTCCATGTAGTAATCTATGATACAGAAAACTTATCAACTATACTTATCCATTCATAAATAATTTAGCTTATACCCATTCCTCATCTTAATTAACCAATCCAACATTTATAGCGACAATCGCATGTTCGAGCCAATAACAAACTTATCCATAAAAATACCCACATACATATGTTAATACATACGCTGAAGTCATAACTTATCTCCTTTACCGATCTTTTTTTACCCAAATCATACATATCATATCATCTCATACATATATAAATACACACTTATATACTTATATATATGCTTATACATATACTTATACATGCTCATACATTTACATACACGTATATATATTATTACCGATTCATACACTTTCATACATCCACATAAACATAAGCTCGTTTCATGTCTTACTTCTTATCATATCAATAACAAAGATCCATACATATGGTAGTCGATTATCCTAGCCATACGTAATCTCAAACTTCGTTCTCAAGAATATACTTAACTATCATCTTTTAACCTAACATACCAATCACACACATATATATATAATCAAACACGAAATCACCAATTTAAGTTCTCATCGCATTGGTACTTACTTGAATTCGCGAGCACTTCAAGTCCTAGTCACATCTGCAAAAATAAATGGCGAAATGCCGTCAGAATTACAACTTACGGAGTTCTCGACTAAATTACGATAAAATATCGGATATTTTCGGAACAACCAAATCAAGTTGTTTTAAATGTTTTCAGTTTCAATAATCTTAAAATACCATTATAAACTATTCCAAGCCATTAGTTCAACTAAATTCTCGATTTACATGTTCTTATAAAATCTTTCGAAAAAGTTTCCGTAAACGCTACAGAAATGGTCCCGAACCCTCCGAACATACCCGATTTTATCCAAATACGTTCTTAATATCATAAATAACTCATAACTATCGTTAAAATCAAAACACATCATTCTACGTAAAAATCCATTTTTATCGAAAACTTGCATATTCTATTGGATCGATCTAACTCGTTTGGTTTTCACTCGGATTCTACCTATTGCATATATTCAATATACTAATACTTAATCAATTTAATTTATATCATTACACTACTCCACGAAGCTACTACATACATCCGGATATTTAACGGAAAATTCGAAATTAGCAACTTTTATCGGGAGGTCTTACCGAGATTTCGAAGGCATATACGGACTCCAAACGATCCCACGAATGTGCTGGAATCGATGGAATTTCCATCAAAGCTATTGTTCACCGAGGGTCACTATTTATCCAAATCTTCCTCCCTCATTTCATGTGCAACCGAGCATGGATCAGAAAAATCATCACTACCATCTTGTACTACTCTCCGAGAGCTTCAATTTGGCGGTTGGCTCGGGCAGTGAAACGAAGTGACGAGCCGGGATCGGAAAATCAAACTTGTGCCTCTCTCCCACTTTTTCTCGCCGCTCTGACCGCCAAAAGGGAAATCGCCCGCCACCACCTAGCCAGTCTAGTTAAGACAAAGCCGGCGGTGCCAGCGCGTACTACCGGGGGTGGCCGGCCGGCCATGCGCCGGCCACCATTTCTTTCTCTCTCTTCTCTCTTTCTTCACTTTTTTATTTTCCAATTCTATAATGATGAACTGTGACATATATAGTGCCATTCTTCCAGAAATTACAAAATTGCCCCCACTTAGAAGGGTATTTTCAGAAATCAGCTATTTTATAGCATTTCTAATGAGATTTTCAAAAATTATTCAACACAAAAGTTGTTCGTCTCAAAAAAAGAGTCTGATGGTTTAAGAATCTACTGAATCGGAGTTCATTTGCTATTTTTATAACCGAGACAAGAAACTTTTACACGTATAACGATAAAATCAGAAATCGTCTAACGGTTCTCGAAACCACGTGTTTTCCATAGAGAAGAATCTTTACTTTAAAATATTCTGATCTATCTTCTAACACATAAACTCAAATTTTTTATTACCATCTCGTTTCAAATCCTTAACTTTAATTCAGAAATCTTCCTGCACTGTTCCGAAAAAACTCGGGATATTACACCTTAAGCCATTGATGCTTTGATAGTGTGAGGTGCTTCAACCTCTATCCGGAATTATGATATGAGATGGACTTTTGAATCCGATGATGCTTCAATCGGCTGAGGTGCTTCGACACATGTTTGGTGTTGGACCCTCAAGCCCCGATGCTTCGATCAACTGAGGTACTCATTCTCTGTCTGGAATGATGATATAAAATGGACCCTCAAGTCCTTTAATGCTTTGATAATTTGAGTTGGTTCGACTTCTATATGGTGTTGGACCCTAAGGCCTCCAATGCTTCAATCTACTGAGGTGCATCGACCTCTGTCTGGAATTCTGATGTGAAATTGACCATTGAGTCCCCCAATGCTTCGATTAGATGATGTCTGACCATATATTTTCATTCCTAAGGCTATCTAATAGCCTTTCTTCATTTTTCGAGGCTATCCGATAGTCTATCCTCATTCTCGAGGCTTTGACTGTCTCCATTATGAGTTGCAGTTCCACTACTACTCTCGGTATTCTCACATATCCTTTGATAGTCTCCACCTTTTCCATTTGATCTTCGGGGCTTGCCCTTATAAGGATTACATTGTATCTCAATATTCTCTTTTAGGCAGGCTTCACCCCCGGTCTTCTGTTTTTAGGTGCACTGCATGTCCGACATAGATATAGTGTCCTACAGTTGTGGGTTGGCTATTAAATCTTCCAAATAAAGTCTGACCAGACTTCGTATGTTTATCCATGTTCGGCCGGATATCCATGCTATATACATCTGAGAGAATATCCATCGAGACTATAAAAGGGCAAGCTTCCTCCTTATTTGCTACCGAATTTCACTTTTCAAAAATAAAGACTTTTGTTCTACCAAGACATCTCTGGCAATCTTCCAACCACTTATCTCAAAAAATGAAATTTCCAGGACTGCCCTCATCTGACAATGCACTAGAGGCTCTGCACATCTCATTTGTCTCAATACTGAATTGTGTCTCAAGTATGGAGAGCATGTCCCAACTCTCCTTACAGAAAAATCAGCTCATTGCCGCTCCTTATAGAATCATTCGAGGCTCAGTTTGTGTTGCAGTTTAGTGTATTTTTTGGGGAACATTAAGGGTTGTATTAAAGTTATTTTTGGGGTTGTTTTAATAAGAAAAATCAGACCATGACTGATGTTCCAATTGCACCAAAATAGTGACCATTTTGGTGTGCACAATGAGCATTTTCGGTGTTTTCAAACTGAATTGTTTTTGGACTGTTTTGGGGCTATTTTGGTGTTGTTAAAATTATCAAAAATAACTTTAAACAGTAGCATATTTGGGTGTCCAGTTTTGACCTAGAGAGGACAGGAGCGGAAAAAATTTTCAAGGTCGATCTTGGTGCCTAACACAAGTGATGTCCGACTATTTTTGGTTATATTACCTGTAGTTCATTTCCATCTAGGCACGTATCTTGTAATTTTCCCAATTTTCAAAGGGTGTCCTCGTAAGAGACTCATCATCGAGTTATGCATAAAAATACATTGTCTACAGTCGTCCACAATTTGTTAGGCTTGTGTAGTGTGAGAAAATAACAAGTCTATCAAAGTCATCCATGTATTTTTACTTACCTAGTTTTTCATACGTCGCCGGACTTACTGCATTTGCAATAGTTTATTTGTTGATATATGGGCCCTCGAGCCTTTTGATGCTTCGATTGGTGGTGAGAAACTTCGATCCCGGTTGCATAATTCTGAGATGAGTGATGAACCCTTAGGTCCTCAGACGCTTTGATAAGTTGAGGTGTCTCAACCCCTTTCTGAAATTGTGATGTGAGATGGACCCTCGAGTCCTCTCGATCTTCGATCAGTTGAGTTACTTCGACCATTTTCTAGTGTTGGACTTTCACGCTTCTGATGCTTTGATCGGCTGAGGTGATTTTACTTTTCTCTAAAATTTTGATATGAGATGGACCCTTGAGTCCCCCGATGCTTCAATAGGCTGAGGTGGTTCGACCCATGTATAGAATTCTGATATGAGAATGACCATCGAGTCCACTAATTCTTTGATCGACTGAGGTGTTTCGATCTCTGTCTGGTGTTAGACCCTCAAGCCCTTCGATGTTCTGATCAGTTAAGGTGCTTTGACCCTGAATGGAATTCTGCTATGAGATGGACCATCGAGTCTTCCGATGCTTGAAATGACTGAGGTGCTTCGACCATTTTCTGGAGTTGGACCCTTATATAACACACCGCCAGAGGCAGAATGCTACCGGCATAAGACATGTTTAACCCATCTCTATAAGCCTCTAAATTTACAAAAATATCTGGCATGATGTATCCTAAAACTGGACAACCTGGATCTCAGTCCAGCATCAAAACGAACCTAAAACTAACATCATATATCAAAATAGACCACATGTCCACACCAACACATCAAATTCATCACCTAAGGGCTCTGTGCCCATATCATTTATCAACACTCAAGGGCTTTGTGCCCATAACATCATAAGAAATCTAATCATTACTTAATACAAATAGCGTGCTCAGCATGACAAACAAAATAATAAATCAAATATCGTAAACATCTAAAACTTCCCCATGACACTTGCGAGGGTGACTGCCACTTGGGTGATTCCCGTCTCGAGCATGACATCCAAAGTTAAAATGGTTGACCCATCTGGTAACCAACCTGTAAAACTAGAAAACTGGTTTGGTGTGAATTGTAAAAACTCTGTAAGTAATCATGCTAGTACTACAAATAAATATTTAAATCAATCACATTAGAAGTTTTTTTAAATTTACTAAGTTACGACAAGTTCAGAGTTATCAACATTTGTTCTCATTTATACTTTATCATGACAAGTTCTCATAAATGCCGATTTATTAGCCAAACATTCAAAGCTCACAAAGTATCATCAAATAGATAAAAAAAAATTATACTACATTCTATTCAATTACAATCTATCTTTTATGCCAAAATAAACTTACTTTAACTTTCTTTAATCACGATAAGCTTATATACAGATTACATGAGCACAAAAATAGGAAACTAATTTCAAGAAATGGGAAACAAAATAAATTGAGTAACTATCTAGTAATATAAATAAATGACATAATTATAAATAATTCAAACGTGAGAATCCCTTGATTTTCTCCCTTGACTTTCTCAACTTGGTTGTATATCCTTATCATGCCCCCACAAGATGGATGGCCGTGGAGCAAGTCCAATCTTGGCCTTCAAAGAGTCAAACTGAGAAAGAGCAAGAAGTTTGGTAAGAGCGTTGGTGAGTTTATCAGTTACAGAAATGTGTGACACTCATAGTAAACTATTTTGAACTTGTTTGGTTTCACTAGAATGAACGTCGGGCGTTGGTGTAGGTATGTCACATGTGGCATTGTTGTGAGATGGATGTTGGGGTTGGCTTGAAGCAGTAGGAGTAGGCGGATTTGGTGGGGGAGCAGAGTCGGAATTTAGTGATGGTGTGACCATAACTAGTAAAGTCATAGAGCACCACTCAGAGATGGTGGATGGAGTTGCACGTGGAAGAGACGTATGGGAAGTGGCAAAAGGAAAAATGGACTCTAAAAAGTGGACATGGCGGGAAGTGTATAGATGAGTTGTAGAGGTGTCGAGACATATATAAGCACTTTGAGTGGGAGAATACCCGATATATACGCAAGGAGAGGAACGAGACTCGAGTTTGTGAGATGTGTATGGACGAAGCCAATGATAACTGAGACATCCAAAGCTTCAAAGTTTGAAGTAGTTGGGAAATGTGCCAAAGAGTTTAAGATATGGTGAAATGTGATGTAAAGTTGGTGTAGGCAAGCGATTGATAAGGTATACGGTAGTAGAAAAGGCAAAAGCCAATATGATAGAGGCATGGATGCATGGGTAAGGAGAGAAAGACCTGTTTCGATAATGTGACGATGACGACGTTCAGAGTACCCATTATGTTCAGGAGTGTGGGGTGGATAAGTAATATATGAGACCCCATTGATTGTTAAGAATGAAGAGAGAGCTTGATATTCCCTCCCATTGTTAGAGTAGAGAGTTATGATTGGACGGTTAAAGAATTTTCTCTACTAGAGCCTTGAAGCGCACACAGACATCATGCGTGTCAGACTTGCGTTTGAGGGGATAAAGCCAGATGTATTCGGTAAAATGGTCGACAAAGATGATGTGGTATTTAAATTTATCACTTGAGTAGACTGGTGAGGTCCATAAATGAGTAAATATAACTTCATAAGGTGAATAGGTAGAAAGAGTAGAAGTAGAAAATGGTAATTTGTGACTTTTATTGCATTGGCATGAATTACAATTAAAATTTAATTTGGAAGGACGAGAGACATCTGAATTAAACGAAGACATGATATTTTTGAAGATTGATAATGAAGGATGACCTAGCCTATGATACCACTCAGGCAAAGTGGTCTTGACACTGGAAAATGAAATCAAAGGTGACAGAGTGTTGGAGAGCGGCTGACCGATATTTTCACACACGTATAACGCAAGCGCACGTATCGTTCAAGTAGTATAAAAAGTATCGATCCCACGAGGACTTAATACCTAAGCTATTAATTTTATGAGGTCAAATGATTACTAGTATCTAATGGATTGGTTGTTTGATTGGAATAGTGACTTTAAAAATTAAAAATTAAAACTAGTAAATAAAATGGCGTGAAAGTTGGTTGAAGAAAATTCAAATTTATAAAACTATCTAAGGCTGTGATTTCTTCCTATATCTTTTTAAAGATGAAGTGATTATTTCATATTTGTGTAATACATTGGTTTACTAACCTGGAACACGAAATTCTGCAAAAGCCTCTGTCGATTGTCGGATGCAAATACCCAATGTAACCCAATTAAATCATATGTCTATGTCAATCAAATTACCTGGATTCATTAAGACTAAGTTCAAATTGTGGTTACCCCCGCCCGACAGGTATATGTCTATCTTGTAAGGAAATCTAATAAAGGGTTATCTATCCTCAAGGAATATCGTGGGCTATTAAGTCTAGGGTCTTAAACCTAAAATTCTTCGTCAAGTTTATTTTAAGTTTACCCGATCAATCTTATTAGTGGTCAGTTAACAAAAAGCATTAAGCTTAAGACTTAATAAGTAAACCTTTATATTACCCAAACTATAAAATAACCCATTATAAATCGGTGATATTGGAATTCATCACAACCCCAGATAACGGGCTTAGCTACAACTCATATTTACAACTAGTAAAAACTTAAAAATAAAAGACATAAATTAAAATGCTGAAAAGTAAATGATGGAAATTAAAAAGGAAAAAGTACAAATAAAGAAAATGCTAGGGGTTAAAGGATCCATTTTTATTACTACTATTTTAGATATCTCCCTTAATATAATATATTAACTTGTGTGATATTACCAACCAGCCATAAAGGCGATAACCTGATTAAGTCAAATTAATAATTAATTACCAACCGACCAACCAGGCGGTATCCTTGCTTAGTCAGGTTAAAACCAATTTAATATCAATTACCAATCTGCCAATATAGCGGTATCCTTATTAAGTCAAGTTTTAAATAGTTATTATGTTATAATTAAGGGAGATTAATCTAAATAGCATTAATAAAAGCCTTACATATTCATTGCTGAATAATAAAAACTGAAAAAGTAAAGAAAGTAAATTACTATTACAAAAAGTAAATAAAATTAATTACAAAACTGAAATTAGATAAATTAGATACAAACTCCTTAATATTCTCAAGAAATTAGAGAGAGGAAGGTACATCTGAAACTGAAATTTCGAGCTGAATTTATAGGCGTCAGTAAGCCTCTCGCATCGCGATGCGTGGATTGCTCTTGCTTCGTGACTCGATGATGTGGCACACGCTGATTGCCTGCTTTGATTCCCTTATATGCTGACGTGGTATTTTGGATGATTAACTCAATAATTACGATGACGTGGCGATGATGTGGTGATGTTGATTGTCAGCACCGTATGATTGTGACACATGTCACGAGATGATTGGCTGATGATCACGTGGCTGACATGTGGCATGCTGACTCGGCATGTGACTGATGTGGATGACACGTGGCTAACACATGGATGACACATGGTGATGGTGATTTTCGGTAGCATGTGATGATGACATGTGGCACGACACACGTTAGTATGATCGGCTGTGATGTTGAGACGTGCCAGGCGCACGTTAGCAGATTCGGCACACGTTAGCATCTGGGGCATTTTAGAAAAATCCCTCTAATTGGTCCATGTGTCCTGGCGCACGTTAGCAGAGGTGTGGCGCACGTTAGCTGTCGCGACGCAGGTTGCACGTCGCGGCTCACCAAATGACTATTTTGCCCTTTTGTCCATTTTTCATTATTTTGGTCCCGAATCACTTCCAGAGAGTCCTGGAACTTTATTTATCTACAAAATAACACAAAACACATCAAAATATTCACAAAATTCAAGAAACTATACAAAATATTAGGTCAAATGAGTGGAAAATAATGATATATTTACCACTCATCACACCCCCAAACCTAACATTTTGCTAGTCCTCGAGCAAAACAACAAAATAAAATAACATAAACATCTTAAAATAAAATTAAACTAAGCCATTTTCCTAGGGATCACAATTGCATTTAACGTATGCAACAAGCCTTTAAACCCCTAGGTGTCCTAGTGGACGAGTTGTAGTCTCATGAGGGCTTACAGCAAGGATACCCACAAATGTTTTACAAAAGTAAAAAAGATAGTAAAACTAATGCACACAAAAACAAAAAGACAAGAGAACATAGAATAAAGAAGTTAGTGACTAACCAGGTGAAACTTCTTATCCTAGTTTAGAGTTGTTTTCTTTCTTTCTAAATTACTGAAATAAGTAAATTCTCCGACCATTTTTACCATTCTCCATATGCACAGCTAACAAAATAGTAGTCAACTCATTTTTTCCCACAATAGTCATAAGTGTAGTTGAAAAGAGAGTAATATTTTTGTCCTAAAGTTGTATCAGAATTCACACCTTTTTTAGCAATGGAATACTTTTCTGATTTTTTTATTTATATAAAATATCTTCCATCCATGTAGCGAGCTTTAAGCCAGTGACTCCCAAACCAGTTGGCTTTAGGGCACTAGGTATTGAGACACCCCTACGGATTTAATTACTCGGACTTCAAATATATATATTTTTTTGTAACATCTTTGATCCATGTAGCAAGCTTTGGGTCAGTGGCTCCCAAACCAGTTGGTTTTAGGGCACTATGTGTTGAAACACCCTTACGGACTGAATAACTCGGATCTCAGATGGTTTTTTTTATACCATTGCTTTTTTTTTTTAAAATGCTTTTTCCAATTAAACCGGAGCACTGAATATTACAAACTTGTCAATTACAACTCATGTCCGTATGTTACCATGCAAGTTGATAATACCTGTCAACTGAGCATATGAAGATCTATTTTAATCAATTTTATGGAGAACTCACAAATTAAATAATTTAAAAGGAAATAAACAAAATTAACTTGTTTCGAAATATGTTGAGATACGTCTCAGGAGTGGAAACTCCTTACACAGCTATCTCACACCAATTTCACCAGATTAATCAAATTAAAAACACAAAAACACAAAATATTTTTTTGATTTTTGTAAAAAAAATTTAATTTTTTTTTTATTTTTTTTTTCAAAATTTTAAAATAAAATAAAAAATAAATATACAAAACAAGATACTAATCAACTTTTCCCATCCCCCAAACCTAAATGAGACATTGTCCTCAATGTCTTAAAAAGAAGAATATGAGTTCAGGAGATAGTACCTGGTTAACTGAAATTCTACATATAAATGGGAAATTTAAAGGTTAAGATCCAGATTTATTCGACGCTTCTTACCACGATCATCATCAGACCATTTTATCTTGGAAATGATATGGTCAATTTGTGGTTCATAGGCTAAGATTTGGTCAATTAAATCCTGGGCAGTTCTGGCAGGGAAGAGGAGTTCTTTTAAAGGTTTTGACATAAACCCATTTCTCCGGGCAACATCAAGAAATACACAAATAAAATCATAAAATCCATATGAGTTGAACAATCCAATTGGTTTCTGGTGTATGTTCAAGTTTGCCCAAGATAGCACTGTAAAAATCTCCTCCAACGTACCCAAACCACCTGGCAAAGAAATAAAAGCATCAGCACGGTTAATCATTTCCACCAGTCGTTCTGACATACCTGGCACGATCAGTTCTTCTCCATTTGATGATCCTATAAGATCCGCCTCTACTAAGGATTTTGGGATGATTCCCAGAACTTGACTGCCTCCATCCTGTACGGCCTTTGAAACGATCCCCATTAGTCCAAGATTGCCACCGCCATATACTATGTGCATATTCCTTTCGGCTAAGACTCGTCCCAATTCCTGTGCTGCTGCTACGTATTGTGGCTTAGTACCAACACTAGTACCGCAAAACACACAGATGTTTTCAACTCTTCTTTTTGAAGTAGCTTCCATTTTTATGTATTTCTTTCTCAACACTGGATGCCTTCAAAAGTGCAATGATGAGTTGAATTTATCATACCTGAAAAAGGGTGAGTAATAATAGCACTAGTATCTTAGAAATGAAGATTAGTAGCAAAACAATAAATCCTGAAAGGTCTAAAAGGTCTGGATCCTGTCGGAGAAAATAAAATAAAACAAATCACAATTATTAGGAAAAGACAAAGAGATATAATATTTACAGAAAGTAACGGCTTGAATGACGTCTATGCGTCATGGACAAGCTTCCCATCCAATTTTCTTATAAATTGGCAAACAGGGTCTTTTAAAGTCAGATTCCTGAGACTGTACTGTTGTCTTTCTCTTCGGAATTGTGTATATAACATGCGAATTTCGTGATACACATATCCACTAGGATGCGTCTCAAGAGTTTTCTAGATATGTCATCTAAAGACTCCTTACTCAAGCCATCCTTAATGGAATTTATCTTATCTTCGAGGTTATCAGACACCATTCCTAAAGAATGAAAACACGTACATTTATAGCAAACACCCATTCTTTTAGCTCTTCTATTTTTAGCATAGGTGCTTCTTCCTAAACCAGAAAGATGTGAAATAAAATAGTCAGAAGACTCACCTACCAACCGGACTCATGCTTCAATAATCCAACGAATGTCAGTAGGGATACCTTTGATCATCAATAGTTTCATTCGTTCCAAACGAGCTTTGTAGACTTTCATCAGAGAATTTTGAGGGAGAGAAGGAAATTGCTTGTGAAGATTTGCGAGATCGTCTTCCATTGTGAAATGACTTTACCTGCAAAACTTAAACACACAAAAATAAAACGAACCAGATCACAATGTATACACAAATTGCAGGGGTTGCCTCCATGCTAGCGTTAAGTTTAAAGTCGTCAGCTAGACATGACTTCTCGAACGCTAGGCTGGATCTGAAAGTGTGACACTTTCTTTTTGTCGCTCAAATGATTCTCCCCAGTAGTGCTTGACACGCTAACTGTTAACCTTGAATATTTCGTTGGTGTTGGGATCAAGTAATTCAACAGCTCCATAAGGTAAAAACTGAGTGATCACAAATGGACCTGACCACCTTGATTTCAACTTTCCAGGGGAAGCATTTTAACCTTGAATTGTATAACAGCACCTACTGCCTTGGCTCCAGTTGTCTGTGTACTATTTTTCGATCATGCCATTTCTTGGTCTTTTCTTTGTATAATCTGGCATTCTCATAAGCCTATATGTGAAATTCTTCCAATTCGTTGAGTTGGTGAAGTCGTTTCTCTCCTGCAGCTTGTAGATCAAGATTCAACTTCTTCAGTGCCTAGTACGCCTTGTGTTCAAGCTCAATTGGCAGATGTCATGCTTTCCCAAACACCATTCAATATGGGGACATACCAATAGGTGTCTTGTAAGCTGTCTGGTAGGCCCATAATGTGTCATTCAGTTTTGTAGACCAGTCCCCCCTTGTTGATCTAACGGTTCTCTCCAAGATTCTTTTGATCTCCCTGTTTGAAACTTCAACCTGTCTGTTTGATTGTGGGTGGTAAGCAGTGGCAACTTTATGAGTAACTCCGTATTTGGATAGGAGTGCATCGAAATATTTATTGCAGAAATATGTGCCACCATCACCGATAATAGCCCGAGGTGTTCCGAAGCGAGTGAAAATATTCTTTTTAAGGAATTTGATCACCACTTTTGAATTGTTTGATGGCAGTGCAATTGCTTCAACCCATTTGGAGACACAGTCTACAGCAACCAGTATGTACAGGTTTCCAAAAGATGGAATAAAGGGTCCCATAAAATCAATCCCTCATACATCAAATATCTCCACTTCCAGAATATTTTGCAAAGGTCCTTCATTTCTCATCGAAATATTTCCCGTTCTCTGGCACCTGTCACATTGAAGAGAAAACAAGTAAGCATCTTTAAAAAAAAGTTAGCCAGAACAAACCTGATTTTAGGACTTTGGCTGCAGTTTTGTTTCCGCTGAAGTGTCCGCCATATGGTGATGAATGACAATGTTGAAGAACACTGTTGACCTCCTCATGTGGAACACACCGTCTCAATAATTGATCAGCACAGTGTTTGAACATGTACGGCTCATCTACGACATAGTGTTTGACTTATTTGAAGAACTTCTTCCGTTGCTGAGTTGTCCATTCCAACGGCCATTTTCCCAATACTATGTAGTTGACATAGTCAGCATACAAATGAGCATCATGTTGTTTCATCGAAAACAGGTGTTCATCTGGAAAAGTTTATTTGATTGTCAGTTCTTTGCCAGCTGTTTCTTTATTCTCGAGCCTCGATAAATGATCTGCCACTTGGTTTTCTGTCCTTTTTCATGTCTCTGATCTCCACGTCAAATTCTTACAGAAGAAGTATCCAACGGATCAATCTGGGTTTGGCATCTTTCTTCGCGATCAGGTATTTGATTGCTGAATGATCTGTGTAGACCACCACTTTAGGACCCAGCAGATAAGAGCAGAATTTTTCAAAAGCGAACACAACTGCAAGCAATTCCTTTTCAGTGGTTGTGTAGTTGAGTTGAGCTTCATTCAAAGTTATGCTTGAGTAGTAATTGGTGTGGAAAATCTTTGCTTTGCGTTGTCCCAAAACTGTACCTACAGCAAAATCACTAGCATCGCACATCACCTCAAATGGAAGTGTCCAGTCTGGTGCTACAATGAAGGGAGCAGAAACCAGCTTCTGTTTTAGGATCTCAAAAGCTTATGGCATTCTTTGGTGAAGTTGAAAGGCACATCCTTCTCCAGAAGATTTCATATAGGTTTAGCACTTTTTGAGAAGTCTTTGATAAATCTCCTGTGAAAACCTACATGTCCGAGAAAACTCTGAATTCCCTTGACAGATGTCGGTGGAGGTAGTTTTTCAATTGTTTCAATTTTTGATTTGTCTACCTCGATCCATTTTTATGAGATCTGATGTCCCAGAACAATGCCTTCCTGCACCATGAAGTGGCATTTCTCCCAGTTAAGTACCAGGTTGGTATCTTCACACCTTTATAATACATGTTCCAGATTTTACAAGCAGTGGTCAAAAGAGTCTCCAAACACAGAGAAGTTGATATGTGCGTAATCACACGCGTATAACGCAAGCGTACGTATCGTTCAAGTAGTATAAAAAGTATCGATCACACGAGGACTTAATACCTAATCTATTAATTTTATTAGGTCAAATGATTACTAGTATCTTACAGGTTGATGATTTTAAATTTAAAAACAAGTAAATAAAATTGCACGAAAGTAGGTTTAAGAAAATTCAATATTAGGAAACTATATAGGGTTGTCAATCTTCCAATATCATTTTAAAGATGAAGTGATTATTTCATTTTTGTGTAACATATCGGTTTACTAACCTGGAAAACGAAATTATGCGAAAGCCTCTGTCGATGATCAGAAGCAAATACCTAGTTTAACCCAATTGAACCATATGTCTATGTCAACCAAATTACATGGATTCATTAAGTTTAAGTTCCAATTAAAGCTACCCCCGCCCGACAGGTATATGTCTATCCTGTAAGGAAATCTATTAAAGGGTTATCTATCCTTAAGGAAGATCGTGGGCTATTAAGTCTAAGGCTGAAACCTAAAATTCCTTTGTCAAGGTTATTTTAGATTTACCAGATCAATCTTATTAGTGGCCAAATAACAAGACGCATTAAGCTTAAGACTTAATAAGTAAACCTTTAAATTACCCAAACTATAAAATAACCCATTATAAACCGGTGATATTAGAATTCATCACAACCCTAGATAACTAACTTAGTTACGACACATAACTTGGGCTAGTAAAAACTTAAAAATAAAAGACATAAATTACAATGCTGAAAAATAAATGCGGTAAAATAAATACTGAAAAGTAAAATTACAATAAAATAAAATGCTAAGGTAAAAGGATCTACTTTTACTATTACTAATTTAGATATCTCCATTAATATAATATATTAACTTGTGATGATATTACCAACCATCCATATAGGCGGTAACCTGATTAAGTCAAATTAAGTCCGACCAGCCATATAGGCGGTATCAAAATTTGTCCATAAACCTGCCATATAGGTGGTAAGAAAGTTTAATTACCAACCGACCAATCTGGCGGTATCCTTGCTTAGTCAGATTAAAACATGTTTATAAATGATTACCAACCGGCCAATATAGCGGTATCCTCATTAAGTCAAATTTTAAATAGTGAATATATTATAATTAATGGAGATTAATCTAAATAGCAATAGTAAAATAATTACCTTTCACCATAGCATGGGGAAGTTACCTCCTCATGGTTGAATAGTAAAAACTGTAAAAGTAAAGAAAGTAAATTACTATTATTATTACATAACGTAATTAAAATTAATTACAAAACTGAAATTAAAATAAACTAGATAGAAAACTCCCTATTTACATCAGAGAATTCAGAGAGGAAGGTACATCTAAAACTGAAATTTCGAGCTCAATTTATAGGCCTCGGTAACCCCCTCGTGATGGCGATGGCGATTGTCGGCACCGTATGATGATGACACGTGGCACATCGCACGTTAGCAGATCGGCTGTGATGGTGACACGTGGCACGACGCACGTTAGCAAAGTCAAACTTCTCAGATTATGACATGTGAACTCGGCGCACGTTAGCATGGAGCGTCGCATGTTAGGCGTCGTGACGCAGCCTACGCGTCGCGACTCGCCAATTTAAAATTTTGTCCTTTTGTGTCATTTTTCATTGTTTTGGTCCCAAATCACCTCCAGAGAGTCCTGAAACTTTATTTATCTACAAAATAACACAAAACACATCAAAATATTCACAAAACTCAAGAAACTATACAAAATATTAAGTCAAATGAGTGAGAAATAGTGATATATTTACCACTCATCACACCCCCAAACCTAACATTTTGCTAGTCCTCGAGCAAAACATAAAATAAAATAACATAAACATATTTAAAATAAAATTTAACAAAGCCACTTTCGTAGGGATCACGGTTGCATTTAGCATATGCAACAAGCCTTTAAACCCCTATGTGTCCCTATGAGACGAGTTGTAGTCTCGTGAGGGTTTAAAGCAATGATACCCAAAAACATTTTACAAAAGTAAAAAGGTAGTGAAACTAATGCACACAAAAGCAAAAAGACAAGAGAAAAGAGAATAAAGAAGTTAGTGACTAATCAGGTGAAACTTCTACTCCAAGTCACTTGTTGTTTTCTTTCTTTCTAAATTACCGAATAAGTAAATTCTCTGATTATATTTACCATTCTCCATAAATATAGCCAACAAAATTTTAATCAACTCATTTTTGCCCACAGCAGTCACAAGTGCAGTTGATAAGAGAGTAATATTTTTATCCTAAAGTTTTATCAGAATTCACACCTTTTTGCAGCAGTGGAATAATTTTTCTCATTTTTCTGATTTTTTAATTTTTTTATTTATATACAATATCTTCCATCTATGTAGCGAGTGTTGGGTCGGTGGCTCCCAAACCAGTTGGCTTTAGGGCACTAGGTGTTAAGACACCCCTACAGACTTAATTACTCAGACTTCAGATATATATATTTTTGCAACATCTTTAATTCATGTACCGAGCTTTGGGCCAGTGACTCCCAAACTAGTTGGTTTTAGGGCACTAAGTGTTAAAACACCCCTACGGACTTAATAACTCGGATCTCAGACATTTTTTTTTCAATGCTTTTCATAGATGCTTCCTGCAATTAAACTAGAGCACTGACTATTACAAATTTTTCAATTACAGCTCATGTCTGTATGTTACCATGCATGTTGATAATACCTCCCAACTGAGCATATGAAGATCGATTTTAGTCAATTTTATGGAGAATTTACAAATTAAATAATTCAAAAGGAAATAAACAAAAATTAACTTGTTTCAAAAATGGGTTGAAATACGTATCAGGAGTGGGAACGCCTTACACAGCTATCTTTCACCAATTTCACCTTTTTAGTCAAAATAAAAACAAAAACGCAAAATATTTTTGTAATTTATGAAAAATTTTCAATTTTTTGTATTTTTCGAAAAAAATTTGGACTAAAAATTAAAACAACACACAACTAAAAACAAGATACTGATCAACTAATTCCCTCCCCCAAACCTAAATGAGATATTGTCCCCAATGTCTTAAACAGTAGAAGAAGAGCTTAGAAGATAGTACTTGGTTAGCTAAAATTCTACAGAAAAAGTCAAAGGTTAAGATCCAAATTAATCCGACGCCTCTTACCATGATCGTCCTCGGACCAATTTATCTTTGAAAGGATAGGGTCAATTTGTGGTTCATAGGCTAAGATTTGGTCAATTAGATCCAGAGCAGTTCTAGCAGTGAAGATGGGTTCTTTTAATGGTTTTGACACGAACCTATTTCTCTGGGCATCATCAAGAAACACACAAAGAAAATCATAAAATCCTTCAACGTTGTACAGTCCAAGCAGTTTCTGGTGTATGTTCCGGTTTGCCCAAGATAACACTGTAAAAACTTCCTCCAATGTACCCAAGCCACCTGGCAAAGCAATAAAAGCATCAGTACGGTTAATCATTTCTACCAGTCGTTCAGACATACCTGGCACGATTAGTTCTTCTCTGTTTGATGGTCCAATAAGATTTGCTTCTGCCAAGGGTTTTAGGATGATTTCCAAAACGTGACTGCCTCCCTTCTGTACAGCTTTTGAAACGATCCCCATAAGTCCAAGATTGCCTCCGCCATATACTAAGTGCATATTCCTTGTAGCTAAGACTCGACCCAATTCATGTGCTGCTTCTACGTATTGTGGCTTAAAACCAACACTAGTACCGCAAAACACACAATGTTTTTTCAACTCGTCTTCTTAAAGTGGCTTCCATGTTTTACTCTGGATGTCTTCAAAAGTACAATGATGAGTTGAATTTATAACACCTGAAAAGGGTGAGTAAAATAATAGCACTAGTACCTGCCAAATGACAATTATTAGTTAACAGTAAAATAAATCGTGATAGTCAAAAAGGTCTGGATCCTGTCGGAGAAAATAAAAGAAAACAACAAAATAAATCACAATTATTAGGAAAAGACAAAGAGATATAATATTTATAAGAAATGTAGCGGCTTGATTGACGTCTATGCATCAGGGATAAGCTTCCCATCCAATTTTTTTATAATTGGCAAACCTGGTCTTTTTGAGTCAGATTCCCGAGACTTAACTGTTGTCTTTCTTTTTGGAATTGTGTATGTAATTTGCGAATGGCTATATGAACATATCCACTGGGATGCGTCTCAAGAGTTGAAGATATATCATCTACAGACTCCTTACTCAAGCCATCCCTAATGAATTTAATTTGTCTTCGCGATTATCAGACATCATTCCTAAAGAACGACAACGAGTATTGCAATTCCAGCGTGCACATTTGTAACAAACACCCATTTTCTTAGCTCTATGTTTCTTTGCATAGGTGCTTCTTCCAAAACCAGGCAGATGTGAAATAAAAGATTCAGAAGACTCACCTGCCAATCAACCCGTGCTTCAATAAGTTTGATCATTAGTAGTCTTATCCGTTCCAAGCGAGCTTTGTAGACTTTCATCAGAGATTTTTGAGGGAGAGAAGGAAATTACTTGTGAAGATTTGTGAAAGCTTCTTCCATCCTGAAATGACTTTACCTACAAAAATTAAACACACAAAATAAAACACACCAGATTACAATATATACACAAATTGCATGGGTTGCCTCTCTGCGAGCACTAAGTCTAACGTCGTCAGCTAGACGTGACTTCTCGAACGTTAGGCTGGATCTGAAAGTGTGACACTTTCTTTTTGTTGCTCAAATGATTCTCCCCAGTAGTGCTTGACACGCTGACTGTTAACCTTGAATGTTTCGTTGGTTTTGGGATCCAGTAACTCAACAGTTCCATATGGTAAAACATGAGTGATCACAAAAGTACCTGACCATCTTGATTTCAACTTTCCAGGGAAAAGTTTCAACCGTGAATTGTATAACAACACTTGCTTCCTTGGTTCCAACTATCTGTACACTATTTTTCGATCATGCCATTTTTTGGTCTTTTCTTTGTACAATATGGCATTCTCATAAGCCTGTAAGTGAAATTCCTCAATTCATTGAGTTGGTGGAGTCTTTTCTCTCATGCAGCTTGTGGATCAAGATTCAACTTCTTCAGTGCCTAATACGCCTTGTGTTCAAGCTCAACTAGCAGATAACATGCTTTCCCAAACACCAATCGATATTGGGATATACCAATGGGTGTCTTGTAAGCTGTCCAATAGGCCCATAATATGTCATCCAGTTTTGTTGACCAGTCCCTCCTTGTTGATCCAACAGTTCTCTCCAAGATTCTTTTGATTTCTCTATTTGAAACTTCAACCTGTCCATTTGACTGTGGATGATAAGCAGTGGCAACCTTGTGAGTAACTCCGTATTTGGATAGGAGTGCATCAAAATATCTGTTACAGAAATATGAGCCACCATCATTGATAATTGCCCGAGGTGTTCCGAACCGAGTGAAAATGTTCTTTTTCAGGAATTTGATCACCACTTTTGAATCATTGGATGGTAGTGCAATTGCTTCAACCAATTTGATGACGTATTCTACAGCAACCAGGATGTAGATGTTTCCGAATGATGGAACAAAGGGTCCCGTGAAATCTGTACCCCACAAATCGAATATCTCCACTTCCAGAATATTTTGCAATGGTCCTTCATTTCTCCTCGAAATATTCCCCGTTCTCTGGCATCTGTCACATTGAAGAGCAAACAAGTAAGCATCTTTAAAAAAAGTGGGCCAGAACAAACCTGATTGTAGGGCTTTGGCTGCAGTTTTGTTTCCGCTGAAATGTCCGCCATATGGTGATGAATGACAATGCTGCAAAACACTGTTGACTTCCTCATGTGGATCACAACGCCTCAGTAATTGATCAGCACAGCGTTTGAATAGGCACGGCTCATCCCAGACATAGTGCTTGACTTCTTTGAAGAATTTCTTCCTTTGCTGAGTTGTCCATTCCAACGGCCATTTTCCTGATACAATGAAGTTGACATAGTTAGCGTACCAAGGGACATCCTGCTGTTTCATGGCAAACAGCTGTTCATCTGGAAAAGTTTCTTTGATTGTCAGTTCTTTGCCAGCTTTTTCTCCATTCTCAAGCCTCGATAGATGATCTGCCATTTGGTTCTCTGTCCCTTTCCTGTCTCTGAATGTCAAATTCTTGCAGAAGAAGTATCTAACAGATCAATATGGGTTTGGCATTTTTCTTCGTGATCAGATATTTGATTGTTGAATGATCTGTGTAGACCACCACTTTGGGACCCAGTAGATAGGAGTGGAATTTGTCAAAAGCGTACACAACTGCGAGCAACTCATTTTCAGTGGTTGTGTAGTTGAGTTGAGCTTCATTCAAAGTTATGCTAAAGTAGTAAATGGTGTGGAAAATCTTTGCTTTGCGTTGTCCCAAAACTGCACCTACAGCAAAATCACTAGCATCACACATCACCTCAAATGGAAGGGTCTAGTCCGGTGCTACAATGATAGGGGCAGAGACCAGCTTCTGTTTTAAGATCTGAAAAGCTTCATGGCATTCTTTGGTGAAGTTGAAAGACACATCATTTTCTAGAAGATTGCATAGAGGTTTAGCAATCTTGGAAAATTCTTTGATAAATCTCTTGTAAAAACCTGCATGTCCAAGAAAACTCTGAATCCATTTGACTGATGTTGGTGGAGGTAATTTCTCAATTGTTTCGATCTTTGCTTATATTCACATCTTTGTAACACCTGTTTCAAATTTTGCAAGCAGTGGTCAAAAGAGTCTCCAAACACAGAAAAATCATCCATGAATACCTCATACTCTGCTCCAGCATGTCTAAGAAGATGGCCATCATGCAACGCTGAAAAGTGGTAGGGGCATTACATAATCCAAATGGCATCCTGCGGAAAGCAAAAGTACCATATAGACATGTAAAAGTGGTTTTCTCCTGATCTTTGGGGTGATAGCAATCTGATGGTACCCTGAATATCCGTCCAGAAAGAAATAGAACTCATGTCCCGCCAATTTATCCAGCATTGATCAATGAATGGCAGCGCGAAAATGGTCATTCTTTGGCTTTGTTCAGCTTTCGGTAGTCCATGCATACTCTCCATCCAGTCAATATTCTTGTTGGAATTAGCTCATTCTTTTCATTTGTGACTACAGTGATTCCTTCTTTCTTTGGTACACACTGCATAGGACTCACCCAAGTGCTGTCTGAGATGAGGTAAATGATGCCATCATCCAACCATTTGATGATTTCTTTCTTCACGACTTCCTTCATGATTGGATTGAGTCTCCGTTGATGCTCAACTGTGGGTTTGTACTCATCGTTCATCAAGATCTTGTGCATACAAAATGATGGACTAATGCCTCAAATGTCTGCTATAGTCCAGCCAATGGCTCTTTTGTGTTCTCGTAACACTCTCAGTAACTTTTCTTCCTGCTCCAATGTTAGTGAAGAAGAAATAATAACAGGTAATTCAGAAGAGTTTCCAAGAAATGCATACCTGAGATGGCTCAGTAGTAACTTCAGCTTCAGTTGTGGTGGTTCTTCAATCGAATGCTTGATTCGATCTTTCTTTGGCAGTTCCAGGCTTTCCACTTGTGGTGTCGATTTGAATCGGAATGGTTTGTCAAGGTAGTTGATACATTCTAGGATTTCAGCATCTAGCTCATTGTCAGTCATGTTGGTGATGCAAGCTTCAAGTTTGTCTGTGGGGGTTGTATCAGTATCCTGAACGATACTATCAACAACATCAATTCTGAAACATTCTTCTTCCTTTTCATCGCTCGGGAATTTCATGGCTTTGAAAACATTGAAAGTAACTTCTTGGTCCTGAACTTTCATAGTTAGTTCTCTTTTTTTACATCAATCACAGTTCGTCATGTCGCCAAGAATGGTCTTCCAAGGATGATAGATACATCTTTGTCTTCTTACATGTCAAGGATAATGAATTCTGCTGGAAGAATGAGTTTGTCGACTTTGACCAGTACATCTTCAACAACACCTCTTGGAAATGCGAGCGTTCGATCAGCAAGTTGTAGTGACACTAAGGTAGGCATTGCTTCTCCAATTTGCAGTTTCCTGTAAATAGAAAAACACATCAAATTAACACTTGCACCTAAGTCATATAAAGCCTTACCGATATAGTGTTCTCCAATGGTGCATGGGACAGTGAAACTACCAGGATCTTTCAACTTTGGGGGAAGTTTCCTCTGAATGATGGCACTGCATTCTTCGTCAATGCTACTATCTCGTAATCTCCCAATCTCCGTTTTCGTGAAAGAATGTCTTTCATAAATTTTACATAGCTGGGCATTTCTTCCAAGGCTTCTGCAAATGGAATGTTGATGTGCAGCTTTTTGAACACCTCCAGGAATCGAGCAAACTACTTGTCCAGTTTTTTTTTCTGAAGTCGCTGTGGAAAAGGTGGAGGTGGAGTGATCTGATCTTTTTTTCTTTTTCCTTTGCTTCTTTTTCCTCCATCTGTGGAACTGCATCTTTCGGAACTTCCTCAATTGTTGCATTGATTCCAACATCTTTTTTGATCTCAGTACCCCTTTTCAAGGTGATGGCTTGACATTACTCTTCCCTCGGTTCCTTGGATTTGGTTCTGTGATACTGGGAAGATTATCTGACGGTCTGTAACTCTGAGCATTGGCCAGTTGTCCGATTTGATTCTCCAGTGCTTTGATGGAAGCAGATTGGCTCTGAAACATAGCATCATATTTTTTTAACTGAGCCAACACTTCTGCTATTCCTGGTTCATTTGCATGTTCCTGGCCTTTGTTCTATTGCTGGAATCCAGGTGGTGGATAGTTCTGCTGTTGGAATCCATGTGGTGGATTGTTCTTTTGCCCTGAATTGTTGCTCCATGAAAAATTCGGATGATTCCTCCACTCTGGGTTGTAGGTGTTGGAATATGGATTGTCCCCCTGTCTGTTGAAATTATTGATATAATTCACCGTCTCTTCAAGTTGGTTTGGTTTTGGTGCTCCTCCAGATGGTGAACTTATGGATCAAGTGGTAAGAGTCTCCATAAATTTGCATATCCGATCCAGCTTGGCATTGACTGCTGTATTGGCTCCACTTTCATAAATTCCTACAATTCTATTGGCCACAAGGAATTGTTTTTGGACATTTCTTCGATTAGGTCGCAGGCTTGATCTTCTCCTTTTGCCATCAAAGCTCCTCCAGCAGCAGCATCGATTGTGGTTCTCATCAGTCCAGAAAGTCCATTATAGAAAGTTTGGCCTTGAAGCCATTTTGGAATCTCATGGTGAGGACATTTCCGGAACAAATCTTTGTACCTTTCCCAAGCTTCGCAGAGAGTTTCTAAGTCTTGTTGTACAAAGGATGTGATGTCATTCCTCAGTTTTTCAGTTCTGGCTGGTGGAAAGTGTAGGACATAGAAATCGGCGACGCTGTTCCAAGCTCGCGGCCCGGTCAAGAGTACGGAGTAGCCCGCGGGGGACTAAACCAGAGAAATAAAATGGAGTCGCCACCCAGTGTGAACTGGGAAATGGTTTAAGGCCGCACTCACCCCTCGCAAGGGAAGACCTCAAACCGTTGGGTTCGGAATGGTCTCTTACTTATGCCAATTGTAATGAAAAGATTTATGCAATAGTACAACCAAGTCTTACCCAACATACACATGCAAGATTAACCAATATCTAAGTTTGCATACATAGAAGTAAAACCTTCATCTAAGCTTGCATGCATAGAAGTAAATAAAATAAAAACAAGCACGCAATCTCATGAACACATCAAATAGATAAATACGGAAATATAATTATGTGACCAAAGAATTTAGCCGTTTTCAATGTAGGACTTCGCATACCCGGTTGGACGTATTCCATGTCCAACCAAGCATGCCGTTTCCAGGACGACAAAATAAAATATAATAAAGGGTGCCCTCAGATCTTACCTTTTAAGTCGCTTCTCAGGAGTGCGTTGGGATGTCGCCAGAAGGGTTATGTTTTCACTGTTTTCACTAGTTCACTATTTCTGCTCGCTGTTTTCTCTGTTTTCACTCACTGTTTTCGCTCGCTGTTTTCTCTATTTTTGTTCGCTGTTTCCACTCGTTGTTTTCTCTGTTTTCACTCGCTATTTTCTCTATTTTCACTCGCTATTTTATGACTATTTTCAGGGGATGTTCGGGGACTGTTTTAAGGAATTTTTCTGGGTTATGTTTTGTTGGATCTATTCGGTCAGGGGGGAGTGTGCTTGTGGCTTTTATTTGTTGTTGCCGAGTCTACGTGTTTTATGGCTATGTGTAGGGCTGCATGGTTTGTCATTGTTTACGTATATGTGAGAGTTAGTGGGTGGCTTAATTTTGTTCGGTCAGGGGGCTTGCTTTGTTTGTTTGTTTGTGTTTTAGTCGGTGAGGGTTTTGTGGCTTAGGGTTTGTGAGCTGTGTGATTTGTTTGTTTGTGTTTTGGTTCGATGGAGGGCTTTATGGCTTAGGGTTTTGTTCGGTCAGTTTGATTGAAGTCGATGAGGGCTTTTGTTGCTGGTTATTTACCGTGAGTGAAGGGCAGTCGGTGACGTGGGTGGTCGTTTTGTGCGATGATGAGAAGGGCTAGGCTTGGTCGGTTGTGAGTGTGTGTTTTCGGTCTTAGGGTTCTTTTTGGTGTTTGCTTCTCTTCGGTTGATGAGAATGGAAAGATCAAGGTTAGCCGTATGAGCTTGTGATGTGTGAGAGAGGAGAGAGTGGACGTGTGGTCTGTGTTGGTTCATGGGGAGAAGGGTTGCTTCCGAATTAAAGAGAAAGAAGAGAGGGGCTGTTGTTGTTGCTTATTGTCGACAAGTGCATGAGATGAGAGAATGCAGCTTTTATTGTTTTTATTATGAGTTGGCCGAGAGTTGAGAGATGAGGCTGCGTGGAGTGAGAAGGAAAGTCTTAGGGATTACATTTCCGAGAGAGGGAAGGTTTATGCCGTGAGATGAGTTTAGGGTTTATTACTCATGCATGCCGATAGAGAGAGAGCGGGGCCTGTCTGGTCTGTGCGTGAGCAAGGCTTAGCGTTTATTCATTTTTTTGTTATCGTTAGTGAGAGAGGAGGAGAGAGAGGGTGTGGAGGCTTGAGAGAGAGGGGCGTGAAGAATGAGAGAATGTGGAAGATGAGATAAGGGTTTTTCTTGTTGATTTGTGAAAGCCGAGAGAGAGGGTGGTGTAGAGGTGAGAGGGTTCTTTGTGTATTAGGATTTATCTATTTGTTTTGGCCGTGAATGAGAGTTGTTGAAGGGGCTTGGTTTGTGTGTCTTTTTATAGGAGTGAGTTAGGGTTGTCCTTGTATGGGTAGGAAATGAAAATTGTGTGATCATTGGGAAGATTTAATTAGTTTGTTATATGGAAAGGATTTCTTTAGTTTAGAAAGGTGATTTGTTTTTGTTTAGGAAAGAGATTGATGTGATTTGATTTGATTTCTTTTATTTAGGCGTGTAATTGGATTGGATTTTAACATGTGTTTAATGTGTTGGATATTTTTTGGATGAGATTTGGTGGGCTCGGGCGTGAATTAGAGGGGCTTATGGGCGTGTGGGATGGCTCTTTGGTGGGCTGCGGAGGTTTTGAGCCGAGAATAAATTTTAAAACAGAGATGCAACGAGTGAACCCGAGGCTAAGCAAATGAATTTAATCCAACATGGTATTGATTTTTGAATTTCCCCTTCCGACATCTGTTTCTCGCGACTTCCGCAACTTATCGGGTAGTGCCTCCATACGAGGCTCATCATCGGGACTTATGCAAAAATGCAATGCCTACAGAAAGTACTTTGCAAGAAATTTGGTGGCTAAAGTGTTCCAAGTTGTGATTGAACCTGCCGGTAGTGAATGTAGCCAAGCTTTAGCTCTGTCCTTCAAGGAGTATGGAAAAACCCGCAGTCTCATTGCTTCTTCAGCTTCTCGTTTTTAATTGAAAGTGCGGCAAACTTCCAGAAAGTTGTTGATGTGGGTATTAGGATCTTCAGTTGTTTTCCCCCCCCCCCCCAAACTGTACTGACTGTTGAATCATCTGAATGCATGTTTTGATGTCACAGGCATTTGCTGGTAAATGAGGAAGTACAATACAGGAAATGAAGCCGTCGACCATCGGAATGGTTGTGTCTCGAATGGGTATTGGTGGTGCAACCTCCAAAGGTTCAGGTTCCATGTTGACTAAAGCTTCTTGGCCTTCACGCCTTTCCCTTTTCAACTGTCTGATGGTTCTTTCAATTTCTGGGTCGAGCGGTCGGAGTTCAAAGCTTCTGGTTCATCTCATGTAGTTTCTGAGAACCTGAAACACAAGAAAACAAAAACAATAAGTAAAAAGAAATTAGATAAAAGTAACGTATTTAACCTCAAAACTAATAGTGAAAGATAAATAATTCCCTGGCAACGGCGCCAAAAACTTGACCGGTGCGTAATCACATGCGTATAACGCAAGCACACGTATCGTTCAAGTAGTATAAAAAGTATCGATCCCACGAGGACTTAATACCTAATCTATTAATTTTATTAGGTCAAATAATTACTAATATCTAACAGGTTGATTGATTGATTTGAAATGGTGATGATTTTAAATTTAAAAATAAGTAAATAAAATTGCACAAAAATAGATTTAAGAAAATTCAATATTAGGAAACTATCTAGGGTTGTGAATCTTCCAATATCATTTTAAAGATGAAGTGGTTATTTCATTTTTGTGTAATATATCGGTTTACTAACCTGGAACACGAAATTATGCGAAAGCCTCTGTCGATGGTCAGACGCAAATACCCAGTTTAACCCAATTGAACCATATGTCTATGTCAACCAAATTAGCTGGATTCATTAAGTTTAAGTTCCAATTATGGCTACCCCCGCCCGACAGGTATATGTCTATCTTGTAAGGAAATCTATTAAAAGGTTATCTATATTCAAGGAAGATTGTGGGCTATTAAGTCTAAGGCTGAAACCTTAAATTCATTTGTCAAGGTTGTTTTAGATTTACCATATCAATCTTATTAGTGGCCAATTAACAAGACGCATTAAGCTTAAGACTTAATAAGTAAACCTTTAAATTACCCAAACTATAAAATAACCCCTTATAAACCGGTGATATTAGAATTCATCACAACACTAGATAACTAACTTAGTTACGACACATAACTAGGGCTAGTAAGAACTTAAAAATAAAAGACATAAATTACAATGTTGAAAAGTAAATTCGGTAAAATAAATACTGAAAAGTAAAATTACAATAAAATAAAATGTTAAGGTTAAAGGATCTACTTTTACTACTACTAATTTAGATATCTCCCTTAATATAATATATTAACTTGTGATGATATTACCAACCAGCCATATAGGCGGTAACCTGATTAAGTCAAATTAAGTCCGACCAGTAATATAGGTGGTAACAAAATTTGTCCATACATCTGCCATATAGGCGGTAAGAAATTTTAATTACCAACCGACCAATCTGGCGGTATCCTTGCTTACTCAGATTAAAACCAGTTTATAAATGATTACCAACCGGCCAAAATAGCGGTATCCTCATTAAGTCAAATTTTAAATAGTGAATATATTATAATTAAGGGAGATTAATCTAAATAGCAATAGTAAAAGAATTACCTTTCACCATAGCATGGGGAAGTTACCACCTCATGGTTGAATAGTAAAAACTGTAAAAGTAAAGAAAGTAAATTACTATTACTATTACAGAACGTAATTAAAATTAATTACACAACTGAAATTAAAATAAACTAGATAGAAAACTCTCTATTTACTTCAGAGAATTCAGAGAGGAAGGTACATCTGAAACTGAAATTTCGAGCTCAATTTATAGGCCTCGGTAACCCCCTCGCGTTGCGACGCGTAAGTTTCTTCCTGCATCATGACGCGCTGACGTGCCGCTCTCTGATTCGTCGGCTCAGATTCTTATCCGCTGACGTGGCAATTGCGGATGATTAACTCAATAATTGTGCTGACGTGGCAGTGATGTGGCACTGACGTGGCGAAATTGATTATCGGTACTGTAGGATTGCGACACATGGCACGTTGTGATTGGCTGATGATGACTTGGCAGTGACATGGCATGTTGACACGGTCAACTGGTGATGTGGATGAAGTCATGGATGACACGTGGAGTGACACGTGGCAACACATGGCGATGGCTATTGTCGGCACCATAGGATGATGACAAATGGCACGGCGCACGTTAGCAGATCGGCTATGATGGTGACATGTGGCACGACGCATGTTAGCAAAGTCAAACTTCTCAGATTATGACATGTGGACCCGGTGCACGTTAGTATGGAGCGGCGCATGTTAGGCGTCGCGACGCTCTAATTTACAATTTTACCCTTTTGTGTCCTTTTTCACTATTTTGGTACCAAATCACCTCCAGAGAGTCCTGAAACTTTATTTATCTACAAAATAACACAAAACACATCAAAATATTCACAAAACTAAAGAAACTATATAAAATATTAGGTCAAATGAGTGGGAAATAGTGATACATTTACCACTCATCAGAAGTCATCCATGAAAACCTCCATACTTTATTCCAGCATATCTGAGAAAATGGCCATCTTGCAACGTTGGAATGTGGCAAGAGCATTACATAGTCCAAATGGCATCCTGCGAAATGCAAAAGTACCATACAAACATGTAAAATTGGTCTTCTCCTGATGTTCTAGGGCGATGGCAATCTGATTGTACCCCGAGTATCCATCCAGAAAATAATAGAACTCATGTCCCGCCAGTCTGTCCAGCATCTGATCAATGAATGGCAGCGGAAAATGGTCTTTCCTTGTTGGTTTGTTCAGCTTCTGGTAGTCCATACAAACTCTCCATCCAGTCACAGCTCTTGTTGGAATCAGCTCGTTCTTTTCATTTGACTACAGTTATTCCTCATTTCTTTGGTACACACTGCATATGACTCACTCAAATGCTATCTGAGATGGGGTAAATGATGCCAGCATCCAACCATTTGATGATTTCTTTCTTCATGACCTCCTTTATGATTGGATTTAGTCTCCTTTGATGTTCCACTGTGGGTTTGTACTCATCGTTCATCAGAATCTTGTGCATGCAAAATGATGGACTAATGCCTCGAATGTCTGCTATAGTCCATCCAATGGCTTTCTTGTGTTCTCGTAACACTCTCGGCAACTTTTCTTCATGCTCCAATGTTAGTGAAGAAGAAATAATAACAGGTAATTCAGAATAGTTTCCTAAGAAAGCATACATGAGATGGCTCGGAAGTAAGTTCAACTTCAGCTGTGGTGGTTCTTCAATTGAGGGATTGATTCGCTCCTTCTTCGGGAGTTCCAGACTTTCAACTGGTGGTGTCGATTTGAATCGAAATGGTTTGTCAAGATAGTTGATACATTCCAGGATTTATGCATCTAGCTCGCTGCCAGTCATGATGGTGATGCAATCTTCAAGTTTGTCTATGGGAGGTGGCTCAGTATCCTGGATGATACTATCAACAACATCAACTCTGAAACATTCTTCCTCTTTTTCATCATTTGGGAATTTTATGGCTTTGAAAACATTAAAGTTAACTTCTTGGTCCTGAACTTTCATGGTTAGTTCTCATTTTTGTATATCAATAACAGTTCGACCTGTAGTAAAAAATGGTCTCTATAGACACTGCATTTTTGCATAAAACCCAATGATGAGCCTCGTATGGAGGCATTACCCGATAAGTTGCGGAAGTCGTGGGAAACGGACGTCGGAAGGGAAAATTCAAAAAATTAATACCTTATAAAATTTAACTCATTTTTTCAGCCTCGGATTCGCTTTGTTGATCTCTGTTTTAAATATTAGCCTCGGCCCAAAACCCCCACAACCCATAAAAGCCCACATACTCATACACACCCATCCAAAACCCATGCAACCCTTTTAGGCCCACACGCCCAAGCCCAATCTAAGACATTTTAATCACATGCAAAACATGTCAAAATCCATCCAAATCTCCTTCCAAATTTAAAAATATTTTGAATCCAATCCCCACCAAAATTACACAAATTTTTTCCCTAAATAACTTAATAAAATACATCCATTTTTTATATGATTTATTTCCTTGGAAAACCCTAGCACACCATTATAAAAACATAACAATTCTAAACCATAAGCCTTCTCTTTTTTTTTTCCCTCACCTCACAAACACTCATAAACACAAAAAAACAAAACCTAATACCCCTCTCATTCTGCTCTCAAAAACCTAGACAACTCTCGGTAGCCATCCTCTCTCCACGCCATTCCTCTCTCATCTCTCCACACTCGGCTCAAAAACCAAACAAACCAGAACCCTAATACTTTTCTCTCTCTCAACCACGGCACCATCACATACTCTCTCATTCATCACGAACAACGACCCAAAACAAACCCTAAACTCATACACGGGAAGATACAAATACAAACCTTAAACCCTGCAGCCGAGAACCAAAAATGAAAACAAAATTATGATCAACCAGCCTTCATCTTTCTCTTCTCATGACACCTAAGGCTGGACACACACACACATGGCCACAAGTTAACAAACCTACAAGACACATTCAACAAAGACAGCCCACTAACCGAACATCTATGACACATCCCTTGCCTCACCGACTCACACACAATCACCAGCCCGCCACCACGTAATCAAAAAAACTGACACAGCTTTCAACCGAACGCTAAAATACAGCCCTGGCCTTCAAAAGCCGTGAGCAATAAACCCTCACTCTCCTTCTCCCTTCACGTCACTCTCTTATTCAGACCACACACAGCCCACTTGTGAAGACACCATTCACAGAAACAGGGATTCACTTTCTCTTCTTGTCTTGACACAAACACACATAGCCGAAACACACCACTAAAGCTTACACCTTGCATGCCATTCACCAAGCTCCACTGACTGACACATAGCAAGCCACAAACCCACGAAACCGACAAATACAAAACAAGCCCCTAACCGACACCAAAATAAAAATAGAATACAGCCAAAATAGTGAACCCAAATATCCCTTAAAAAGTCCAAAAATCATCCTAAAAAAAACCCCTGAAAACAGCAACAAAAATAGAGAAAACAACATCTAAAACAGCGAAAAATAGTAGCAAAAACAGTAGTTAAAACAGCGGCTCAAAATAGCGAAACAGTGAATGAAAATGTTGAACTAGTGAACCAGAAAAGTTACGGAGCATTAAACCTTCCGGCGACGGCGTAACGCACTTCTGAGAAGCAATTTAAAAGGTAAGACCTGAGAGCACCCTTTACTATTATTTATTTATATTTTCAGTTATTTATTATTGTTCACTCGCATGCATCAGTATGTTTCACGTCTATTTTTATTTATATTGGGATAATGATCACGTGCTATCTCTTACGGTATATCGGATGGAAACCCAGACATAAATTCCGTAGCCGAATCCGAATGGATGGTAGTGCGATCTATAGTTGGGATACAACTCCACGTACCGCTTGAGAAACATTCACGCACGTGTTTATGCCATTATATATACCACTTTGGAATAAGGCACATGACACTTGGAGTCTCACGGTATGAACGGAAGTTGCATACAACTCCTTCAAGTGAAAGATGATGGTTTGAGCATCAATATCTTCGTGAGCTTTCTGAAGTTCGTCCGACATAGAGCCAAGCATTATGCAAACTGCTTGCTCATCATCATCGACGTGTTTCTTCCAAGCATCAAATGTATTTTGGTCAGCATCTTCTGCGGGTTCAGGGGAAATGGTCTTTCAAGAACATAGAAAATCTTTTCTTGTTGTAAGACAATTTTAAGGTTTCTAAACCAGTCAGTGTAGTTGTCCCCTTTGAGCTTATGCTCATCAAGGATGGAACGAAATGATGCTATGTTTGCCATTTGAATGTTTGTTAAATATTTTAACCCACCTGTTAAGAGAGAATGTTAAAATTAGGAATATGTTTTCATTGATGTTTCATAATATTATGGGTTTTTAATATTATGAATATGCTCCCACTCAATTGTTTTAAAATTTTAAGCAAATCGCATCAACCCCAATATGATGGATTTCTTGTGGGCAAGGATCCCATTATCATCATTTCATAACTCCGACTAGGGCCGTTCGTTATAAAATACGATAATTAGGTAGGTTCCCAACCAATTTATGATATATATCACAATTCCTTGATCATTGGGTTGGGCAATCAAACATGCCATAGCTTATGCTAGTCCTTGTGGACACCCAATGTTTGCCACTAAGTTATAAGACCACGCCTAAGGGTCGTTGCGTCTTATGACTCAGAAAATTCAAACCATTGCCAATAGTATGATTTAGGGACAAATTGGTATTGGTCAGTCTGGTAAAGCCTAGTCCTGCCAATACAGTTTAAGCCTTTTGGGTCTATATTTTACAATGGGAGGCAAATTTTAGACTTAAATTATTATTGAGGATTTTAGCAAGTTTAAGTGAATAACTGTCAAATGGATTCCTCCATTGAAAATTCCCCAGAGGGAGGGTGGAGCGAACTCTCTTAAATACCCTTACCTCTTAGGCTCTTATTGCCTTGGTGACAGGAATAAACAATATATCCTCCAAATTAGTCCAACACTTTAAATATGCTTTAAGGTAAGCTTTGAGTAAATGATTATCTAGATGTCTTCACAACTTTTTCTTTTGGCTATAAAAAGGTAGTGAGTGAAGGAAGACACCAAATCATTATCTAACTCTAGTAATACCTTTGGTTAAATTAACTTTAGTTTGGAAAGTTTTATTAACGCCTTGGTCTCACCCCACTTGTATCTTTTATAATTTCTTTTATTATAAACAAGTTATTTATATTTATTAGCCTTAAAGGTAATAAATCTCTAAGTTTATCACAGATTAATTACTTAGCTAAGGGATAAGCAATACACTCTCTATTTCCTTAAAAAGTCTCTAGATGTTTGCACCCTAAAATAATCATGCCAATTCTAATCATACTTAGAATCATCAAGCATATGAGTTTTAATATGTTGGAATTATTTTAGGCATTAAATAACTTTGATTAATATTTAATTATGATATTGCATTTTATTTTAATCAAATAAATTTACTTTTCACATTTTTTTACAGATGCGTGAATTTTAAATGCAATTTCACAATTCAAATTTTAACTAAATCATGAAAAACCTGTGCCTAAAATTAAGTTCAGGGTGTTAGCTTTCCAACGAGATTTTACACACCCAATTTCGAGTTCAAATGAGAGAGAACTAATCAAATCAAAAACGGCGCTCTGATACCGCTGTTGGAAAGCGGCCGCGAGTGCGCAGCGAAAAATTTAATAAATCAAATTATGATGCCACTATGTCTTTGCCCAAGACCCATTTGTTTTGATTATTCTACAAGCCTAGACATGTTACTATATATTATAAGCATAAGAACTCATAAAACGTGCAAAGAACATAAACCTAAACATGCTAACTATCATAAGAACTCTAATTAAAATAAAGAAAGAAAATGACTTACTTGAACGGAAGACTCCTCCAATCCTCCCTCCAATCTACAAGCTTTTCTCGAACTCAGCAAGCTCTTCCATGTTCCAAAGAGCCACCCAAGTGTGTGGCCTCCAAAGATGCACACACCAAAGCCAAAACTCAACGGCAAGACTACGCCTTAAGTGCACCGTTTTTTGCCCTTGGTGCTAGCCTAGGAAAATGCCTCAAAACTTTTAACTCGAGGTTCCTCTAGTCAATTAGACTTAAGGATCCTCAAAATCAGTGGTGTACTCTTAAACTTTAGTCTTTCTCACTTATATAAACCCAATATATGAAAGGTTTGGTGCAAAAATTTGTAAAGAATTCTTTGGGTTTATATAGGTGTTCCAAAGACAACAAAATTAATTAAGAATCTGATATGGGATAAATACTAATTTAATCTTAGCCATTGGATCTTAATTTAGTGGTTTAATGAGATTATAAAACCCTAATAAGAGTTTAGGCCGAATTGGAATTCAAAACAAATAACAAAAAAAAATTACTATTCACATTACTATTCATGTTATTTATTTATTTATTTATTTTTCCAATTCCCAAAGTGCCCCTATCGTCATTCACCAATCCCTAAGCCACTATGGAACCTCATAAATGATCTGTTCAATAATTAAACACATTGAACCATTTATGAACAATTCCTACAGCAATCATATATGCTGTTAAATTTGTACTGTGCACTGTTAACCATTGATTTCGACTTTGTTGCGTGTGACCTTTTGGGTTCCCCTCAAGTTGGACATAAAATGAATCGTGATAATTTAATCGAAAATAAATTTTCCTCCGATCAGATGGTCGTTCGATTTCAATAACCAAGGTTGACATCTAGCAACATGCCAAGGCCCCAAAATGAGAATGAAAGATATATACCCATTATGTATGTGATTTACATATGATACAGTCCCTCGCCTCACTGTATCCCCACCGTTTGACCTAGGGTATGGAAAGTGTCTACACATATAGTCAAATGTATGATGTTGATAGTGTCATGAATCATGCTAACCCAAGAATCTCATATGATTCTTCTGCTGCGGCCACAGTCTCAAGCACTGATCACACATATCAACCCGCGAACTGGAATACTACTCTTATAAGAAAATATTATCCGAGAGAGTGGCGATTCTCTGTTGTATATTTACAAACTTCATGTGTTTCAAAAAATGACCCAATCATACCCTTATGACCGGATCTTTTGAACTGGGGAATGAGAATTTCAAAGTTATTTGATCCACACATAAGATTCTAAAGACCTCAAGTCTAAGGACTAGTCATACAATCGATACATGAAAGTTCTCACAGATACGTGGGATAAACACTCCATGTGAAAACTTTCGGCGGTCAGTTCGATGGACACAAGCAACTCATGCATCCATGTGATACACCAGGCGGACGGATCTCCGCTAGTAGCCTATGAGATCGACTACCCCACTTAAGGGCGAATAATATCATCATGCTAGTCTCTCCGCTTTGTGAACGCCAGATTATTCACAAAACTATAACTAGGAACGTTTAAGAGTAATGATTCTCATAAGGCGTGGAAGCCATCATCTTATTACTCCAAGGGTTTTATTACAGTGTTTGATGATTCATATAAGTTATGTAAGACACATATAATAAAGATTCCCATTTTATTAATTATTGAAAATATTACAAATACATGCATATATAGCTCATCCACAAGTTGGGTATAGGGCATATCCCTAACAATGAGAACCTTATTTACCGCCTATATGACTGGTTTTACATTAATGGACTTAGTTTCCGCCTATATGGTCGGTTTATGTGCTAACCTTGTTACCGCCTATATGGTCGGTTTATATGATTTTGTTACCGCATATATAGTCGATTGGACTTTGGACAAATGATATTACCACTTATATGGTCATTTTAAATATAATTAATCGATAAATATTGACAATAAGGGAGATTTCTAATTTTGAAATATTAAAAGTGGATCCTCTAACCCCAGTATTTTCTTTTATTGTACTTTTACATTTTTTAATTTCCATCATTTACTTTACTTAATTTCCGACATTTACTTTATGTCTTTTATTTTATTTAAGCTTTTATTAGCCTTAGATATGTGTCGTAACTAAGTCCGTTATCTGGGGTTGTGATGAATTCCAATATCACTAGGTTATAAGAGGTTATTTTATAGTTTGGGTAATATAAAGGTTTATTTATTAAGTCTTAAGCTTAATACGTCTTGTTAACTGGCCACTAATAAGATTGATCTAGTAAACTTAAAATAAACTTGACAAAGGAATTTTAGGTTTCAGCCTTAGACTTAATAGCCCATGATCTTCATTGAGGATAGATGACCCTTTAATAGATTTCCTTACAGGATAGATATATACCTGTCGGGCGGGGGTAGCCACAATTGGAACTTAATCTTTATAAATCTAGGTAATTTGATTGACATAGACGTATGGTTTAATTAGGTTACACTGGGTAGTTAACCATCGACAAAGGATTTTGCATAGTTTCATGTTCCAGGTTAGTAAACCAATATATTACACAAACATGAAATAACCACTTCATTTTTTTTTAAAAGATATTGGAAAGATTCACAACCCCAGATAGTTTCTTAATATTGAATTTTCCTAAACCTACTTTCGTGCAATTTTATCTACTTGTTTTAAGTTTAAAGTCACCATCCAATAAACAACCAATCCATTAGATACTTGTAATAATTTGGCTTCATAAATTAATAGCTTAGGTATTAAGTCCTCATAGGATCGATACTTTTTATACTACTTGAACGATACGTGCACTTGCGTTATACACGTGTGATTACGCACCGGTCAAGTTTTTGGCACTGTTGCCAATGACTTATTTATCTTTCCCTATTAGTTTTGAGGTTAGATACCTTTACTTGTATCTAATTTTCTTTTTACTTATTTTTATGTTTTCTTGTGTTTCAAGTTCTCAAACGCTACATGAGATGAACCAAAGCTTTGAAATCCGACCGCTTGACCCAGAGATTGAAAGAACCATTAGATAGTTGAGAAGGGAATGGCGAGAAGGCCAAGAAGCAATTGTTAACATGGAACCTGAACCTTTAGAAGTTGCACCACCAATTCTCATTCGAGACATAACCATTCCGGTGGTTGACGGCTTCATTTCCTATATTGTACTTCCTCTCTTACCAGCAAATATGTGTGACATCAAAACATACATTCAGATGATTCAGCAGCCAGTTCAGTTTGGAGGGAATGCAACTGAAGATCCTAATGCCCACATCAGCAACTTCCTGGAAGTTTATGGCACTTTCAATTATAACCGAACAGCTGAAAATGCAATGAGACTGCGAGCTTTTCCATACTCCTTGAAAGACAGAGCTAAAGCTTGGTTACATTCACTACCAGCAGGTTTCATCACAACTTGGAACACTCTAGCCACCAAATTTCTTGCAAAGTACTTTCCACCAGCCAGAACTGAGAAGCTGAGGAATGACATCACATCCTTTGTGCAACATGACTCGGAAACTCTCTACGAAGCTTGGGAAAGGTACAAAGATTTTCTCCAGAACTGTCATCACCATGAGATTCCAAAATGGCTTCAAGTCCAAACATTCTATAATGGACTTTCTGGACTAATGAGAACCACAATTGACGCTGTTGCTGAAGGAGCTTTGATGGAAAAATGAGAAGATCAAGCCTGAGACCTAATTGAAGAAATGGCAAACAATAATTCATTGTGACCAACAGAAAGGAACATGATCCAACGAATTGCTGGAATTTATGAAGTTGGAGCTAATACAGCAGTCAACGCCAAGCTGGATCAGATATGCAAATTCATGGAGACTCTTACCACTGGATCCACAAGTTCACCATATGGAGGAGCACCAGAACCAAACCAACTTGAAGAAACGGTGAATTTTGTCAACAATTTCAACAGACAGGGGAATAATCCATATTCCAACACCTACAACCCAGGGTGGAGGAATCATCCCAATTTCTCATGGAGTAACAATTCAGGGCAAAAGAATTATCCACCACCTGGTTTCCAACAACAGAACAAAGGCCAGGAGCAGGCAAATGAACTAGGAATAGCAGAAGTACTAGGCCAGTTAAAAAAAATGATGTTATGTTTCAGAGCCAATCTGCCTCTATCAAAGCACTGGAGAATCAAATTGGACAACTGGCCAATGCTCAGAGTTATAGAACTCTAGGAAATCTTCTCAGCAATATAGAGCCAAATCCAAGGAACATGGGGAAGGAGCAATGTCAAGCCATTACTTTGAAAAGCGGTACTGAAATCAACAAAGATGTTGGAATTAAAACATCCATTGAAGAAGTTCAAAAAGAAACAGTTTCACAAATGGAGGAAAAAGAAGCAAAGGAAAAAAAGATCAATCACTCCACCTCCACCTTTTCCACAGCGACTACATAAAAAAAGGCTGGACAAACAGTTTGCTCTATTCCTGGAAGTCTTCAAAAAGCTGCACATCAACATCTCATTCGTAGAATCGTTGGAAGAAATGCCAGTTATGTTAAATTCATGAAAGACATTCTTTCACGAAAATGAAGATTGGGAGATTACGACACAGTTGCATTGACAGAAGAATGCAGTGCCATCATTAGAGGAAAATTCCCCCGAAGTTGAAAGATCCTGGTAGTTTCACTATCACATGCATCATTGGAGAACATATATCGGTAAGTCTTTATGTGACTTAGGTGCCAGTGTTAACTTAATGCCTTTTTCTATTTACAGGAAACTGAAAATTGGTGAAGCAATGCCCACCTCAGTCTCTTTGCAACTTGTTGATAGAACGCTCGCATTTCCGAGAGGATTCATTGAAGATGTGCTGGTCAAAGCTGACAAATTCATTCTCCCAGCAGATTTCATTATTCTTGACATGGAGGAAGACAAAGATGTATCTATCATCCTCGGGAGACCATTCTTGGCTACAGGTTGAACTGTTATTGATGTACAAAAAGGAGAACTAACCATGAAAGTTCAGGACCAAGAAGTTACTGTTGGGTTTCTATTAAGTCCCAATGATCAATTTGAAGCAATGAAACACATATGTGAATACTCGTAAAATTATGGTGGAATCATACTTACAACGATCGGATTTGGCGATGCGAGGAATAATAAAATCTCAAGCTTTTCATCCAAGTGGCTCTCGGCTTTCTGCTCCATTTTTGCTCCTCCATTTTCGGCCATGGTGTCCTCCAAGCTCCAAGCTTTGGGTTGTGTATTCCATGCTCACGAAATTAGTTCCCTATCACCTTAGGATGACCCTTAAAGCGTGCTAGTACCCCGGAAATTTTGCCGCAAAATTCCCTTATGCTTCTCCTTGAATTCGGCAATTGCAGAATTTTTGAAAACAAAAATGGCCTAAGGCCGTGAGTGAGAGAGAATGAGAGGAAGAGAATGAATGAGTTGGTTTGGTTGTTGGAGTTGTGTATCTAATACACAAAAATGAATTTCAAAAACCCATTTACCAAAAGTCAAAGCATTAAAGCCACAACCATCTCCATCACTATTCACATCAAAAGTGACTAGACATCACATCACTCAAAGTGACAAGTGATTTGACGTTTGATGTGACTAGTGGTTTGACGCTTGATGTGACTTGTGGGCCGCACTTTAATTCGCAATGCGAGTGCGCCCGCAAACACTCCCGGGCTCAGGTTCGCTAATTCCAAATTAAGAAATTTTCCGTTGCGACGTAATTAAATAATTATGCCTAGCAAAATCACTATTCACACCGCTAACGAATTAATTCTAAATTAACTCGTTCGCCCGAATTAAAATCTAATTTTAATTCTGTGTCGAAATCCAATTTCGTATAATATATCGAATATATTATTTTATCAATTAATTCCAATTTAATCGTTCTCTCTCTCTTTAAATAATATTTTATCCCAGATAAAATATCTCTGTAATTAATCCCAGATTAATTTTCTCTCTCTTATAATTAATCCCAGATTAATAAAGTGTGAGTCATACGTCATCAGTGAATCTTCGGGAAGCGACCCATGAGATCCCCGGATATGTTGGCAGTAAATCCGGTCGTCGGACTATCCGAACACGTAAGTACCTAGTACTACATTTTTACCAATTTACAAGACATGGTTGGCTTCTAGCAAAGCACAATGCCTACCCAATTCTCCAGAAATATTCTTACTAGAATATGTGATCTATATCAGGCGTAGTATACGTAGTATTGTGTATTTCGATCCAGTATCGGATGTCACGTGCAAGGCCTGGGGCTGGAAATGTGTCTGCCCCGTACGAAGCACATATCGGATCTCTGGTAACTAGTCTCTATAATTGGATAATCATTACCTAGTCATATTATCCCGATGACTGTAGTACATAAGAGAACCAGTTCCGTATCCTACGTGATCATCATCTCCACTATGACTGGAGTCATACTTCCATCTTGACATCACACCCAATACACTACGATTCTCAATATACCCAGAAGAGGCGTACACAGAACCTGTTAAAGCCCTGGACGACCAAAACCAAATTATATTGATTGTCGCAAGTATTAGCGGTGTAAGTCTTAGGTTAAGACCAAATACACCTACCCTGATTCGGACTTCCATAGACACATAGTCATACTACCAATGGAATTCCGAGGGGTCTATCCAGAGTGAAGTTGTTTCCGTACCATCGGTAAACACAACCTCCTATTACACTTGCATGAGTATCCTATACCCAAATATATGAGAACTATGCTGTTATGCTCCCACAACGCGCACAAGTGTAATATTTATCTATTCCGTATTATCGATGTCCAGTCTCGATAATACTACGACTAGGGATATTTAATGATTAAACCTTCATGGATTGATACTGTCTCATATATTATCCATCTGTAACTAATCATATGGACCTTTTATCATTTATACATCTTGGTAATCTAATTACAAATGATAAAATATCAATTTCCTTTTCACATAGTTAATTTGTACAACAACACCATGATCTGTACAAATAGTGATGCTCTGGGCCATAACTGTCCAAAAATCTCCCACTTGGCCTATAGCCAATCACTCAAGTGTCCTACACCCGAACTATGTACAGTTCGCTCAAACTTCTGCTGAGAAAAGGCTTTCGTCAGCGGATTTGCAGGGTTATCATCTGATGCGATTTATTCGATCATCACATCGCCACGATGTATGATCTGAATGAATCAGATGAATATTTGAAGTATATATCTGGATCGTTGATGAGACCATTAATTCTTAAGCCTGTGTTGTAGCCTAGCTCAGCTTCTATCAGAACTACTCCTAATCTGATTAGGATTATTATAGATCCAAAAGGCTTCTATTGCTGCCTCAGCTGCAGCAATAATCCACTTTTGTTGTTTATTCGGTAACAGTATCTTACTTGGAAGATTTTTAGCTCACTGTTCCGTTATTCAAACTGTATAGTACCATTGTTACGACTTATAGTCGTTTATATCGGTTAGGAAACTTGCAACGGTGAACCCAGTCACTTCAAGTTCTCCTTCTCCATAGTATAAGACAGCATCCTTAGTTCCTCTAAGATACTTAAGGATGTTCTAACATCAATCCAGTGACTATCCATTGGATTGGCCCGATTGTGACTCCATATGCTCAAAGCATATGAGACACCAGGTCGCGTATATTTCTTTCAATGTACGAGTTTTCGGAGAGTATTAACAACTTTAATTTATCCCAGTAGATCTTTATTCCTAGAATAAAGGTTGTTTCTTCCCAAGAATTCTATGGAGAATTTTCATGAAAGTCAAGCTTTCACCGATTCATTATGGGAATATCATTTCCAAGAAATGATATGTCATCATTATTTAGGACAGCCACTATCAGTGCGCTCCCACTAACCTCCTTATATACACAAGAATCATTTTCGTTTTGAATTAAATCATATACCATTATGATTACATCAAAACGATAATTCCAAGAACATTATGCTTGCTTCAATCCATCCATGGATCGAGTTAACTTGCAAACTTTGTTTTCTCATTTTGGTGTGACAAAACCGTCAGGATGTTATAAACATCCTCCAAAAGGTTTCCGTTAAGGAAAAGGTTTTGGCATTCAGTTGCCATATTTCATGAATGAAACATGCAGCATCAGCAAGCATTATCCAAATGGATTTAACAATGGCAACATGTAAAAGGTTTCGTCGTGATCGACACAATATTGATAACGATACCTTTTCGCTACAAGCCTAGCTTAGTACGTTGGTATGTTGCCTTCCATGTATGCTTCTTGAAGACTTATATAGTACCAATAGGCACAATGCCTTCCGGTACAACAACCAGTATCCAAACTTAGTTGGTATTCATGGAATCCATTTCGGACATCATGTCACTTTCCCATAATAGGGAGTCGATAAATTGTATCACTTCTTCATTCGTAGTCAGTTCATATTCCTCAATAAGATTGACATCTTTATGAGGTGAGATCAGAAACCCATACCTGCCAGGTTGTTTTCTGACTCTCTCCGACTTACGTGGTTCTTGTGTATTCGAAAATTATTGGTATAGTTTCATCCTTGATGAACTATTTGTGTTCCATTAAGGAATCGGTGCCTGGAATAGTATTACTCCGATTTTCATCGAGTTTTACTTTCCTCCCACTTACACATTGCATATAGGTATTCCTCTTAGGAGAACCGCATGGCGAGCAACAATTACATTGTTCTCTTGTGAGTTGTATAAGTACTATACTTTGGTTTCCCTAGGATAACCTTAAACTTAGGCACTTATCCGATTTGGGTTCTAGTTTGGTATCATCCAAACATATGCCTAGCATTCCCAAATCTTCAGGAATGCAAAAATCCAGTTTCTTTCCTGATCATATCTAATATGAAGTATGTCTAACAGATTTTATGGAACCTTATTCAAAATAAGTTTTGCACTATTTAAAGCTTATCCTTTGAAGGAAATGGTAGCTCAGAGCGACTCATGATTAACCTTATCATGTCTAACAAAATTCGGTTTCTCCGTTCGGACACACCGTCAAATTGACGTGTTCCGGGAGGAGTCCTCATTGAAAGAATATTATACTCTTTCAAGTATTTGAGAAACTTATTGCTTAAGTATTTTCATCATGGTCTAACCGTGACGGTTTTAATACTTTAGCCGATTTGTTTGTCTACTTCGTGTCGAAACTCTTTGAATTCATCAAAAGTTTTTGATCCGTGTTTCACAAGAAACACATAACCATAATGCGATGCCATATCCGTAAAGGTCACGAAACATTAATATCCACCTCTAGCCTAGCTAGACATGGGCCCACTTACGTCACTATGAACGAGGGCTAACAGATCGGTGGCACTTACACTTTTAGCAAGTAAAATATGTTTTAGGCATTTTGCCTAATAAACTAGATTCGTAGACATCATTTGAATAAAATCAAATTTGTCCTAGTACCCACTCTTCGAAAGTGTGGATATACGAGTCTTGTTAATTGTGTCCCAGACAATAATGCCACTAATAAGTCTCATCTGATCAAATCAGTTTAAGCTATTTGTTTGTCATGTTATACATTTGAGATTCATTTATATTCAAAATATAAATATTGTTATTCACATCTAATGTGCTTATCTCAATATCATATTTATAAAATAAAACACTTTAGTGTTCTAGAATATAAAGGTATACCCGCAACGGGTTAAACCCTGATATAGAGATAATGTTTCTAGTCACATTATAACAGTTTCCTAATTTAAGTACACACCCAAAGGGTAGTTCCTAAACTTAGGTTCTACGGTTAAAACAGCGACTGTCGTCCCATTTCCAATTCGTAGATAAATCTCAACTGAAGTCAGTATCCTGCTCTTAGCAGATTCTGCACATCAGTACATATTTATGTACCACATCCAGTATCTAAAATCCAATTTTAATACTAGTAGAGAACATATTTATGACTAACATATTTGAAGTCGGAGCCTTGCACCGTCTTCACTTCCTTCATGTTTGCCTTGTCCATACGGAAGTCACGCTTCAGTGACCCCGTTTGCCACAGTTTAGTCAGACATTTTGGGATATGTCATTTGTCTTCCCATAAGATTATAATGACTTTGCCTTTGCCCCTTTTCCACACCCTAGAAGCCTTCGGGCAAGCCTTGGCCTTCTAGAATGTCGAAGTAAGGTGTGCTTTGCGCTTCTTGACTTATTGCAAACTTTGGCTTTATCTCCTTGAGAATAGCCATTAACTCTCCAAGAGTTTACTATTGCAATTTGTACTTCTAAGATCTAAGGATAGATCTATGACGATCCTTCAATTTCAATATCATACCATAAGGATCTAATCCTTAGTTCTGATTAAGAAATTAATGAGTCTATTTGGCAAGCTTAATGGATTAAGCACTAAAGTTATCATCACATAAATATTCCAAATATCATGTTCTACTATTTACTTTACTCCGGGCATAGGCCTAAGATGTTATTTTATCAAATAAAGTAACTTCTTAGTTTTCAGGACTATCCTGAATCATTATTCCCAATTGAAAATTAAAGTCGTTTAAATACATTTTCACCCAGGTTTATGTTTTAAACGCTAATCTTTCAATTTATCTTGATTCCAATAGTCCAACTATCGAATCAACGATTTTAGGTACAATTGATTAAATTCAATTATATTGATTACTATAATCCAATTATAAAATCAACTATTAATTGAAATTAGTTAATTCAAATATATTGATTACTATAATCCAATTATATAATCAACTATAAATGAAATTGTTTGAATACAGTCCAACTGTTTAAAACAACAATTAAATATTAGTCCAACTAATAAATAATTAATTATATTGACGAAAAATTGAAATGAGCGCGTATGACAAGTAACTAAACGAATATTGTAATTTAATATTTGCCTCCCACTATTTTTCGGTGAGCCTCTAACCCTCTGTTGAGTACTCGGGAAACCTTGTTTCCTAGTGGGCTAGGATCCCGTTAAATAACACACAATCTTGACTTTGGCCAACAAATTGTATGATAATTAACTAGGTAGATCTCTAAGATCAGTTGGATCCCATCCAATTCCTAGATCCAGTAGGTGGACATCCAAGTCCGAAACATATATCTTATATATGCCGATATATCCAATATGGAACAAAGCTTTCATGATTCAAACACATCCACGACAGACAAAGGTCTTGACTTTGGCCAACAAACCAATGCCAGTCTTGGATCTTGAGTAAGAATCACTCAATGGAAGGAAAAACGCTTAATATGTAATTGAGGGTTTTTCGCGTAATTGGAAACCAATTAATTATCTTTGTTAAGGTCTCATCATCATACACCCTTAAACATGCATTCTAAACACATAATAAGGGGCGTAAGTAAATAAAATAATAATGATATGCGGATGGATACTTAAACATTGTTCCTAGAACAAATCTCTCTATTTCCTCTCTCCCGTTAGCACAAGTATTACTTCTACCCGATTACATAACACTTCTAAAGAAACCTCATTTACATTGAAGGGAATATGTGAGAAGAGAAATACACAGAGTAAGGAGGTAATAGGCTGGACACGCAGGTCCAATTAATAAATTCTAAATTTATTACAATAAATTCCAAAATTTCCCTTACCCATCTAATATCCATCCGATATACATTATTCATACATCGCAACCATGTATTCACAAAAGCATGTTATTAATCAATGTAATCCAATTAATTAATCTGAATATTAATGACCATCCAATGTTCAAACAACGATTTGATTTTGCGCGAGTCCAACTCATTTTGCTAATAAGTACTCAAAGTACGAATTCTTGAATTATATCAAACTACAATATTAAATCCAATTTAATTTGTATTTAATACTAATTCATCTATTTAATTCCAAATTAAATATTTACACTTTTTAATGTACCTTTTCGACTTAGATTATAAGTCAAATCGTTACGGGTTTCAAAGCCCGATTAACATCCAATGTCAATTTAATTAAAGTCAAATGGGCTTTTAATTAATTTCTAAGGCATGGACTTTTGGTCAATATGGGTCAAACCCAAATACCAAGGCCCATTTAAGGAATCACCCTTATTTGCCAAGAAACCAATTTAAGCTCATTAGACCCAATTAAAATTAAAGGTCCATTAAGTCATATTTTGACTTTATGGAAATGGTTTTGGCCCAATTGGATCCAACCATTTAGCCTAAACCTAACTTGGTACAACCAAGCCCATTAAGCCCAATTACAACTTTTAAGGCCCAACTCCAAAATAAGCCCAATTAATTAACTTACAAAATTCCAAATTTCACAATTAATTAATTTAAAGTGTATGCCATAATTAATCAACCAAATTAACATTTCCAAAACACTAATTTCTCTCAATTAATTATGCTCATTATCATCAACACATGTCCAACACATTTGAATCAAAAAATCACATCATTTTACATGCTAACACTCACGAAAATTTGGGGTTTTTCATGTCTGATTCGGTTTCAATCCAATTAAATCCATAATCAACATTACCCAATGTTTTCCAACTCATCCAATGATCAAAAACACAAATCACCATGACTTTAGGGTATATGCTAGTTTCGGCCAAGCCTAACCAATTGTGGAAAATTTTTTCCAATTCAAATTCATCAAATTGACAATGCATAACACCATGTTATCATAATTTAAGCATACTCAAACAATCAATTTCGCTCAAATATGCTCAAATCAATTTTGCCCAAATTTTACCCTAAGTTCATTTCATGCTCAAAATGGATATGATACCATTGTTAGGTTTCTATTAAGTCCAAAGGATCAATTTGAAGCAATGAAACACATATGTGAATACTCATAAAATCATGGCGGAATCATACTTACAACGATCGAATTTGGCAATGCGAGGAACAACAAAATCTCAAGCTTTTCATCCAAGTGGCTCTCTCGCTTTCTGCTCCATTTTTGCTCCTTCATTTTTTGCCATGGTCCAAGTATTGGGTTGTGTATTCCATGCTCAAGAAATTAGTTCCCTATCACCTTAGGATGACCCTTAAAGCGTGCTAGCACCCCGAAAAATTTTGCCGCAAAATTCCCTTATGATTCTCCTTGAATTCGGTAATTGCAGAATTTTTTAGAGCAAAAATGGCCCAAGGCCGTGAGTGAGAGAGAATGAGAGGAAGAGAATGAATGATTTGGTTTGGTTTTTGGAGTTGTTGTTGGACAATTATGACCCACAGTGTCACTATTTGTATAGATCATGGTGTTGTTGTACAAATTAACTATGTGACAAAAGAGATTGCTCTCTTATCATTTGTGATTAGATCACCAAGATGCATAAATGATATGAGGTCCCTATGATTAGTTCCTGGATTGAGAATGATATGAGACAGTATCAGTCCACGAAGGATTAATCATTAAATATCCCTAGTCAGAGCATTGTCGAGATTGGACATCGATAAATGCGTAAAAGACTAGTATTACACGTGTGCGCATTGTGAGGGCACAAGGCATAGTTCTCATATATTTGGGTATAGGATACTCATACAAGTGTAATAGGAGGTTGTGTTTTACCGATGGTACGGGAAACAGCTTTGCTCTGGATAGACCCCCTCGGAATTCCATTGGTGTAGTAACTATGTGTCTATGGAAGTCCGAAATCAGGGTAGGTGTATTTGGTCTTAACCTGAGACTTGCACCGCTAATACTTGCGATAATCAATATACTTTGGTTGCGGTCGTCCAGGGCTTTAACAGGTTCTGTGTACGCCTATGCTGGGTATATTGAGAATCGTAGTGTGTTGGGTGTGATGTCAAGACGGAAGTTTCACTCCAGTCATATGGAGATGATGGTCACGTGGGATACGGTACTAGTACTCTTAAGTACTACAGTAATCAGGATAAAATGACAAGGTCATGTTTATCCGATTATAGAGACTATTTACCAAACATCCGACATGTGCTTCGTACGGGGCAGACACAATTCTAGCCCCAAGCTTAGCACGTGATCATCCGATACTGGATCGACATACACAATACTACATATACTACGCCTGATATAGATCCTTTATTCCTGTAAGGATATTTCTGGAGAATTGGGTAGGCATGGCGCTTTGCTAGAAGCCAACCTTGTCTTGTAAATTGGTATAAACGTAGTACGAGGTACTTACGTGTTCGGATAATCCGACGACCGAATTTACTGCCAACATATCCGGGGATCTCATGGGTCGATTCCCGAAGATTCACAGATGATGTATGACTCGCACTTTTAATTAATCTGGGATTAATAAGATGAGAGAGAAAATTAATCTGGGATTAATTACGGAGATATTTTATCTAGGATAAAATATCATTTAAAGAGAGATAACGATTAATTTGGAATTAATCGATTAATTAATATATTCAATATATTAAACGAAATTGGATTTCGACGCGGAATTAAAATTAGATTTTAATTCGGGCGAACGAATTAATTTAGAATTAATTCGTTAGCGATGTGAATAGTGATTTCGCTAGGCATAATCATTTAATTACGTCGCAATGGAAAATTCGTTAATTTAGAATTAGCAAACCTGAGCCCGGGATTGTTTGCGAGCGCATTCGCATTTCGAATTCGAGTGCGGCACGTAAGTCACATCAAGCGTCAAATCTCTAGTCACTTCAAGCGTCAAATCACTTGTCACTTTGAGTGATGTGACTTGACAACTTGATTGACTTGATGTAAGTTGATGTTTGAGTGTTTGACACTCAAGTGTGATGGTTGATGTGAGTTGTTGGATTAATTAAAATCAATTTACCTTTATTTGATTTTGGTATTTGACTTTTAATAATTGTTGTATTAGATACACAATTATAACAACAACACATCATCTCTCCTCTCACGTTTTCTCTCCTCTCTCTCGCCCATGGAGGGGCAATTTCTTCACTGGTTTTGGCAGTGAACTACTGTGAGCCAAGGAGAAATGGGAAGCAAAGTGTTTGGTTTTTGTGGCAAAAAATCAAGAGAGCTAGCACTCCGAGAGACATGCGAAGGTGATAGGGAAGTCCACCCATGAGCCGGGAATCGTTTGACAAAGCTTGGAGCTTGACGAAGATGATCCAAATGACCGAAAATGGGGACTGCAAGCAGCTCACTGCCATGAGCATTAAGGAGGTAGAAACCAGATTTTGTTCTTCGTAGCGTCGCTCAACCGATCGATGTGAGTATTCCGCAACTTTGTTGATTTGTATTCGCACTTATTTCATGCTGTTTAATGATCTTGGGACCTTAGCAAACACCAACAATGGTATCAGAGCAAGGTTGAGCATGAAAAAGTTAGGGCTTAAAATTTGGGTAAATTGATTTTGAGCATGATTTAATTAAATTGGATGTTTGAATATGCTTAAATCATGTTGAATTGAGGATTGATTGGATCAATTTCAAGAAATTATGTTTGGAACATTTTTTCCCAAAATTCTTTGTGTGGCCGAATACATGTGCCTTATTTTGTCTTGGGATTTATTTATTTTTTATCATTGGATAACTTGAATCATTCGGGAATGTTGATTTAATATTGATTGTGGATTCAATTGGATTGAAATCGAAATCGATTTAAAATTCCCTACTATTGCCGAGACTTTAAGCATGTATATTGGGTTTGATTTTTGATGAAATGTGTTGGACATGTTTTGTTGTAATTGAGCATGATTAATTGTATAAATTAATGTTTTGGAAATATTGATTTGGATGATTAATTGTGTTATACACTTTAGTGTAATGAAATTGGGAAATTGGATTTTTGGAATTTAATTATTTGGGCCTTAAATTGGATTTGGGCTTGTAATGCTGTAAATGGGCTTGTTGGGCTTGGTTGTACCAAGTTAGGTTTAGGCCAAATGGATTGGATCCAATTGGGCCCAAAACCGCTTCCATAAAGCCCAAATGCGACTAATGGACCTTTAAAGTTTAATAGGGCCTAATGGGCCAAAATTGATTGATTTCTGGACTTATGGGGTAATTCCCGGATTGGATTTTGGTTATTCGATTTGACCCGAGTTGACCAAAAGTCCACGCCTCAAGAAATTAATTAAAAGCCCATTGGACTTTAATTAATTGACGTTGGACGTTAATCGGGCTTTGAGACCCGTATGATTAATTTGGAATTTAAGTCGTAAAGGTTCGTTAAATAAAGTGTGGTATTTAATTTGGAATTAAATAGCGAATTAGTATTAAATACAAATTGAATTGGATTTAATTATGTAGTTTAATTTAATTCGAGAATTCGTACTTTGAGTACTTATTCGCAAAACGAGCTTGACTCGCGCAAAATCAAATCGTTGTTTGAACATTGGATGATCACTAATTATCAGATTAATTAATTTGATTAGATTGATTGATAACATGCTTGTTTGAATACATGGTTGCCATGCATGAATAATGTATATCGAATGGATATTAGATGGGTGGGACAATTTTAGAAATTGTTGTAATAAATTTGGTTTATTAATTGGACCTGCGTGTCCAGCTTTATACCTCCATATTCTTTGTATTCTCTTCACACATATTCCCCTCAATGTAATTGAGGTTTCTTTAGAAGTGTAGTGTAACAGGTAGAAGCAAATACTTGTGCTAGCGGGAGAGAGAAAGGGAGAGATTTGATCTAGGATCAATGTGTAAAGTATCCATCCGCATATCATTATTATTTATTTATACGCGCTTTATTATGTATTTAGAATGCATGTTTAAGGGTGTATGATGATGAGACCTTAACAAAGATAATAAATTGGTTGCCAATTTGCACTCGAAAAACCCTCGCAAAATATTAAGCGTCTTTCCTTCCATTGAGTGATTCTCACTCAAGATCCGAGACTGGCATTGGCTTATTGGCCAAAGTCAAGGCCTTTGTCCGTCGAGGATGTGTTTGAATCACGAGAACTTTGTTCCATATTGGTGTCTTGTCCAAGTTGTGGTTTATTGGCCAAAGTCAAGACCACTTCTTGTTCATCGACATTGATTACGAAGCTTTCCATGGTCAATGGGTCGCGCTTAACTGGGATCACTAAGTTTGTTGTGCCAAAGCCAAGGCTTAGTTGATTCAGAGGAAAAAGGTTAGGTAATACATTGGATGTATTGGCATATATAAGATATATGTTTCGGAATTGGATGTCCCCCTACTGGATCTAGGAATTGGATTTGATAAAATTGATATTAGAGATCTACCTAGTTAATTATCATACAATTTGTTGGCCAAAGTCAAGATTGTGTGATATTTAACGGGATCCTAGCCCACTAGGAAACACGGTTTTCCGAGTACTCGACAGAGGGTTAGAGGCTCGCCGAAAAATAGTGGGAGGCAAGAATTGAATTTGCAATATTCGTTTAATTACTTGCCATACGCGCTCAAACAAATATCATTCGTCAAATAAATTAAATGTTAGTTGGACTAATATTTAAATGTTGTTTTAATTAAACAGTTGGACTGTATTTAAACTATTCATTTATAGTTGGTTATATAATTGGATTATAGTAATCAATATATTTTATTTAATTAATTATAGTTGATTAATAGTTGGACTATTGTAATCATTATAATAAATAGTACCTAAATCGTTGATTAAATAGTTGGACTATTAAAATCAAGATATAATTGAAAGATTGACATTTAAAACAAAATCCTAGGGAAAATGTATTTAAATGGTTTAATTTTCAAATTGGGAATAATTTCAGGATAGTCCTGGAAACTAATAAGTTACTTTATTTGATAAAATAACATATTAGGCCTAAGCCCGGAGTTAAGAAAATAGTAGAGCATAATCTTTGGAAGATTTATGTGATGATAACTTTAGTGCTTAATCCATTTAGCTTGTCGCAGTAGACTCCTTAATTTCTGAATCAGAACTAAGGATTAGATCCTTAAAGTATGATAATGAAATTGAAGGATCTTCATAGATCTATTTTAGATCTTAGAAGTACTTAATTGCAATAAATAACTCTTGGAGAGTTAATGACTATTCTCAAGGAGACAAAGTCAAAGTTTGCAATAAGGCAAGTAGCGCAAGGCGCACCTTACTTCGATATTCTAGAACCCGAGGCTTGCCAAAGGCTACTGGAATGTGGAAAAGGGCAAAGGCAAAATCATTATAATCTTCTGGGAAGATAAAGAACATATCCCAAAATGTCTACTTAAGTTGTGGCAAACGGGATCGCAGAAGCGTGACTGCCGTTTGAACAAAGCAGACATGAAGGAATTGAAGACGAGCAAGGCTCTGACTTCAAATATGTTTGTCAAACTGTGTTCACTACTAGTATTGAAATTGGATTTTAAATACTTAGTGTGGTACATAAATATATACTGATGTTCAGAATCTTCTATGAGCATGATAATGACTTCAATTGAGATTCATCTGCGAATTGAAAACGAGACGAAAGTAGCTGTTTTAACCGTAGGTACCTAAGTTTAGGAACTACCCTTTGGGTGTGTACTTAAATTTGGAAACTGTTATAATGTAACTAGTTTGACTAGAAACATTATCTCTATATCAGTGTTTAATCCGTTGTGGATTGACCTTTATATTCTAGAACACTAAAGTGTTTTATTATATAAAGATAATATTGAGATATAAACATTAGATGTGAATAACAGCATTTATATTTTGTATATAAATAAAATCTCAAACGTATAACATGACAAACAAACAGCTCAAACTGATTTGATCATGAGAAACTAATTTGTGGCATTGTTGTCTGGGACACAATCAAACAAGACTCGTATATCCATACTTTCGAATAGTGGGTACTCGGACTAATTTGATTCCATTCAAATAAAGTCTACGAATCTAGTTTATTGGGCAAAGTGCCTAAAACACCTTTACTTGGTAAAAGTGCAAATGCCACAGATCTGTTAGCCCTAGTTCATGGTGAAGCAAGTGGGCACATGTCTAGCTAGGCTAGATGTGGATATGAATATTTCGTGACCTTACGAATGTGGCATCGCGTTATGGTTATGTGTTTCTTTTGAAGAACACAAATCGGAAACTTTTAAAGTTTCGACACGAAATAGACAAATAGATCGGCTAAAGTATTAAACCATCACGGCAAGACAGTAATGGAAAATACTTAAGCAATAAGTTTCTAATATACTTGAAAGAGTAAAGTATTCTTTCAAATGAGGACTCCTCCCGGAACACGTGAGTTTGACGGTGTGTCCGAACAGAGTAACCAAATTTTGTTGGACATGATAAGGTTAATCATGAGTCTCTCTGAGCTATCATTTCCTTCAACGGATAAGTATAAATAGTGCAGAACTTATTCAGAATAAGGTTCCATAAAAATCTATTTGACAGATATCATATTAGATATGAACAGGAACGAAACTAGGTTTCTCATTCCTGAACATTTGGGAATGCTGGGCATATGTTTGGATGATACCAAACTAAAACCCAAATTGGATAAGTGCCTATTGTAGGTTATCCTAGGGATACCATAAGTATTGTACTTATACAACTCAAAAGAAACAATTAGATTGTTGCTCACCATGCGGATTTCCTAATAGGAATACCGATATGCAGTGGTAAGTGGGAGGATAGTAAAACTCGATGAAAATCAGAGTAATACTATTCAAGGCACCGAGTGTTTGTTTGCTCTAAGGGTCCCAAGATCATAAATCAAGCATGAAACAATATGAATACACATCAAATGAGGTGCGGAAAAAACTCACATTGATGATTTGACGCACTGCCTTCTCCTTGCTCAACAGTGGGCTGCGCAAATGGTGGACTGCTCGGCAGTGGCTTGTCTTCCTCCTCCAAGAAACGGCCATAGGTGATCCTCCATGGAAGCTCCAAGATCCAAGCTTAACAAGGTGATTCCTTGCTCATGAAAACACTGCCATATCACCTTTGTATTCCTCCATGAGTGTGCTAGCACTTTGATCTTGCAACAAGATCATTTGCTTCTCCATTTTGCTCGGTCAAAACCAGAAAAATAGAGGAAGAAATCGGTCCAAGACCGAGAGAGAAGAAGATAAGCTATTTGGATCCAAAAGGGCAAAAATCGTAAAAGAGAGAGAGAGATTAAGGAAAAAGAAAAAAATGTAAAAGGTTTATATAATTTCCAAAATTTAATAAACCATTTACCTTTTTCAATTTCAAAAAAGCAAACATTAAATGCTTTCTTTCAATCACCTCACATCAACTCATATCAACTCACATCAATCAATCAAATGTCACATCACTCAAAGTGACATGTTGATTTGACGCTTGATGTGACTAATGATTTGACGCTTGATTTGACTTGCGTGCCGCCATTCGAATTCGAAATACGAATGCGCTCACAAATAATCCCGGGCTCGGGTTCGCTAATTCCAAATTAATGAATTTTTTGTTGCGTCATAATTAAATGATTACGCCTAGCGAAATCACTATTCAAGTCGCTAACGAATTAATTCTAAATTAATTTGTTCGCCTGAATTAAAATCTAATTTTAATTCCGCGTCGAAATCCAATTTCGTTTAATATATCGAATATATTAATTCTTCGATTAATTCCAAATTAATCGTTATCTCTCTTTAAATGATATTTTATCCCAGTTAAAATATCTCCTCAATTAATCCCAGATTAATTCTCTCTCATTAAATTAATCCCAGATCAATTAAAGTGCGAGTCATACGTCATCGGTGAATCTTCAGGGAGCGACCCATGAGATCTCCGGATATGTTGGCAGTAAATCGGGTCGTCGGACTATCCGAACACGTAAGTACCTCGTACTATGTTTACTCCGATTCACAAGACAAGGTTGCCTTCTAGCCAAGCGCCATGCCTACCCAATTCTCCAGAAACATGCTTACAGGAATAAGCGATCTATATCAGGCGTAGTATACGTGGTATTGCGTATTTCGATCCAGTATCGAATGATCACGTGCTAGGCCTGGGGCTGGAATTGTGTCTGCCCCGTACGAAGCACATGTCGGATGTCTGGTAACTAGTCTCTGTATCGGATAACTATGACCTAGTCATATTATCCCGATGACTGCAGTACTTAAGAGAACCAGTACCGTATCCTACGTGACCATCATCTCCATATGACTGAAGTGATACTTCCGTCTTAATATCACACCCAACACACTACGATTCTCAATATACCCAGTATTGCTGTACACAGAACCGGTTAAAGCCTTGGACGACCTCAACCAAAGTATATTGATTATCGCAAGTATTAGGGGTGCAAGTCTCAAGTTAAGACCAAATACACCTACCCTGATTTCGGACTTCCATAGACACATAGTCATATTACCAATGGAATTCCGAGGGGGTCTATCCACAGTGAAGCTATTTCGCGTACCATCGGTAAAAACACAACCTCCTATTACACTTGCATGAATATCCTATACCCAAATATATGAGAACTATGTCGTTGTGCCCTCACAACGAGCACAAGTGCAATACTAGTCTTTTACGTATTTATCGATGTCCAATCTCGATAATACTCTGACTAGGGATATTTAATGATTTATCCTTCGTGGATTGATACTGTCTCATATTATTCTCAATCTAGGAACAAATCATAGGGACCTCTCATCATTTATATATCTTGGTGATCTAATCACAAATGATAAGAGAGCAATCTCCTTTGTCACATAGTTAATTTGTACAACAACACCGTGATCTGTATAAATAGTGACGCTATGGGTCATAATTGTCCAACACCGAGTCCTAATGGAACACAAATAGTTCATCAAGGATGAAACTATACCAATAATCTTCGAATACACAAGAACCGCGTAAGTCGGAGAGAGTCAGAAAACAACCTGGGGTATGGGTTTCTGATCTCACCTCATAAAGATGTCAATCTTATTGAGGTATACCAACTAACTACGTATGAGGAAGTGATACAAGGTATCAACTCTCTAATTATGACAAAGTGTAATAACATCCGAAATGGATTCCATGTATAACAACTAAGTTTAGATACTAGTTGTTGTACCGCAAGGCATTGTGCCTATTGGTACAATATAAGTCTTCAAGGAAGACATACATGGAAGGCAACATATCAACGTACTAAGCTAGGCTTGTAGCGGAAAGGTATCGTTATCAACATTGTGTTTATTACGATTCAAACTTTTACCTGTTGTCACGGTAAATCCATTTGGATAATGTTTGCTAATGCTGCATGTTTCATTTATGAAATATGACAGCTGAACGGGAAAATCACTTTCCTGAAAAGGAAACCTTTCGGAGGACGTTTACAACATCCTATCGATTTTGTCGTACCAAAACTAGCAAACAAGGTTTGCAGGTTATTCGATCCTTGTTTGGATTGAAGCAAGCATTAGGTTCTTGGAATTTTCGTTTTGATGTAATCATAATAGATTATGATTTAATTCAAAACGAAATGATTCTTGTGTATATAAGGAGGTTTGTGGGAGTGCACTGACAATGGATGTCCTATAAATAATGATAATATATCATTTCTTGGAAATGATATTCCCATTAAAAACAATCGGTGAAAGCTTGACTTTCATGAAAAACTCTCCATAGAATTCTTGGGAGAAACAACCTTTATTCTAGGAATAAAGATCTACTGGGATAGATTTAAAGTTCTTTACACTCTCCGAGAACTCGTACATTGAAAAATATACGTGACCTAGTGTCTCATACGCTTTGAGCATATGGAAACACAATCGGGCCAATCTAAGTGATAGTCACTGGATTGATGTTAAGAACATCCGTTAGTATCTTAGAGAACTAAGGATGATGTCTTAGTCTATGGAGATGGAGAACTTAAAGTGACTGAGATCACTGTAGCAAGTTTCATAACCGATAAAACGACTATAAGTCACAAACAGTACTATACAGTTTGAATAACGGTACAGTGAGCTGGAAATCTTCCTAGCAAGATACTGTTACCGAATAAACAACAAATGCGAGTTATTGCTGCAACAAAGGCAGCAATAGAAGCCTTCTGGGTCGATAATAAATCTAATTAGATTAGATATAGTTCTGTTAGCAGCTGAGCTAGGCTTCAGCACAGGCTAAAGAATTAATGGTCTCATCAACGATCCAGATACATACTTCGATATTCATTTGATTTGTTCGGATCATACATCGTGGCGATGTGATGATCGTATAAATTGCATCAGACGATAATCATGCAAATCCGCTGATAAAAGCATTTCTCAGCAGTTTGAGCTAACCGTATATAGTTCGGGTGTTAGACACTCGAGTGACTGGCTATAGGCCAAGTGGGAGATTGTTGGACAATTATGACCCATAGCGTCACTATTTGAACAGATCATGGTGTTGTTGTACAAATCAACTATGTGACAAAGGAGATTGCTCTCTTATCATTTGTGATTAGATCACCAATATGTATAAATGATAGGAGGTCCCTATGATTAGTTCATGGATCGATAATGATATAAGACAATATCATTCCAAGAAGGATTAATCATTAAATATCCCTAGTCAGAGCATTGTCGAGATTGGACATCGATAAATGAGTAAAAGACTAGTATTACACTTGTGCGTGTTGTGAGGGCACAACGACATAGTTCTCATATATATGGGTATAGGATACTCATTCAATTGTAATAGGAGATTGTGTTTTACCGATGGTATGGGAAACAGCTTCGCTCTAGATAGACCCCATCAGAATTCCATTGGTAGTATGACTATGTGTCTATGGAAGTCTGAAATCAGGGTAGGTGTATTTGGTCTTAACTTGAGACTTGCACCGCTAATACTTGTGACAATCAATATACTTTGGTTGCGGTCGTCCAGGGCTTTAACAGGTTCTGTGTACGCCTATGCTGGGTATATTGAGAATCATAGTGTGTTGGGTGTGATGTCAAGACGGAAGTGTCACTCCAGTCATATGGAGATGATGGTCACGTAGGATACGGTACTAGTACTCTTAAGTACTGCAGTCATCGAGATAAAATGACAAGGTCATGTTTATCCGATTGTAGAGACCAGTTACCAGACATCCGACATGTGCTTCGTATATGGCAGACACAATTCCAGCCCCAGACCTAGCACGTGATCATCCGATACTGGATCGACATACACAATACTACGTATACTATACCTGATATAGATCCTATATTCCTGTAAGGATATTTCTGGAGAATTGGGTAGGCATGGCGCTTTGCTAGAAGCCAACCTTGTCTTGTAAATCGGTATAAACGTAGTACGAGGTACTTACGTGTTCGGATAGTCCGACGACCGAATTTACTGCCAACATATCCGGGGATCTCATGGGTCGCTTCCTGAAGATTCACCGATGACGTATGACTCGCACTTTTAATTAATCTGGGATTAATAAGATGAGAGAGAAAATTAATCTGGGATTAATTACGGAGATATTTTATCTAGGATAAAATATCATTTAAAAATAGATAACGATTAATTTGGAATTAATCGATTAATTAATATATTCGATATATTAAACGAAATTGGATTTCGACGCGGAATTAAAATTAGATTTTAATTCGGGCGAACGAATTAATTTAGAATTAATTCATTAGCGACATGAATAGTGATTTCGCTAGGCATAATCATTTAATTACGTCGCAACGGAAAATTCGTTAATTTGGAATTAGCGAACCCGAGCCCGGGATTTTTTGCGAGCACATTCGCATTTCGAATTCGAGTGCGGCACGCAAGTCACATCAAGCATCAAATCGCTAGTCACTTCAAGTGTCAAATCACTTGTCACTTTGAGTGATGTGACTTGTCAACTTGATTGACTTGATGTAAGTTGATGTTTGAGTGTTTGACACTCAAGTGTGATGGTTGATGTGAGTTGTTGGATTAATTAAAATCAATTTACCTTTATTTGATTGTGGTATTTGACTTTTAATAATTGTTGTATTAGATACACGATTATAACAACAACACATCATCTCTCCTCTCACATTTTCTCTCCTCTCTCATGCCCATGGAGGGGCAATTTCTTCACTGGTTTTGGTAGTGAACTGCTCTGAGCCAAGGAGAAATGGGAAGCAAAGTGTTTGGTTTTTGTGGCAAAAAATCAAGAGAGCTAGCACTCCGAGAGACATGCGAAGGTGATAGGGAAGTCCACCCATGAGCCGGGAATCGTTTGACGAAGCTTGGAGCTTGACGAAGATGATCCAAATGACCGAAAATGGGGACTGCAAGCAGCTCACTGCCGTGAGCAGTAAGGAGGCAGAAACCAAAAATGGGGACTGCAAGCAGCTCACGGCCAATCGATGTGAGTATTTCGCAACTTCGTTGATTTGTATTCGCACTTATTTCATACTTGTTTAATGATCTTGGGACCTTAGCAAACACCAACAGTTGTGTATCTAATACACAAAAATGAATTTCAAAAATCCATTTACCAAAAGTCAAAGCATTAAAGCCACAACCACCTCCATCACTATTCACATCAAAAGTGACTAGACATCACATCACTCAAAGTAACAAGTGTTTTACACTTGATGTGACTAGTGGTTTGACGCTTGATGTGACTTGTGGGCCGCACTTTAATTCGCAATGCGAGTGCGTCCGCAAACACTCCCGGGCTCGGGTTCGCTAATTCCAAATTAATGATTTTCCGTTGCGATGTAATTAAATAATTATGCCTAGCAAAATCACTATTCACACCGCTAACGAATTAATTCTATATTAACTAGTTCGCCCGAATTAAAATCTAATTTTAATTTCGTGTCGAAATCCAATTTCGTATAATATATCGAAAATATTATTTTATCGATTAATTCCAAATTAATCGTTCTCTCTCTTTAAATAATATTTTATCCCATATAAAATATCTCCACAATTAATCCCAGATTAATTTTCTCTCTCTTATAATTAATCCCAGATTAATAAAGTGCGGGTCATACGTCATCGGTGAATCTTCAGGAAGCGACTCATGAAATCCCCGGATATGTTGGCAGTAAATCCGGTCGTCGAACTATCCGAACACGTAAGTACCTAATACTACATTTTTACCGATTTACAAGACATGGTTGGCTTCTAGCAAAGCACCGTGCCTACCCAATTCTCCAGAAATATTCTTACTGGAATATGTGTTCTATATCAGGCGCGTAGTATACGTAGTATTGTGTATTTCGATTCAGTATCGGATGTCACGTGCAAGGCCTGGGGCTGGAAATGTCTGCCCCGACGTACGAAGTACATATCGGATCTCTGGTAACTAGTCTCTATAATCGGATAATCATGACCTATTCATATTATCCCGATGACTGCAGTACATAAGAGAACCAGTTATGTATCCTACGTGATCATCATCTCCACTATGACTGGAGTCATACTTCCATCTTGACATCACACCCAATACACTACGATTCTCAATATACCCAGAAGAGGCGTTACACGAACCAGTTAAAGCCCTGGCGACCAAAACAAAGTATATTGATTGTCACAAGTATTAGCGGTGTAAGTCTTAGGTTAAGACCAAATACAACCTACCCTGCATTCGGACTTCTATAGACACATAGTCATACTACCAATGGAATTCTGAAGGGTCTATCCAGAGTGAAGCTGTTTCCGTACCATCGGTAAACACAACCTCCTATTACACTTGCATGAGTATCCTATACCCAAATATATGAGAACTATGCTGTTATGCTCCCACAACGCGCACAAGTGTAATATTTGTCTATTCCGCATTATCGATGTCCAGTCTCGATAATACTACGACTAGGGATATTTAATGATTAAACCTTCATGGATTGATACTGTCTCATATCTTATCAATCCGGAACTAATCATATGGACCTTTTATCATTTATACATCTTGGTAATCTAATTACAATGATAAAATATATATAAATTCCTTTGTCACATAGTTAATTGTACAACAACACCATGATCTGTACAAATAGTGATGCTATGGGCCATAACTGTCAAACAGTTACCTTCAATGTTTTTAAAGCCATGAAATTCTCGAGTGATGAAAAGGAGGAAGAATGTTTCAGAATTGATGTTGTTGTATAGTATCATCCAGGAAACTGATACAATTCCCTCGGATTAAACTTGAAGCTTGCATCACCATCATGAAGAGACTATGCTGAACTAGATGCTGAAATTCTTGAATGTATCAAATATCTGACAAGCCATTCATTTTCAAATCAACACCACCAGTTGAAAGTCTATGAACTCCTGAAGAAAGATCGAATCAAGCCCTCAATTGAAGAACCACCATAGCTGGAGCTGAAGTTACTTCTGAGCATCTCAGGTATGCATTTCTTGGAAACTCTTCTGAATTACCTGTGATTATTTCTTCTTCGCTAACATTGGAGCAAGAAGAAAAGTTACTGAGAGTGTTACGAGAGCACAAGAGAGCCATTGGCTGGACTATAGCAGACATTCGAGGAATTAGTCCATCATTTTGCATGCACAAGATTCTGATGAATAATGATTACAAATCCACATTGGAGCATCAACGGAAACTCAATCCAATCATGAAGGAAGTCGTGAAGAAAGAAATCATCAAATGGTTAGATGTTGGCATCATCTACCCCATCTCAGACAGCAGTTGGGTGAGTTCTATGTAGTGTGTGCCGAAGAAATGAGGAATTAATGTAGTCACAAATGAAAAGAATGAGTTGATTCTAACAAGAATAGTGATTGGATGGAGAGTATGTATGGACTACCGGAAGCCTGAACAAAGCCAAACAAGGAAGGACCATTTTCCACTGCCATTCATTGATCAGATGCGGGAAGGAACTGGCGGGACATGATTTCTATTGCTTTTTGGACGGATATTCGGGGTACAATCAGATTTC